>JAUCBN010000029.1:7500-1207500 GCA_035048815.1 Abelmoschus esculentus | reverse complement strand
TGTAATTTTCCATGGCCAATTCTACTTGAACTTAGTCGTATCTTTTTAATTCATGTCCAGCTTCCTCTGAGAGTTTTTTCAAATTTTGCATCTGGTGGGTCCTTCCTATATATTTTCCCGCTGCTGCTTCTTGGGTCAGTTGCTTCAGCCAATTATTCATGGGCCATGCACAGATTGAGTGAGGCAGGTTCATGGTTAAGTCATAATTTTGCACTTGTTAGGGTTTTACAGTAGTGAATTTGTGTGAGTTTAGTTTTATTTAAGTTTTGTTTAAGTTCTCTATTTTGGCTATTGGTATGAGTTTAGAGGTGGCCTTGGGTAGAAGGGTTAGGCATTTCCTTATTTGGGGGGGAATGCTGGGTCTGTCATGTAATAAAATCTTTCTTTTTAAGGGAAAACAACACTTGCTTTCTGTGGCTAAGTTACAAATCCGCAAGGAGGCAAGGCTTATGGACCAGAATCTCAATTCAAGGATGTGCATCCATAATTCATATCGTACTGGATTCCATTTGCTTGACGAAGCTCCCTAATACAATTTACTGTGACATTTGTTCCTTTCAGCCGATGGAAATTTATGTTGATGATGAGGCCAAGTTGACCCTTCATGGTCTTGTACAGGTATCTGTGAAACTTGTTCATATTCTCTCAGTTTTTAATTTCTTTTAAAAGATTGATTAAGATGTTTATTAGGAAAATGCTTCAAATGACAGCATTACATCAAATTGAGTGAGATGGAGAAAAACCGCAAGTTGAATGACCTCCTTGATGCGTTGGACTTCAACCAAGTTGTTATCTTTGTCAAAAGTGTCAACCGAGCAGCTGAGTTGAACAAGTTACTTGTGGAGTGCAACTTTCCATCTATATGCATTCACTCTGGCATGTCCCAGGAAGAAAGGTTTGTACCTATCAGCATCATTTTTTGTCAACCTTTTTGTATGGGAAGACTTGCCAACTTTATACTCATGTAATAAATTACTTAAGGGACTTCAATTTGTGGGGACCTTTAACAAAGGCTTTGAAGCAGTTTTTTTAATGCACTGGTTATGGTGTTTGGTTGCTTATTTCATGTATTTTGCTACAATGGAACATTTGTTTTAATATGATTTTGGATTATGCAACCTGACCTTTTTTCTCTCTCCATTTCTCTCCTTTATGAAGTGATGCAAAGCAAATTTAAGTAGAAGCATCCCTTTTTGCTTGATTTGTGTTTCTGAGTTTACTTGGTATTACTGATTTTGTGCGACCCCAAATTTAGGTATACCTTGTTTTAGGGTTTGGCTGGTGTCTAATGTCTATTTTACTTTTGTTTGATTGTCTAGAGAATCGGGTTTCTTTCTCTGTCTGGGTCTCCCAAAGCATAGTTTTCCTTGAACTAATATGATGTTGCTCGACTTTTGTTGGTTTGTAGGTTGACTCGCTACAAGGGTTTCAAGGAGGGGCATAAAAGAATTCTTGTAGCAACAGATTTGGTTGGAAGGGGAATTGACATTGAACGAGTTAACATTGTCATCAACTATGACATGCCCGATTCTGCTGATACCTACTTGCACAGGGTAGGTTTTGTTTCGACTACATTACCGTACTAGGTTTGCTTCTGTTTAAATGTAATCCACGGTTAACCATATTTGCAGGTTGGTAGGGCTGGTAGATTTGGCACCAAGGGTCTTGCAATTACATTTGTTTCATCTGCTTCAGATTCTGATGTGCTCAACCAGGTTGGTAATATTAAGAACTTCTGAACATAATGTCCCATGATGTAATCCTCTACTCATATTATTCAATCCGTTGCAGGTCCAGGAGAGGTTTGAGGTGGATATAAAGGAGCTTCCTGAGCAAATTGATACATCTACATACAGTATGTTTCCTTTAGTGCCTTCCTTCTGCTTCCTAGACATGTAGTTCGCCAATCTATTTCTTGTCAGTTGCTCAAGTCACCTTAGGATATTCTTGATTTCTGCTTTGTTTAATCGTTAAATGGGAAGTTTTTTTTGCTGTACTAATTGCGGCAATTGGTTTTTGGTTGTCCTAATCACATCAACATTGGAGTAGCTTCTATGTGTGATATAGTCATTATGATGGATGTTAAGTTCCATTTTCATTTTGTTCTTGGGTCGTAACTGAAGTTTTCTACCGCTTAACGATTTTATTATTTTTTTTTGTGTGTGTAGTGCCATCATAAAGGGGGTTTGTTCTACGGTGTCTCAGTTCTTGAGTCCAAATCATGAATTGATTTGTGTGGTTGGTGTTGGCCATGTGTATTTGTTCTTAAACAGCTTTAAATCAGTTGCTTGGGTGCAGCAGCAGATGCACTACCAGTTGGTTAACTTTCGAGTGTATTGTAGCCTTTGTAAGAACACTTGGATTTATTTAGCCTTCATCTTTGGGAAAAATTTTCCGTTTCAGGACATTGATGTCTCCATGCTATAGAATTGCATGTTATAATATCTTTTACTGTTATTTGGAGTATAATGACCTTTTGTGTATTTATTAGATTAGTAGCACGTTTTTTTCAAATTACTAATATTGATCTCTTGTTTTGCTTTGGGCATTTATACATTGAAATAATTATTTGATTTTTGGAAACGAATTAATCTTTAAAAGAAGAAAGGAAGAAAATGATGTGATTCTTGTTTGGATGTTTCTTTTATCCTCTATATTAGAAGTATGCTAAATTCTTGTTTAGGGGTCAACCGCTGCTACTTCCATATGCGTACAGAACAATGAATCTTGATTGCCAGTGTATTGGAAACTTCTCTGCAATATTCCTTGGTAACTCCTTTTGGAGGTTCCATTTCCCCAACGAAACGATAACATAATCGTCAAAACTTACTCCCTTCTATATATGTTCATGCGAATGGAATGTAGCCCTTGTTTCACGTTGCAGTTTCCGTCTGCAATCACAAGTGCAACCATGTTCATGTTGCTGCTATTCCTCTCTATCTTCCTACACCAAGCCTCTTCAACCCCTCTCGTTGAACCACTAGCACTTTCTTTTACTTTCCCCGCGTTTGATCCCAGCAGTTGCATCAATGGCAGCTTAATCTGCATGGGATCCGTGACTGCAGGTAATGGATACCTGAGCCTCACACCAGAGCCTAACAACAATTCAGCTTCACCAAGCTCAGCACTCGATCAAGTTGGTCGTGTTTTATTCCCCGTACCTGTGTCAGCCTGGTCAGCCTCAATCTCCACCACCTTCACTTTGAGGATTTCTCCCTTCCCAAATCATAATGTCTCTGGTGATGGCATGGCTTTCATCTTTGCCCAAGGTAACTCAACTTCACCACCTTCAAGCACTGGATCATATCTAGGCATCATGGACTCATCCACTCAAGGTATACAGTCCCACTTCTTAAAATGATTACTACACCTGTAATACTTAAAAAAAGTGATAAGAAACCAATTTCATACCAAATTTCATTTTTCAGGTGGTGTAGTTAAACAGTTAGCTGTCGAGTTTGATGCATTCAAGAACGAATGGGATCCGGATGCGAACCATATCGGTATCGACACAATAAGTATGTTGCACCCGGTTGCATCTAAAAGCCTTAGCACATATGATATTGACCTTAAAAGTGGGAGAAACATCAGGGTTAAAATCGATTACCATGTTTGGAAAAAGATGCTCGAGATATCAATGGCTTACTCTGGGGACAAGCTGGTGAGCATACTTAACCAATCTATTGATATGGCAGACACAGTTCCCAGTACAGTATTTGTTGGCTTCACAGCTGCAACTGGTAAAGTCCCGGAGAGCCATCAGGTCCTTGATTGGACTTTCTCAACAATTCCATACCTATATCCCCACAGCCATGACTCCAAACTCGAAAAGGTTAAAACTATTTTGTTGATTGTTGTTCCTGTCATTATGGGATTATTGGTTGTATTGCTGTGCTTTCTTCCATCATTTCAAAAGTACATGACAAGGAGAAAAGAGATGGTTAAGCAGAAAGTCGATATCGAAATCCGATCCAGGACTGCGGCAAACGTACCGAAAATGTTTACACACAGTATGCTTGCAAAGGCTACTCATAACTTCAGTAAGGGAAATCTGCTCGGAACTGGTGGTTTTGGAAGTGTTTACAAAGGTACTTTAAAGGATGATCCCCCAACAATTATAGCTGTCAAGAGGATATCGGCAACCTCGAAACAAGGTCTTGTCTGCTTAATTCATCATCAATCATTAAAACGTGATCTGTTATTTCACTAATAACTTTGAGAAGTTTTTCTGTTTTTTCATAATGTGCTCACACAGGTGAAAAGGAGTACTTTGCGGAAATATGTACCATAGGGCGACTGAGGCACAAAAATATAGTGCAACTCTTAGGGTGGTGCCATGAAGGCGAACACCTCCTCTTAGTCTATGAATACATGGCAAACAGTAGCCTCGATCGTTACATCGGCAAGTGTTTTCTTGACTGGGAGACTAGATACAAGATATTAACAGGGTTGGCATCAGCTTTGCTTTATCTCCATGAAGACAGTGGCAACCCCGTCGTTCACCGAGACATTAAGCCAAACAATGTTATGTTGGACGAGCAATTCAATGCTCATCTAGGTGATTTCGGGCTAGCAAGGTTGCTCCAAGACGATGCCGCAATGACAACCATGTTAGCAGGGACTCCAGGATATTTGGCACCAGAAGTAGGCTTCACTGGGAAATCAACACCGGAATCTGATGTTTACAGCTTCGGTATGGTAGTGGTCGAAGTCGTTTGCGGAAGAAGATCAAAGGGTATCATGGATGAAAATAGCTTGGTGGATTACGTCTGGAATTCATATGGCCAAAATGAAGTGCTCAAGTGTGTGGATCAAATGCTAGAAAGCAACTTCGATGAAGAACAAGTGAAGAGAACATTAATGGTTGGTCTGGCTTGCCTGCACCCTGATTCTACACAACGTCCCAAGATAAGGAAAGTGGTTCAAATATTCTTGAACTCTGATGAGCCATTAATGGATTTGCCTGAGACACGACCCAGTGCAGTATATATATCAGTTTCATCCTTTGGTTCCACCACAACCAACGTTGAGTCCAAGAGTGCCCCACAGGTGCCTTCACTTGAGTCATCAATCTGCTGATGAGGTAGTTCTTCAATACCATTTCTGAGACACAGAGGTTCTTTGATCATTTGGGGATATATAAAATCTTGTATTCATCTTTTTTCCCAGGATTTTTATGGTTTATGGGTGTAAAATCAATGTATAGGAAGAACAGGAAAAGGAAAAATAACTGGTGTATAGAATTTATTCTTTCCTTGTAAAAAGAAAAAAAAAACTTGAAAAAAATACATTTTCCCTTATCATTATTTTAAGGTAAACTAAATCATATTTATAATTAAAAAGCCTTTCTTAATCCTTAACTCCTAACTAATTAAAACCCTTAATTGTATTTTCAGAAAAGATAAAATATTGATTATCAGTGACGAAGTTATATGTTTGGGTGGATCCATATCTACATTAAACTTTTTAAAGTTTATACTTTTGATTTTAATTTTTATTACTTTTATAAATTAATCTTTAAATTTTATAATTTATATTTATCTTAAAATTTAAATTATTTTTGAAAATATTTTAATTTATACACTTACGCCCCCCACACGTCTTGACCATGGAGCAATATTCCAAGTACATGCTGCTTTACGTCTTCCAAGCTTATTTATTAAGCATAGAATTAGAAAACTACTTTCATTGACTTGTAAATTATTAAATAATTTCTGGTGAAATGAATTATTAGGGAACAAGACGTAGCGGAAGCGCATGCACCCCACGTGATGAATCTCATTGGACTTTGGACGCCCGGGTTTTGTTAATCTTCCGCTCTGATTTTAAATGTTTATTAGAGTTAATGACACTTAAGATCTCCAAATTATTATTTAAATTTAATTTATATTTTAACATTTTTTAAATTAAAATACCAATTTAATTAAAAATTTATTAATTTGGCCACCAAATTATATCTAAAAGGCATTAATGAAATTTTAAAAAAAAAATTAAAAAATGTGGTATTTAATATCCAAATATATTATTAAAATAAAAATATTAAAAAAATGTGATTGTTTAAGTTCTAAAACTACTTTTTTCTATAACATAATTCCACACTTGGAAAAGCCCAAATAAGATAGGCCCATTCCACTAACTACAGAAACTGCCGAGCAAAGTTGCCATATTTTCCACGTTAAAAAACACCTTTGCCCTTTCCACGTTTCATCGCTCACCTACAAAAGTCAAGACCACCCCCTTACTCTCCCTCCCCACCGCCACTACCATCACCTCCTCCACCGTTTTCCCCATCTGGGTATCTCTCAAAAACCAGAACAAACAATGGGCAAGGGCGGGTTTTTGAGCGACGGCGTCGTCAAGAAGATCCTTCTCTCCTACTCCTATGTAGCGATCTGGATCTTCCTCAGCTTCACCGTTATCGTCTACAACAAATACATCCTTGACAAGAAGTTGTACAATTGGCCATTCCCAATCTCTCTAACCATGATCCACATGTCCTTTTGTGCCACCCTTGCTTTCCTCCTCATCAAAGTCTTCAAAGTTGTCGAGCCAGTCTCCATGTCTCGAGAAGTTTTTCTCTCTTCCGTCGTCCCCATCGGTGCTCTGTACTCTCTTAGCCTTTGGCTCTCTAATTCCGCCTACATTTACTTGTCTGTTTCCTTTATCCAGATGCTTAAAGCCCTGATGCCTGTCGCTGTTTATTCCATTGGGGTTCTTTTTAAGAAAGAGGGATTTAAGACTGACACAATGGTCAACATGTTGTCGATCTCTTTTGGGGTCGCAATTGCTGCTTACGGAGAAGCTAGATTTGATACCTGGGGAGTGATTTTGCAGCTTGGAGCTGTTGCTTTCGAGGCTACCAGGTTGGTTATGATTCAAATATTGCTTACATCTAAAGGAATCACCTTGAATCCGATTACTTCTCTGTACTATGTTGCACCATGCTGTTTTGTTTTCTTGTTGGTACCGTGGATTTTTGTTGAGCTCCCAGTTTTGAGAGAGACATCGAGTTTCCATTTTGATTTCTTCATTTTTGGAACCAATTCTTTATGCGCTTTTGCTCTGAATCTAGCTGTGTTCTTACTTGTTGGGAAGACTTCTGCTTTGACCATGAATGTAGCCGGGGTTGTCAAGGACTGGTTGTTGATTGCGTTCTCTTGGTCTGTCATTAAGGATACCGTTACACCCATTAACTTGTTTGGCTATGGGCTAGCGTTTCTGGGTGTTGGTTACTACAATCATTCCAAGTTACAGGCTTTAAAGGCTAAAGAAGCTCAGAAGAAGGCCGCACAGGCTGATGAGGAAGCCGGGAGGTTGTTGGAAGAAAGAGAAGGCGAGGGAAATGGCAAGAAGAGTGAATCTCAGGGTTAGATCATGTCGGTGCTTGGTTTTAGGATATGAAATATGCGAAAAAGAGGTTGAAAAAAAGAGCTAAAGGGTGAGTGATTTGGATGATGATCGTAAGGGTTTGCATTTAAGGCTGCATTCGGGTTTTGGTGTGTTGTGTTTTTATGTTTACTTTCCACATATGCTAGTTATTACGGCCACTTCTTACTAATACCAGGGAATTGTGATTCTCATATGTTGCTTATTTCACAGGTTAATGTATCTTAGTAGAGGAAGAAGGATCTAAATCCCCTGTACTCTGTTCTTTACTTAATTTTTCAGTCTTTCATTTGGGATGTTTACAAATGTTACTGTAGGTACTGCTTCCATTTGTAGAATTTTAATGCATTATTTTTCTTATATATTTCTTCTGATCTGGTTTCTTTGTTTTGCTTATGGCAATGTGATATCCTCCAAGCTTACAGCTCATTTAATAAGGTGCATTAGGTCTAATTATGGATCCCTTTGTGACTTTTGTCAATAGATTGGAATACTCTCTGTTTTTGTGCTTGCCAGTGCTGTAGTCATGCCTACCATTGTTTATAAGTATCTTTTAATACATAGTTGGCCTTTGAGGTGTGAGAGAAGTAAGTGGGCATAGTTTGATGCTGAGGTTATCAGTTTGACATTTTTGGTTCATGGTGTACCTAGTTGGAGCTTGCTTGCAGATTCCTACTTGTTAGCAAGGTTTGACATGACCTAGTCCATAACAATTTGATTTATCTTCAAGTCAATCTGATATTGAAATTGTCTTCTTTCTACTATACCCCCCCTTGTGCCAAAGAATGATCATATATGGTTCATTTTCTACACTTGCCCTGTTCCTCTTTTAGACTGGATTTGCTAGTATTTTCTCACCTCTGGAAAGCATATGTGCACGCATTAGAAACTGTTTGGTCACATACCTGATACCACTAGCTAGGGGGAATGGAAAAAAAAAACACAGTTTGTGCAATGAAAACGATTTAGCCACCGCAAAAACTAGTAATGCTACGCGTTCCGGATGAAGAACAATGTTGAACCGTATGGACAAAGACACTAAAAATGAAGATTTCAGCTTTTTGTGCAGGTTTGGAAAAATCTGATGCCTCCTAGTCCTACGGTCCTTTGTTGAAAACCAGCATTTATGTTGAAAAAATGAAAAGAAAATCAGCCTTTGAGTTAATGGATTGGGCCTGTGCCTAACGTTGTAAAGCTTTTGACAAGTTCGTTCCCCATCTCCTCCAGTCGAGTGTCTGGTTAACAGCAATTCAAACCTTCAATGTCTTTTAACAGGGATTACCTAACTCTCGCCTTTAGGAATATAGATTTTTTTTGTGTGATAAAATTTGGTCAGTGTTCATAGTACTTAGAAGGTTGCTTTGAGGCAGGGTTTGGGTCTAGTAACTTAAATTTTAGTTTGAAATCTGGTAAAATAGTTGCATGCAGAATTCACTATGGCATAGTTACAGGCTCTGGGTATATCCGTTTGAGACCCATGGTTCTCAAATGAAACGACGCCGTTTCCTGCTTCATTCTTTTTTCAATTTCCCCACCTCTTTCATCCTTCAAACATTTCTTCAATTCTCTGTTTTTCAGATTTCCTTGCCCTAATTCCGGGTGTCAAAATCAAGCCTACAAATTAACAGTGTACTTAAAACCTTTCAAGATCCCTTCCCCAGGGTATAACCTAAATCACCGGTACCTCATTCGCTTAAGCATATGATCTACAAGTAGGTTTCAAACTGTTGAAGGAGACTGACACTCTAAATTTTAGTGTTCAAGGGAGAATGGCAACCACAATTTCAAGCTGATAAAACTATCTGCGACGGGGCTATGTTTATCATGTTCCTTCTAATAAACTCACCAGCTACTATTAGTGGTTTCCTAGTTCCTATCTCGAAGCAGGAAGATCAATTAATCATTTAACATATATCAGCCACTCACATTTGGTTATTTTTCCTCCAAAACCCACAACTCTGGAACTCCCACCAGAAAGTAACTTTATTCATCTTGTCATACTTTTGACTCATTACAAGCCAAGTGTCACAATAACAGCAGCAATAACTTCCCTTGCCTAACAACAGATAGAGAACATTTAAAGGATTCAAAAGCAATAATAAAGGTAACAAGAGCATCTCAACTATGCAACAAAAACATCGGCTTTATTCAAAAACAAAATATTTGGCATATGAATATCCTCAACAATCCATATAGACACAATAAAATGTCATGTTAATATGCCCGTCTGAGTATTGTCTTAAAACAGATAAAATAAGGCAGACAAATGGCAGCATTCTGCTCCATTGACGAAGCAAAAAATCACATCATACGAAAATGACATCTGCAACAGTTCAAAACCATCCACAAATTAGTAAAATATTCAATAGTGAATATGCAGGCAGCTCTAAGAAGTTCAAAAACATCTGCAATTGTTCATGCATACCTTAAGCAAAAGCTTACTATATTTGCTACAACAATAATCTAGGCGATTCTCTCCTAACTGATTGCATTAAAACATATTGTTATTACCGTTAATGGCCAATAACCCTTTTCTTAGAATTAAGTAGTTGTTTTTGGTTTGTTATTTTTTATTTCCACTGCCATAACATCAGTTGTTTCCTTAGCAACAATCTAAACTGAAGGTATTGATAAACAGATATGATTTGTAATTCAATGCTATCAATGATAAGCAGATTAAAGAGAAATGACATACCCTAGCAAGCCCCTGCATTGCCATGTTCTAGGAGTCACTGATACATTAATCAATGCACCTTGTCTCATGATTGTGACAGGTATGGGACGACCCTGATTAAGCTGAGATTCAGAAGCAAGACGCTGTAGCAAATTATAACCAGCTTTCACATTACCAAATTTAACAATCAGGTCTCCTAGTTGTAAACCATCCTCAGCTGCCGGAGATGCATCAGCTATTTCATCAACCATTGCAAAGGGAACACCAGAAATTAGATCCGCTTCATTGGTGCCCAGAGAATCTCTCAAAGCAAGGTTTTGCAAGGATACCGAAGCACCAACACTGACAACTGATGCATTTTGATTCGTTTCAAGACCTATCAGAATGGTAAATTGGTATGATTTAAACTTCCCTTGGAAAACATGAGTTAGTTTAAAGAAATATAGCACGAAATCATCTATCTAAACAAATGGTGCAAGAAAATGACCTACTAACCTGATTTTTTAAGGGCTGAAGTAAGTTTTTCACAATGCAAAACTCGAATATTGAGGATTATTTCTTCTGTAGTTTCCTGGTGATCATTTTTCAGTTCTGCTCAAATTAAGGACAAAATTTGCCAACTCTGTTAATGCTTAATACACACCTTCCTCAAATTCACTAACTCTATTGTTCTAATAAATGGAAATACTAAAAGAGAGAATACCAGCAAGACGATGTCGTTGTGCTCGGACAAAAGGGATGACAATATCAGCACGAGGAAACCCCTGGAAAAATACAAAACCCAAATATCAGGAAATAGAAAAGATTGTAACTTTGAATCCTAATAACGAAAATAAAGTAAATAAAAACATATGGGTGTTCATAAAAGAAGGAAAATACTTCTGAATCGACGAGGTTGCCAGCAAGACCAGGCCCCTCAGGTTGACAAAGCTGCTCAATTATGGTGTTCATCTCAGCCTCTATTCGACTTCTCTTTTCCATAAGCTCCATTGTCTTCGATTTAATATTTGCCACGAACATTGTTCTTTTTTCTTTTCTGTTCTTCTGAAGCGAGACTTTAGATTTAACTTGGAGGACAAGACAATCGAGCTTGTGTGGGTTTTCTTTTTCAGGGGAAAAAGGCGAGGAGACGTGCAAGGGGAAGGCGCTTGATTCCGGCGATGTGGGCTTAGATAAGTTGACTGGGTTTGGTAAAAAACGTAATAAATTATATAATAGGTTGTTATCATTAATAAAATATTTTTTTATTAATATTTATTATAAACTAAATTTAAATATAATTTTTATTAAAAAAAATTCGCTTAATAAAAAAGATAAAAATTAATAAAATGAATATATTTAATTAATTAATCTTACAAATGATAAATTCTGAATATCTGATTTTCTTTAAGATACTTAACTTCTTTTTTCTCTAAAAAATATAAAAAATATTAATATTATTATTATATAAAATAAAATCAAATATATTTAAAAATTTTATATTAATAGATGAAGAGAAATCTAGGTAGTCTAAAAATTGAATATGGAAGGATTTTAAAAATATTATTTAAAATAAATATACATATCTTATGTACACAGCTTAGCCTAGCTGTTCTTTCAAGTAACAATGTTAAATGGGCTTTTCCAAAGGCCTTCGTAAAGTCTAACGATTTACTTTGAAATGGCCCCCCGAAAATAAACAAATCTGGGAAAAAGTAAAAATAATATAATCCATAGAGGGCCCAACCGGGTTCGAACCGGTGACCTCTTGATCTGCAGTCAAATGCTCTACACTGAACTATGGACCCTGTTGTTGCAGGTGGAGAAAATAAATTTTATAAATATTATATAATTTCTGCTATTATCAGTAAAATTGCAATTACAAGCCAGAATTACGAATGTAAAAGCAGGAGACATGAATATAAGGAAACGAGTCCTTCCATGGTTCCTGAAATAGGGTGGTGGTGCAGCACCTTTTATATTACGTTGAAATTAATTCGAATCGAAATTTATTTTATAAAAGATATATTTTTTATTTATAAGATTTGATTTTAAGATATTATTTTTAAAAAAATCTTTATAACTTAACTTATTAGAGAGCCATCAAGGACGACTGAATTACAGCAACAGGGTCCTCTCTTTTTTCCTGATGTACTATTGTACATAACATAAGATTCTTCTTTCTTTTAATTGAAAAAACTTATAAAAAGGAAATGAAAGTGACTAAAATGTTGTTTTTTTAAATTTAGTGATCAAAATAAACACATATAAAACATAAGTGATTAGTAATGTAGTTTACTCTAATTTCCCTTGTGCTAAAGTCCGAGAGTGTTACTTGGAAACATTGCTGTCTTCCGTTCAGACATAACTGAGTTTCTAGCGGATTTTGTCTCTCTTTCTAAATCAAAAAATCCAAAGCAACATATCCCTCAGCTAAAATCCATTTTCAAAGCAGTACAACTAAAGCCACAAGCAGGGACTATGGCAGACCTGGTTTTCGTGATTGGATTAATGATCACGTAGTTAAAGAATAGAAATTCTTTCTTGTTTGTTGCAGCATTCAAACATGAGTGTGTCTTTGACTGTAATGACTTTTAATCTGCTTGAAGATCAACCTGAAGACAGCCCAAATTCGTGGGAGAAGAGAAGGGATTTGTGCATAAGTGTCATCACTAGTTACTCCCCTATCATTCTTTGTACTCAACAAGGTATCTCTCTCTAACTTCTTCTCTCCCCCACCCCCCACCCCTTCTGTGATCTATGCATTGGATCTCTGCGATTTTCTTATTTTGACTGATCTGGGTATTTCCTAATTTGAATTTTGGAGATTGGTTTCTGTTCTTTCAACGGGTGCTTAGAGTTTTGCTGTTGGAAGTACTAGGTTGGTGAATAGAAGCTTCGTTGAGTGAATGGTGTTTTTGAGAAAGGGTTTGTATTTTGGAGATTGCTTCATTCTGGTTTAGTAGCTTTTGGGGCCTTGCATTCCCTTGCTTGATGTGCTTCTTCTGGGTTTATTTTGATTGAGCTTTTGTTAGTTATTACTTTCTTCTTGTTGTTGGTGGTATACATAATTGTTATGGTTTTGGTATTTGCATATTTCAGGTGTAAAATCTCAACTGGATTATCTTCAGCGTGGATTGCCAGGTAATGTTGTCCAATGATCATCATTCAACCTTCCAACTCTTCAATTAGTGATGAACACTCTTAAGTAATGCAGTCATATACCTTAATAGTAAGGATAAACTGTTGGCATTAGGTCAGTTCTTGATAAGTGGTGACAATGAGAGGAGTAACAATCGGATATTTACTTTAGTTCTCGATGATGCCTTAGTATGAAATGATTTATATAATTTAATTCTTGTTATTTAGGTATTGCAGTACGAGAACGTGACATTCTTGCTTGATGGACTTATTTACATGTGTATTCGCATGTTTGAGTGCGAAAAAATCGAAGTTAGGTCTCATTAGTTGATCCTCAAGTAAGTGCTCTTTCAAAATAAGATGCCAAAGAGGAAAAATTCCTACCAACTAACAGATCTTGTAAAAGGGAGGATAATTTATCTGTACTTTGCTGGAAGAGTATGGAAATGAGAGTGCCAGTAGACTGAAGTTGTTTTCCCTTCCTTTTTATAGGACCTAAGGCCTATATCAGTGTTAAGAAACTTTATTTCCTGTGATTAGAATTTGGCAGAATGGAATATGATTTTCTTTTCTTTCTATGCTGTGCACATCTTAATTCTTTCATACTACTCATGGATGTTTTTGGTTTTTGTCATTGGGTAGGTTATGATCAGTTCGGAATATCAAGAAAAGGGCCCCAGGACAGTTCAGATGAACATTGCACAATCTTGTATGACAAGGAGAAGGTATTTTTGTAGTTTCTTCATGCCTATAGTCAAATATTATGGTACACATTGTTTTGACATTCTTTTCATCTTAATTGAAGGTGGAGTTGATTGAAGGTGGAACCTTTTGGCTGTCCGAGTCACCTTCTGTTCCTGGGAGCATAGCATGGGGTTCTGAAGTTCCATGTATCGCAACATGGGCTATATCCTTCTTATTCAGCTTTCCATTTTGATCTTATATTATACGAAGTCCCTGTTGATGACATTGTTACGACTTGCATTCATAGAAACCATTGTGTCAGTTTGTTTCCTTGACATGATGCCCACACATTCCAACTTAAAGGAGTTGAGCCACCTGGATTCTCATTTCAGATAGTGAACACCAACATGGATGAGTTAAGTCCTCGTGCCCGTAGACGAAGTGCTCTGCTTACATGGCAACATATTGCATCCTTACCTCCTAGCTTACCAGTTGTGTACTGTGGAGGATTTAACACACAGAAGGAATCAACGACTGGGCGTTTTCTTCTTGGGAGATCAAGGTATTCTGTTTAGTGCATAATCATTTAGCTGTTTCATTACCTCCGAATAAAAAAATAGGGATTACCCCCACCATTCTGGTTATCTTCTTTTCTGTGACAGTTGACTATGATAGAGCATTTGCACATTTACTTTGTGATAGAAGACTGATTTCTTTGCTGTTGGTCTGTTGCCATTGTATATATGCAGAGAACATGGCATGGTGGGAGACATGAGGGATGTGTGGCCTAATGCTCGGGTTAGGAAAAATGTTTCCCTAATACGAACTTATCATGGCTTCAAAGGTAGTATCTGGCCAAAATTTGATCTGTGAGTTGTGATGTGCTTGAACTTAATGATGATTTCGTCTGCTCAGGTGACAAGCAGGGAGCTGTTGAATTCCTCAAGTTGATATTCAGAGCGCTCTGCCTCTGCTGGGACCGCCAAACACAAGATCTACACATAGACTGGATTCTTTTCAGGGGTAGATCTCTAGTACCTGCTTTATGTGAAGTGGTCAACGATAACATCGACGGTTATTACCCCTCATCTCACTATCCTATATTTGCCGAGTTTCTTCTTCCACGAACAGTGAGATTGATAGAACCACCTACACATACACAAGAGGACAATTAGAATGTTATTTGTTTATAAATCAATCTATCATCTCCCCCCCCCTATTGGAAGCTTGTCATGTTTTCATTTCACTACAAATATTTTCAGCTGCTATTTGACACTGCCTTCTCAATCTTTATGGCCAGAATAGAAGAAGCAAGAAGCCGTTTGGAATTTGATTCCAGATTCTGAGCTTTTTCTGATTTTATGCATTTCATTATTTTGTTTCGTAAACTATTGGCATGAGCTTATGCTAATAATATAGTTGATGGTTCTTTCTTGTTCCTGAAAAATTAAAGTAAACAAAGTATTTTCGTATATGTATATATGCTTGATAGTATTAGGTTATAATGCTTTGCTTTTCTGGAATAAGAATGGTTTTCTTCAACCCTACAGTTCATGTTCTCAGAAATATACTGGAAGCAAGTCCAACACATGTAAACCATATGAGCTCAATTTCCTTTTCTCAGAAATAGTCTGGAAAAATGATGGTGTATGTTTATTTTAGAAAATAAATGCAAAATATAACAACGAAGAAAAAATTCTTACCCAACTGTTCAAAGAGAGTCACCTCCGAATCCAATTGATGGTGACTAGAGAAGGGAGGGCTCTCGTGTTTAACAACATGCCACCCTTTTTCTTCTCTTTTCTTCCTTCACAAACAAGAAAATTCAAGTCGGCAAGGTTTTTTTCATTATAGTTCCCCTGGAAAGTGGGAATTCGGACGAACTGGTCTAAATTCTGTCGAAACCCATGACAGGTCATAGGTTCGATGTTGCATGGATCTTCTCTTTGTTTACTCTCTTCTTCCTTCGAGCCCGTTGTTTCTACCTCCCTGGTGTTACCCCTGAAGATTTCCAAAAGGTCAGTTTCATCACATGCATGCATTATCATGTATTTTGGATCTCTGGATTGACTTAAATTTTCCATTATTTTGCTGGGTTTCATTTAGATATAAGTTTAATGCTATATTATTGTTTTGTTTAATGTTCTTTTCTCTCCATTTATGCAGGGGGTCCATTGTTGGTGAAAGTGAATAAGCTGACTCCAACTCAACTTCCTTTTTCCTATTATTACCTACCCTTTTGTCAGCCTGAGCATATAATTGACAGTGCCGAGAATCTCCGGGAAGTCCTTTGCGGTGATCGAATCGAAAACTCCCCTTATGCGGTGAGAATTTGGTCTACAAAATCACTTCATTAAGTCTCTTTGCTGTAATTTTTTTTTCAGTGATTGAGAGGGAAGATCTGGACCACAAATGTGCAATATCGTAAGTAAGATTTGGCTAGCAATGCCTTGCATTTGCCGAGAAGCTATGGGGAATATCTCTTAGTTCTTAAACAGTAACAACAACAATAATAGGCACTACAAGAGTACAAGTCATCACTGGTGGAAGTGGTCCACTGCTCATAAGTAAAGATACTGGTACATGACTTAAGCCAGAAACAACAAAAGAAAAAAGGGTTTAGAAAGTGCATGCTTACAAGCCTAGTGCTTTAAACAGATGAGCCAAATGCCAATTAGAGTACTTTATTTTCAACCTTTCTGGTCACCCACTTCCACTTACATACTTTCGACATATTTTGTAATGTGGTTTGTTTCACATGGAAAATGCCTACTCAAAACCGAATAAACAGCTTCATAATCATCTTTAAAGAAATTAGGTTGCTGCCTGGAAATTTGCTCTGGTTCACCCTCACGGTTTAATGGATTTAAAATGGGAAAGACAAAGAGACAGAGAGTTGGTTAATTCTGAATTCGATTATTGGATGTAAATTGCACGAGAATACCACGCCAAGAAAGCTACCTTCTACTTTTCCATTGATTTATGGACCTTGTTTTGCCAAGATACCCTCTCTCATTTCCGTGAAACAGGGAATTTAATTGACTACTTTTACATTTATCAGACTGAAAGTCCTGAATTTCAACTACACTGCATTGGAGAAGCAAAAGGATATAGTGCAGAGGAAATTTTGGCATTCTAAAGTCATCAACTTTGTTGGTTTACACTTTCCAGCATTTAAAGAAACCATCAAAGTCCTGCTTGTTGTGATGTCTAATAAGGAAAAGGATGGGATCCGGATTCCAGGGTAGGGTTAGGTTAGGTGGAGAGATCTGTGGACATGGATGATGGGATTTTACTGGTTTTTGTTGAAAAGATATGAGCTTTGCGAATTCCTAAAACATAAGGTACCTACAACGAGTGAAACAACAGACAAGGGCAGGTCCTTCCCTTTTATCAAAGCCTATATCTTTCAGTCTCTAGGAGAAGCAAACAAACAAGTTTCTATTTCCTTTTCTCTCTCCTATATTGGGGAAAAACATGGAAACTCCACTCAGGGCTCAACCCTTTTCAAAATCACCCAACACTCTCTTTCTTCTTCAATGGCCCAGCTGGACCAAAATTTATGTTTCAAAGAAAAAACAAAAAAGAAAGAAAGAGAACGGTGAAAGCAAGAGAAAATTTATGTTTCACCGAGTTATGTGGGCTTCTTTGTTTCGGTCAGAATTTTCACAGAGAAAACAGGAAGACGAGAACCTTCCTCTATATCTCTCTCTTGTCTCGCTCCCTATATTTATCCTTTCTTCCTCCCCGTTAATTACTCTTCTTCTTCCTCTTCCTTCGCATTCTCTTGTTTTTGAGTTCTTGGGTTTCTTTTTCTCTCACCGCTGTGACCTGAAACATGAAGAAGATGAAAGGGTTTGCCGGTGCTGCTCCTGTTATAGAGTATTCTCCATATGATTTGTACGAGGGCCAAAGGGCGCGGTTCAAGTATCAAAGCCATATGGAAGACTTTGAAGACTTGCATAGGGTAATAACTTTCAGCCAGATTGTATTAGATCCCGGTGTTTAATCTTTTGGTTGATGATAAGAACAGGACACCTTTGTTTGAATCTTATGTTTTGGTATTTTCAGTCTCTTTGTCTTTAGTCGAACGCCTTTGTTTCTATTTTTAATGAGCTAAAGATATTAGGAAATGAGTAGTTTTGGTTGTTTGTGTGTTGATATTTTACCTTTCTCCCTATTGAACACAATGAGTTCTTTCCTTTTTTTCCTTAAATTTTCTATTTTGTTTCCCAGTAATCAAGGTGATTCTGTGTAAAGTTCTTCAATGCAGAAACTTTCAGTGGTTAAGAACTTATCATGGCTTCTCACAAACTACAATACAGGAACAGTACATTGAAGGCTACTTAACATAACCTATACTCCCAACTAATATTTAGGTGCCTTGTGTTTCTTCAGGAAACGGAGTCCATGCGAAAGAAATTGCAGACGATGAAAGAGCGGAGATCGATCCTGTTGGCTGAAGTCGAGTATGATGTTGTTCCACCATAAATTTGTATGCTTTGTGTAGTTTTAGAATAATAATGATTGATGAGAGTCTAGACATTTTTGTTGTTAGGTTTTTGAAACGGAGGCAGAAGTTCTTGATGCAAAACCGATCATCGAACACCTCGATGGAAAGACATTTTTTGCATCCACAGAATATGTTGATTAAAAGTAAACCAAATGTGAAGGTAAAGAAATCGACCGGGAAGGGTACTTTGATAGACCAAGCTATGGGTTTTGATTTGAACCAAAAGGGAAAGACTCATAGTGTAAAGGGAATGAGTTCTGCTCATCCTTCCCTTATGTTCGACTTAAACCAGAAGCAGCAGAAAGTTTTCAGTGGAATTGAGGAACCTACTTCGAAAAGTTCTTTATCATTTCTCGACTTGAACCAAAAGGAAAGGCTTAACAGCGGAAAAGAGGCCACTGCTCGAAGCATAAAACCGATCTTTGACTTGAACCAGATTTCGGTAATCTTGTCATAAAATATGCTTGCTATATAATCTTTTATCATGAACTAATGTCTCCAAAATCTCTTTTGCAGATAGAGGAGAAAGAGCTACAGGCACAAACTAATTGGGTGAGAACAGATGGTTTGAAGAAAAGTTCGATCAGAATTGGAAGTGACGAGCAGGCGCAGCGCAATGATGTTACAATATCAGCCTGCAGGAACACCGGAAATGGGACAAATAGAACTGGGAAAAGAAAGATCTCATGGCAAGACCAGGTGGTGTTGAGGGTTTAAGTGTCTCGTAATAGAACCACTTGCTTACTACATAGTTTGAGGGATTGGAACAACACTTGTGAGTTCAGCTTTCCTCCCTCTCTTTTTAAATTCCTCTATGTTCTAGCTTTCTTCATCTTATCTCTTATGTAAAGAAAATATAGTTGCATCTATTGGATTTATAAAGATAAATGTCGAAATTTCTTCTTTGCTCATCTTATCGCTTATCTCATAATATGTTTTCTGAATTCCTGTTTAACGTATAAATAATTAATGTTATGAACCATAAAAGGAACATATTTCTATTGCTTGGCTTTACTATTTTATGTGTTAAAGATGTAACACCCTTGACCCGGTGCCACATTACCCTATTTTAAAATTTTGGTTTCAAGACCATCTAAAATCGATCCAAGTCCAAATAAAACCATAACATACCATTAATTTTAAATCCAAAATGTAACATAACCCAATAGTTCAAAATAGTTGGAGCTCCATCAAATCATTTAAAAACATTCGACCCAAAATAAATAAGAGTTACTAATACATAGGGTTCAACAAGTACTAGCCTAATACATTAAATAACATGTATTCTGACACTAAGTTGATGCTGAAATTCCAACCTTGATGGTGCTTTTCCGATTCCGACTTCACTTAACCTACGCACAAAAAGACATTTCGAAACGCTGAGCTACAGAAGCCTAGTTGGTACACCGTTACTCGGCTAATATCATACATATTATAACTAAAGTACAGCAAAACATGTAATATCATGTATGATATGATGACACTACCATAATCACCTAAACACACAGCCTAAATGAATGTATATTATCAAAAAGCCCTTCAAAACCCACTTAGGAAATTCATGTCGTTGCATAAGATGTTATGAATCATCTATTCATGTCTACTTGTCTGATGGTATTGGTTTTCCTTTTGCTCAGTTTGCATTAATGTAGCACTTATCTTCCCTGATACTAATTTCCTGTTTCTCCATTGTTTGAATTTTGATCTCTGAAATGGCAAAAGAACATAGCAAATAAGCCTCTTTTGAATTGTCACCATTTTACGGGTTCTTCTCATGGCTTGAGGTTGTCAACATCCCATCCACAAAAGGTTGAAGTTAGAATGTCAATATAGGAAATGGATTTAGCTACATCAGGTTCATATGCAGGGCTTCAAATTAGAAACAGAGAATTCATAGGTCATATAAATAGATGCAGAGAATAAACAACTAATAACGAACCTTTATTTTGTCAGTGACATCAAGCCTTCATATAGATGTTTCTCAAAATGTTTCATATGAGAGGTCTCTAGGCATGCTACTACTGACAAGCTTCCATCATCAGTTGCACTTGGTATTAAGTATATTTTCCCTTCATGGACAATGTTTGCTGCCCCCACGTGTGTTGGAGGACCCCATCCAAAATCTGCATCATACATACCAAGTTGCATCCAACTGATGACACAGAGATTCGGACACCCGTAAGTTTCTGCTCCTCTCCTGACAGCAGTTAAATCTGGTAGTGTTTCTAGGTAGTCAATAGCTGATCTTATATATTCATTGTCCACCCTTTGCAATGCCCTGTGAACTCGGTCTATAGTATTTATGAATGGCTCTGACTGGAGATCTCCAGATTGAGCAATTGAAGAAGCATGGAGCAGTGCATTGCCCAGATAACTTGCTGGGAGGGGAGGACGTAGTCTGGGGCGCCCATTAGTTGTCATGTATAACTTGGTTGGTTGATCATACAAGAGGCCTCGAGCTTTACTTGCACAACGCCATAAGTATGCAGCTAGAATAGTGTAGGTGCTGTACTTGGTTTTGTCTCCATATTTGAATGGCATGGCTTTTAGGGCATTAAGTTGATTTTGTGTGATCTTAAATGTAGATACGGACGAATGTCTAGGATTAGGGCCAAGTGGTGACACAGAAGTGATCAAGGAAGGTGATGGGTCATATTCAACGTGATGAAATCTAGGGGTTGGTGGCACTCTAGCTCGGAGAAGGGTTCGGTTAATGAATGGTGCCACTATAATTTGGGACAAGCCTCTTGCCATTTCAGACCAACTCCTCATGAAATGAAAAGCCGTTGTGCCGTCAGTCAAAGTGTGTTGAACTCCAATCCCAAGGGAGACTCCACCACATCTGAAAGCAGTTACCTAGAATAATATGACACATCAAACATTTAAGCTTTTCGGTCCCAATTGCCTATCTAGCAGAACATACACAATTTATCTTTTTAAAGCAAAATAGATTAGTTTTTTTCCTTATGCTTGCCCTTGATCTCTATCATTCATGATAAAACAATAGTTTTCCAGTCTAACATTCTAGCTCAGTGAACACTTACCTGGGCCATAACAAGTGGGTAAGAACTAGTATCTACAGAGTAATCAACTGTGGGAACCAGTTTCCGCAGCTCCGGATGGGGAGTAAAACCGCCAAGATCATCTATAGTCGATGTAGTTTCAGCTTCTACCCACAGAACTCCCTCCGCATTGCATATTACCTCGAGTCTACCATTTTCGTCACATCCCAACCTCCCAGCCATCGGGTAGAATGGCACAAGAGTCCTGCTTAAAGCCTTCTTAAGCACTTGTGGTCTGAAGAAATCAGATGAACCATTTGGTTTGTAAATGTACAACAAAGGAACATGGTATGTTGTCATCACCATGTCCAAATTTGAAACCCAGTGTCTTTCTTTGGGAGTATACTGAGCAGGGCAGATCATGCTCGATCCCATTACATTAACCTCCATCTCTGCAATGACTGCAGTGATGTTAGATGTCTCTAAACCCGATATGATATCGCAGTAGAAGGCAAACCAATTCCGATCCTGAATGTTTATGGCTATGGTATCTCTTAAAATCATTAACTGGAGATTATTTCAGGTGTTCATTTGATGAAAAACATGCCATTTCAAACTGAAAACAAGAGAAAAATAGAAGACAGTGCCCATACCTTGTAATATAATAAGCAGAAGTGACAAGATCCTCTTAGTTGGGAGCCGGTGGTGGGGCTCTACCGGTGCTAAGACTTACTCTCTTTGCTTGAGTTAGGTTAAGTTGAAACCAATGTTTTATACGACATTTAATTAATATTATAGTTGGGGCAGAGGGGCTGACTCTAAAAAAAGGGTAGATTCCTTAAGTTCAGTTTAGATCTATATATTTTTATATAGTTTTTGCAAGAAGTTTTACAACGGTAACTAAAACTTAACTTTTGTAGAAAATAATGTAGCAGCAATAACTAAAATTTTATTTTAATATATATCTAACTTTTTAAATAATTATATATCTTTATATTTATAAATTTGTGTAAAATTAATAATTTTAAATAAAGTTTTAGTATTTATGATGGTGTATAAGTGATTTTGAAGAAAATAAATAACCTTGATAGATATTTAAATAAGAGGGTTGATTTTATTAAATTATTTTGAATTTAAATTAAATTAATAGAATATAGAAGTTTTGAAGACTAAAATTATTATTATATTTAATTAAATTTAACGGTCGAGTGATTAAATATAAGTTTCTTCATAATTGGGTGACATTTGTTATAGTTTATATTTTTTTAAAATATTAGTTAATTGCATGTCTTCAAACTATGATCTTATTTTAAATTGGTCTTTAAATTTTTGAATATTTTAATTTTACCCCTATGCATGGCATTCATAATTGTCCTTTAAACTTTTGAATGTTTTAGTTTCATACTCAAACTAGGACTTTCATTTTAAAATAGTTTCTAAACTTTTGAACATTTTAATTTTATCATCAAATTATTATCTGTCATATCATATGATTAAATAATATACATTAGTGTTTACATGATAACTTGTTTTTTTATAACAAATTTATTAATATGAGATATGACTAACATATACTAAAAATTTAAAAATAAAATTAAAATATTCAAAAATTTTAGGATTAATTTAAAATAAGAACCTTATCTTATAATTATTTATTTTTTCATTGACTTTCATCTTGTTTTTTTTTTCATTATTTATTTTATGTTTATTTATAAAACTATCTTCAACTTTTAAACTTTTATGTTTTGCTTTATCAATTTTAAATATTGACTTCGTCCTTATTATATCTTTATATATTTCTGTGATCGAATATAATATCGTGTAATTAATGATACTCAAAGTAGTGGGAACAAAGCGCACACTGAATATAATATAATATAATATAATTTTCAACGGATTGAAGCATAAAATTTGGAGCCAGAAACATATTAAAAATGATCTGATACCAAACTCCTACGATACTGCTACAAGTCAAGGTGAGCGTGGAAATACCGGTAGGCTAAACAAAGGCTGCTTTTTCAATACTAATCCATGATGATGATAATCTATTAGTTTAGTTGGGATAATTTTATAAAACTCAAACAACTCAGTTTGATTTGACTAGATTATAACGAAATTTTTTATTCGATTCGATCGAATGTTCATTATGGTAGTACCAACATCTCCAACATCCGAATATGAACAAGTATACATGGTATCTTAAGTAGGAGTAAGTATTCGATCGAGTCGAGTCGAATCGAGTCAAAAAATTTCGAGTTATTCGAGTTAACGAGTCATATTTTACGACTCAAACTTTATTTGAAATTTTTTCGGTTCGAGTCGAGTTTTCGAGTTTCTATAAATATTTAATTGTAATTATTTATCATGTTATAGTATGATTTGATTTCAATTTAAACGACTTTCTCTAATCATATAAGATATGTATATATATATTTTTTCAGCAATATCTCCTTATATTTTTATATATCAATGTATATATATATATATATCATAAAAAAAATGATAGACTCATCTCAGACTTAAAAATTAATCCTTTAATTACTAAAAATTTCGAGTTATTCAAGTTATTCGAGTTTTCATTTTACAACTCAAACTTTATTTGAAATTTTATCGAGTCGAGTCTATAAAATTTCGAATCGAGTCAAAACGAGTCGAATATTTTCGCTTCGAGTCGAGTTTTGCTCAACCCTAATATTAAGTGATTAGCATTTCAGATGCACTTGTAAAATATTGCAGGGAACTTTCTCCATCATTGCCACCTTTAGCCTGCAATCGCGAATCCATAACATATATAATAAGTCTTAGGACTAGTTTAACATTGCTTTTAAAAAGTACGATGAAAAAGTGTGGTAAAAAATATAGTAAAAAAGTTTTTTTAGAATTTTTAGTTTGAAATATGTGTTTAGTATTGCTGTCAAAAATTGTTTTTGAGAAAAAAAAACTATTTTAGACATGATGTTATAAGTTAAAAAATATATATTTAAATAATAGTTAAATTATTTAATATTATAATATTAACTTAAATTATGATAAAATATAAAAATATTAATAAATGAATACATAAATTATTTTTGAAAGTGCTTTTTAGAAGTGCTTTTGAAAAATATATAATTTTTAAATTAAAAATAATTATGTTAAATATAATTATGTATTTGTAAAAATCAGATTATAATAAAACATAATAAATGAAGGTTAAACTTATAATCTAACTCTTAAGATCACTTTTCCAACCGCAAAAGCTAAAAGTTTTAGCTTTTTCGTTTGGGTTGAAAATCACTTTTCAAACGCATTTTAAACGCAGTTTTTTTCCTCCAAAAGTTAAATGTTTAGTATTATTTTTGCGTTTTAAACCAGCTTTTCAAAAGCAATCCTTAGTATACCTGCATTTTGTTTCCTTCATGTAGCTGCATGCTATGTCTTCCATTAATGGTGCAGCAGTGGTCCATGACCTAGTTTCAGATCCGTCACCGGATAAACGTAACCGACAAGCAATACCCTTTAAAGAATGCAAACGGTAGCATACAGTGTTTGCTTTTCATACAAGGCACAAACATCAACAACAAAAATGAAAGCTAATTACCGGGAGGATAAGTGGAAAAAATGGAACGTTAATTTGATATTCAGATTTTCAATGATCAAACTCGTGTATATAAATTTATAGATATCAGAGTCAAAGACATAACTTAAGAATTACTGTACAGTACTCTCTTCTATGGTGGCACAAGGTAAAACTCATCATGGCAGAACAAACTAACAGAAAAAAAAAAATTATAGTCATTGTTTCTCATTGAGTAGCTCGTGGTTCGATATCCTTGAGCAGGCCGATAATCTGTTGCATGCTCGGTCGCTTTGTAGGAAGATCGGCTGTGCATAGGTATCCGATCTTGAGGGCCTCCTCCATTTGGTAATCCAGACCTGTATCATGAATTTTAGGATCAATGGCTTTTAGTCCTTGGTTCTTTCGCACCAATCCTCTAACCCAACTCACTAAATTTGCTTCTTGCTCCTCCGGATAATCATCTCCGATTGGTTTTTTCCCTGTAATTAGCTCAAGCAAAACAACCCCGAAGCAATATACATCAGATTTTGGCGTAGGGGCATCACATTCAAGCTGAAAAAACTCTGGTGGTACGTATCCTGGTGTCCCATGGGCAATTTCATCCTCTAGACCTGTTCCAAAAACTTTGGCCAATCCAAAGTCGGATAATCTTGGCTCCAAATTTAAGTCAAGGTAAACACTGCTAGCTTTAACATCTCTGTGGATGATTGAAGGTGAGCAACCATGATGAAGAAATGCTAGTGCTCTTGCGGTGCCGAGGGCTATTTTGTGTCGAAAAGTCCAGGTTGTTAACAACCCTTGGGGTCCAACATTTTGTATCCCATTGTTGTCTTCTTCCCAGGTATCAGTGCTCCAGTCCTCTGTTGCTTGAACACCTAGTGGCAAGTCGTGTAACAAGTTCTGCAAGTTCCCATTTTCCATGTAATCGTAAATAGCAATCCTTTGATCCCCAGCCAAGCAATATCCTGTCAATGGAACAAGATTCGGGTGTTTGATTCGACCAAGATACTCAAGCTCTCTTGCAGCTTCTTGGTCTGTCAACGTTGATCCATGAACCAAAACTTTAACAGCTACGTGAATTCCACCAGGAAGAAATCCTCTATATACAGGCCCAAACTTTCCTTCTGCTAGTAGAGTGTCGCGATCGAAATTTGAAGTCGCAGACAAGAGGTCTGCAAATGTGATGTTTAGTAGTGGTTTCTCAAAGATCACTACGGGGACTGATGTTGCCTGCTTAACATCAGCCACCCATGTGGTCGAATCAGTTTGGAAGGAGAAGGGACCTGAAATATTTTGTTCTTTATATGAGGATTGCTTAACTACCCATGTCCGGGACTTCCTTCGGCAACCGAAGGCTAGGAACAGCAAGCCAGCAAGCAAGCACACCATGGAGAGAGTTAAAGCCAAGGCAAGTGTATAACCTCTATGTCTATTGGCCCTTTTTCTGAAAAAGACCGGATTTGCAGCAATGGGACAGCTGTTTAATGAGCCATAAAAGGCTGTTTCCAAGGTCTCGAGAGAGAGCCCTGAATCACAGAGGGTTAAGTTGTTGTAAGAGAAGTTGTATCTTTCCATCCCTGAGAGTTTTTCCAAGATAGAAACCGGAATTTCGCCACTCAAATTGTTGTGTGAAACATCAAGTGTTTTGAGGTTTCTCTGAGCCAGCGATGGAATATGACCGGTGAGATGGTTTGATGAAACATCGAGTGCATGCAAGTTACTCATTTGCAGAATTTCACCAGGAATATGACCAATGAGGTTGGTTTTAGACAAATTAAGATACTCTAAGCCCAAAAGTGTTTCAATTCTGGGGAATTTCTGTATAGCAAATCTATTGCATGCAAGGTTAAGATGTCTAAGGTTGTCTGCTTGACTCAGATGTAGGAAAATTTCTCCACTAAGCTGGTTCTCAGACAAGTCTAGATAAACCAAACGAGACCACTTGTAAGTAGAAATGAATTGTACCTGAGAAATGTGACCTTGAAACTGGTTCTTGCTGAGGTCAATCACCTCCAATTGCCCTTGAAAGACACCAATAACTGAACCCTTAAACAAGTTCCCAGACATGTTAAGGCTGGTAAGAGACTTCATTTCTGCAAAATCGGAGACGTGGCCTTGTATCTCATTTCTGGCAAGGTTTAAAGTTTTCAGCTTAGGGAAAGCTGTACCAAAACCATCTGGCAAAGAACCATTCAGACGGTTCAACGAGAGATCGAGTGAAACCAAAGACTGGCAATTTAGAATTCCTGTTGGAATACTCCATTCAAATCCATTCCCTGCAAGGTTAAGAACTTGTAAACCAGCCAGGGAGCTAATAGCTGCAGGAATTTCCCCAGAGAAATTATTTCCAGAAAGATCAATGACTTCAAGCTGACCAAAGTTGCCAATATTGCTAGGGAGAAACCCAGAAATCTGATTACAGGAGAGGTTAAGACTCTTGAGTGAGCCTAAACTCCATAAATCAGAAGGCAAAGCAGTGATTTTGTTATTGCTAAGATCCAAATACTGAAGCCGAGTTAGCTTACCAATGGTGGTATCAGGCATCAAACCAGACAGGCCTAAACCTGAAGCCTTGAACCCAATAACATTCTCCTTCTTGATATCACAGTGCACCCCTTCCCATGAACAAACAGAACCATAGAAGTTGTGGGGTAAAGAATAGTTTGAACTCATCTTCTTCAAAAAATCAGAGACATAAAACCCATCTGTATTGGGCAGTTGGCAGGTGCAATGCTTGAACAAGAGTGATAGAAACAGTACATAACCGAAGAAACCAATATCCATTTTAAGCCAAAACCCAGAAGATTCAAGAAAGAAGAGAGAAGACAGCTTAAAGGCACCACCTTGAACCAACTCAAGCCACTATAGCTAAACTTCAAATCACCAGCTCCAAGACAACACTTCCCAAGTTCTGGAAATCCATAAGAACAAGTTTTGAGCAGTGTTCTGGTGATTATTTGGCTAGAAATGCTGCAGAGTTGTAAAGGGTTCTCGTGATGACAAAAAAAAAGGTGCCTGTGAGAAACCAACAAAGTTAACTGTGTTCTTGAAAGAATGAAAGGTGAATAATTTCACAAAAAATCTGCATAATGAAGTTTGGGTCTTGGGAGAGAATGTGAGCTTACCTTGTCTGGTTTTGCAGGTCTATCAATGCCAACAAAACAAACAACCACCAAAGTGAAGAACTTTTGTCTCTGTTAGAGCATAAACTGCTCTATTCTCTTTCCAAACATAATTGTTCTTATTAGTACAACCCTTGGTTCTTTGCCCTGAAACCTAACATTAATACTAACCTAGAAGAAAATCAAGAACAGTCTGAACAGGTATATACTATATAATGGACTTTGAGAAGGAAGAGATGACAGTTTAGAACTGTCAAAACTCAAAACTTAAGCTTCATAAATGAAAAAAAAAAAGAAATCAAAACTAATATTGGGTTGGTGAATTTATCAAAGGATTGTTATATGTTGGTGGGTATTCAGTTAAATCATCCTTTTCTTTTCCTACAAATTTACCTTTAATGAAGAAAAAAAACAATAGCCTTTCTTTTTCTGGGACATGTTTTCTTTAAGAGAAAAACCTCTTTAAAAATTACAAATCTGGTCTTTTTCACTTTGGTCAGCTTTGTGCACTAGTTTGATTGTAAGTTGTGAATAACTGAAAAAATCAATGATCTGCCATGCTTTATGCCACATTCATAGGAATTTCACACTAAACGACACCCTTCAAAGCCTTGATTTTCTTCGAATGTTAGGTGAACTAGAGACTTTATTCAAGATAGGTAGTATTAGAATCGGTAGAGTGATCTTAATAATAAAGGATGATATAATTTATTTAAATGATTTAGATTTGAACATCATGTGTGTACGGTATATGTGTTATTGAATAGTGTTAAAAAATTAAACAAATACCATCTTATAATAACACCAACATATTAAAAAAAGAACGATGGCATTAAGACAATATAAATTATAAATTGATTAATGTTAGTCTTTGTGATCTTATTTTGGAGTAAAATGTAAAGTTTAAATATTATAATTAAATATTTAAATTTTAAGATTTAGGTTTGAAATAAACATATAATTAGAGAAACCGATAAATTTTTTTAGTGAAATTGCTTAAATTAAAATATTAAAATTTTAATTGTAAAAAAAATACATGATTTTTAATTAATTATTATAAACACTAATAGTATAATTAACTAAATAACTAAATAAATTCACACATGGTTTTTAATTTCTATTTTCATATATATAACTTAAAAGATTAATTCTTATACAAATTAAAGTTCCATAATTGATTATTGAAAAGCAAACTATATAATATTCCAATTTGGACTTGTCATGATTTAAATTCTGTGCACCTCCAGGCTCCAATATGAGTATGGATGGAATTTGACCCACTCTCACTACCTATGTGATTCAAACTTGCTTTTGAGTTTTGAGTGCTCGTGGATGGGTCATTAGAATCACAATCTTTTCTTTATAATAATATAAAAATAAAACAGGGTGTTCTTATTTACATTACAGGTTTTTAAATAAAGAATATAACCTAAATGATAATTATATGTCAGAGTTTAAAAAATATAATAGTAAACAAATATTATTTTCTTTGCAAATATTTAATGATTCTTCTACACTTGTTTCATTCATATTATTATTTTTTAAATTAAACAAAATTATAATCTATGAAAAGAGAAAGGAACCATGTTAATGATTAGCATTCATTGAGGGAGTTGAGTAATAAGAAATCAACCGACATGTTTGTGGATATAATAATAGTGCACAGACAGTTTTCTTTTTTTGTTAAATTTAAAGAACACATAAGAATTAAAAAGAAAAAAAAACTTTTTTTTTTCTTATTACTCAACTTGGGCTCAGACGAGTGACATTGGATGTTCTTCGGATGTTGACGGGTCAGAAGGGAGTGTTCTGGTCCAGCACCGCATGCTCAAAAATCTGAGGATTAGACCCCCTGGCCCTGATGGCAAAATACAATTTAGTACAAACCAGCATTGTAAATTAGAATTACAGAGGAAACCAACGATTCTCGGTTCTAAAAATTCATATTTCTCACACGCTGATGAAAAAGATTCTAAAGGAAAAGCGAGAGAATAAAGTTCTCGAGAATTAACATCATACAATTTTGCTATCTCAACAAAGGCAGCAACAATCATGAAGTAATATTAGTTAAGACAGAAAACAGACGGGTCAAAAATGGTTCAAAATAGAACTTCATATCCTGTATGGTCGGTTTCCAGAGTCGGAATGGTCCAGTTTGGCCTTCTTTAACTGCGTTTTCTTGGTGGCAATTTGTTGGAAAAGATTTGGACCACCAAACTGGGGCTTGTTTTGTCTTATTTTCTTCCTCTTACCACGGTCATATTCTTCATCCCTGTAAAATGTTAATACCAAGACTTACGACGGAATACATTCTTTAAACCAGTCAAAGATAATGTGGTTCGACAAGGAAAATACGAAAGAATACACCCTATCTGTTCACTCACCATTCAGTCGGAATGTATCCGAGACTAATCATACCATTCGGTTCTATGGTCTGCATGGGTGAGTCAAAGCCTGTATCATCCCATTTTGGAACTGCACCAAGCAAAACAGGACAAACAATTACATTGAAATCAAAGAAATTTTGAAATACTCAAAAATTTGAGAAATGTAAACCATAACACCCTGATGTGAAAGAGGAGATGAAACAGATATATAAAGTAAATACCCACCAACTGTCTCCCCCAGACCTTGGGTAAGCACATGTTTACGCTGAGATGAATTGTTATGCTTCAAAGAATCAGTTTCATGTGAGTTAAGCCGGATTGCTTCTGAGACTGTGCCAGAACATCTGCCTATATGTTGATCACTGGAAAGGACGGTACCATTCTCAAAAATCCTCTCTTTAAATGCTCCATCTACAGTATTCAATAAGGAAACGGCATTGCTGCTACCATTTTTCAGAACACCATCACCCACTGCCTTTTTCCTCCTATGAACCGAACCTAATGTTATTGTGCTGGATTTCTCAGATGCAGATGGCCCTAGATCTGCAGAATAACAATCCTTATCCAATGTAGTTCCTTTATAAAGAACATGCTCATTTAATGTGCTTTCCTTGTTCCTTTTACGTTTCTTCTTGTTGTGCCTGATTAGAGAAGCCATGAAAAAATTTGATTTTAAGCCAAAAGGAATGTTTTTATGCTGATGCTTCAGATGCTTCTTCGATTTTCTACAGGGTGCAAGTTGAGGAGCTTCTGTCTCCAAAGATCCATTTGGCATGCTAGAAGGTGATTTGGTAATTATCTTTTGGCAATTATCATTACCCTTCTCGCTTGAGATCTAAAATTGGGATGAAAAAGAAATCATAATTCAATATACACATACTATATATCACTACTAGTGTAAGATATGGAATATGATGCATACAATCACTCACCATATTACTGTCCCAATGTGGCCTTTTTGGAGACCTACTGGCATGAACTTCCTTAGATGGCTCAGCAGTAGCAGATGGAGCTTCACCAGGAACTATCTTCACTGCTTTATTGATCAAATCTTCTGACGCAACAATACTTGAAACCTCAATGTTTGAAGCAAGATTAATCTGGAGGCATATGGGATTTAAAATTAGAAACAGGAGTAACTACTACCAAAGTAGGAAGCCAGAAGCCAGTGTAGGGAATGAAACGGCCATATACCTCCTGTGAGGCTTGAAATTCCCTTTTGCAGTTTCCACCCTCAATGAAGTCACCATCTTTGGCATCAGTGGTGACAGATGAATTTTCAATGTTAGAACTCACAACATTACCAACCACAGAACCAGCGGACAGTTGCACAATTTCACCATGAATTAGGTTTGATCCAGATGCTTGTGATGAGACCTTCCATGATGGCACATTTGAAGAGGGTAAAATGGACTCCTTTTTAAGCATCAACCCTTCTTCCACTGGTTGCACAGCGTTTAGCTGAGATGGCACTTCTTTCTTGATTGTCTCTTTCAATAAGCCACCGGTAATGGTATCCTTTTGAGGCACAGCAACAGAAGTGACTACAGCAGATAATTTATTCTGAATTGGAGCAGTTGGCACTTCTTTCTTGATTGTCTCTTTCGATAAGCCACCGGTAATGGTATCCTTTTGAGGCACAGCAACAGAAGTGCCTACAGCAGATAATTTATTCTGAGTTGGAGCAGTTGGCACATGCTCCTCGGGATTTTGATTAAAAATGGACTTCCCATTAACATTTGCTTTCATGTTATCTCTCTGAAGATGAAAATCAACAGGATTTCTTGGAGCAGTATTTCTTCTGTCACGGACATAAAACAACATGTAAGCCTTCTGCTCCAAAACAGTCCTCTCACTGACATGGAGAACCTGTTGCACGGAAATGTGTTGGAAGGCTCATTTCCAAGATCCATAATAAAGCACCTAGTAAGGGAACTCTAAATAATAGAATAAGAAACAAAAACTTCAAATCCCCCATACCCACCCTTGATTTCCCTTCAATCCTTTAAATGTGATGGAATAAATAGAACAAATAGCCCATGTTTGCTAAAATTAAAGTAGTCCTCATGTTCCAATAATGAACATCTCTAGAGGCTTGAAAACAACATAATAAGCCACAAGTTTCAGCATCTTAATCCTTTCCCCAGTGATAAATCCATGAAATAGAGTTATTTAGTGGAAATTGAAACAGTGAAGGCTGTCCATCCAAATAAGTAGGGAAAATGTACTGACACTAATACTACCTACAAGAATTCAAATAGATAGAAAATATATAAAGAATAAAGTTGATTCAAGTACCCTGTTGTCATCAAGGGAGTACCACATGCCACTCGATGTGCGAACAAAACAGTAATAGTGGCCAGAATGAGTGCTCCATCCATGATGAACGAGAACGCCATAAAGAGTGTACTTCAAATGTCCTTCCTGCCAAGCCAACAAACTTCACTTTTCAATTTATACCATAAAACATGATGTCAATGTTCTTCCTAAGCTATTTGCCCCTTAAAAGCCATACCAGAGATAGTTGTATGACATTTTGTTATTTTTCTGAAACTATATATTGTATTACTGAGTGAAAGGTTAGTAACAACTAACTTCAGAAAAGTAAACATCATAAAAAGAGTTTACTCACATTGGAACCACTAACAAAAGGTTTCATGTCTATGGTCGGACCAAATTCAACTTTCCGGTCAATCTTTTGCCCCAAATTATGTGCTTGAAATCTCTTTAAATGGATTGTAAGTACATGAGGTGAATTGTAAACTGTTAGCTGTTTCGTAGCCTTAACTTTCTGCTTGCAGCGTTGGCATTGATATTGCCTCTCTCCTCCATCTAACAGCTCCGCAGCAGTGAAGTTTTTCAGCGCTTTGAGTAAGGAATCCGCCTTAACTATTTCCAGACTTAAATCAAGGAAGGGATCAAATGTATCGGAGCAGTAAGAACACTGCAAGCACTTCACCTGAAGTTGTAACAAGAAACCATTGAATAGTGCAGGATCACCAAGTTATAAGAAGTTTAAACATCATGAACATATATAGTAAGAAGAACATAATTTTCCGTTGGTTAACTGCGACACATTTCAGAAACTGTAAAAATCTAGCAAACCTGTTTGTAGTCGTACCATATTCCAGCAAGAAAAACAATATACCTGACTACGAAGGCGACCACCAAAGATCTTGTGCACCAAACTCCTCTCATAAGCCCTGGGAGATTCACTTGGTACTCCTGAAGGTAAGCAACACTTGTGCATGGATTCCAGCAGGTTTACCATGTACTCATGTGCATCCTCCTGTCGAGAATTTCGGAAGTTTCTAGATATGCCTAAGCATGAAGTCAAGAATCACAAATCCGGGAAACCAAGAAAAAGCGTAGTGCCTTAATTAAGAGAACAACATTAATCAGTCATCAATATTAATATTAATTCAGGTTAAACTTGAGTTGGTAACACAACAAATAATTCCATCAAATAAATTTCAGAAATATAAAGCTAATGCCATTCCATTGACTAATAGTATCAGTAGGCTTATTATATTAATAAGGAAATATGTGATCAGCTTCAACCTAATACCAAATAATTTCAAAAAGGATACATCGTAGGTTTGAGACAAGATCATTTGGTGCCAATATTCTCCCAGATGATTGTAGAGCGCGGCTAACATGTTTCTGTATAGCACATAAGGCACAAAACCCAGCAATATGGCCTTCACAAATCAATTGAAATAGTTCATCAGAGATGAGATACAATAAATTAACATGTGAAGGGGTTGTACTTAGAGCAAAACCTAATAGGTAACTTTATGCATACATACTGATGCACGTAATTTAATAAAACAACCATCAAACGTAGTAGAATAGAGAAGAGAGGACAGTTTCAACTTTCACTGACAAGAATTTTGATGTTTGCCACTTTGTAGGTAAGCTGCTAAAGGCTCCGTGTATGTCAGGCATTGCAATACTGAATTAAGAAAACAAGTATTTCCGAGATTCTCCAAACCAGCACCCTGCAAATTGTATGAAATCAAGCCGAATGAAGTGACACATTTTAATCATTCATGGTGATATCCAACACAAAATAAGTAATTCAAAAGAAGTCAAGACAAGGGATAAAATTTCAGATTATGACATAAACATTAAGCAAATCTCAGCGTCACTAACCTAAAAGTTAAACAAAACACGAGATGTGAGACAACAGTTACAAATAGGAGAACAAAATCGTACAAAAGTGACAATAAACATTAAAGGAAACGCTTACGATTTTACGAAAAGTAGTCCTCAGACTGAGAACAGGATCCAACCCATTCTCCAGCATATCAGACGAATCAACCTTCCACCCTGTAGCACCGATTTGACCCAACCGCATTCCATTTACCAGTTTCGCATCCGACCCAGGGTTTAGCGTCTCGATCTTAAAATCCCCATCCCCACAGCCTGTAAACCCATTAAGGGGCTTCCTTGCCGGATGGAATACAATCTTTCTCGTAGACAGATCAAAACTGGCAGAACCTGAAGCTGATGACACGTTTCCAAGATCCGAACGCACCTCAGTCGCAGCTTCGATTCTCAATTCCGAGGAACTAATCACCGTCGCTTCCATATTACCAAAAAAAAAGAGCCTATAATTCAATGCGCGTTCTAATCTGTAGAGAGGTTCTTCGATTAAAAAATTATATAAAGCAGTGATCGTTTTTCGGCGGCTGCAAAAGAGGAAGAGGAAACGGAGAAGAAGCTCACCATTAAACCCTACTCCAGACACCCCAAAATCTGATCATTATATTCTAGTCATTCTATTTTGGTGTACCTTGATTTGATTAGCGTGCGGTGTGATGCATCTGATTATTTCCGTAAGCTCAAATTACACGAGGCCCAAAAGGAAAAAATAAAGGATCTCAATTTGATCCTTCATTTATTGGAAATTACATATCATTATAATCATTAGTTTAGGGGATAGAATGATTCGAGGTTTAAATTAATTTTATTTTATTTAAAATTTAATATCGATTTAGATATTATATTTGAATTTATTTAAGACTAAAAAAACTGAATTAAATCAAAATTAATATGATTTTTAGTTAAATCGGTATAAAGTTAATCCTATTTTTAATTAAATCGAATGAATCTGAATTGCTTTTTTAGTAAGTCGAATGGATTCAGGTTGGAATCATTTGAATTGAAAATAACCCGAGATTAAAAAAAATAAGTTAAGAGAAATAATAAATGATTCGATGTAAATGATTGTACAACTCGTTAAAAAGTTAAATATATTAGTTTTATAATATTAAATTTAGGTTTAAAAAATTAATCATGTTTAAAAATCTAACTGAAATATATTGATCTCTTGTTTAATCAATACTAACCCAACCCAAAATCAACTAGCTCGAAAATACCTAATTGTAAATCATTAAACCAAAAATCAATTGAATCGATGTAACCCGATCTAACTTGATATTTAATCTGAATCACTATAAACTCATTAAAATCAAACCAAATTTTGTCTTATTTAAACTGAACTAAAATCAAATATAATTAAAATTAAATATAACCCAAACTAAACTAAAATCAAATATAATTAAAATTAAATTTAACCCAAACTAAACTTAATAAATGATCCGTTTACTATCTCTACAGACAGAAAAATTATATCATGGGTCAATTCTACCACCTGTCCATGGGATCAACCAATAAAAACTGTCTATTTCATCAATTTTTTCTCAAGTGAATCTTTACTTGAAAAATTAACAAATAATAAAGTAAACAGTTTTTATTGATTGATCTTATAAATGACGTGATAAGATTAACCCATAATATAATTTTTCCTGCATACATTTTTTATTAAAAGATATTAACATATTTATAAACGGTGCAATATTTGAATCTTAGATAAAAATGTTTATCTAAGATATTTTCATTACAACAGCACGGGCTTTTAAGACAAGACTGAACTATACAAAACAGATATTTCACGGACGGTGTTGTCGGAGGCCTAAGCCCATATCCAAAATCATGATCGGGCTTAAACGTGTGAGCCTAGTCAGAGTAAGTTAGGGGTTTGGATTCTTTTTGATTAAATGGAAAATTGCAATCAGATCCCTCCAGAATACAGATAAAACTTTAATATCAATTAAAAATTATTTTTTTAATCTAAGTCCCTTTAATTCACTTTTATTTACTATTCCAGAAATTTAAAAATTCGAGTTAAGATCTTTTAACATAAAAATCATTTTAATTTAAATTCCAACACAAAAATTCAGTTTAATATAACGGTGAAACCAGAAACATTATGAATCAGACAATGAAACTAATGAACATGTTACACTAGACAAATCTAAAATATTTATGTCCGAACTGTAACAATGATTATGGAATGTTAATGAAGTTTAAAGCAATGTTGATTATCTTTTGACACAAGCTTAATAAATCTTCTTAAATAAGTGTTTTCATTGTTCCTTATGCTGTCATTTCCGACATAATTATGGATTAGAAACAAAACCCAGAAGAAAACAAGAAAATCATTAGCCATTGGTTGAAGGTTGCTTCATATGGAATTATGGAGTAAGATATGTGTTGGAAATTGAATATTCAACAACAATTTAAATCGTCCCTCTCTGTATCATTTAAATTATGTTTTAGTTGGATTACTAAGTGATTTTAATTGGGGGTACGTAAAAAAATCTGATTCGATTGATCTGATTCGATTTTCCGTTAATTCGATCAGAAAATTTTAGATATCCGATTCGAATTTTATTTTTCGGATAATTTAGATCGGTATATTCGAAATTTTCAGATCGGATACGAATCAATATTTTACATTTGGATCGGATATCCGATTATCGATATCCGAAAAATTTAAAATTTTTATACATATAAGTATTGTTATATTCGATATTTTTACTTGTTGTATATGAAAAAATAAAACTTTTATGAATAAAAATATTGTTATATTCAATAATGTATTAATTATTATATTCAAAAACTAAAATTTTCATGAGTAAGACCGTCAAAATAAAAAATACTTTAATTTAATCATAAATTCGGATATTCGAAAATCCGGTCCGAAAATATTAGATATCCGATTTTTCGGATATCTAATTTTTTCAAATGGGATAGGATCGCTAAAATACCGACCCGAAAATTTCGGATCGGATCAGATAATCCGAAATACACACCCTTAATTTTAATAGAAAAAATAGATCATATACGTTTTAAAAGTTTAATTCAATCATTTTGTCTACAATGTACAACTACTTTTAAATTATTCAAATATATACTTTAATTTATTTTAATAAAATTTAATTTATTAGATCGAGTTATATTAAAATTATATTCTTTTAGTTACTTATAAATCTTCAAAGCATAAGTTACCTCTAAATATGTCTTAAAAAATTACATTAAATATGTCTGAATTCAAGTATAACCACTAAAACACTTGAGGATAATAAAATCTTGAGCGGTTTATGAATGTTTAAATTCAAAAATAATTTTATTTATATCGTAATTTTATAAATTCGATTAAAAAATTCGATATAATATCGACTATCCGCATATGTTTTGGTTATTGTGGAGTGGGCACTATGGAGTTGTTTAACAGCTACAGAAAAATAAGGTGAATAGGGATGGGGTAGCCTTAAAGAATAAGGGATGGAACTATTATATAAAAGCATCCAAAACTAAAAAATAATATATTTTTGAAATTTATTAATTAATTCAGGGATCATGGATATATTCATTCCTTTTATTTTTTATTAAATTCAAAATTTAATATTTATTTTAATAATATTATCGTGATAATACTTAAAAAGAATAGAGGAGTTCATATTCTATTGAAATAATTTTTTGAATCTTTAAAAATCAAAGGTATTGAACTCGATAATTTTAACCCCATCACATCATAATTTAAAAAATTCATTTTAATTAAAATAAAGTTAAGATGAAATTCATATTATAAATGAGCTTCGAATAATTAAAATAGTTTGCTGACTAGTGAATAAAAATTTAAATTTAAGTCGAGTCTCGAATTTTATTAAATATATATCATATTATAAATTATAAAAATTTATCCCATATTTTCATCAACCCAAACACTTATAAATTTTGAGGCATACAACTTTCACGGGAGCGTGCCTTGTAAGCATGTATTCTAAACGCTGACGTTGGCTTTGTAGTCCTTGCAGCGCCCCCGGTGTGATCTGTCCTGAATCCTGATGTGCCGTTCATGAACCGTAAACAGAACACACAGAAACAGAGCGTGTTTTGCTCAAGAAGAAGCATTAAAAGTTTCTTACAATAAACAAATGTACAAGAAAGAAGATAACTTTAAGTCAACACCCGGTCTGAGTTTTAATACTTATCCCAAGAGCACACCAAGATGTACTTTTTATCGAGTTGAGAGGCTGCAAAGGCTAAACGACAACTGCACTTGATGATTTCTTTGGTTTGGAGGGTGGAATGAGGCTCAAAAGTCTCAATTTGCGTGTCAAATGGGTGGTTAGTTCATATCCCAATATGAGGCTCAAAGGAAAATTAATTAATTAAGAAATGGATAAACCAATGGTGGTGGTGTGAGTTAGGGGTGATAACAAGCCGAGCTCGAGTCAGGTCAGATTCGGTTCGGTTCGAAAATAGACATATCTGGGTTCAGTTCGGTTCGAGCTTCGTCGAGTTCAAAATTTTAGGCTCGAACTCGGCTCGAAAATAATATTATTGAACTCGGTCCGAGCTCGACTCAACTCAGTTTGGCTCGAAATAGACAATTTTTTATATTAATTTTATTATTTATTTATTCATAATTTATTTTTTATTTTTTTTTTGTAGTTTTATAATTTTGTTTTAGTTGATAATATTCAATTTATTTTATTTAATTTTTTTTAGTGGATTTACTCTTTATTATTTTATTATTTTTTTTGCTAAATAAATTATTTCTAATGCATATATATATATTTATATATAATTATTTTGAGTCTGTTCACGAGCTTTTCGAGCCGAGCTTGGGTATGCTTGGCTCGTTTAAATCCCGAGCCGAACTCGAACCCAAATCGAGTTCATTCGAGCTAAATTTTGATCGAACTTTGATCAAATCGAACCTAAATAGTTTGCGATTCGGCCAGGCTCATTATCCTCCCTAGCGTGAGTGATGTTAGTGGAAAAAGATAAAAATTAAGTAGAATAAAGTTACAACAAAGAAGACTTAAGACACCCCCACAAGACACGGTCTCTTTTGGCTAAAGAACCGTTGAATCAAGATGACTTCGTTGACCAGAAGTCTCTTAACAAATCCCCAAACAGAATTAACTAATAGAAGATCGTTATACTGATGTGTCCTGTTTCCCACCCTTGGATTCATGGAAATTCCTTTGATATTGATAGGTTAAGAAATCAACGGTGGAAACATGGGGAGGAACCAAAAGCTAAAAACCGGACCCCAATAGGTTTTGCTTGACATGCATAAAGTTCAACTAGAAGACTCGAAAACACAGTAAAGAAGAGAGAGAAAAAACATGTAGAGATCAATGTCAGAGAGGGAACACAAAGATAAAAAAACAAAAGTCAGTTTATTTGAAATTTCGACGCTCCGATTCTTCAATTCTACTTCACCAAATTTCACGAAATTCAAAACCCAGCTTTAAAAACCCTGTCTTTCCAATACCCAGATCTCAGTTTTCTTAAATTTGATCAAATCTGACTCATTTGATCCATTTCCCCTGTTTCTTATTATACCAGAGCATACTTCTTATAGCTTAAAAGCTGTGTTTTTCATTAATCTTTCTTTCTTGTTAGTTTCACACCGGAAAAAGCTCAATTCTGAGATCAAAATCCAGAATTTCCCTGTTTTTATGTCCAGGATTCTTCAGTTTTTGACAAAGAATCAGTCATGGGAATCCAAAAAGACATAGTCAAATTCAACGTAGGAGGCAGAATCTTTCAAACGACGGCTACAACACTCGCAAACGCAGGCAGGGATTCTTTTTTCGGTGCGTTATTTGACGACAATTGGGACTTACGACAACATCAACCGAACAGCAGCTATGAATTCTTTATCGATCGAAATCCCGACTGTTTCGCTGTCCTCCTCGATCTTCTCCGAACAGGCGATCTCTACATTCCTTCCAATGTCCCAGAAAGGCTTCTTTACAGAGAAGCCATGTTTTACGGCTTAATTGACCATGTCCGTTCGGCTAAATGGGCTCCATTCGATGGCAACAGGTTAAAGCTTTCCAAGTCAGTGACAGGGCGTGCCCCAGGGGATGGAACCGCCATCCGAGCCGGTCCGGACGGTGGCTGCTGCGTAGCTCATGGTAGCATGGTTCATGTTTTTGACTGGATGTTGGAAGAACACCCACCAATCAATCTCGATTACCAGAGAGTCAACGACATAGGCTGGGTTAACTCTGAGAATGTCTTGATAAGTGCTTGCGAAAGGCTGGGGAAAGGAGACGGCGGGATGGGGTTGTTCAGTTCATCAACCGGAGATTTGAGACACAGGTTTAACGTTGTTCACGACAATCAAACCAAGAGTTACACTGCCGGAGCTCTGAGTTTCAGTCCAGATTATAAGATATTTGCAAGCTGCAAAGGAAGAAGCAATGAATATGGGATTGGAGTTTGGGACCAATTTTCCGGTAAACAAATCGATTTCTTTTACGAGAGTCCCGGCTGGTCTCTCGGCGATGCTGATAAACTACAATGGTTGAATGGTACTAATTGTTTATTAGTAGCCACATTGTTTCCCAGAAAAGATAACTGTTACATCAGTTTACTTGATTTTAGGGAGAAGAGAATGGTTTGGTCTTGGTCCGATATCGGTGCTCTATTAACCGTCGACGAGAAGAGAGTTCGAGATGCTATTGCAATCGAGGAATGTAATTCTATCTGTGTAGTGAATGAGTATGATGATTTGGGGTTCATAGACTTAAGGATCAATGGTGGGAGTGTGAGATGGAGTTCCAGAAGTAGGTTGCTGAAGGGGAAAATGCCAGACGAGCCTTGCTATCCCAAATTGGCATTGCACAACGGGCAGTTGTTTTCATCCATGAATGATTGCATTTCGGTGTTCTGTGGTCCTGAATGGGTGCTAACCTCTAGGCTTCGAAGAAGTTACGGCGGTTCTATCTGCGATTTCTCGATCGGGGGCGACCGTCTCTTCGCACTTCATAGCGAGGAAAACGTGTTTGATACATGGGAAACTCCACCTCCACCAGTTATATGATTCAACTCCTGGTTTGATCAAATGTAGCAAAACTTAGATTTTAAACCAAAACCATAGATGGGTGATATTCTTGGTCTTGTACTGTACATAGTTTGCTAAGCCACCAGTTGCAGAAAAATACATTATAAAGCTAGAATTCGGATTGTAAATTGTTTCGTTCAATCGTCATCGATGAATGAAACCGATACATTAAAGTTTTCCCTTCCCTTCCATAGTTGCACATGTAATATTCTTCAGCATGAGTTTAACTGTGTGTATTATTGTTATCTTTCCTCTTTTTCTTTTTAGTACAGAACGCTTTATCTTTTCACCTTTTGACCTTGTCTTCATCAAAGTTCCATTGCAATGGTCTAACGTTAGTGTTTTTGTCTGATCAAAAAATGTTCATTACATGTGAACAGTTGCAACTGCTTTCCCTTTACCATCCTATTCTGATATGGAATAACATATGACAGAACTGTGAAGTGGTTCTTCGCATAAAGTTGGACAAGTGGGAAAGAATGTGAGGAGAACAACGAACCGAACTGAAGTTAAAGCCATAACGACTATTAGTTGCCAACCAATGTCACCCTGCAAATAATTGATGTTTTTAAGCTAAATACGGACAGATCATCAGGTGCCATATCCTTAAACACCCCGAACCACTTTTTCTGTACGGACAAAGTAATTTACTACAAAAATCGGATCATCGTACAATCTAGCTCATATAGACAAATCGTATGGCCCAAAAGTTCACTCAGAAGCGGTCCAAATTGCAAAAAATGTATACTTTGGACCCAAATCAAGGGAAATGAATGGAACAGGTTGGATGCTTGATGAGACCGCCGTAGAGAAATAACCTGTTTGTCTTTGATGTAACATTCTCAGGCTGGGTTCTCCAATTTGCCGAAATCATATCTTTGCAAATAAATTTATATAATAACATATTTAATCCTCGATATTTATATATTTAATTAATTTATATATTAATAATTAAAATTAAATTAAATTGATTGAATATAAAAATAAACAAGATTAAATGTAGTATTATTCGAATTTTTGTAACTACTACTCACCCGGTCAATAGCAATGTATTGGGCCCAAAAAAACACTCGTTTCTTGTTCGGGTGGGTAAAGCCAGTAAGCCATGGCGCTAGAAGCTTATGCATCGGGGAAACGAGATGAAGTCCACACGGACGCGCTCTTGCAAGCCAGGCAAGCTTGCTACAAAGTCTTTCGCTTCGTACCCATACTTTTATTTTGTAATTTATTCCAAGAAACCCAGAGAATCTAATCTGAATGTTGTTTTCCTTCATTTGGGTTTGGGTGAAAAAGGCTACTGATGATTTTCATTTGGGTTTGGGTGAAAAGCTCCAGGGAGGAATACGTTAAGAGTTGCCGAGTTTCTTGGGTAACTAACTAATTACTAATCTTTCCCTGATTTTGATCTTGGTTGCATTTTGTTCCTTTTTCTTTTCTTTTGGTTTGAATTATTTGTAGGTGAAGCATTTTGATAGGCAGTATTGTAAGACTAAGCGGACGCGGAGGTTGCTTGATGATAAGGAAATGAGGAGAGGTCCGTTGTCACTTCCACAGCCTTACACTTTCAAGCCCCCAACCTCTGCTTAAATGCTTATTGAAGCGTTTGGATTGTTAGGGGATTCTTTAGGATATACAATGACATAAATGCTTACTCATTTTGATGGGAAACTGGATATCTGGTAAAGAAGTGATATTGGTTTATGAATTTGGCTTGTATTTGCATTTTGGTTCTATAATATCTTTCTTGTGTGATTTCATGGTGTTTTTGGTTCATATTAACTCGATGCTTCCTAAAGATGACCATAGGTGATTCATTAGGTTATGTCCATTTTTTTTTGGCAGGGGTATAAGCCTTGGGTTGGACCACTAATGGAAATTGGACCATCATGGCTTATCACTGAGATGTCCCCCATAATGTGGATTTTTTATTTGCTGAATCATTGGGGATTTGTTGATTTCTTGTTGGTCCTGGCATACCTACAAAAATATGTTCCGTTGATTTTTTGATTTCGGATTTCTATGCATAAGACTTGCATTGCTTTTGCCATGATTATGTGCTTCTTCTTCTATCCTTTGTTATGAATTCTTCTCTGATTCCCTATTGCCACCCAGTTGCTGATCTCTGTTTCTCCCATTGTTGTTAAGGTATACACCTACGGTGCACTTCTGGCTTAGCATTATACAACAAACGCCACCATTTGATAGCCTGCACACACTTCTTTTGTAAAGGTGATAGGCATAAAAAAGCCCACCTGGGACCTGCTATTAAACTGTATGGCTTTCCAATATTTTAGCATTCAACAAAACATTGACCACAAGGAAATTAAGCATATCGATCATTATTTGTGTGTGTGCATATTTATAAATAAATTAGGCCACACTTCAGAGTTATGCACACCAAAAAAAACTTAACACATACGCATTGTGGTTCACTTCACTCAGGCTAGCGTTTTTTCTTTATGCTTGACACGATATAAGGGTTCTAGTGCCTAGAGTGTGCTTTTGACAATGTTTATCTTTCCATAATTGTTGGATCCCAGTCCTTGCAAGATTTGTTGAACCAGCATTAATCTACAGTAATAATTGATCCCCCCTCCTGTCTGAGTGGTTTGTTCCAAACATGCATGGAGAACTCTTTTATTCATATCTTCTGCTATTTGGCTTCAACAAGCAGTTGATGCACGCCTCAAAGGTAGTTCATATGCTGTTTTTTCTGCCCAATTTTTTTAATAGGTTTAAAGTGAGTTTCACACATGGTATCTGTCTGTCATGTAACACTCTCTGTAGACATGCACACACAGCATTAAATTTATGATAAGAGGTGTTCTTGGTAAAGGAATGAGCGAGTGAATTCTGAAGACAGCTAATAAATACTTTAAACTATAGAATGTACTTATGATTCTGAAATCTGAACTACCTCCGTGTTTAATGGTGTTCTTTCCCCCCTCCTATGAATTTAGACAATGGAATAGTAGCTTTCACTGGCTTGTTGGAGCAGATGACCGGGCTAATATATTCTGTGTCTTGCTTATAGCATTTAAAATTCTACACATTATGTCATTGAAACAAAGTAGTGGACTTCATGTCACTTAATACTCCCATGTGACTTTTGTGGATGTATAATTTCAATAGATATGAATAAGATCTGTTGAAGCAGAGCTTGGAGATTAGTTGCCACATCTCTATCCTGTCTCTATCTCATGCAGGCAAAGAAATATTCTGAAGAGATTGCTGCAAGTGTTGTTGGGAGTCTAAGTCAATGTGATGATGCTGTAGGTAACCGGTGCACTCTCAACTCTGCCTACCTTTAATCTAAGTTTAGAATAATTAGGAATACTGGGTCACCTACCATTTAGTTCAATCTTTTAAAAAAATGTGCTCTGGTTATTGTAGTTATATGGGCTATGGCGTATACACTTCAGAGTTTAGACCCGGAGTCAGGGACGAAGCCACCTAATAGATGGGGGAGCCCCCATCCCTAAAGAAATTTATTTTTTTTACTTTTATTCCTTTATTTCAATTTTTTTAAAAATTATTTTTTTAGGAATTTGCTCCCTACTTTTAAATATTTATGTTTTGCCCCCTTAACCTCAAATCCTGGCTCCGTCCGTGTTGCGGCCCCTTAGTTGCTGCCCACTTCTTCCTTTCTTTTTATTTATTTATGTTTCTGCTGGTCAAACTTTTACTTAATTACATGCTTGTTTGTGGCCCTTATGTGTCTTGACCTAACCATCCTTATTTTAGTGATATAATTAATGAAATGTCTAAATCAATAATTGAGTAAGATGTAGTAATTAATGCTAATAACCATCACTTTTGAGTGGGGTGTTTCACATATGATAATAATTACGTTATTATTTAAAAGTAATACACCCATTATTAAAATAAAAATTGAACATATTAAAATACCATTCATTTTGATTTTACATTTAATTTTAAAGTAAGAAAAAAATATTAAAATTATTTAGTAATAAGTCGTCGTCGTCTTGCTTTTAACCTTTGTTGGAGTTGGTCAGGTTAGCTGCTGCTAGGCTTGCTTTTTACTTAATTACTAGCTTGTCAGTCAACGCTGTCATCACGGCTTAGAAACGGATGCACCATCTTTAACCGAACCGTCAAGACCGGCGTTACCCATTGCAGCTGATTGCACAGTCAACACGGACATGCTGGGCGAGGAAGGCCCTTCCCCGTTGGATTGGAGTAAAGCGCCCTTCATTATGGGGTTCCTGGAGTGACACGTTGAGGTGGAGATGGCGGTGGCCAGGGAAATGGGCATGAGGCAGAGTCCCTTCCCTTGCAGGTACTGCATGGCGGAGCCCATGTCTTCTTCCATGAGCTTGGCCACTTGGTGTTCCGTCAACGCTACGTTGTCGTTGTTCACAGACGTTTGATTCCCACTAGAATTCCGATGAATGGACCCACCGCCGTTAGCTGTCGTCTGAACACAATCGCCTCCTCCCTGCAAGAACCGAAAACATAGCCGTACTCTTTTTTTATTATATCTACAAAAGAGATGCTTTTGGAATCTATGACAGTGGGGTGCAAGCGTGCTACTTTTGTTCTGTCGTTTTGTGGTGTGATTTGAGAGAATGAGAAACAGAATGAATGAATGATTTAAACAAGACAAGACAAGCAAGATGAACATGGCGATCATTTTCAACTAGGGTTTACCTCAGAAGGCATATCAGCAACAAGGGGAGCAACAGCACCGGCACCACCCAATCTGCTCATACTCAGAACCTGTAGATTTTCCAGGAAACAACAAAAGAATTACTTAAACCAGATCTTAAAAACAGCAATGTCAACCAATCCTTCACAAATTCTTAAAAAGAAGCAAAACCTTGACTTGGAGCTGTAGGAATTTGACATAATCTATGATCTCATCGAGCATTGAAGCTTTATCTGTCTGAAAATCAGAACACCCATTATTCTAAATAATCAAAAACATTATAAACATAACACGGTTTGATTATTTATTTGTCGGTTTAATTTGTTTATTAAATATCATAAAAAAATATTCAGTTACTAATTACTCAGCTTTTTTCATGGAGTAAGGATCGGGATCGGGATCAACCAACGTTAAACTCACATGCCTGTGATAATCAGTTTATCCTACTGACTGACACCTGTGCTTATATTTTTGTACCCTAACATTGACCTAAGAGATTCCTCAAAAGAATTTCATGCCGGAGACCGGAGCAAGTCTGTACCTTATTGGCATTGGGAACCAGTTCTTGAAGCGCTTTCATTCTCTCTGCAATTCTCTCTCTACGTAACTGTAGATACGGATCGAATCATATCATTTTTGAGCTTCTGTGGTACGGTACTACTGTATTGTACGATGAAAGAAACAGAACTAAAGGGTCTGCTTACTCTTTCAGCGATGCTGTGGGGGTCAGTAGCTTGACCCCTTCGAGCCCGAACTCTTTGTTTGGGTTGAGCCGGTGCAACTCCAGTCGTTGAACCACTTGCCTGGCTTTGGTTCATTGCCGCCGTTCCAGCTGTTGCTCCAAAGTTTGGTGTCTGCATATTGCCTCCCTGTACAATAAAATATATTAGCCTATTTAAGCTTCGTAATTCTTAAGTTCTGTGCAGAGAAAATCAAGGCTTACCTGAGGATGGTGAAAATGCTGGGGTTGATTGGTCTCATGAAAAGATCCAGCACTAAAACCATTAAACAAAGCTTGCATTGAACCCTCTCCGCCCTGCAATCGTTCAATCATATATCTTTGTTTCAGTTATATTCTAGTCGGAGACAAAGCAAAAGAGAGGCAAAAACCGACGTGAACCTGTTCATTGTGTGGAGATCCGGCAGCAGTATTAACACCCAAAGACAAGGGCCTAGTCAATCCTCCACCTGCAGCGGAGACGCCTCTTCCAGGTAACATCATCTGCTGCTGCATCATCATTTTCATGGCTGCCGTAGCAGGAGAACTAGAAGACCCTCCTCCTCCTCCTCCACCACCACCGCCGTTGATTTGATGTTGTCTAAGCTTGGATGCCAGAATCTCATCGTAGTGAAAACCGGCACTATTTTCATGGTTAGAAGCTCCTGTTTCATCGGACGTAGGAGGATCCCAAGGTGACTTGAGGTCTGACCATGAGCAGGAAGGGAGAACGGAGAGCATCTGTTCCAAGAAGTCATCGTGGGATGATGTGGGATCGAATGATGGGGTTTGGATCTGCTCTTGACCGTTGCTCTGAAGGTCCTGGAGATGGATTTGTTGAGTCGGGTTTAAAAGGGAGTTCATTGCTTGCATTTCACGGCTACAAGGCTGCATATTTCTCCGAAAACAAACTGATTTTAATAATAAAAAAAAGGGTAAAACAAAAACAAAAAACCCAGAAAAACGATAGAGTTTGAGCAAGTGTTCAACTGTTTGCAGGATTGGGAATAGTTTTGATTTCTTTTTTTGGTTTCCCAAGAATGAAGAAGATGAAACCAGGATTCTTCTTTCTCTTCGGCTGTAAAAGGGTTGAGATTATTAAACTAATGAAGAAGGGTTCGATATAAAGAAAATGAGCGAGCTTGTGCGGTGTCGTTTTGAGTTTATTAAACAAAATATCGACTGTTTAATTTTCATTGAATTTAAATAATTTAGTATTATAAAGTTCATTTTTTTTTTCACATTAATTTAAAAAGTATCGAAATTAAGAATATATCAGCCGCTCTCTCTTTTCTTTAAATTTTTTTATTCTTGATCATTTTTTATTTTGATTTTTTTAGTCGGTGGTCGGCAATCAATCCTAATATTGGTTGTCGATCACCGAATCTATAAATCTATTACTTTTATTTTTAATTTTAATAAGAATTTCTGTTTTTATAGCACGTTTTCTGTCCTTGTGACATGTTTTCTTCTCTCTTTGTGACATGTTTTCGTTTTGTGGTTTGATTCATCTGCTCTTGTGGCACATTGCAACATACCCTAGCGATCGATTGTTGTTTGCCGGTGGTTTGATTTATCTGCTCTTGTGGTTTGATTCAATCAACGCTAGTTTCTAATTTATATTTTTATCGGTGGTCTTTCGAAAAGTTATATCCCAACTCAGGTTGATGGTTGTTTGCCGGTGAAATCAGTCTTGGGTAGCGATGTTTTTTACATGACAGTTTGGATCGTCTACAACTCCTTCCTTCTTTATACGTCTTGTTTGGATAGAGACAAAGAGATTCAAGAAGCTTTTGAATTTTATTGGTGTGCTTAATTTCATAAGATTTTAATTTCTATGTTTTTTGGTTTGTAAAATTGTTGGATTGTTCAATCCAATTTTTTTACTTTTCGAAGACGATATAATTATAATTTTTTATGAATTTAATAAAAATTCAGTAGTATTTATAAAAAATATATCGAAATTTATCATCGACTAATTAAAATATCGAAGTCAATATTTTATGAATTTAATACATCATCGAAATTTAATAATTATACATTATCAAACAACACACGTGTCCTCTACTGGAAAGCGAGTTCCTTTCAGTTTTTCCTTACCGCGAGTAGGGCTTACCACTTCTCAATAATACATAAGATTAAAATCATATAAAAGATCATTATTAAATACTTTTTCATATAAAAGATGATTGTATTAGTTTTCAGGTCAAAACCCAGTTATAATTAGTAATCAACGGGGGATATTAATAGGAAGATCATGATACGATTTTCAGCAATCTTTCATCGTAAAATTAAACCCCAGAGGAACTTTCTTAGAAGACCTGAAGGATTGTCCAGATAATATGGATTGGAATAATATTTATTTAAGGGTATAATTAATTTAAACCGTTAAATTCATATAAAAAGTATTTAATGTATCGATGATATAATTAATTTTAATTTAAAGATTTAATTTAAGGCGTGGTTTAAAGTTCCATGTTCAATAGTTTAGATTTAAGAATTATAAATAAAATTAAGAGGTTTATAGATTTAAACCTAAATTTTTAATGTATTATCTTAAAATTTAATTTTAAAATTTTAAATTATAATCTTAACCCTAAAATTTTAATTTTTATCCTTAAATTTTAAATTTGATTCTACAATAATTTTAAAAATAAATATAAGATAACAATAATGATTTGATAATACGAAATTATCTTGTTCTCGAAGAGCCAATCTTAATAAAATAATATATTAATTCAAGTAAGCTAATTTGCTTGTGTCACACATTAATGGATGCTTGGAATTTCCTAGGAAGGTTCGGAATGGATGGGTTACGCTTTAACATATTATTTTCCGTTCATTATTTATATGGAGAATATTTATTTAACAACTTTTTATTATAAAATTAAAAACTTCATTATTAATATATCTTATTCCTTAATTATGAAAATCAGCCCTGTAATCAACAAAGCGTGGAATAAACTATGAAAAATTCCATAATTAAAAAAGAAAATGCTAATTCCTTTAACGTTCAATCAATCATTCAAAACAAGAATTCTATGCCAAATCATTTATGTCTCCAGTATTCATCCGTTTTTCCAGAACACCATATGACAGGAAATTCTAAACACAAATTTACCATCTTAACAAAGATCAGCAGTTGTTATTCTGATGGATTACCGACCTGGTGAGACTAACTAACCCATGGTGTATGATGGGGATGGTAAGTTTATGACAGTGGTTTTCATCTGTCATCATGTTGATGCTGTTGGTAACACCTTGGGATCCGATGCCACTGTCTTTCAAACCCTGAAAGGGGAAATGGTCTGGGCCACGAGCTGGGGCGGAGTTGATCTGAACCGTACCTGTCTCCATTGCATCACTGATCAATATCGCCTTGTTAACATCCTTGGTGAACACACATCCCTGCAGGTCATAAGCCATATGGTTTCTTTAAGCTAACTGTAATGGAAGAAACAGAGATGAAATGAAAAGTTTGTCATTTAAAGTACCTGGAGTCCGAAGTTGCTAGCATTGCAGTGGTGGATACCTTCCTCGACGGAGTTGATCCGTATAACCGGTAGAACCGGTCCGAATGGTTCTTCCCAGGCAATCCTCATATCGGGGCGAACATTGTCTAACAACAATGGCCATATAAGATTGCCATCTCTTTTGTATTCCTGACAAAATGTAGCTCCTTTCTCTTTGGCATCTTTCACTAGTCCTTCAATGAAATTCGCCGATGACTCCGAGACCACTGGAGTGATATCACAATCGTCCTCCGGTGCTCCGACGGTTAGCTTCAACAGTTTTGTCTTCACCTTCTCCACCAGGACATCAGCTACTGATTCCATCACCAATACGACCTTAACCGCGGTACATCTTTGGCCACTGTGGTAGTTGTACAGTCAAAAGAGTTAACACTCAACAATCAACACAATGTTAATGTCTAGTGGAAGTGAAAACAACTAATGTTATTACCTGTAGGAGAATCCTCCTTTTATTATGTTAGCAGCAACCAAATCCAAGTCCGCGTCCTCGAGCAAGATACATGCATCTTTTCCTCCCAGTTCCATCTGAAGAGGAATCATTCCAGCCTTCTTCGAGATAGCAATGCCGGTGTCTCCACCTGTGAAGCTATGGGAAAAGGGAATACAAGTTATGCATGGATGACTAGATATGTAATTAAATTATAGCTAATGCAGTGTCCACTATGACCTGGAACTACCTTATACAGTTAACCCCGGGATGCACAGTGAGGAAATCGCCGATCTCGGAGCCTTTCCCCGTCACTCAACTAATTAGTCCTTTGGGGAAACCAGCCAAATGAACTGTAAGAAGATGTGTTGCTCGATTATGTTATGTGTTTCTACATGTGTTACCAGCTTGTATCATGTAAGAAGTACCTGTGTTGGTGGCTTGAGAACAAGGGAGTTTCCGGCAATTAGTGCCGCTGCGATTTTCAAAACTGCCAGGTTAACTGGATAATTGAATGGTGGAATGGCTAGAATAACCCCAAGAGGAATCTGTATGCGTTTAATTGCAACTTTGAATCAGCAATGAATGAATCAATATAAAATTTTATTTCAATCCACTACTAAATGTAAACAATACCTTGGAGGTGAGGCAATATTTGGTTCTCTGATTTCCAGGAAAACTATCAGAAACCAAGAATTTCCCTTCACCAAGAATCCTTACCCCTTCTTCAGCAGTGTAAGAAACCAGATCCCCTGACCTCACAACCTTCATGGAATCATCATCAAAACTAGTTTCATTAATACGAAATGTTCACTTCTGATTTCTGAATTAAAACAATTGCATAAGAGCCGGTTATATACCTCGGTAACAGCATCTTTGGCTGGTTTTGCAATTTCTTTGACCAGACATTCAGCAATCGGTGCTTTATGCTCCTTTAGAATGGCAGCAGCTTTATGAAGTAGCTCAGCTCGCTTCCAAAGTGGTTTCTTAGCCCATGATTTCTGGGCTGTTTTTGCTGAATCCATAACTTTGTTCACCTCTTCTTGTGTACAAGCTGTTTCACCACCACAATTAAAACTGAAGCATGCATATAAATAGAAAAAAAAAATCAGTGGTTTTTCAAGTTTAGCTGGTTCAACCTTGAACCTTGTACTGAGTTTTCCTGGTGGTTGGATTGATAATTGCAACACTTTTTCCAGAACAAGAGTTCTTCCATTCTCCACCAGCATAGTACTTGTAAACATCTCCATCCAATATATCTGCAAACACTCCAGTTCCTGCCATTATGAAATAAAAAGCTCACTTACCCAACAGAGAAAACCTACTTGTTTCTTGGATTTGCTCACTCCAAGGCCACAATACAAAGAAACTGAGAGTGCAGAGTAGAGTGAGAGGTGATTCTTATGCTATTTACTTCAACACATAGAGACAAAAGAGTTTACTCTTTAGGTGGTTCAGATTTTGCCAAGTTTGAACTAATGATTCTAACAGTTTTCTGCTGAGTGCTGACCACACATCAGTTAGCCAGTCACCTTGACTCAATTCTAACTTCTTTTGTTTTTTACTCCTCTTTTACCTTGCAGGAAAAAGTAGCAGAAATGAATGAAGATATTCATTTTACTTGCACATTAGACATCAAACTTGATGATGAAGCTATAAAGATTTGGGTTAAAATTGTAGACAGCTACAAGAACTGATCATTAAACTTAACTGAATCATGTCAGTTTATCCTTTTCAACCATTTCCATGTTATATAATCCCTTCCTAAACAGTTTCTGCAGTGGACAAATGTTTCTTTTGAACAGATTTAATTCCTATATTCCTCAAAATATGTAGAAAAAATGTGTTATTTAAGAAACCCAGAAAGAACCAGTTGTTAAATGAGAAGATGAGTACTATAGGAAGAGTTGCTGGGGCTTTAAACTTTGAAACCATGGCGGGTAATAGAATAGTAGTTGTTGAAAAACCATGGCGGGTGTCTGGTGTAGGATCAACTTTCGATATATGACACAAAGTCAGCGTAGGTGGGCAGATGGTCTGAATGATGGGTCGGGTACTCGTGGGTGAGAGGAGGATTTTGGTGCCAGTAGCACACCCAGAAATGTTGGTGGGAATAATTTATAAAAATTGACATAATGCGAAAATGGAAAGAAAAATATAAAAGTTATGGTTAATTTCTTAATTGTTCAATTAAAAAAAAAATTGTCGTACAAAAAGTATCGTACTCATGACTGATTTTATTGCTTACACTATGCGTCTTATTTGGACAATTTGAATCGCCTACAACTCGTTCCTTCACTATGCGTTTCATTTGAATAGAGACAAGGAGATTCAGAAAGTTGCTAAATTTTATCGGTATCCTTATTTCTATAAGAATTTTATTTTTCTTTGTTTTTGGGTTGTAAAAATTTTTGGATTTTTTAATTTAATTATTTTGTTTCTTGATTACATTGTAATTATAATTTTCTATGAATTTAATAAAATTTCAGTTGTATTAGTAAAAAAAATATTCTTGTTTTAAAAGATCGATGTTTTTACTGATAAAATACAATTTTTTTAAGTAAAACTAAATGTTTAAATTTTAACATGATAAACGGAAAAAAACAGGTTCAAAAGTTCCTTAATGGAATTTTACCAAAACTAATACTTAAACAAAAAAAAATAATTTCTAAGATAAAAGGGACGTAAGAAGTATTTTTATCAAAACCCTTTTAAATATTTTTAATTAATTTAACGATATACAAAATTCTTTATAAAAATAAATGAGGTTTATTTTTCTTTCCTCTGATGAGGTTTTATTTTTATTACATGATAATGTTGTTGTTAGTGATATGTTTAAATAATTAATAAGAGTAAAATCTATATTTAAAAAAATAATTAGTTTGTCGTGAGATAAAATGCAAACAAAACTGTAATTGAAAAAAAATAATATACAAATTGTATAAAATTTACATAAACTTATTAAATTTAGAGGTTAAGAATTAATTTTGGGTCTGTTATAAGGTTTTTTATTTAAAATTTAGGGTTATAATTTAGATTTTTAAAGTTTAGGGTTTTATGATTTATTTTTAATTTTTTTGATCAACCTTTAGGTGTACCGTGTACATGTACATATATTCCATATAAACGCATCTGTTAGGTTCAAAATAGTACAAACCATGAGAAATAGATCAATCATGCTGTTATAGTTATAAAGTTCAGTGCTCCATTGAGAGTAGTAAGCCGAGTGCCATGAATGCTGCTACACAAGCACCGAAGTTGGCAACAACCGCCATGCCACTTGAAGGAGCCGGCGCAGGTGCACTAGGGGGACCCGGTGGCGATTTGGATCCTTCAGCCGGTACTTTGGTTACCGGCGGTAGTGGAGGGTCAACAATATCTTTGACATCAATTGGGGGACTTGGTGGTCTTTCTGGTGGCAGTGAGGATGCAGGGATTTCCTCCAGCAATGCACCTACTTGAGCTGGTAAGATGGCAATTTCTGCATTCATATCCACGCATGAACTCCCTGCAACCACCGGAACCGAAAGTTTTAACACACATGTATTCGAATTCGACACTCAAATTAAGTTTTTAGTAAGTAGTAAGCACTCACTCAAATATCTGTTGGCTGTTGCAGGGAACTCTGTTACAAACCCATCAACATTTAATTCTACAACAAAAGTGGCAAGCTCCATGGTGGGATCGGCATAGAAATCAAATGGGATTGCAACAAATTCGTTCCTCATAGTCGTGACATAAACCGAGATGTTTGCGGCATGCATCTCCTTGAGAACATTTGTTTTGGCCTTGGTGAAACTACCTTCATTTACTACTATCAAGGAAGATCTTGATACAACCACTCCATCTGCATACTTCTTGATCTCACCAGGTGCCGATTTAGTGACCGCACTGATCGGTTCCTTGAAATGTAACAATCTCCGGTAACCCTGGTCACCTTTAAATTTCGATAGTACCGAACTGTCATCTGACTGTATCATGACTTGCATTTTATCTAGGTTTGCATTCTTCAAGGCTTTGGTTACTGTATCTATAATGTCGAGACCTTTCTTCGATGCTAAGTAAGCAGCATTCTGCACACGACACAACGAATCGAACAGTGTCAGGAGTTTGCATATGTTCATATAAGTCAATATTTGTTTATCTTACTTCTATGTTGATCAGAATTCCCTGGACTCCTTTTTTCTTAGCAAACCCCAAAAAGTCACTTAGTGTCATCAATTTCCCTTTGTTTTTGGCAGCAGGGTTTCTGTAGCAGCCAGTCCTTTGTCCGAAAGGGCTGAACATTTGAGCTGAAGAAAGACAGGTACATTAACCAGACTTCAAAAACATGGTGAGACATGATAACTACGATGATCGGTAGCAAATACGCTTACGTTTCAAGCTCTTGATCTCGGACCATGTAAGATCGAATGAAAAAACTCCCTTTTCCTTTTGAACTTCAGGGACTAAGGAAGATTTGGACATGAAAGTAGGCATTGCAGTAGTATCCCCTGTTAAATCGGCTGAATCCGAACAGAAGGCAACTCCATCCTTCGACAATTGGACCGAGCAATCTATTATGTCAGCTCCATCGGTTACTGCTTGCTCATAAGCCAGATCGGTGCAACCGGGATATACCCCACTCGCTCCGTTGTGAGTTATAATCAAAGTTTTCACTGTAAAGCCCAAAATCAAAGTGAAACATTAGTATATACATAAAGGTTTGGTACTCACTCAAAGGTTCCAACTCAGCTTTTACCTTGCTTTTCCCTTTGAGTTTCATTAGTTGCAAAGCATGCTGTATCAGAAAAAGACCATTTGGAAATGTTAGTCACAACCTCAGAGTATTATAATGCAGGCTATAACTGTGATTAGAAACATCGGTTAACAAGCTCACCGATGGCGTTTGATGCTATAGGGGAGAAATCCGTAAGCAACCCATCGACCGTAACATCCGGATAATTAATGAACTGCAAGAACTCATTTGTCGGATCGAAAGAATAATTGTGACTTATTATTGCATCATTAGCAAAACCAGAAGCATAAACTTCAAGGCCAGCCTTACGAGCATCAGCCACAAGGGTAGTATGCTTTTCCAAGTAATTATCTGCATTAACAGGCCATATGAATTCTTTGGGAACCATAATTCCAGATGCAAAGGCTTTGATGGCATTAAGATCCTTCAATATGTCACTATATTTCTTTTTTTCCGTGGGTTCAACCTCATCCGGACCGAGGAACGTGAAGATCAAATTCGTCTCCCGGGGAGCCTTCTTCTTCATGTTCTTCAAGAAACCAATCTCAGGAGACGAAATGTAACTTATGCCCTGAAATCCCACAGTCTTTTCGATATAATCCGACATACTGAGTTTGTTTGCACTATAGAAAGCATCATACTGCAGTAGAGCAAAACAGATGAGTTAGTGAACACCATTTTAGCCTTTCCTTTTTCTTTCATATAAAAACAACTCGGAGATATATATTAAACCTGGACATTCAACCAAAGCAATGGTGGTCTAGATGCTCTGACTTCATCAATGGTCGCTACTGCCAGTTGATTATCGAACGCGCTCGGTCGAGACAGTATGCTTTGAACCACTGTCAAGGGAAAAAACATGACAAATCCGATGTTAATCTCTTCTAACCCAATGAAACATATAGGAAGAAATTTGAGACACTTACTGGAGACATTGTTCAGTATAACTTGAGATGCGAAATCCTTAGCAAACCAACCCTTAACATCATGTCCATTGATCTTGTAGGTCTTGGAATCTTTGGGAAAGATCTCTGCGATGTTTGTTGAGTTATCGAGCCTGATATCCGTCACGCATATGCCGATACTGTCTTTAGTCAGCTGCAGGCTGCAGAGCAAAGCCACATCCGTATACCGTAATTGCAAAGCCATGTTGTTTGCAAGGGTAGTCGATTCAGGGAAAAGCCCCGAGAATCCTCCTCGTGCAACTATAAGGGGCGGTAATCCTGGAAAAACACCCGACATTATAATCCAGGATCCTGCCGGGAAACAATAGTATAGAAGCTGTGATAATGTTACCGCTTAAGGTCGGCCATTTCCTCTGAGGAGGCGCAGGTTTTACAGGTTCAGCGCCACCGCCAGATTTTGCCAAAGAGACATGGACCAACAGGGACATCAGAAACAAACACCTGATCATTTTGCCACCAAAAATCCTGCAGATTTGTTCAAAACATTATCAGACAAAAAAATCCATTGCCCATTTTTAAAACAAGATTACAACGTTAAAAAACAAAAGAAACTGTTCATACATTGAACATAATCTTTAGATCCTGCTACACAGCTTTTCTTTAATTTCTATTGATCAAAACCCAGAAATCCAAACACCAAGAGAATCATTCAAAAAACATTCTAAACCCAGAAATCCAAACTTTGATAACACCCCATTTTTTATACTAAGATAATCATTCAAAAAAACAACATATAATCCTGTTCATCAACCTTAACATACTGTTCCGTGTCATTTCTCCTGGCAACAAACAGAGAATTCAACTTACCTGGCCTTACAAATAGATTGATTATATGTGCAAAAAGAACATTCCCTTGTCAAGTTTCTGATAAACTATGGAAGAAACTCTCGAAGGGAATGCAATGTAATAAAAAGAACAAAAAAAAGGATGAGGTAGAGAGAGATTAACCGGTTCCAAGGTTTTGTTTTTGATAACTCCCTTACAAGTTTTTCGCATTAATAGCTGGTCAGAATTTATTTCCGTGAACAACCCTTTTTTTATTTCATTTTTAGGCCTTTCCTTGATTTGCTATTCTTGTTCCTGTTTTTTAGACATCAACAGGACTTAAAGCGGGAAAATTTGACAGCTCCATTGCGCATAACGGCTTAAACCGGCAGTTCAAACTCCCCGCCACCTTTCTGTTCTTCAAAGTTCTAAATTTTCTTTTTCCATTTTTAAGGACTTGTAGTAAAATTAAACATAACTTTTCTTTCTTCCTTTCCTGGTTAACAATCTGAAATCTTCATAACTTATTTATAGGATTTTTATAAAAAAAAGTTATTATTTATAGAAAACAATTAAATGTATAATAATATCATGGTCTAATTACGAATTTCGTCCCTCTAATTTAAGAAACTTGGTAAATTAACCCTTGTATTTATATCATATTATTCGATTTCAAGTCGAAAAAACAACTTGAAGTTCTTGAGTTGATCGGGTTTTAATTGGATGAAATCGTCTGGTCTTAATTATGTCTCACTTAAAAAAAATGTGTTTAAAATTAAAATTTAAAAAAAATAAAAAAATATTTTTTAAGTTTTAAGATAAAATTTATGATTAAAATTTGTTTTGTTTTTTTTTTTCATTTAGGAGCATATAACACTAGATTCTAGTGGGAACCAAAAAGATCAACGGCCCTTATCTATTTGGATGGGAGCTAGCCAAGCGATTGCAAGGAATTGAGAAAAGGCTTGACTTCACCAGATACTTATTCCCTACTCTCCCTTACCACTTTCCTCCTACGAATCTGAAGAAGTATTAACAGTAAAACACGAAATCAAACATGACAAAGAATTTTTCGACGGATAAAAGAGAGAAATAAAATTTATTATTTTTGTGGAAAATTAAGAGGGAAGGGAAAAGATGATGATCACGTGGTTATTAGTGTTGCAGTGCATCCCAGACGGATCCGATCCGATAATATTAGCGAATTCGAAAGGTGAAGCGTCAGAGAGTTTATCGTCTTTGCAGCTCGGGCCGTCGCTAAACGTACAGCTCCCGGCCGGCTTCAATCCGTCGACCAGCACCAAGTTTCGTCCGATTTTTCCCCAATCTTTTTCGTTTCAATCCGACTAACTGATTAATTTTGTATTTCTTTTGCTCATTATGCATTTTATGGGATTAGAAATGTTTAAGTTATTTGATTTTATTTATCCAGTAAGAAGTTAATAAGCTTTAAAATCTGAACATTCATGGAGATATGCAGTTACATTATAGGCATTAATTACTAATTTAAGAAACATTTTTTATTGCTTTTGCTGTTACTGATTTCAAGAAAACGTAATTCCTAATTGATTGTTTCTTTTTAGACATGTCTTAATTAGTGGCATTAGTATTGGTTAATTATGTTGTATTGATACGGAGACAAATATAGAATTATAATTTTTCATAGTATAAAGTACGAGTATAGAAGAAATATTAATAAATATTTAAATCGTACTTGAACCTTGTCTGATTTTAGTGAAATTCCTGTACAATTCCATCAATTTGCAGCAGGACATGAAGAAAAATCTCATCAACAAGAAATGAAGCAACCATCTTATATACATGATCCAAGGGAGTATGCATCGAATCCAAATTCTCCGTCCATCAATGGGGATTCGATATTTTGCTCCTGCACCGGGGAAAATACAGACATTTCAAGGAATTTCTACGAGAGTTCAAAATTAACAGATGCAATGGAAATTCTCTTTTCTTACCGATTTGATCATGGACATCATATTCTCCAAAGGCTCAAAATCGTTTTGATAGAAACCATTGTGTGGCTTAGTCTGATCAAAGAAGTCCTCATCGGATCTCGGTTTTGTGTCAAAAGCGGATTTCTCACCTTCAAGGTGTGGAACAACATAAACACTGTCACCAGTTAATTGACAGAACAGAGAAACATCATTTAATTTATCGCCGGCGACATTGCTTTGGTCCACCACAGGCCCACTTGCAGAAACCAGGGAGTTCACTCTGCTGAACGAATGATTCATATTTCCGTCGTAATCATGTCTCTGATCACCCCACTGTTGCTTTGTTCTGTAATCGATATTCTGAATGACATTATTACTTAGGCCAACTTGGGATATGTCCACTCTAGTGTCCTCCAAATTTGTTGAATTCACCAGGGGAGAAGAAAGATCAAGAGGACTGTTCCTGAGGTGAGAACTTGGCCAAGGGACACTTTCTTGCAAATTATTAGTTGGCATTCGCTCGTGATTGAAACCTTCACTTATTGACAATGAGTTTGATGGGAAACTGGATAATTGAACCGCACCTTGCCAATTGTCACTGCATCTACCATGATCAAGAAAATTCGAAGAACCTTGAACACGCATGTCAAATGGTTCCTGATTCAGTGATGACACTCCAGGAGACGACTGATTTCCAAATGCACCAGTATGTGTCTGTTGTGTGTTTTCTTGTAACAACAAAGGGTTGCCTGAGGGGGTAGATAGAGTATTACTTGAGCTACCAACTGTCACTCTGGCATCAGGGAAGTTTGTGGCGACTCCGAAAACATTTGGATCATTAACACGATTAAATTCTCCAAAGGGGTTACTGGACTTGTTCTGTGACCATTGGTTGAGCTCTATCGATGTTGGGACCCCTTGAAACAAAGTTCCATTTCGATTCTGTTTTGCAGATAATACAACTGGTTGGATCTTCCCAATACCATGGATCGAATTGTTCAATGTTTGGGAATACCCCGGTTGATTCACGCTGGAAGAAATACCACGTAAGCTTAAGGCAGCTGAGGAGTTCAGTCTCTCAAACATTCCACCTGGATGATAAGACGATAGAGAAGCACTAGAAAGCCTTCCAGGTCCAGTCAATGTGCGAAAATCTCCAAAGCCGTCCAGTGAACCCATCCTCAAGTAAGAGGGATCTTTACCGCCTAATGCAGCAACCATGTTAGCTTGTTGAGTTGCAACACTGCTGAGCCTTTTCAGGTAAAGCCTATATTTCTGCAAGACAACATAAAAAGTAAGCTTTACCGCACGTGATGATCCAGAAAGTAAACAACATAGAAGAATGAGGATTACCTGTAGATGACTTGCTACATTTTCCCTAGTGATCCCTTCAACGTTCATAAGGTCAAGAATTTTCTTCGGAACAGCCTCTGCATTTAAACAAAGAGAATGAAAACTAAAACAAAAAAGTTCATACTGTCCTTGAAAGTAACACTCATCTCAGCAGTGAGAAACTTACTATCAAGACCCAATTGGTTGACAGCTGAAACAAACTTCCTATGCAGCTCTACCGACCAAACAACTCGAGGCTTCTTTTGGGTTGAAGGGTCCTCATTATCATGTTCGTCATCTTCACCGTCTTCATCCTCATCTTCACTTTGGTCCTTCCGTTTCCTATTAACCTTTTGGTCAGAACTGCAGGTAGAAGTTGGACCAGCTTCACCGGTTCCTCCCAAAGCCTTATCTTGATTTATGGAATTACAGTGATCTTTGGAGTCAGGCTTCTTTTTTCTCACAACGTGTTGCCATATGTTCTTTAGCTCCTCCATACGAACAGGCTTCAATAAGTAGTCACAAGCACCATGAGTAATACCCTTCATTACAAGCTTCGTATCGCTATGAGCCGACAGCACTGGCAATTCATCAACAGAAAGACCACATGGTAAATCCTCAGAAAAATCAGATACAGCACAATTATGTGTTTATAAAAGCTACTGAACTTCACAAATTTGACTATATTTCAGTGCAATAAAAAGGGTTAATGCTTACTGATTACAGGTAAGTCCATTTCGAGCCCCACAAGCTCAAGAAGCTTAAAGCCATCCATATCTGGCATATTAACATCACTAATAACCAAGTCATATCTATTTCTGTTTTCCCTCAACATTTTCAGGGCCGTAATTGCCTGATTTGTGGTAGTAACTGCATGGAAAAAAAACATAAATGATATGTCAAAAAGAAGCTCAATGTCTGAACAATATTAAAAGTCAAACCTTGCATACTACAATCACAAAGATCCAAAGCACGACACACGGATCTTCCTTATAGAAACACATTGAGACAATTTCTCGAACACTTTGATAACAAGAATGACAGTGCAGTAAAAAGGAAACCCATCAGCAGAATCTTAGTAGTAAATTTCAAGTTCCAAACGAGACCTTTAAATAAAGTTTTCCCAGAAAATTCAAAAGAAAAAGAACCACTAACCATGATATTGGCATTTACGAAGCAGATTTTCCAAAACTTTGAGGCAAATAGGATCATCATCAACGGCCAAAACACGCATACCGATTGGAAACCGTTCCTTGCCACCATCTTCACCATTGGAACCACCTATTTTCTCCTCCATAAGCAATTGAAACAACCCAGACGAGAAAACAAAGCAGAAACAGAGATCGAAGATGCAAAGTTTTCAATCTTTTCAAGTTTATCCACTGCTTTTTAAACTTCAAAAATAGAACCCAGATTGCCAAACCCCCTAAAAATCAAACAAAAGAAATACAGAGACAGAAAGCAAGTGATAAGTGGAAGCTGAAGCCATGAAAAAGAACACAAGCTTTGCAAGAAAAAGCTGCACAAATAAACAATGAAGTAGATAGCCAAAACAGGGCTAAAACGCCTCAGCTCTCTTTGAACTTTTGAGTGCCAAGCAATTCTAATTTCTACTCTGTATTTGTCTGTAGCTTTTTCATGTTAACACTTAACAGAACAGAGCATCTTCCCTTTATTTTATTTATTCTTTTTTGGAGGGATTATTTTTTTATAATTGAGCTTTATCTTATTTTTTTAAGGCATTTATTTATTTTTATTATTTCTTGCCTATGTATTTACCCGCTTTAAGAAATAGTTCTCTACAAACGTTACTAGCTACCATAAATAGATCTTCCTATATCCGCCGTACGATTCAAACAATTACGCAATTTCAGCCGTCGGTTTGGTTTTAGCCTATACAAATTTAACGGTGTTTTATTTTTTCAATTATTGTACTTCTTTTAAAGGTAAACTTTCCTTATTATAGCTTTTAATTAAATATTTTAAATTTTCAAATTAATTATTAAATGTATTTATTGTAAAAGATTGTCCTGAAGATCTACACAAGTTATGGTAATTATTTAAGATTTAATGCTAATTAGTATTGTTTTGGGAAGTTAATTGTAACCTCTTAACATAAAGTTTTATTTGGAAATTCCTTTTATTTTGGAAATTACCTTGTTTATTTTCAAATTACTTAAAACATCGTTACATTTTTGTGTGTTATCTATTAAAAATTATCGGGTATAAAATTAATTTTTATAATTATTAATATTTAATCTATCAATCAATTAAATTAAATTAAATTTATATAAATTAAAAAAATCAATGCCTCAATTTTTTAAACTAAATAAATGTTACTTTTATTGAATTAATAAAAGTTATATTCCTTTTCAAAGAAAAAAAATCAAAACTCTTTCATATATTTAAAATTCAATTTATTTGATAAAAAATATCATAATTTGTTTAAAAAACCAATTTAATGCATAATATTCAAAATCACCATTGTTAATTATCTTTATATTCTTATAAATAAAACATTATCATTTATATTTAACCCATTATATTGGGAAACGAGTAAAATTAACATGCTAAATGTAAAAAAAATGTTATTTTTTTATATATAAAAATAGGGCAATTCCCGCGCAATAAGATATAAGAAGGGTGTCCCTACCCTAGTGTTCTTTGGGGAATAGGTCAGCGTGCCCTACAAAAACCAAAAGTACTAAAAAAAAGTACACTTTTATAGTTTTATTGTCCCATGCTCTCTTATGGTGTAAGACAGGGAGTAGCCCTTGCCCTGCTATTTAGACACGTTTACAATTCTTATTGTTTGACTATCTAGAGATGGGACCCTCCCAGAAGGAAATGCTGAGTTATGGCAGCCTTTTCTCGCTAACGACACGTCGGTCGCACGATATCAGAGACATAAACTTCACTAGGACAACACTGTCTGAAGCACTCACTCGTATATGTTTAGTATACGTATGCACGTATTAGATCGTATTGGATTTGGAATTGAATGGTAAAAAAATTAACGATGGTTGATATATTTTTAAATAAATCATCAAATAAAATATTAAACATTTATTTTACTTAAAATATAATTTAGATACTTAATTAAAAAATTATAATTTAAATATTTATTTAAAAGTTAAACTTTACTATATATATATATATTCTATATCTGTTTTTAGATCTTGGATTTGACGGAGTTTTTATTTATTTATTTATTTATTTATGTCTTTTTTATTTTAATTTGGTTCATGTGAGCTTCAAATTAACCTCAATTAATTATATTACATTATATAAACTTAGAAATGCCAATGAAAGCTTTACAAAGTGTGATATCACACTAATTAACATCCCATAACCAATGGATAAATGACTCATTTGATTAAGCAAGTTGATTAATGCTGTAATGACAGGACAAATCTTGTACAACTTTGGTTGCCAGACAACTAAACACAGCTAGGCTTTGATTCATCTTATTTATTATTATTATTATTATTATTATTTTCTCCTTTAATCCCATGGGTCAAGTCTTTCTTTCAACCTCACCAATTGGTCCTTGCCATGGCTAAGCTTCTTACTCTTCATAGTTGGTGGTTGGAGTTAGCCTTAAATTTAGGAAACGAGGATGGATTCTTGATTTGATCATGGAAACTGGAAAGCAGAAGTGAAGGCAAAGAAGAAGCAAAGGGACAAAGTATTGTCGAGGTAAAAAAAAAATATTAATTAATTAATTAATACAAGTAAAATTCATATTTGAAGTTCAACAGATTGAATAGACGAGTGATCTTAGTAGAAAAGATAATAATATTTATATTAAAAGATTTGGTTTATTCTTAATTAAACGATATCCGCATCTTATTTTTCAAGATTTAATTTTTATAATCATCCTTGTTTACCCACGAAGCTAATATTTTTTCTAAAGAAAACATTAATAATATCAGTAAATAATATATCACGTGTTCGTCTCATTTATTTATGTAAATAATCTTTACGGTATGTAATTATAATTCTCAATTGAAACCATTTTATTTTTTTAAAATTGTAAGTTCAAAATCTATTAGCAGTAAATTTATTAATCATCAGCAATAAGTTAGTCTAACGAGATAAAACGTTAAATTTATTAAATAAAATAATGATTCGAGACACGATATTATAAATGAAGCAATTAATTCAGAATGATTATTTTTATAATAAATTTATACAATATTTAATATAAAGTAATCAACAACTAAATATCGATTATTATAATGTATTAAAATAAATTTCAAGAAATAACTGTAATTTAGCCCCATTATATTGAGTTCATTAACAGCTGTAGCCGTTTTGGAAAAGGATTGCTTTATGATGTGAATTGAGGGTCCTCCATGACTTGAATCTCACTGAAACATCTGTCCAGAGAGACTCGCACTTGTTTGTTCAGACGTGCAAAATCAGAGGGATAATTAAGGGTGAGCAAAATTCGATTTTAATTTAAAAAATTTGAATAATTTAATTTGATTTAAGACGAAATATTCAATTTATTTTAATTAGATTTGTTCGAAAAAAATTTAAATAAAGTTTAACTTGTAAAACGAAAATTTGAATAATTTAAAATTTTTAATAATTAAAGAATTTATTTTTAAGTTCAAGACGAGTCTCTCAATTTTTTATGATATATATATTGATATATAGAAATATAAGAAATATTGTCACGAAATATATAGATACATATCTTGTATGATTAGAGAATGTCATTTAAATTGAAATCAAATTATACTATAACATGATAAATAATTAAATTTAATTTTTTATAAGAACTCGAAATCTAGACTTGAATTAAAAATATTCAAATAAAATTTAAATGTTAAAATATGACTCATAAACTTAAATAATTCAAAGAATTTTAACTCGATTCGACCGAATATTACACCTAGGCATAGCTCCTTTGTCCAATAGAAACTTGTGAATTAACAATAAAATAATAAAGCAATACAACCATAAAAAATGTTGGTCCACATGAGTGGTGATGCACTTCAAACAAAATTAAACATATAATAATTAATACCAAATAAAATGTTTAATTATCCTTCTCCTTTTGCAATATATTTTTTTAAAAAATAAAATCAGATTCCTCACAACACTTGTATATTTTTTTATAAAAAATAGATTGTTGGATATATGAATAATTTTAAATATCATGGAGTCAAACAATATCTTAATGAATACGACCTTTCTCCAATTAAAAAGTTGTGCTTTGTATTAAGTAGTCACCATTTGCATTTGAAATAAAGTACACGTTAATTTCACGTTGTATTTAACTTTAATTTCACGTTAATTTAAAAATAGCTATGAATTAATAATGTATTTATAATTTAACTTTAATTTCACGTTGTTGGGTTAATAAAATATTTAAAAATAGTAAAGATTTGAAAAGTGGATTTTTGTTTCGATTTAATTGACACGTTAACATCAGTTAAAAACGATGTAATAATTAAAGTATTCTGTATAATAACATTTTTTATCATTTACGTTTTTACATTTAAATAATTTAATTTAAATTCAAAATATAATATATTCAACCTTTATTATTTATGTATTAATTTAATTTAATTAAATTATTAATTAAAAATATTTAACTTTAAAACCGAAAAAATAATAGATCAAATAATTGATTAAAATTTAATGACCATTAATAAACTTTTAACATTTTTCCAAGTGAAATATAGAACTTATCCAAACCTCCATCGAAGAGGCCTCTAGGTGGCATAAATTCTGTTCTTTTCTTTCTACCCAAACCCATTTATCGTTTTTTAAATTATACGATTATCTTCTTTCAATCGCTTAACTATTTGATCTATTAATTAATTAATTTAAATTAAATATTATAAAAAGTTTATTTTAAAATAATACATATGATTTAATTCATAGTATTAAATTTTAAATTTTTAATACCATTTAAAAATTCAATATTTAATTTAATTAAATTAACCAATAGTCGAAAATATAATTATTATTTTGTTAAGGTTGCATACAAAGGAAGAAAGTAGTGAAGACTAAAAGGTTATGACTCCCCAAAATTGTGAGCCTTACATTAAAAAAAAATGATTTAACCCTTTAATGTTTTTAAAATTTTATATTAAATTTCAATCTTTTAAGTAAAATTTTAATTTTTAAATTAAATAATTGTTCAAAGTTTAGTGACTATTTATAAATTTTACCTGATGAAAAATTATACAAGAACCATATGTTTCTCCATGATATTCTGATTGAACAATGCCTTTCGGTCCTTGTAGACGAATTCTAAGAGTTAAAAAGACGGATGCAAGATTTTACGTTAGGAGAGCGACCGTCCCCGATCCTCAGTCCCTCGGTGCATCCCTGCCGGGAATATCTACCCTGTTCCCAAATCCCGCTCTACCTCCTTCTTGTGACTACTTACCTTTTTCGTAAGTCTCAAGCAACCAATGTGTCTGTTAGATTCATTCGTGAGACTTGGTTTATAATCAAGTTCTTTCTCCGGTTTCGCCACCGGAATCTTCTCCATCTCATTTATGAATTTTCGCAGATGTTTAATGTAGTCAGGGTAAGTCTCCAGGTTGCAATGCCCGCCACCTTTCACCCATAATGGCTCATACTTCTCCTTTGAAAGCTCCCATAATCGTTTCCCATGATACCAATCCACAACCTCATCATTTGTGCCCTGAAACCCAACCACAAGGATCCTGATCTTCATATTTCATATCCAAAAATAACCCACGTGGTGCTTAGATAGTTACTTACATGCATGACTAGAACCGGACAGTTGACTTGTCGGATTTTGTCTATGTTCTGCAAATGGTTGGAAAATGGTGGCTTCAAGACAAGTGGTTGCATGGATTGTAGGAGAAAGGAAATGGAAAGAGAACTTACTTTGAAGATGTCGAACCAAAGTGTCATTTTAACAGGATAAAGGACTCGAAGACCTGAAAGGATGGCGCTGTGAAGAACAACTCCCCTTAGTCTTTGTAAACGAGAAGCTAAATGTAGGGTGGGTCCACTTCCAACAGATTGCCCATACACTATCAAATCTTCTTGCTTCAGCCCATATTCCTTCTTCAAACAATTGTATACCGCCTCGATGTCATAGTATGTGTTCAACTCACTTGGCTATTGCAATTGCCACCGTAACAAATAAGAAATTTAGACATGGAACTGACATGCACTCGAATATAAATCGTAGGACGGACGTGTATATTATCTGTATATTAATCTTAAAGACAAAAGAAAAATACAAGAGAATAGAGTTTAATAATATCTTTTACCTTGCCGGATGATCCTCCATATCCTGAATAATCATAACTGCAAAATAATATGAAAAAAATAAGCAATAAGAGTGGTCAAGTAATGGCCATATCACGTCTGAAATTGGTTTTCTAATAGTACCCAAATATGCAAAGACAGAAACGGTTGAACATAATCAAAATCCCAGTAAAGGAATGTCCGAAATCTTAAAAGATGAAACAAATGAAGGTACCTCATAATATTGACGCGGAGGTGGGCTCTGAGCTCGACGAAGAGCTCATTCATTTGTCCTAAGTCAGCGGCATTGCCATGGGAATACAAGAGGGTGAACCTGGCCATGGGGTGTCTCCAAAAGTTGGCTACGATTTTATTACCACCTTTGGTGTCGAGCAAATGAACATTCATGTTCATGTCAGGTGTGATCCCCCGCATAGCCAGCCTCCCATCTTCATCCTGCCGAACATCATACATCGGTGGATCAGGTGGGAAAAACGCAAACTTTGCTGCCACACCCGACGTTACGTTCCCCATTAGCAACAACACAGCGTGAGAGAACAAAAATCCCAGTTTCTTTTCTTTCTCAGATATGAAACTGGACAAGACGTGCAAATGCAATGATCACAACATACGGGTCAATGAGTTTTTGGGCAAGAATCAAAGGAAATCATGGAAGTGAAATTGGCTCCGATCTAAGCGGCTGAGCTGGAAGTGCTGCCGGAGAGGAACAGATGCCTAGAAATATATCTATACCATTGTGTAATCACTAATTTTATCCGGGTTTATGCTCGAATTAAATCAATCCACATCCCTTTTTAATACCCAAATCACCTTAACTTACCCTAATTTTATCACTTACTTTATAATTATTATTATCCTTCTATCTCTTAATTAAAACCAAAAATCCAAAAATATATAAATATATGATATAAATAAAAACCTTTTATTAGAGCCCACTTTTATAAGCCCAAACCATAAATAAATTTGACCTATTAAATATAATTTTATAATATAAAAAATATAATAAAAATCCCTACTCAGTGCCCAAGGTCTTGTTTTTAATTGGTTATTATTTTTAAAGGGATAAACCTAAAATACCCTTCATCATATTATAGATATCCTTATATATTAAAACCTATTTTATTCCCATATATTACCCTTTACCCTAACTATATATATAACATTTACCCTAAAAATAAAGGAACAAGAACTCATATTTTCAAACCCAGCCGCAATACCCCAAACTTTTTTCCCCTTAAGCCGCAAGGCTCAAAACAGTGGCATGTCCTTTGTTTCCCAGAAACCAAATTAAAACATTTCATTTGTCCACTGTTAATCCATTTTCCATTTATTATTCCATCAAAACCGAGAATACACGTTGCCTCCATTCTTCATATTTTACTTTCTCACCAAACCACTCGGCCGATCATTATTCAAACTATTTCCTGACCGAACCCTCGTTTAATACCGTTTAATTTGTGGATTGATTTTTGATCGAGCATATTTGGGTATATTTCTCTTCTTTTTGATTTATTGTGTATTCCATTCTTATGGTTCAATGAAAATATGAATATTTTTATTGGTATCTTTTATTGTTTTTATTTGTTTATTTATATATGTTATTTGCTTGTTTCGTTGGTCTATTTATTTTATTCTTTGTTATCATGTGTTGTATAATATTCTTAAGTGTTTATGTACCTTTTTATTCATGATATTTATTTATTTATTTTTGTTAATGTTGTTACATGCTTTGTATATATGCCATGCATTTTATGGTTTTTTATTCATGTAAATGTTTATATATATATTACTTTTTTTTAATTTTATAAATTACATACACCACATTAAATTAATGAGTCTAATTAAACGTCTTTATTTGGTTGTAACGGGCCCGTGTTCCAACGTAATGGTCGCGGTGTATGCGTTGCCTCCGAATAAAGACACGGTAAAAATAAAATTGATTCGAATCTTTAAACAAAAATTAATTTAAATGTCACTTTAATCCAAAAAATCTAAAATTAATTAAGCGGTAATTTAATAAAGGTGCCAACTTTAGGCGGTTTTAAACCCTAAACCCGTTTTTAACCATAACCGACTCTCGAACCCAAATTATTTCAAATCTCTGGTTTTTACGGTGTCCGGTCTACCAAAAGTGACCGGTGGCGACTCCACCTTTTTTAAAAATCCCTAATTTTAAAATTTCCCTTTTCAATCTAAAATTCCCTTTTTTTAATCTCAAATCCCTAATTTCAACTTTTCAATTCCTATTTTTTAAAGAATCCTAGATTTCAAATTTCTTTCAACATTTCAACATTTCTATTTTTTGTACACAATTTAAAAACCTAATTTTTAAATCTTAAATTTTCCCAAAATTTTATTTTAAACCAAAATCCCTAAATTCCACTTTTCAAACCCTAATTTCAATTCCACTAGTGACTCTTTCTCCCCTTTTTTACTACACACCCCACCCCCTATTATTTTTAAGAATTTTATAAGGGTCGCTACATATTGAATGTTCCCTTTATCCAAAACAATGGGTAGTTCCTAAAATCTATTGGCTTCCATGGAATATAATCCTATAAGTAACAGAAAATCGGAATAGTATTAGATATTAGAGAGAAAATGGAGTGGACGGCTGAGATTCGGTCAAAGGCAGGTGGGATCTTTTAGAAAGGAGAGAAGATTGCAATGAAACAAAAAGAAAAGGGTGTCTGAATCCGACATTTCTGTTCCTTCTTTTGCTTTGTGGAGTTCAGTTTCAGCCAATGTTTTTGTATGTCTTCCATCTTCCACCTTCCACCATTTTTACTACAGTTCTTTTTTCAATGTTCTTTTCACCTTTTTGAAGTAAACCGAACCCTCCTTGCAAACTCACGAGCTACTATGAAATCTCGTGCGTTTTCAAGGCAACGCTACTATGTACCCAGTTGCTCGCAGAAATACGAACCGTCCTTGCAAACTCAGGAGCTACTATGTACCCGAATTTAATGAAACCAGTGCTTCTTCTGATGTTACTAACTGGGTCTTTGCTGATTTGATTATCGTTTCAATGATTTTTAACCCACTCAGGACAGCCATGCAGAATTAACAAACACCATGCTGGATGTAGCTTCAGTCCAAAGGAAAGGAAGAGAATTAGTCAAAAAGTGCATAGAACTAATATAAGGTAAGTTAATGCACAAATACATATACAAAAAGAAACAAAGTGGCAGGCCAGAAAGGTATATTATATAATAAAGTTTTTCCCTGAAAAGATGTTAGTATATGAAACTCAAAAAAGGAAAAGTGACATGTTTAAAAAGGTGGTGAACAAAAATAAATGCCTCAAATTATTATTTATTAAAATATTTTTGTAACAGTGCTATAAGCCTATAATCATTATTGAAGGAATCTAGGTACTGGATCATCACTTTCATGTGCATCAGCACAAATCCCTCTTCCATTTCTCTACCATGGCCATCATCAACTAGTAGATTATAGTAATAATAGGAAAAGTGAAAACAATCTATTCCTACTTATTTTTTTCTCTATTCAAAATATTAAGTATGCTAATATTATATTATACTCAGTTTTACATTCAGATAATATAGGTACAAGTTGAGTATACCAAATCATAAACAAATTGGCCAACCATTGCCAACGGACTTCTCTTTCCTTTCACCACACTCCTACCAAAGAATACAATTCTTTTGAGGAAAAGAACAATGATGTCAAGTAGAAAGGGGAAATACCAGCTTGTTGAGCTGTAAATGAACTGAGTTGTTCAAATACCATTCATCAAATGTTCTGTTCGTTTACAATCATGCCGGTTGGGGGCTGGAAGCACCACCCTGGACCCTGCTTCAAGTTAACAAAGCAAAACTGCAAGCTGAGAGCTAGCAGTTACCATTTCAAAACATATACAGTATAAACTAGAATTCTCCATTTCACATTAACAATTATTTAGCAGTTGAGATAAAAGTCATACTCCTGCTACATACGGATGACTAGTAAGCAAGATTCACGAGTATTATTTAGCAGATTAACTCTGTTGCGTGTATGTAGTCAAACTCAGATCCAATCAGAGAGAAGACTGTCCGGTTGATTTGAATAGTATATGCTCTTCTGCTAATGTTGTCTCATTCCCAATAACGGACACCCAACTTTCGGAAATCTTATCGACTTGTCCGTTCGATATCTCAACTAAATTGAAGGCCCGTTTGGTACCATCTGAATTGGATGCTTGCATCGAGGTCTGATTTATAGGTCTCACTCTGGGAACTATGGCCCCATTCAGGTATATAATGCCATCAGTCCCAACTACAATCATTTTCCGAAGACCATTCCCATATGCCAATTCTTTATGCATGTGACCAAAAACGACAAATGGAAAAGAGAAGGTAGTAGTCTCTTTCAGGTGGGAGATAGCTTGTGCTAGGTCTGTACCAGAAAATATTTTTGTTAGCTTGTCATAAATAGGCCTTTAATCTATCTCGGCATAGGCAAATACATTGTATGAAGGACATTTGATATGTTAAGAACATCACATAGACAGTGAAATAACTCAATCATTTTGAAAGAAAGAAATTGGAATGAAAGGGGCCAAACCCTGATGAATTACCTGGATCACCATAATCACCACCTTCAGACACCCAATCTCTCCCACAAATGTCATTCAATTCACAGCGAAGACCTGCAAAAAGTAACACCTATTACTTTATAGGAGAAAACCAATTGGTCCTGATTAAAGTTTGAATTATACACCTGTGGGTCCATTATGTGCAAGAAGTATAACTAGATGATCTTCTGGGGTCCCAAGTGCGGTTTCATAGATTCTCTTGGCACTTCCATCCATATCTTGGATTCCATACCTTAATGATACACCAATTTGGTAAATTGCAACATGAAATTCTATTACGAGCAAGACTCCACGATTCACTATCCCATTAGAACGGCTAGATTAATAGTTACAGAATAGTTAAAAACAGATAGTAAATTAACATATAGCTGCCACTATGCAATACTACCTTGCAGACAAAGTCTTTTCCGAAATATTTGCTGGCCCCCACATGAAAATGGCCGTCCACCAACAACACTAAGCTTTAGTAAAGTCCAGACGTTTATAACCTACACGCTCCTGTCCAAGACTATAACATGAAAGTAACATTATTATTATCGACTGGTGTCCTTCAAACTCTACAACTTAAAAACGATTATAACGTGAAAAAAGGCCATATGACGATGCATATAATTAGTAGTCCGTAGCCAGACTTTTTCCACGTGTTTGTTTTTCTTCCAATAATTATATTGAAATTGGGAACAAATGTACCCGTCTAATCCAAGCCTCACCTTTTCACAGTTAACATGTAACATGGAAAAAAACTGAGATAGAACATAGAAAATTACAGAAGCATGTATTCTCAAAAATTATTTTCATATATCACAAAAACTCACCATTCTAGCTGAAGTTGAACTCGATCCTTCTTCCTAATCATGAAAAGATGTGATGGATTAGAAATCATTAGATTGTCCAACACATAGCTAGCTACTTTATACATGCACAAGAACCACCACATCAAAATTCAAACACACCAGAAAGTTGAGAGCAGCAACAGTTTGAACTAGTTCAACATTCTCATTACCAAAGTCACCTGAATAAAGCAAAAGTACTTGAACAAGGAAAAAGGAGGGGCAAAAGATTTACAGCCTACAGGGTTAGACTTCGGGAAACGAATGTAACAAGTGATTTCAGTAGAGCAAGAACTAGATATTAGCTTAATGAATTAGAGGGAAGACTCCAAAAATAAATACTCATAGCACAACATTGGGTAGATAGACACTGAGGAAAGAGGAACCTGCCTGTGAAGAGCACCAAATCCGGCTGCAGTTTCAGAAAATCTCTTATCAGAAAGGTATACGAGATCTTTGTGCCAACTTTCAAACTTCAAAAAGAGTTCATGTAAAGCCAATAAAGGCACTAAAAACAAATCTTTAATTGAATTGAATCTTTTTAAACAATCAATCGGATCTATGAAATGTAATCAGGCATTTTGCACACTGTCGTTGAACACATGTAATCATGCAATTTGAGATTAAAGTTCCCAAAGCTTGAGCATCGAGTTAATTACAAGAACCCAAATCGATCTAGTAAACTAACGTTTATAATTTATTTTCACTTTTCACACTAAACTATTTGAAAATTTCTATAAAAAAAATACCTTGAGAAATTGAAGTGCCTTTGTGTCTTCTTCAAGGTCCCAATCATCGTGCTTCAACAAAAGCCCAAATTTAGAAGGGAAAAATCGAAAGGAAAATCTCAATATGATACATAAGATTAAATAATGAAAAGGAAAGCTGGCAGAGGAAAGAAGTGAACTTACAACGTCTCCGACAATGGCGATTCGAACAAGAGAAGTGGAAGCCAGGGGAGGTCTTTGGGTCAGGCTGAGGGGAAGACGAAGATCAAAGAAAACAGAGTAGGCACGTGGAGCAACGCGCTTAGGACTTGTTTTAATGTTACTGTTCTTTAACTGGCAATGGCTGATAGGCTGACCACTATTTCTTCATTAAGGAAGTCAACCATTTATTCAATTTTGAATGGAGTTTGATTTCATGAGAATAAACGTCTATTTCATCATTAGGATATGAATTACAGCAAATAATTTGATTGTTAGCAATGCAGAAAAGGAAAGTTTGATTTTGCACTGATAAGGAGGAAAATGCTGATATATGAGTACATGCCAAATAAAAGCTTGGATCTCTCTCTCTCATTGGTATGCTATAAGTTTGATTTTGAGTCTTCACTTACAGTTTAAGGCGCATATCAGACATAATCCATTCACACCGACAAACAAAAAGACCCCCCCCCCCCCCCCCCCCCGGGCAATTACCATAAAAAATTAATCGGGGCTTGTTTGGCTTGTAGAATTCTCGCTTTCTTTTTTAAATTCATTTATTTTTTCTTTCCCGCGCTTTCTCGTGTAGCAAACATTAAAACATAGCAAAATCATTTCTTTTCCTTTTTTTCTCCCACATAAAGAAACGGAAAACAAAAAAAAAGGAACCGTACCAGGACGACCGTCGGACGATGTGACGGTTGAGGAATTGGGCGGGGCAGGCATTGGCGTCAAAAGAGATCGGATTGAGGCCAACGGTGGAGAAAACACAACCGCTTGATTTAATGACCAATTAACTAAAGGAAAAAAAAAGGAAAACTATAACCCTAGATCCAACGAGATTTTTGGAGAGAGGCAGAGCAACACTCTACTGAAAGAGGATTATATATCGAGAGAGAAACTTGGAGTAGTTGACGTCGAAGGAGAGAAACTTTTGGACGCGCCACGCTAGTATCTGCTGCGCGTGGATGACAGCTATGATTTTGAAAAGGGAAAAGAAATCAAGAATGTACAGCAATATTGTGAATTACGATGGGCTATAATAATTCTAATCTTTGTTGGGCTCAATTCTTGACTGTACTCAGGCCCAAATAATTTTCCTTCAATGTTCGTTCACACATTACTTATTATTTTTGAAAAAAAAGGAGTGATTAAACGGGGGCGTTTTTAAAATCACTTTAATTTTCTTTAAAAAGTATTTTCAAAAATATTGAGGCATTATATGAAATAAAATTGAATTAATAAAACAATAATAATTTTATAAAACTCCTATAAGACAAGCCTTCTGACAAAAGATAATAAGACTCTAATTTTCAATTTTAAAAAATAAAATCTGTATTTTATTTTTATATTCATGTTTTTATTTTCAGTCACTTGTAGCTTTTATGTTTCATTAATTTTGAATAATAAAATAAAAAATTAAACTAATACGATTATCCTTTTTCTTGAATTAATAAATCAATAATATAAAAATGAGAAGAAAAAAAAAAGAATATTGAAGAAGTGATCCACTGGATCGTTAATCCCACTATAATTTGGGCCACGAAAGGCCTAACCTAATAACAACAAACCCTAAAAAAACCCAGCTTCAGCACAAATATATTAGGTTTCCACGGCTCCTGTATTCAAAGCTCACATTCTGCAGCTTGAGGACCATCGTGCCGTATTCATCTCCACAGCGGAAGCGCCGAAAATGGTAATTGCAATCCTTTCTTGCGTTAGATAATAGTTGAGATATTCATTTTTAAGCTTGAATTGCTATGTTCTGTATTTTCACTTTTCATTACTCTTCAAATGGTTTGGTGTATAAAGAAAAGTCGAGATTCTGAATTTTGATTTGTTTAATTTGATAGCCTTCGCACAAGTCCTTCATGATCAAGAAGAAATTGGCCAAGAAAATGAGGCAGAACAGGCCAATTCCATACTGGATCCGTATGCGCACAGACAACACCATTAGGTAACCCTTCACTTTTTGTTGAATCTTGTTTACAAATTCTTGTTTTTTTCTTACTTTTAAGGCTTTTTCCCGATTATTTATCGATTTTTCCCTTTATTTTGATTGAAGGTATAATGCTAAGCGTAGGCACTGGCGCCGTACCAAGCTAGGGTTCTAAGTTCGATGGGCTTCTTGTGCTTCAAGCTTCTCTTTTACGTTTTCTATGTTTCTTTTCAGACTTGTGTTGTATGTTGGATTTAATATTGTGAACCATCAGGGATCTTTTCTATTAGAGATTTTGATGAGATTGTTGGCAACTCTATTTTAATTTGATTTTATATTATCTCATCTTCATTTGAGTTTATGGTACTGAACTTGAATTTGCTGGTTGCTTTAATTTACCTTTTTAATGTTAATCATTGTCTTGGTCATCTTGCTGATCTCCATGTGCTTGCAAGTGGCTATATTAAGTTTATTTAAAGCTGAACTGCTGCAAGTATTGGGAATTAATGATCTTTAAATTAGATAATAGATCTTTTCTTTTAGCCAGAATTTCTAGTGATATGCTTCGATGCATCAAGTTTTAGAGCAGTGTTAAGCACATTTTATTGTAAGGGAACGTTTTTATTTTGCATATTGGGTTTTGTTGAAAGGGGAAATGATCTTTTGTTTCTAGACAAGGAGATTATTTATGTAGCTTGAAGTGGATAGAAAGCTTTTGCAGGTTTTGTCTTGAAGAAGTCAGGTTAATACCTGTGTTTTGTTTGTGTCCAGTACATTTACTTGAGTAATGAATCGGAACTGGAGTGTTGTGTAGAAATGCTCTTTGTTTACACCATGGGCATGAGTACAATGGTTATGGCTGACTGATTGCTTGTGTTCATGATCCTTTGAGGAACACTGCAGTTAATAGAATTCATGATGTGAATGCCCCATCTCTTGGATTGCATGTATTATATTTGTATGTTCTGTATACATTCATCAAAATTTTGCAGATTCTACATGCTTTTATTTTAAACATAAGACATGTTGAATTGCTGAAATGGGTGTAGAAAAGATGGGTCAGGTTTTCATTTAGTTTTCTCTTGTTGGCTGCCTTTTATTTAAGGCATATGAAGGATTAGTTTTGGTCACGTGCGACAAACATGCACGATTGAAGACCGTAAGTGGTTTGCCGGTTAAGTGAATAAAATGGACTTGGACGGTGGCCCGTCCACGAAATTTTAATATTTTTCCAATATATTGATTTAGATGAGTATGACTTTGAGCGATTATTTTTTATTGTTTTTATTAAGTTAAATAAAAGAGTATGAATAAAATTGTCTATTTATTTATTTATAATATTTTCTCATTAAATTAAACTAAATAAATATAAATATTTTTTTGATATATATTTGGTAAAAAATAAAATTCTAAAACAAGAAAAAGTTGTATACTAGATTGAATTAGGTAGGTTTGAGCATTTGATTAAAATTAAATTTAAATTTATTTTTTTAGTTATTTGATTTTTTAATTTAAATTTTATTTAAAAATTTGTGTTGAGCTAATTTTTTAATTGAGTTTTGAGTTTATATAAATTTAATTATATTTATTTATATACTAATTTTGATTTTAGTTTTTTATATATATTTTTCATATTTTTATTTTTGATAATATATAATAAAATTAATAAATTTTTAGATATAAAAATTAAAAAAAATTAAATTCATTGAATTTTTATTCTGTAATTTAAATTTCATTTAATTTTTTAAAGTTGAGTCAAATTTATAAATTATGAATAGAGTTAAATAAATTAATTTTTCCTCATTCCAAAACAAATAATTTAACATTTTCGAATTAAATTTTACTTATCCAGAATAATTTTCCAATACATGTTATATCATGATTATCATCCTGAATCTCAAAATAAAATATTATCCAAACCCACAGTTCAAACGGTTTTTTATTTTTATCTTTTTCTTTTTTGCATGGAGCTGGAGCCTACTAACTTAAAATTAAAATCAGACTGTCCTGAGTTGTTTGGGTTAACAGCCACCTATATATTTATATTTGAGTTCAAAGTCTACATTCAATCTTTTTACCATCTCAATTCAAGAGTTTCAAACCTTCATCTCCAAGTAAAAAGAGCAAGTTAAGTTGATCTTATTGTAAGTATCCTTCATGCTTTAGGTACCACAATGCACCTTCTGCCGCATGCTCGGCAGCTGCCTTCTTGGTGGTCTGAGGACTGCTGAAGCACTCCAACAGCATATCCGAGGCTTCTTCGATTTCTAGAATTACCTTGTAAGTGAATCTGCAAAACAAGTTTAAACAGAGGGTATGAGTACGATGATTCAAGGAAGACAGCAGTAACCAGAAGTTTCAAGCTTTCGTTCTATCCTAAACGAGACTTTTGAGCTACAACCATGGGCGGCATACTTACGATCTCAAATGGCTTGGTCCTTCGTCTTTGCAACATTCGAACAAAGGGGGGTTCCAACAATTGCTGGCACAGATTTCATATAACTGTGATCTCGCAGTGCGAGTATGTGATTCACCTGAGGCTGAGAAGTTAAGAGATGAATAAGATAATTGTTCCACACTGACAACTCAGAAAAAGTGTAACAATCATTGACCTTTGGATTGCGAGTCAACCACACAACTAGTTGATGCTGAACACCCTGCTTTTGCTTCAATTGAACACGGAGCTCTGCTAATAGGCGAGATGCAGGGTGAACCGGTAGAAGCTGTCTTATTAATGGAACGGGTTTCTGTGTTGCAATCATTCACAAGAGATTCTTGCAATGTCATGTTTCGAAATGCAGTGGTGTCAGGAACAGCGACATCAATTGGTGTTTCATCAAACCCAATCAGCTTCGCTTCAGCTTTGATGCTTCCCTTTAAAACTTCCTCTAAGGACTTCGACTTGGGTGTATATCCTAGAGCCTGTACGTTCAAAGACAACAATCCCTTGGGTTTAAGTCACATATTCACAATCATTCTGTTGATGAGCAATACAAGGAACCTGTTAGGAATTTGTATGCAGAAAAATAACAAGGAATGTATGAGGTGAGGGCACCTTTTACCTTTAACTTTACATATAATTGATGTGCGGCGGTTCTGATAGCATCTTTTTTGTTAGTGTAGATTTGAGAAGTGGATACAGAAACTTCTCCTGCATGTGCATCCACTGAAAATTTTCTGCCATTTCCGGATGGTAGAAACTTCAATTCCCAGTTAAGAGACTGGCAAAGTTCTGTTACTTCCCTGATAGGACTGAGCTGCACACTTGAAAGGCCCTTGATTGGATCCAAAAGGGATAGCATTATCTTCCAAACACGGGTCAAGTCAAACCCTGTATCAAGGAGAATAGCACCGAAACAGGACTCGACCAAGTCACCAAGAGCCTGTATCAAAACAATAAAGCTATTAAGTTAAGAACCCTTTTTGAAGGTATGAATGATGCGTTAATATTGTGTTTTTGTGCATCTTTGCTTTTATCAGAACATCGGTTCCTCCTAACTCCCCATAAATCAAACTAAAAGAAATAATCAAAATCCGCCACCCAAATATAGGTCCTCGAACAAGAAAATAACATAAAATTAAAGCACTTCGAAAAAATTATTAAAATCCACACAATATTCTTTCCAAAATCGGTTGCATACTTTAATCAAAATATCAAATTCCACTTTTACCTCATAACCTGAATAAAAAGAAACAAGGAAATCCACCATACATATGTTAGGAATGGAGCTTTGCATTTGTAAAATTCATTATTTAAAGGGTAGCTAGAATTCATTATATCTCACATTTATAAAGGGGGGAAAAAGAAGAAAGCATGCATGCATGAAGCATAGGATACAACAGATAATAATTGCTACCTTCGGACATTTTGGCCCTTCAAACAATCCCCTGTCTGGTGATGATGTGAAGAAGGCAACATATTTTTCTATGGCCTCGGTGAGGGGATATGAGTCAGAGATAAGAAATTTGTGTAGGCATCTTTCCACCGCAACATTGGCAAAGGACTTGTTGTTAACTGACACTGATCGCAAATCAGTCAACTGACCAGGCTTCAACTTTGGATACAGTGAAAATAAATATGACGTGATCAAATAGTCCAAGACAGCATCTCCAAGAAACTCCAATCTCTGGGAAAATATCAAAGTATTACTAATCAGAAAGTAAAATGTTATAAAACTGACAGGTTGGGTGAAATATGTATAAAGGAAGTTTAATTTCTTCAAGTAGAAAAGCAGAAATAGTGCATACCTGGAAGCATCCTCCACCAAGCTTATTATAAGAAGGATGCACAATCGCTTGAAGGAGGAGACCCTTGTGAAGAAACTGATAACCCAACAAATTTTCAAGAGCTTCAGTGTCTACTTGGGAGGAAAGTGGAATGAATCTCTTGCTTTCCGTGCAAATACTATTAATTTGAGAACCTTGGAAGTCCACTCGTATGCCAATCCATCTAAGAAATGCAGTTGCAGCTTGGAAGCCCCTATCAACTATAAATGCTCCTACAAGTGCCTCAACCACATCAGCAATTGTTTTCTTATGTAGCCAATGGTGATTTCTACTGCATCTAACTTCACTATTTGCACGATCTACTTGACAACTGTTTTGTGAATGAACAGTTTCTTTAGTTTCTTCTGTACAAATTACAGGGCAGGGATAGCTTAGGGTAAAGAACTGGCAAGGATCTAAAGGTTGATCGCGTATGTAAACCTGAAATTGGTGGAAATACAGCAATGTAAATATTAATTATTTACTTTAAAATACCAAAGATACAGTAGCCATTAAATCTTCTTGGGTTCAAATTATCCATCCCAAATGACTTTTACATGAAGCGAACACCTGAGCCTAAAAATTCCAGAATGGTGAAAACATATCAGTCAACACCAGCCGGGAGGGAAGAAGGGATAGGAGGGGTCTAACCAAATGCATTGTTTTTTAGTTTAATCATTTTTATACATACCACATTTTTCTACAGTTTTTATGTCTACAGGTCCAAGAAAATTAATATGTTAGACAAGTAATTATGAATGTGCACCTTAGCATTTGATGCAACTACTCCACATCTGTTAGAAGTGAAGAATTACAGGCTGGGATCATAAAGAAAATTCTATGATTTTTAAATAGTTTGATGACCAAGTGCTAAAATTTCTCAAGATATAATAATTATGCTAACCACAAAAAAATCCTAATGAATATCACATTCTAAAACACAATCAAACCTGCAAATTGCGCCTTGTTGCTAGCTTGAACAAATTAGAGTTGTTTACAGCATTAGACCTTCTCCTAGTCAATTGCCCTTCATCGAGTGAATCATGCAAAAGAAAAAGATGGCGGCCAACAGCAAACTTGAGGAAGGCATCACCAAGTGATTCAAGCCTTTCAAGAGAAAAACGCTCTTGGCACTTCTCTGTAGTGAGTGCTTCTAGGACCTACCACCATTTCAAACTGTTAGTAGTAGATAACATTCATGCATATGTTTGCATTTCCTGAGTAAACATTAGATTAGCACAGTAAATTTAAAGGATGCTTAACCTAGAGCACTATTGATAATACCATATGCAGTTAGGTCTTACCCTTCTGGCTGTAACTTCAGCTCCCTCAGGAAATGAAGCAGAAAAAACATCCTTCAATTCAATAGCCACAAGCAAGTTCTCTAGGCGATGCATTATTGATGGTAACAAAGAAATTGCACTCCCAATATCTTTGGAGAAGCCTATTATTTTCAATTGACAAAGCTCAGGAGGCAAATCGATGAAGTATTCTTCCAGTTCATGCGATTCTGTTTACAACAAAGAAGCAGCCTTACGAAATGAAAAGCCAGAGAAAATCAACAAGAAAACATTTTCTCATTTGTTTGATTTGCTGGTAAAGAAAATGAGAAAGGATTCTTGTTCTTTTCCTCTCTCTTTTTTGTTTGGGGGGGGGGGGGGGGATGCTGGCACAAGCATTCGGTACTAAAAATGTTGCACATATTACAGATAACATTTTAATCTTAGTAGAAGATTCCGACAGAAACCAAAAACTCCATCAGTCCAAGTGTGAAAGCAGATCATAAAATGGCCAGCAAAGCTGCGTGTAAAGGGTTGTATTGTCACAATAGACTGATTCTAATTACCACCTAGAAATCCTGAAAAGTTCGGCTTTATTTTTAACCATGTGAGAACTCATAATCTCCATTCTATTCACCTCACTTGAGCATCTCTCATTTCCAAAAGAATGAAGTTCAAGATATCTCTTCAGCATCAAATAAGCTGTGCATGGATATTATTATGCTACTTCAAATCTGGTAATTTCTTGTTTTCAAGTGTTTTCTCGATGAAGATGATAACAAATGTAAAAAGAAAAGGACAACCATTAGGGGAAGATTCGCTTCCAATAACAAATAATTAACTATAAATCAGGCATTGCATGCCAGTTACAGGCAATGCAGCACTAATCAATCAATAATGAACCATAAATCTTGTCCCTATAATGAAATAATAATGCAGCCTGACAAAACAAATAGCAATATACCCTGAAGATGGTAGCAAGTTCTAGAATATCATATTTCGAACACAAATAATCAAGTATAACAAGCAACATACTTAGGAAAAAGGGAACCATAACAAGAATGAAACCAAAGCAAAAGAGAAGGTACCTGACTCCTCCGGCTTTCGGTTGTGAAGCAAATTGTGCAGTTTAAAAAGTGGTTTTGCACGCAGAAGAGGTTGTTCAGGGTACTTAAGATGGACGTCAGACCTGATTGACAACATTGATGTTAAAACTCTATCAATTGAATACTATATCAAAAGGTAGTCTAAACAACTTGGTGTGGAACCTTCCTCTTATAAATCAAGCTATTTTCGGATAATACTAATAACAGTAGTAAATTAAGAGTTGAGAGCTACCAACTTTTTTAAGTGGTCCATATGATTTAAAGTGCCAGAATCTCTATAGGGGCTGTAACCATTTTTTTCACTGACAATGTTAGTAATAAAGTAAAAGGTCGCCTTGTGTGTGGCATACACCAAACTATTCTCAACGTCTCTTATACTCCTACAACCATTTGCAAGTTGCAAGCAAACATCTGAAGAGAAACTTCCACTCTTTGCAGCTTCTACAGGAGTCTTAAAAAGTGGAGATGACAAACATCTTTGCACAATCCCCCAGTCCACTGTCACTTTATTCTCACAATTGGAAAGAATAACAGGGAGTAACAAGTAGAATGTTGAGGAGCTTGATGAAGGAAAGTCAACATTTCCTAAAGGAACAAATTCAGAAAGGAGTTTTGATCTATCAAGGATGACCTTGAAGAACATTTCTTGAAACCGCAGTGCATCCATGATCTGCATAAGTAGGAATACACAATGAATTTTGGTAAGTTCGTTAATTAGAACAAACTCTGCCAGAACAAAACATAGTTACCTCTTCTCTCTTAAATTCTGCTACTCCTGATGGGACAAGCTTTGTCATCACCGACCGGCGGCGAGCTAGGTGAAGATCCAGCTCCATTCTCTCAGCTTCTTTAGGTAGAGGAGACTTGACAAAAAGTGCAAACTCTTTATAGCTCCTATCCTCAGGATCTGGAATAAATTTTATATAATAAGAATGAAGGACATAGTTTTCCAAGTTAGTCCATGGTTCTTTAAGCACATCAGGCACAAGCATCTCATGTAGTTCACCACTTGAATCCTCATCTACCAACAAACAAATCAAATTTTGCAGAGATTAGAAACAAGCAAAAGTAATTAGTTCTACACTAGTCACCCCACCCCCCCAAAAAAGAAAGAAAAAGACAAGAAAGTTTCTCCGCATCAACCTTCAGAGCACCCAAAATCAGAATCCACCAGCGATGCTTCCTCATCAAGAACACTGTTTTGCAATGGCAAGAGACGATCACTCAAGGCTCCTAATTTATGAAGTTCTTCAATGGCTTTTAGACAAGCATCCTTTTTGGCAGCATTAACTGAAGGTTGAGGTGTACTGGCAATTTGAGTTATTGGAGCATTGGAAGGTAAAATTATATTGCAGACTGTTCCTCCAGTATCATCAAAATAATAAAAGCTTGGCCTAGGGTGAAAGTACCTGAAATATTTTCATGTGAATAATCTAAACGAGTAAAGGAATTTCTACACAAACATATATAGCGGGCATTGTAATTTTAAAAGCAGGTAAGAATGAAAAAGTTAGAAGGCATACTCATCATGGGGTAGTTTTGAGCAGTAATGATGAAGTAGAGAGATACTATATCCAGAACTAATGGAAGCACCGGATGAATCAACTTTATACATTCTTTCCTCGAGACCAACAGAAATATCAGTAGATGTTCTGAAAGTAATTTCCATATTCATACGAGCTTCATCTTTCTTAAAATTGTTAATCAAATTTAGTTCCCTCTCATTTGCACTGCATTAAGAAAAAGAAAACTTATTTTTCCAAATATTGGAAAGAAACCATATGGACAAACCTTCAAATAGCATATACTTTTATGAACTACACCTGTTCACTAGAAATGCATACTCAGACAGAGGCATTCTTGCACGACCTCTTGATTGGATAAAACTAGCAACAGTTTCCGGAAGGTCAAAACGTATCACGAGGCAGCATGTCTGGATGTCAAGTCCTTCTTCACCAACTTTAGTTGCAACCAATAGATTTAACTGCAAAGTTGGCATTCAAGAAATCAAGAATAAATCAGTGTTTAGGCCAGTCAAACCAGTTGAGCTGGGAATCAATTATTCACCTGTTCCAGTATATATCATCAATCTCGAAAGTGGGGAAAACCCAATTGAACCAGTCAAAACTGTAAACACTCTTTTTGAAACATTTCTTAAAAGCTTTTTGAAAAAAATCATTGTATGATCAGATTTAAACCTTGAATCAATGTTAAAGAGTGTCATTTATCCAAATACATGTTTCTTATATACATATTTTTTATATATACTATACTCCATAATTATTTATTATTAATATTACTTGTTCAATACAACTAGCCTGTTCAACCTGTCCTACCCGTTAGAGGTCTTACCAGTTTGATACGTGGCCTGGTTTTTTAAACATTGGAATAAACAACTTACCTCAACCCGCTAAGAGCCCCTAGCAATACTTATGTAAGGTTCTACGCAGATGGAAGACATCTTTCTACTACTGCGAGGAAACTTAATGTGCAAACAGCTTCAAGATGTCAGCTGTTTGATGCACCATATCAGCACGAAGATGTTTTGGCACCGGTATAATTTTAGTTCAAGATTCAACTTTTTTTGTCCCTTTTCAAGAGTTTGTAGATACATATACTGGCCTATTGTTGATATAAACCAATTAAAGTTGTAGGTTCGAAGTCACAAGAGAAGATTGAATGAAAGAGCTTCTGTCACATAACAACTTAAAGATATTAGGAAAAAAACACTTCCCTTAGCAAACTTTTAGGGGCTTGGTTCAGGGAAATGTATGATTATGTGAATGTATGGTTACTTGACACATTGGTAAGAATAAGAATGTTACATTACCTCGTTTGGTTCATTTGGCCAGAATGTAAGATTGTGGTGTTTGGTTGACAGAATATAAGATTATCTAAAAACAGATTTTACTAAATTGTTATTGTGATCGATTTCTTCTAAACAAGTTTAACCTTCAATATTAAATTGGAAGACATCAGTATGCAAATTCATAGAACTCCTTCCATTGAACTCTATCTAAATTTTGCATTTAACATATTATTAATATAATAAATAATGTTTAAAAATAATTGCATATATTATTAAATATAATTTCCCACAAACACTATATTTTAAGCTACCACTGTTTTATTAGGATACATGTGGTTTGATTGTTTGTCACCAGATTTTCAATTGTATTTTGAGCTAACAAAGGAATTAAAAACAGATAAGGGATGAAAGAGTGAAATGAAACTATCCTAAGTTCTCAATCCCTTGTAAAAACTTAACACAGTGAGTAATTTCATGACAAGTTTATTCTTCACTTTTTTATTCAGTAGTTTATTTGAAAGGATTAAGTTGACAAAATAATAAACTTTAGGGACAAACTTGTCCAAAACAATGTTTACTATTGGTATCTTACATTGCCTAAGAAATAGGAGATAACACATTACCCCTATATTCCCTAATAGTGTTTACTATTGGTAATCTTACGTTACCACCGTCAGGTAATGTAAGATTACCCAAACCAAACACACCCTAAATAGTGTTTATTACAGTAATGATAATACATGTCACGAAACACAAAACCTGCTCTACATTTTATCCAAAGCATAAAATGAGCCAAAGTGCCAAACTGCTTAAAAGCAAGATAAAGTAACAATTCAATGACGTGAATTTTGGCATGGAAGGGGTAGGGTAAGCAAGGAATATTAACACTAGCAGAAAAGGATTACCTCTCCAATTCTGAACTTCTCTAGAATGTTTTTCATTGTCTTTCTTGACATACTTTTAAGTCCAGAGTGGACTCCCACAAGAAAATGGCACTTCCAAGAAGATAGGAACTTAAGGTTTTGCAGTATGTACGACAAGGATCTTGCAGTAACAATTCTATTCACAAAAATTATACATTTCATATTTTGCTGTAACCTGCAAAAGGATTTGCAGAAGTTTGTCAGAGAAATATTGATATAGAACACCTTACTTTTTAGTTAATAATGAGAAAGGCAAAAGGTAAAAAAAACTAAGGCATAGAAAAACGCAGTGATAGAAATTTGTTTGCAAGTAACCAGACAAAGAAGTGTGACATGGTTTGAACACATAATATGAAGAGAAAACCATTGCAATTAGGTTAACCACAAATGGCTGCTCCCCACAAAATCTAAATAAATTACCACCACGCCTCATGCATAAGGTCCTTTATCTTACCTCCTAGTGTTGCAAGGGCTACATATGTCATAATGCACAAATAAAGAGTTTTATTTACTGAGTGCTATAAGCCTATAACCATTGAAATGTCTCCACATAGGAATAGCTAACAAACAATCAAAAACAATATACATGCTTGAATACAAACCTGAAGGAGGAAAGAATTCCAACAAGGCGTAACAGCTTTTTCGAGAAAAATGGTTCCTTTAAAATCTCTACATCAGATAAATCATGTGCAGGCCCATCTACAATATTACAAAGACGAATAGCTGAGATTCTTACTCGAGTTAACTGAAACAAGCAGCAGAGCATAAAAGTTCAAAATTTATCTAAGAATTTCCATTTACCATAAAAATAATACACATTATTTGAAGTTTAATGTATACAATGAAGTAGTAAATCATAAGCAATAATCAAGAAACAGAGACAGTAAGTAGAATTAAGTTGAAGCTACTACTAGAAGTCCCTAAGCCGGTTACCATATCTCTCCTGCATAATTGAATTTCGTTGAGCACAATAGACGAGCATGCAGCAACCAAGAAATTTGACAACAGCTAGAAAGAAGTTGAAACTACAATTTAAAATGCCTGAACAGATTATACCTCTCTTACAATCCAAAGCAAAAACATCAGCAGACTGAGCAAGATATTGTTCACATACAGAGTCATCACTTAAAATTCCTTCATTTTCTATCAATTCATTCCGCTCAGAGTTATTACAAAGAAGTCGGCAAGCCTACAAAATGCAGGGAATGATTAAATCAGAATTACCCAAGATATTTTAACCAGCAATATTTCCAACACAAATTTGCAAGGGTAAGCAGAATATGACATAAGAGCCAAAATAACTTTAGCAGAAGAATATTTTATTGCAGAGGAAAGGTTCTCAACTGCCATTTTACAAAAGCAGGAAATTCAGTTGTTTTCACAAAATCTTACTTGTAATGCTCCCCAAAGGCCAAGATTTTCCAAGCAAAAGATTATATTATCATGCATTCTATTGAGCATCTTTCTTGTGTTTTTGGCAGATTGAAAATCACCATTCTTCCTGACAAGTAATTTGCACTGTTCTTGCAATGAAGAAACAGAAAAACAAAATAAAGTTTCTTTCATGATAATTAAGTTCAAGAGAGTGTAATGTGTCACTGCAACATACCTGACGCTTAATGTTCTCAAGTTTGTCACAATAAATAGTGTAGCAACTAGAAGGACCATAATCGTATACTCTAACAGCAGGAGTTGCTACAAAGCATTCTAATTCATCCTTATCTCCAACTGAATAGACCTACAATTTATAAGGAGAAATATTAGAAAATTGCCTACTATGCGCATCTGCATCAGAACAGCAATGGCCTTCAAAAAAATCCCCTCCCATTTTGATTATAACCAACAAGTCTAATTTATAAAATTAAAAAGGCAACTACTGTTTCCTCATCCCTAAGTCTAAAGATCTATGGTTGCACAAGGGGGAAATGATGATGAAAATGATATGAAAACGATATAACATCACTCACACTTAGCCAAAAACTACTGGGTTTGCTTCAATCCTTAATGACTCAAGGTAAGGTATTTCAGTACTTATACAGCTCATAGTAAATCCATAACCACGATTAGTTTTTAGAAGGAAACCAACAGACCATCAAACAATATTATATCGCATTTCGCAGTGAGTTTCCAAGACTCACCTTAGCATCAAGCAAGTTTTCGAGACTGTTGATGCTTTTTGGTAAATTTGCTTGACTAGATGCATCTGAAAGCATAAGATAGGTTATCATAGAAGTAACTATCAAAATATAGAAGTAACTATCAAAATATGAGATAACAACTAAAAACTAGTCTCTCACTCAAGCAGAAAATATATCATTGAAGTGCACTACAAGATGCAATATAATCCAAAATATTTGTATCACATAAACTGAAACATATTGTGTTATTTCTAACTTTACACAAATCTTTAGAAAACAAAAATGAAAATGGGTTCAAATACGAGAATAAACAAAAAGAGAAAACATTTTCAATTTGAAAACACCGGATGTCTGTTACGTTTTTTGCTTAACATTTTGCAAGCTAAGAAGTTGACCCATAATTAAATGACATTTTAAGCCAGTAGTTAATAAATATATGTTAGTATTTATAATAGAACCATTAGTATTAATTATTTCCTTAACCATTAGTTTTTGAGATGCATTTTCTTGATTGCTTCCACCTTTACATGCAACACGTTCTTATAACGCCTATAATTTCCCATACTTCCAATGGGACAAAATTTTGTGATATCAATCATATTTCGGATTTCTGACACTTTTAGAAAACAACATTTGTTTTCAGTCACCAAAATTCTTTTTCTAGGTAACCAAAATCGTTTTCCTAAAAATGAAAATAAGTATTAAAAAATAAAATTTTCAATTCAACAAAGGCTTGGTTTTTCAAATGCATTTTCTTGAAGGCTACACCTTTATATGCAACACATTCTTACAACACCTATAATTTCAATTCAAACAAAATTTTGTGCAGAAAAAGGAGTTGAACAACTCATAATTGATACGTGGAGTGACTCGACTTTTGTTTCAAAAGAAATGCAACTTTTTAATTACCTTTACCAACTACGGGAGATGCTGTCATGCCAAATATACGAGGAAGCATTGACACAGTAGCTTTATCATAAAAAACCTACATGATTATCAAGGTAATCTAATACATCAACTGATAAAAAAACTAAAGTAAATCTATCAATGAGAGTACAAAAACAATATGTGTAGCACTTTACTTTCATGATTTCTGCATATGGGTGATTGCTTTTACTTTGGGCATGATGGCACTCATCAAATATCAGAAGAGCGATTAAGTCCATCCTGATGAAGCAGTGATATAAACTACGGAGTAGTATTTGAGGAGTCATAACAAGAACCTATTAAAGGAAAAATCAGCATGAATAGAAACATAAGCAAATGATCGTGCAAATCCTCGAGGATCCATGATCCTAAGTAAAAAATTTCTACAAAGTGAAGAAAGAAGAATTAACATCAATAACATATTTAGTCAAGTGCAATAAATTGAAATTGGTAGGCTTCGTAAGCATATCTCTTTCTACTCAAGCTTACTATATACACTCTTTGATCTGACAGTGCTATAAACCGGAAGGATAAACGGACAAATGACATGTACATTCTCATTTAATGAGAATCTTTTTATCTTTCTATATTTGAAAGAGTCCATCACAGGATGTCGAGCAACACGTGGATAAATTTTAAAATTGCATCAATCAAAGAGCACAATCACCTCATACTGTTTGATCTCTTTTTCCCAATCATGATGGTTCTTCAAGTGTCTGCAGTTACCACAAAAAGTCCCAACCTTGAAATCAAGTGAATCTTCTATAACACGGGCTTGCTACAAAACAGTAACAGATTCATTCAAAACCATGCATGTCCCACTGCTGCATAGAATCTATAATCAAAAATCCGGTTCGGTTCCTAAATTCCAAACTTAGCTAAAACAATAGTACAACCTCAATCATTCCTGAAGATCAAGTGCTAACCTGCTGAACAAGAGCCACTGTGGGAGCAAGAAAAATACATATCCTTTTCTGAGGTTTCCGTATCAAATGACCAAGCTCATAAATAAGCAGAACAGCAATATGAGTCTTCCCACAACCAGTCTCCAAGTATACAATTATGTTCTCTTCCATGGCTTTCTTGCACAACTCCAGCTGATACCTTAAATAAAAGCACAAAACCCAATGTAATTTCTAAATAAAGAAAACTGAAATGAGCAACAAGGTAGAACTTCCAACATCTTGACCAAAACAGCAACTCAACAAACAGTCAAGAAAGCATCTTGTACTTGGCTTTCAAATTCAATTCCCACAGAAGAAACACACACATTTCCCCCAATCCAAACAAACCGCTCTTGCTAAATTTAACTGGAATTCATACAAAACAATAAAAATCAAGAGAACCAAAGCAGAGCCCCATTGCACAGAAAAGAAAGAAAGAAGCAAATAAACATAAATATTTACATATATAGGGAAATGTAAAAGGGACTAACTTTCTAGCAATATGCCGTGGGTCCTTCTCTTTCTTTTCCACTTTAACTTCATCTTCTTCGCAGACTCCAACGATCAGTGAGGACGGAGAAACGACTTTCGCTGTAGACACATCGGACAGCTCGGCCCCGTCGGTGGACAAATCGCCGTCCGGCATCGGTGAGTAGACTAGTAAAAAAGTTGGTTGCTTCGATCGATGGACAATGGATTCCGAAATTCTTTTCGGTTTACTGAGAAGAACGGGTTCGTTGGATTTGGTGTAAGGAATCGTGGTCAGTCAATGTAATGTCAAATATCTTAAAATTCGATATTTTATAATCTATAGAAAATGAACCACTTAAGGTAATTTGATTCGCCAAAAAAATTACTTTAAAAATATATTGTGTTTAAACATTTTCCTATTTTTATTGTTCTAAAATAATCAACTGAATATTTTTTTATTAAATAAGAAAATAATTATATTTTTAAAAATATATATTAAAATTTAAATTTATATTACAATATAAACATTTTTAATTATTCAGTTAATTAATGAGTTTCATATATGTTTTAAATTTTTAATCATTGTTTTATTGATTTTTTTAATATAATTTAATGATTTAAGATTATACAAGAGTCTTAAAAGTTAACCGGGAATCAAAGATTAATAAAAATTATTTATTAACGTTTAAATTTGAATAATTTTTAGGGAAGTTAAAACGATTAGTCCAGTTAATTAATTAAATTATTAAAATTTTAATAATATATTTATTAATTAATAGTCAAATTATTTATAAAAAAATTTGATAAAAAAATATATGTTTTTCTCTCCCTTGATTGGACTAGTAAACAATAATTTACTTACATTCTCATGGTATTAGTATGTATTCGGTTAACCGAAATTTTTAATTTTTAAAAAATTATAAATTATTGATAAATATTAAAATTTTTAATGGTTGTTTTTAATAATTTAATAAATTTAATACTATTTTATTTTTTTTAAAAAAATGTATGATTAAAAATTTATAGAAAAAATTAGTTATTTTAATATATTTAATTATTTTTATGCATCGGATTTAAGTTGTTTCAATAATAAATGTATAATATTTAGAATTTGATTTGTGTTTTAAATATGTCCCCGATAGATGTAAACAAACATTTAACACCCAAATTGATGGTTAAACTGATATAAATTTTAGTTAAAATAATATTAATGATTAATAACTCAAATAATAATCTATTAATAAATGTATGTTTTTTCTTTATACTAATAATGTATCAAATAATAATCCTATGTATATATTGTTCATTTATTTCATTTTTTAAAGTGTTTGAATTTATTACAAGGAAAAAGTGTAAGGGTTGAATTCAACTTAGTCTTATCATTCAGTATGTGTGAATAATTCAAATGAATTTATATTTAACACGAAATAATTATGATTATTGGTAGTTACAATTTTTATTTATTTTAAAATATTAAAAACACTAAATAATTTATACAAAAATAAATCATATTTTTTGTTTTAAATGTACATCAATTATGTGAGATAATTTTTTAAAGAATTAAAATTAGAATCTAAAAAACTTAATGTATAATTATATTTTAAAAACTAAATAAAAATATTTTATTTTTAATCTATTTTTTTAATAAAAAATCAATTAAATATTAATCTTAAAATTAAAAAATGTATATTTTTTAATTTATCATTCCAGTCGTCGTCACTGTTATCGCTGTCGAGATAATCATCTCCATGCCTTGGTCCCTGCATCACTGTGGTAACCATCGTTTTCTGTCGCAGTGCAACCAATCTGATAAGATAATATTTCTTTAATTTTTCTTTTAGTTCGAACTTTGGCTGTTCGTGTGAAACTACCGCTATTGATTTTGGAGCGTGGCAGACTGATCTTAAAGAATTATAATTTAATTTCAAAAACCTACAAAGTATTGAAAAAGGTGAAGAATCTGTATGTTTATTGTAGCAATCAATTATTTGCCGTTTAGAGTGCATCCTGATGAACATAAAACGCAACAATTAGTATCCGTATTGGGCGTTATGCAAAGGACAACACAGAGAGGAAAATACCAAATGGAAGAAACATTTTTTTCCCTTTTGTTGTTATTACTAAAGGAGAAAAAACAGAGATGTTCATAAAAATAGAATAAGCCATAAAATATTGTGTTTGGGGAAATATTTCGATATATCAAATAATTATTTTGAAAATATTACACAATAAACCCAAAAGGGATTTGAAAAGAATTTCAGTGTATATGGGAATTCTTTTGTACAAAATAACATGATATTGTTCATGCTTTCGAAGGGAAAAAATGGTGTTAGACTTCTCGAAACAAGTAAACTACATACTTTAAAATACAAAATTTGGGATAAAAAACATGTCGCTATATATTTTTTTGTAAGCCAACTTGTCGATTAAGTCTTGTACTTCACCACAGGACATGCTTAAAACTGGAGTTTAGTCAGAGTTATGGCAACCTTGGAGAACAAGATGATTAAAGACAGGCAGAGTAGAAGAGGAAAACCTCGTCCATCCAGTGGTATGGCCGATTCGAGCCTCACACGATTCAGTCGAACACTGCCTAGAATGTACTCCGGCAATTCTTCCTCTTCGTTTGCCTGCAGGAGAATGTATCAGTATCCAGGCTTAAGATGTGTATAGTTAGGGGAACAACTCAACGTTATGGAGAACTTCAAATCTATGTTAGTTGGATTCGGGTGTGAGTGTCAAATATATTTAGACCTTTTAAGGTCTTTCATGTATTAGAGGATCCTTATAGATAGACATCCTCGTATTTATGTGTCAAATATAAGTACTCCAAAAAAATAAGAGTCCGAGTAACATAATTTCTTAGATGAACAATACTGCAGGGCACCAACCTCTATTAGTATTGCAAGATCTACTACTAAGCTTGTGACATATCCAAGGACAAGGCCAATAACACTTTTTGCAACTGAGGATGACCCAATGTCCACGTCAACCTGAATAATAGAAGATTCAGCAACAGTAAAGGAGGATCAGAAAAACTTCGCCCAACTAATCAATAAAACTTCATATCAGTCTAGAATTGCTTGTCAAGTTTGAAAATTTAGAGGATAAGCATTAAAAACTTCAAATAGAAAATATATTAGAGATCATTGAAGTACATATCACTGTTGTGGAACTTAGATATAGAGATATAGATGTGATACTATATGGGCTTCAAGGTTACAACAAAATCCCCGACTTGGTTTAAGGGATGAAATAGGTTCATGCTCCTACTTGATCCTATGCGACTAATGCATGGTTAATTAGACCATGAAATTCTACGTTTTCATATATTTGTAGTTCCTGGACAAAGTGCATCAATTTCATACCTAAATTGTAGATTAGCAATGCCAGCTTGCCTGCCGAGGCAAAGAACATAGAAAAATCTTAGATTGCATTACCTCCAGAAAATTGTCTTCCCTGAAGTATTTGCACGTGACAGCTTTCCCAAGTAGACAAGCTTTTGTTCCAACCGCACGCTTGACCATCCAATGCCCCTGTGTGCATTTAACAACAACTAAGCCTTTCACTAGCATTGAAACAATAAATAAAAACCAGTTGAGATGTTAACAACATAGCATGCCATACCTCAACGATGCTTGGTATCAGTTTCAATCTTCCATCACGAAATGCATCCGTTCCATCCAAAAACTTTTCCAGCAAAGAATCTTTATTCACAGGCCTGTCAGCAGCAAAATAGAGGACCAAACTATAGTTCGGTTTTGCAGGAATCTGAAAGAAAGACGCCAAAATCAGTGTACTTGGGAGAATAATAGAAAGTGTACGTGAATCTAAAGGTCAAAGGATGATTTTCATTGACCATCTACAGCAATAAAATTTGTTCAACATTTGCAACTTTAGTCCTCATATCTTCCACTGTATGCATGCGTGTTTCAAGATTAACATATATTTATATGAGCACATCATTTTTGTGTTCAGATATATGGCCTATGAGTCATTACCAATAATGATCTCAAACTTATATGTCCCAGCAAACAACTTTCTTCAGCTTTTAATAGTTAGTTTTCTGCATAATTAGGCTTTTCAAATAGAAAAGAATTTTCATAACCATATTATGCAATTGTCAAAATTTCCAGTCTGGGGTGGGTTTGTTCAAGAACACAAGCTGATAAAGTAGGTAGAAATGCATCCACATGCATACCTCAAGATTAATCACAAGGACAAATGGAAGTTTTTTCCCGGCATCGGACTGAAAATGAAAAATATCAGCTAGGTCAGAACTTTCATGAAGTGTTTTTTTTAAACAAAAAACAAGAATACAAATTGACTTCCAGCCACATAAGCAAGGCTAAACATGATTTTCTAGGAATGAGAGTATACACTTTATAAGAAAAGCCAAAAAAACACGTAATTTTGGTTAGGATAGAAAAAAGGGTATTTTTTTAGCATAAGAATAGATTAGCCATAGCATGAAACATTGCAAAACCCGGAACATCAAGAATATAAACTCAAATTTCAGAATATAAAATTTCGAATCAAGAAGGTTTCCTTAAAGTTATATTAGTTTGACTAATCTACATAATGATTGCAGAAAAAGTACTTGAAAAAAAGATCAAAGCAGCAAATTTGCTAAGAATGAAGCAACTTTCACGTGATTTTCATACACAGTCCACAATTGCAAAGAAAGGGGAACACAGTATGAAATCTAGTATAATACCTGAATTTGAGACTTTGGATGCAATGCAATCTTATCTGTGGTTTTATCAACTTTGAACCAATCAACAGCTATGAGCTTGAGAAGGGGATCTCCACCCGTTATCTGAAAAAAAAGCTTGTAGGTTGCTCAACTGATTCTTTGCAGAATATCGGCAAGAACAAGGAATGCGAAGCAAAAATTACAGATATATTAAAAAATAGGAAGAGGATCATCAGTTATAAAAGGAAAATTTTCATCATAGGAAAAAACATACTTCCTAATTTCTTGTATTTGAAGCTGTAATTTTTCAAGCAGAAAACTCATTAAGCAAGATAAATACAGTTAAAACCATAAAAAAATCATTTTAATATTTTTATGAATATTATAAAAAATTTTCAATTTTTGAAAAAAAAAAGGCCAAATATGATGATAGTAAGTTCCAACTAGCGAACTAAATAAGAGGTCCCAACCTTGAAACCAAAGAAAAAAAATACAACAGTAAGACAACAATACCTATAATGCATGCAAATGTAAAACCAATTTCAGCTAATTAATCAATTTTAGAAACCGGGCCTAGAAAGATTAAGTAGTGAAACTGTATCACACGAATCACTAACATAATTAATTACTGGCCAACAGAAGCATAGGTATCAATAGCACTATACACCAAGCAAGCAATTGTCATTTCAATTTGTGTCTCTTTTTTCCATTATAATAAACCAGACAATCTTAATTTCAGGATTTGATGATATAAGATGATAAGAAGAGTGCACTCGGAACAAATAAAACAATGAAAAATGCATGTCAAATGATTAAAAGGAAAGGAAAACCTCACCTTGCCATTGTTTTTGAAGTAAGTCTTTCCTCTAATCATAAAACCCGTGCCACTAGGAGAACTCCAACAATTTGCGTCAGCATCATCCTTTCCCTTTTGGAGGGAACCATTGAATTGACTTGCATCAACATGGATGGGGGGTACGCTAGGATCTAATTCCTTATTTGTATCTTGAGTTGCATCTGCAGTGAACTAATACTTAGTGTACGTTATAGCTCACAAAGAGATCAAGATAATAAGATTGTTTAAGTTATAAGCTATTATCATTTGTCAGTGACACAACAATAAAAGGAAAAAAGAATGAAAAAATATAAAATATATTTCCTTGATAAAGTCTCACCTTTTCAAGTAAAAAATAAAAGAAGCTTTCCCAATAAAGATTTAAGAAAAGAAAGAACCTGAAGCTTGCTTCAAAGCGGAGCTTGAGATGGCCGAAGATACAGTCTTCTCTTTAGTTGGCTTTTCCTGATAAAGTTGAGAGCTAACTATCAATAATAGAGCAAAGGATATCTCTTTTTCACGAAAATGATTAATAAATAGGTTACATCAATTCACAAATACAGCAATAAATTTAAGTCTTTTTTAGGAGAAGGGGAAGCCACTTGTGTTTTTCAATGAGGTGAAGAGGAAAGGATACCTCTTTTTCTGTTTCATCCTCGCTATCTTCATCTTCTGTTGATGAAGATGAGGCGCCAGTAACTGCATCATAGAATTCATCCGGCAACTCGCCATCAGCATGTTTTGAACCCATGGAGGAAGATTCACATTTGAGTGATGGATTTGCTCCGATGTATTCTTTTAAACCTGAAACACATTAACAAGAAAACATAACAGTGGAAGAAGCCTGCATGTATTGATTCGGATTTAAATATTTCTTGAAAAATGTCGTTTATATTCTCATCATCTCGGCTGCGTCTATGTTTGTGTGTAATCTGTGGAAGAAGTACTCCTTTATAGTGACACTTTCAGAAACTCAAACAATGTATACTCGGCATAAACCTAAAATGGTTGAGACAGAAATTAATCCTATCCAACAGAATCTATCACTGCCGAGGTAAATGAAAGAAGTCTATCCTGCCTTGAGCATGGAAGTCCTAGGCAGGGACTCGAATAGCTCTCTGTTACCACTATAGCGTCACGTCCAAAATTGTTATTGTGTCTACAATGATCATAATGACATTCATTATGTTCACAATGCCATAATACACCATGATCGGAAACATGGCCGCTACCGCAATTTAAATCCCTAGTCCTAGGGATAGGAAAGAGCAGATACGTATGTTGGATATCAGGTGAAGTTAGGTTGTCCTAGTTCATCAAGTCTCTAATATGCACAAAATATCTGAAAGCCCACCTGTCTAACAGATATACCAGACCTGATTTGCCGAGACAGCATAATGCTAGATATCTCCAAGCCATTAACTGTTAGTATCAGATCAAAAGTCGGATAATAAAATCTTGATTAGATTACTCTACCTGCCACTTGGGATAATAACGCGTAGGGAATAGTCTTTTCGAATTTTGAGCAGCTGTTTTTCTTCCATTTACCCCATCCAGCAGTATGAATCTCCAACATATGTGTTACAAGGCATTTCTCAGGGTTTGCGTCGGGTCCATCTAAACTTCTAATCTCCCAAGTAGATGCTGCCATCGATGGAAATATACATACAAATTACAAACGGATACAAAAAACATTTATATCAAGAGGTCTCGTATAAAACCTATGAAATAATTTAGTGCCGCAATCACTACCTTAAGAAAAATCAATTTCCACTGAAAGGAAACTTGTCCTCTAAAAGCAGAGATTTGCTTCTACTAGATAATATAAAAATATTATGGATCAATTCCCTTCAAAATTTGAAGTACATAGGGAACGTACAGGGATCACAGAAGAAAGATAGTGGCATTGCCTCTTATGCAAAGGTCCAATGCATTCAAGCTATAGAGATTATAAGGGATTCAGAGTTCAGACGTAAATACTTTTTCCAATTAACATTATAGATTCTTACGCTTAATTGTTGTACGTTGGTATCCATTTCTTTGAGGACGCTTCTTATGTGAAGCAGGAAACTGCAAAATTGCTGCCAAGAAATACATGCCAAATGTAAGTGAAATGGAGGCAAGAAAAATGTTGGATTTCGTATAAATAAATTAAAATTGTTATTTGCATATCCTCTTACTATATGCTCCATCCAGCCCTTGAAACCATTGTCTAGAGTAGACAAAATCTTTCTTGGATTGCCAACTACAAAATGTAACATGAAAAGTAAAGGTAAGCCAATGACCAAAGAGACAAGAAGACTCAATCTAATTTAACTAGCTGATGGCCAACTGAATACATTGTTCAACTTTCTATTATCCTTTTAACGAGAAAACTAAATTATCGGTATACATCAACATCTAATTATTCTTTTAATAAGAAAAAAAAGTTATAAGGGATAAATTATAACAAATTGCAAATTTTGGAAGTGCATGATGGAATCCACTTGATATATTTTACAATATATATGCACTGCACATTGTTGGAAAATGGTTACTCAAAGAGTATAAGTAATCCATTCTAAATAAACTTACCGAGTAAGATATTTAGGATCATATGTTCCATAGACAACATCATAATTTCCATCATAGGAATCTAACAGCTCCAAGTCACCTGTCAGCATATCCCACCTGTGCAGATAGTAGAGAAACCAAACTTGTGTTACTAGGAAATAAGAAATCACGGAAAAACGATGGAACAACTTACTGGTATCTTTTTTGACGATCCGTGTTTAAAATTACTTCTAGAACAATATCTGCACTTGCATCTACAAGAGCAACAGCCTTTACAAGAGAAGCTTTTCCACTCTACAAAAAATTTTGTTTGCAGTGTCAAAATTTTTAAAAAATATAGAAGATTTTTTAAGTAGATTAGAATAGACAACAAGTGTCAATTATCTTAAAGTACCGTCGATTTCCTATTAAAGAGGTGTCAATATACATTTAAAATCATAATAATTTTCATTTGTATATAAAATTTATATATAAATTCTTTTTTCTAAAAAAAATTAAGGTGTAATTTCACAGCCTACTCAAAAGGCGATTCCGCCTTTAACTGCAGCAACACATGATTCAGATATTTTAAATCTACAAGTTCAATATGAAATATCTATTAACTCCATGTTTGGAATTGGACTAAGTTTTAAAGTACCATGCTGGTAGTCTAAAGCAGGCTTTTATATTAGATGTGTTCCTGTACATATATTTGTCAACGAAGTGAATGAGATAAGGCCAAAACTCCAATAATCATATGGGAAATTTTATCATGATGTATATCAAAAATTTAAAAATAAAAAGTAAAAGAAACTAGAAGTATAATGGTAGAAATACCTTTGTATCAGATACATCCTCAAGGATTCTAACACCTGAAACCAAAGTAAACAATTAGATGGTTATAACCTTTTTCATTATGATCATTCCATTCATATTGAGAGACTCGTAACTTACCTTTACAAAAAATGAAATGTTTCTTTTACATATGAGGAAAAAATTTTAAATCGTATTCCAACATACTAAGAAATTGATGCATGATAAAACTATAACGAGTTTTCCGGTTCTATATGGATTATTGTCTATCTTGCTTTCATTTATCACCGCTCTGATCTAAAAATTTCAATTCTATCGGTCTTCTTTACGCATTTTTAGCTTACCAATTTTCTTTTGTATTAATAAATTTCATTACCCAAAAAAAAGTGTAAGTATACCATTGATCGTGCGAATACATTTCCATTCATGTGCTTCAACTGCATCTCCAAGCTCCGCTTCAAAGTCTCCAAATGATGCACTATTACCCAAGCTTGAGCTTTGACGCGAAAGCATTTCCGGACCGCCTATGAACAACAGAAATAAAAGAAAAATATAAATCTTAAATACACTATAAACTAATCACATTAATTTGAAAAATCGATGAAATGTACTATTATAAACATAAACATAAAAGTCATTATGTTAAAATAAATAGAAAGAACATCAAGTGAGAAAATGATTTGAGAAAGAAAATGCCCTTTAAATATCCTAACATTTTTTTTGTTGCTTAAAAATAACATAGGAGTAAATTTTTTTCTCAAAATCATTTTATTTTTTTATAAGTGTTCCAAGATTTTCAATGCGACACAAAGTTAATTTATCGAGAGTTATCCAATTAACTAGGAATACACATGAAGCATTAACTTACTATGATTCAACATATCTAAAAGATTCATGTAGTCGATTGTTTTCAATTGCTTCATGTAATTGTGGCACAGTGTGGACACAAAAGAGTATTGTTTGTATTAAGAGTTTTCGAAGAGATGATGAATAAAACTTCTCCTTTAGAACCTTCAAAGAAGAAATGAACGAAACTATAATGAAGGTAAATACCAACTCACCTTGTCCCCTTCTTATAAGCTTTTTTAATCCAGATGCATACCGTCTTACTCGACGTCGATGACCTTCTAAATCAATACTTCAGAAGAAAACGAGTAATATATATTTTGGTCAGAAAAAGAAAATAATAAAAGTATAAAATGTACAGGCATGTAGAAATCAAGGAGATACAACCTACTATATCTTCTAGTTATGCCACAAGTAGATACAACCTACTACATCTTCAGAAGAAAACGAGTAATATATATTTTGTTACGAGTAGATACAACTACTGTATCTTCTAGTTATGCTACAAGTTAAAATAAACATGTGTAAGAAAATGAAATACCAGCCAATATACTAAAACCAAAATATTTTACTCAAGTTACATTGAAGGATTATGTAGTTATACTGCTTTTATTCCTCTCACAGATAAGTATTCTTCTATTCTTAGTCTCTTTTCAATCTACCAATGGAACTTCCTACTTGACCGGTTATACATAAATTTGTCTAAAATCAAGGAGATTTACTTACTCAGCCTCCATGCTTAATTTGTTTCTGGAACCACCTCCTCGTGAAAGCTCGTATTCAGCCTGTCAAAATAGTTAGCAAGAGAATAAGGAAAAACCATGAAGAGTAAAAGAAGTTCAAATCTTCTAAGAAAACAACCACATTGTATTAATCAAACTATTTTATCTGACTTCTCTGTACCTGGTTTTTGGCATAGTCAAATGCTTCAATCCATTTTTTCGATTCTTCAGCCGTAGTAAAAGCAATCTTGAAGCAGAAAAATCTAAGTTAGCCATGAGCCAGCAGTTACTGAAGTCAACCAAAGCATTTAGTAACTCTCGACATATTTCAAAATTGATAGTTGGGAGAAGCTAAAAAATGGGCCAACACAAGCATGGCATGACCCCAAACATTTGTTTAACGAACTCAGAGAATTATACATGCCAACAGAATGTAGCAATAGTTATCAATTGGATTTTGTGAAACAAACTTACTTCTCCTTTCTTGGTCTCATCCAATCGATTGTAAATCTGTATAGTGTAGAGTTCCTACAAATGGTTAACAAAAACAGAACACTGTCAAGCACATGATCGAGCTTTGTTATTGATTAACCACATTAGAATATCCGGTTGAGAAGAAAACTAAGTGATTCAACTAAATCAAGTAAATCAAGCAGTTTAGAAAAGCAAACGCCACAAAGTGAAAATGGGGGAAAAGAGCCACAATATACTGCCTGAGACCAAAATTTTGAATAAAAATGGGAATAATAACTATGAACGTATAAAATGATAATTAATGCAGGTTTACCTCATTACCGACTTTCCGAATCCCTGTCTCCTCCACCACTAGTGTAGGTCCTATGATACCCTTCCTAAGAGGTTTCTGGACGAGGAAACATAATCGCATCCACACACAAAAAGAACAATTAAATAATTGTTCTGCACATTGGAATGATATACACGAAAAAAATGCAAGAACATGTTTAAAAAATCTATATACAATAGTTAACTTGAAGGCCTATGTGAGTTACAGCTTCCTCATGATAGATGACAGTGCTACTGTCAAACCCCATGGTTGAGTACGAGGCCTTTTTAGAAGCTCTACTTCATACGGCAAGTTAAATTCTATAAAAACTGCAATTGAAATTTTTAGAGACTACAATAGTGACGCCGTTCTAGTTAAAATGATATTATTCAATCATCGATAAAGTTACATTCCCTGTTGATGCATTCGATGCATCCAGTTGAGTACTATTTCAAAGAATTCGAACTCCAATGAATCTATCTTCCAAAGAATTGCAACTACCTAAATTAATTCCGCTCGTGAATACTTAATATATCAAAATTTCAAAAGAAATCTTCACGCGTATACATAATCACAATCTGATATAAGCTGGAAACAAATAAGAGAGAAGAACATGACGTTACGTACAGAGCCGGGGTTCTCTTGAGGATCTCTTTTATGCATCTCAACGTATTTTCCTTTTATATATAGGTATCGCTGATGGCAAAACTCATGGCCGATCGAATTGATTCCTAGATGGTACACCCACCCCGAGTATACCAAAAGCCCCTTTTCTTCATCGCCCAAGCTCATGCTTCGTCTAAACCTATGTCTACTGCCGCTATGGTTTAAATTGTTACAGCTGTTGTCCTGGCTAAGTTCCGGCTCGGCTCCTCCCTCGCCTGATCCCGTCTTTGTTTCCATAACGAAAATTTCAGTTTCTAGCAACAAATTCAGATTAATGAATATGGATTAGATTCATGAGGTTTCTTCCCGTAAATTATAGAAGGAAATTGATTATGATTTGACTATGAGCGGGTGAGAGAAAATCCTAAGCAGAGAGTGGTCAGGAGGGAAGAAAGGAATATTTTTGTTTTCGCCCGTTTATTTTTCCATTTATAGACATTAGGAAATGTGGGGTCCACCTTAACGGTTTTTTCAAAAAAAGGTTGTGGGTCAATCCTACGTCTCGCAAAGAACAAAAGGACAAAAAAGTTCAAAAGCTGTCAACGTTAGGATGTACACGGAACCCAAACTCGACGGGTTTCTACTCGATCCGATCGGATCGAGTTTAAGCCGAGTTTTTTAAGGGTGATTTTGGGTTGGGTTGAGTTCAGATTTAGAGTAAAAAAATCCGACCCGACTCGATCCGAGACTAATAATGTAATTTTTTCATATATATTTTAGGGATATTTATAATAATGATCCATCTTTATATATTTTTTATACAATTAAATCATTAAAATTATTTTTTTTGCAATTAGGTCATTAAAATTAAATATTTTTACAATTAGATCCCTAAATTTTATTTTTTTATAATTTAGTCCCTAAAATTTTATTTTTTTAATGATTCAGATCAGATTTTAAAGCTTAAAAATCGGGTTGGGTCAGGTCGGATTTTTTTTACCCTAAACTTGGGTCAGGTCGGGTGACAGGTGGATGGTATAATTTTTCGGGTCGGGTGCGGAAGGCCGAAAATCTGACCCATGTCCATCCCTAGTCAACGTTGCCAAGAAAAAAATGGGAACCGTATTTTAGAACGGGGATGAACTCAAAAATTATATCGTGGGTTATTTTTGTTGTTATTTATAAGATTAATTAATTAAATATATTTATTTAATTAATTTTTTATTTTTTTAACGAGTAAAGATTCATTTAATAAAAACTGTTTTTAAATTTAATTTAAAAAAAATATTAATAAAGATTTATTTAATAAAAAATAAAATAATTAATTAATTAATTATATTTGATTGATTGATCTTATAATTAAGATGATAATATACGTTTATATAACGGTGGACGGTCGATATTTTTCTCTATCCTTTGGCTTTCATCTTTCGTTTTTCTAATGTTATAATTATAAATTATCATAATGTCTAAAATACCCAATAAATCTCAGTAACTTGCCTAACGAATATGAGAGAGCCAGATGATTACTAATGAAACAAGTATTACTTTAGAAATGAGTTAAACTACGAAAAATAAGGGAATAAAAATGAAATTTTATTAATGTTAAAATTAAAAGAAATTGAAAAATAATTATATTATGAAAATGAGAGTTTAATAGGCCCCATAAAATATTGGGCTTGGGCTTTTGTTTTTACCCAATGTAAGGTGTTTTTTAATGAACGTAATGCATCAGCAGGCAAAAGGAAAAAACGTGATAACAAACGCCGTTGCCGGAGATCGAACCCGGGTCACCCGCGTGACAGGCGGAAATACTCACCACTATACTACAACGACTTGATGTTCTGGTGGTTGATTTTATGGTTTTTCACTAGTTTTATATTATGGACTCTGGGATCGTTTTCACCGGATTAGTTCCTTTGAAATTGTTTTGCCTGCATATATCTTTTGCAAAAATGAACCCAGGAATGAAGTTTTTTTAGTTTGGAAATGAGAAATGATTAATTTCATAGTTTTTAAATTTAATAATATTAAGTTTTTTAAAAAAAATTTAATAAAATGAACTTTTAATTTTTTTTGTTAATAACGTACATTCTCTTTCAACTCTTTTTATATATTTTTTAAGCGTTATTAATTTTAACAAGCAAGTAAAAAAATTCTTCTATCCATCGACTTTAGTTTTTATTATTTATACAAAAAATTTGACGACGTTAATTTTTTTATTATAAAAAATTAGATTCTCATTCGATACTGTTAATGTAATCAGTTTTGAGTAATGAAATATTTTGATTGATAGTTTGGGTCGTTAATCATTTTTTTTACTCATTATACGTCTCGATTGAATAGATATACAAAATTTATTTTTCTTAATTTAAATAATATGTTTATTTTTATAGAAATATTCAATTTAGTATATTGGTTTCTTTATTCTCTTTCTTACATACGTTGTAACCGTGATATCTTCTATGATTTTAATAAAATTGATTGTTATTATAAAAAATATACAAATTATTTTTTATAAAATAATAAACAATTTATTTTGTTTAAAAAATTTAAACACGTTTTGAACATAAATAATATTGATATCAATTTTAGTAAAAAACTAGACACTTTATGAATTTTTTTGACCATTTATAATTAATGCATGGTGTTTTATAATAAATTTTATTTTAATTATCAATAAAATCATTTTATTATTATTTGACCATTTATATTTATTATAATCAACTCTTTTTATTTATCCAATTTCGACTTTTACATTGCTTAAATGTGTGAATCGATCTCATTTTCCAAATATATTTCAAATATTAATTTGATTTATTTTATGATTTTATTTTTAATAAATTGAATGAAACCTTGATTTTGAACGAGAGATTAATTTATTTGTATAAGCTCCATAGATCCAACTTTTTCGCCCAACATGCCCTAATTGGTCTGGGTCGAGCTTGAAAACAAAGACAATTGAATTCTAAGTTATCAGCTTTGGGCTGAACAACTATACCGGATTCCCGGTTTTCACTCTATTTAAATATCACTTTCTTGCCAATCTTGATTTCATTTCAGTTTTCTTTCTTCAATTGTTTTCCCGGCATACAAACAGCGGATTCGAAAAGAATACAAATCTTGCAGCATCAAGTTCGACCCGTTACGAGCCACGATTCGAAAAGAATACGAATCTTGCAACATCAGTTTTCTGTGGAATAATTTTTTTATGGACAAAGAAACTGATCTGCTATCACGCCTAGTCGCGAACCATCTACACCTGGCTCAATTCGAGCCGTTACGAGCCACGATTCTTGCTCTACGAATCAAAGACCCCGATCTTGCTCGGGCGATTCTTCAAACAATCGTCGCCAACTCGGGTCGGTTTGAGAACATTGCCTGGTCACATTCTTGTTCATCACCGGCCCTTCTAACCTATCTTTCGACTTTCGAACTATTGCAATTTAATGATCCTACATCGATATGGAGTTTCGATCCTGATACATTGCGACTACGAGCGGAATTTTTGTTGTTGGTTCAAGTTTTGATCGATAAGGTATTGGCTAGTCTGAGAAGAGATGTTGATTTGGATAAGATTGAAAAAGAGAAGGAAAGTGAGAGCGGGTTTTTTGAGGAAGATAAACCCGAGTTGTTGGATAGAAGTGAAGATTTGAAAGAGGGAAATGGTGAATTGGGAGACCGTGTCAGGGTTTTAGATAGGTTTTTGGAATTAGGAATGAGGAGGTTGAGATCGGATGTACTCATGGAAGGTGGTGATGATGGTGGTAGAGAGGAGTATAAGGCTGTTTTGGAGAAGGTTTTGATTGAGGAAGAAGAATTGGTTTGTTTGAGGAATGTGATCATGGATCATGCAGATCTTTTCAATGCCTTATGTGCGAATATTCAGAGGCAATTGAAAGGATTGGACGATGTTGATTTGGGGATGGCTATAATGGTACGAATAGAGGAGAAGATCAGAGTGGATTCATTCGATGAGAAACATAAGGGGTTTCTTAGTTTAATGCAAAAGAGTGTCCAGTTAGCTCATTTGGATGCTATCAAGGAATATGTGAAGGATGGGGATATTGAAGGAGCCGTTTCTCATATTCGTTTTCTTCACCTTGGTTATGGAGTCGAGGAGGTTGTGTATCGGTATGTGCATTTATTGATAATTGAGTGAAATTTACAATTTCACTGCAATGTGGTTTCTCGTTCAATGCTTAGCTTATTATATCTAGTCATTGTTAGTAAAGAAAACGAATTATCCAATCATGGTTGTGGTAGTTATGTATTGTCCAAGCCAATACATTATAATGACCACTCCTAGATGTACTAGAACCATTTCATATATCCTGAAGATGGTTAGACGCCAGAGAATTATATTCATATACAACTAAAGAATACCGTGTGGCATGGAATTGGTAAGGGAGAAAAGCTCTAGCTTTTTTAATGGAGTGTGCCACTTGAACATAGAGAAGAGACATGCTTTGAATTGAACGTGCTGCTTGGTTAAGTGGGCGAGGCCTCCAAATGGGTGGATAAAGATAAATTCGTAAGTGTCAGTGAAGCACCATGATAATGATGCCTTTGCAGGGGTTGTCCTTTGAGACTATGAGGGTATGTGGATACAAGGTTTTGCACATAACCCGGGAAAGTGATCTGTTGAAGAAGCAGAAGCATGGGGGGGGGGGGGTCCTAGATGGTTTGCAACAAGCATGGAGGATTGGAGCTAGAGAAGTACTTGTTGAAATAAGCTCATTGCTACAGTGAAGGAAATCAGTTAACCGAATCCATAGCTGGCCTTGGTGGACACAAACATAGGGGCTTGCATATTTTCCTTTCTCCTCCGGATGAAGTGTTGCATGTTTTACTTGCATGATATCCGTGGCATGTTTCGCCTGAGAATCTTTTAATCTGCTTTCTTTTTCTCTTGTAACCGAAGTAAAAAAGAATACTGTGGCCAAGTAGATTCCACGTAGAGTTTCATCTTTTTTGTGCGTGGATAAATGTTTTTAAGCATTCTTTTGTCTACTACTGCTAACATTTTCTTAGAATTCATCCATAACCTCTTTTCCTTTTTAGTTTCTCATTTGCTTTTCCTTTGATATTTCTAATAGGCCACTCTTACAAGATCTACTCAAGAGGGTTTTATCAGAAAAGGAAATACTTGGAGAGTCCCGGCCTTCCCAAGAAGAAAAATTGTTGTGGATTTATGAAGAAGCTTTGTCATCAAATTGCAGGCATCTTGTTCAAATAATTCAAGTATTACCTTCTTTTATCTTCTAATGACTCTCGACGTTCCATACTGGTGACATCCTTGTACATTGCCTATAATTCATCGTACAAACCATGCTGGTTTGCTTAATTAGAGATCTGTTTTGGAGATGCCTTAACTTGGTTGGATATGATGGTCTGTTTAGTTTCATGCCATCATGTTTGGTGACAATTTTAACTCTCACTACTTTACTAAATAAAATCCTTGAGAATCACAATTGGTAATTATAATTTCATTTTTGTTTCATGTACGATAAAATTGATTGGCTTTGGCGTGTTTTCTAAAACTTCGCAGTGGTTTTGGTTAGTTTTGAAATATTTTTGGGGGAGTTCTTGTGATGTTAATGTCAGCTAAAACTAACTGAAATTTCAAATAGAAATAAATGCTATTGAGTAAAAATATCCTACACTATTAGTTAAATCCTTCCCATATTCTCATCTAGTATTTTACCGTGCTTTTGTGTAGGTTATTCACGATGAGTTGCTTGTTGAAGAGATTAAGATGCATAAATCTCTTGATAACAACCAAATTCCACCACCTCTTGAGCATTTTCAAAAGTATTTATTGAAATTGAAACCTAATGTAGATGTAAATAACAAGCATTGGCCCTTGAATATGGCAGCAAGTTCTTGCATGAGAGATTTGTTCCATTATGCTCGCATTTCTGGGTTACATGTACTAGAGTGTGTGATGAAAACGGCTTTGTCTGCCATAAAAAGGGATAACATTGAAGAAGCAACTAATGTAAGTTTTTTTTTTAATTTTATGTTTAAGTTAATGCATTGGCCCAAAACGCATCAGGCATTATTTTTTATGTTTTAGTCTCTTACTTTTTCAATCTTATATGTATTTTTTTTTTTAATATGGTTAGGTTCTTGTGCTGTTCCCTTGCCTTCGGCCTCTAATAGCTGCTATGGGTTGGGATTTGCTATCTGGTAAAACTATTTTGCGGCGGAACTTAATGCAATTTCTTTGGATAAGTAAATCACACACGTTTCAGATGGAAGAATCTCCTCTCTATGAAAACCAATCAGATGAGGTAATTCATGTTTCTGAACTTTCATGATGTTATAGTTGAATATTCTAAAGATAAGAAATGAAAAATTTATATTTATATTTTTATTATGGACAGGTATCTTGTGTGGAACATCTTTGTGATCAGTTATGTTATCACCTTGATATTGCCTCTTTTGCTGCTTGTGTCAATTCCGGTCAACCATGGAGTTCAAAATTCTCATTACTATTGTCTGGACATGAAAACATAAAATCGGGAAGTGAAGATGCTAGGTTAGACACATTTGTTGAAAATTTTGTGTTGGAAAGGCTTTCTGTTCAAACTCCTCTACGGGTAAGGCTCCATAACCACTTTTGAGTACAATTTTATTCATAATAAATTAATAATATGAACAGTAGTGTTGTATCTGATGCAATATAAAGCCTTGTACTCTTAATGGAACATGAAATCACAAAAAACAACTAGATGCACCAAGATATAGATTTGAACACAAACAAAGCACCCTGACAAACATCAGGACCACGAATTACTATGTCCCACTATACATGATTCTACCATCAGATAAAAAATAATTTTCATGTTGTAAGAATCTATACAGTCATTAGAGTTATTCAGACCTGACACATTGCTAGTAACCTGTATGCACCTGTAAGTAGTTGTAATTTTTTCTTAAAACATATCCTGTTCTCTTGAGGTTGATGAATATTAAATGGAACTTGCTTGGTCTGGGTTACATAGTTTTACTTCATTCTTTCTAGGTTTATATTAATAATGACTTATTACTCGTCCCAGGCTTAAAAGAAGAAAAACTAACTTTTTGTCAACGATAACCAGAATGCTATGTGATCCATAGAAAAAGCATTAACAGAATGCCTCTTTAAAATGTATTAATGGAAAAATCCTAATTCGACTTAATTTGAAACTAATGCATAATTGCTGAACAAAGAAAATGGTAAATCAAACTACCCATTAAGTGTGTAAATTTTATGCGTGGTAGTGTAAATAATTTCTGTATGCAATGTAGATTTATTTGACCAATCAATTCTTTAGTATTTTTAGTGTTAATTTGACACTCAGTGAACAGCCTGCTTATGTTTTGAGTGTGTACAGCTCACATTGAAGGATCATTGTTACAGCGGTAAATATGTGAAATTTTGCTTGTTGCTAGCTGTAAGCTGTGCTTTCCCCCTTTTTAATGTGGTATTTCTCTCTAACTAGTTTTCTTTTCTGTAGGTACTGTTTGATGCTGTTCCAAGCATAAAGTTTCAAGATGCTATTGAATTGATTAGCATGCAGCCCATTGCTTCTACTCTGGAGGCCTGGAAAAGGTATTTATACAGAGTGGTTTCACTAGTTAGTATTGTCACCCTTGGATATGTGCAATTCCTAAAGTTCTATTTAGATGTGAAATTCAGGTTGGCCATCCATAGAATATTTGACTGTGGTGGAGGTATTCCTTACTATCAAATTTTGTTACTTATTGTACTGTAGTGGTGAATGTAGCGGTTGGCTTTTGTTTGCAAGGTTTTGTATTTATCTGATGTGGTCTTAGTGCCAGTGATGATATATGATGTGGTTGCGAAGCATTTTTCTGTTTTCTATAATAAAAATTCACCATTTACCCCTTTTCATGCAATAAATTCCAGAGATGCTTGCTTGACTGGATTTTGAGAGGGTTATGACATTTTATCTTAAAAATGTTGCATGTAATTTCATCTATATGGCAAAATATACTATTTACCACTTGCATCTTCTATCATAAGGTTAGTACAACAAATGGATGTTGAAACTATTGCCCTTAAAACTGTCATCTTGTAACATTTACATTTGGCCTGGTTGCCATATCATATTCATGCTGTGCTTCAAAATATAACAGTTATCATCATCATGGCTGCTATTCGTTCCATTTTCATGCACATGTCCTTTTTCCTGGCATCATTTATGAAAGTGATCCCCCAGGAGCTGTTTTTTTTTTTTTTTTTTATATTTCCTTAATGTGGCAGGGTGCAAGATATTGAACTTATGCACATGCATTATGCTTTGGAATCAACTGTTTTTGCGCTAGGAGCAATGGAAAGGAGCACAATTGGTGACAAAGAGACTCATCAAGTGGCACTATGTCATTTGCAAGACCTAAAGAACCATTTGGGGGCCATAAAAAATATTCCACGCAAGGTACTCTCTTACAGTCTGCATTATTTTTTTGAAGAATTTTGTTTCTTTATGGGTGCTAATCTTGTTCTTTTCTTCATTGATGGAAGTTGTTCTCGAAAAAACTATTGGTTTGTAAATTATCTATAAAAATGTTTCCAGATGGCTATGCATATATCAGAGTAATTATTTGCAAGTGGCACCCAGTTATCATTATTGACATGTAGTTAATAGTTTGGTTGCTGTTTAAGTTCTTCAAATGGTCAACCTTTTTTTTTTGTATTTGAATCATCTTACTTCCCCATTAGTGCTTGCAGACTTCCCATTATAGCTTCATATTATTTATTTCAAAACTTACATAATGTTCATTTTGTTCGAATGCAGATACTGATGGTGAATGTTATAATTTCACTTTTACATACGGATGATATCTCTCTCAACTTCATGCATTTTGCCTCACCAGGGATCCTTTTTCAACAGCCTGTTGAATGTGGTTCGGAAATGGTTATATCTTTCACTGGGTTGCTACTTGATATTGTACGTCACAGTCTTCCATCGAGCATAACTAAAGAAGAGCATGCATCTACTGATGGTTTAAGCATGCATGGGAGGCAGGCTTTGGAGTGGAGAATTTCATTGGGTAAACGTTTCATTGAAGACTTGGAATGGCGATTATCAATTTTGCAGCATCTTCTGCCATTACCTGAACGGCCATGGAGTTGGAAGGAAGCATTGACTGTAATACGAGCTGCCCCATCCAAGCTACTTAGCATGTAAGCTCGATGATAACACCTTTGAGTCAATTTGTTTATTTCACCTAAGAAAAAGCAATAAGTGGTGTAGGAAATGTTTATCTCATTAACATAACAAGGGCCATGTGATATGAGCCTGTCAATCGAATTTGTGTACTCTAGTCCCTTTATTTTTTAAGTTAAAAATGATATCTCCGAGTGATGAATTGGAACACTTTTATGAAATCTCCTTTGCACATGTAAAATAAAATGTCTCGGGGGAAATTATTGCATAGATAAATTATAGGAGTGGAAGTAGAAGTGGAAGTAATTCTTTAATGCATAATTCTTATATTTATGATATGCAAAAAACATTGATTCCTTAAAAAATCAATAAAATGTAATGTGTATTGAGGTTCTCTTCTTGTTTATTGATCTTTCCTCTCCCTATCAGTTGTATGCAAAGAGCAAAATATGGCATCGGAGAAGAGACTGTTCACCGGTTTTCGTTATCCGCAGAAGACAAAGCTACCCTCGAATTAGCTGAGTGCGTAAATAACGCATTTGGAAAAGTGAATGTAAGTACAAGGTTCATATTGAATAAGTTAGTTAGATAACCTCCATATTTACTTTCCACAGTACTCTCTATAATTTAGGGTTCTTTTTATGGTCCTTATGAATTGTTCTTCCCTGCTTTTCTGATAACTTTCTCATCTAATGCATTTATGAAGGATAATCGTATTTCAAATTAGTTTGAATCTGGCGTCATTTTTTAATGTTCTATGCATATCATGCTGAGTTTCTTATGCCAATTGCCGAGTAGGATGAGCGATGTCAAAACAAAATGCCGTATTAAATTGAATAAGAGATAGAGGTCATTTGCTTATACAACTTATTCATTGTTCTTGTGGTGCACAATACTTAGGTCTTTTATGATCCTTTCCCTTGCCTGGTATATCACCACCGCTATAACTTTCCTAGCTCATGCATGTGTTTTATGCAGGTAGAAAATGCAGTCTCTTCAGTACTGGATCTGGATTTTACACTGTTATGCTCTCAATTAGGTCCTTTGGCTGCTGTAAGCAATCCCTTGCATTGCTAATTCTTTCTTCTCCTTTCATCCCTCCATTTATTAAAATCTTAGACCTTTTCTATGTCCAGATTTTTCTGTGTGTTGATGTTGCTGCAACTTCAGCAAGGTCTGCCCATTTGTCTCAATTGCTTCTGGATCAGGCAATTCTCATTTAACTTTGAACTTAAAACTTTTTCTTTGTTATAGTCCAGTGCTATCTTTTCCATTAACATTAGCGATTTAGCATTATTGTTATAATTTAGTATCAACAAAACTAATCTTTAACCAAAAACATATTTCATGCTCAAGTAAAATGTTATGTATCAAATAAAAGCAATTCACCATAGGAAGCTGAACTTTAACATTCACACACACAATGTCAGACAAAGCCACTCAGTTTTGCCTCTCATGCACAGGCTCCATGGAACAATTGAGAGCAAGAAGCCAATGGTTAAGGCTAGTTTAAGTCCTGACCTACTTTCAATGTGATCCCTAATAGTAACAAGCGGAAGGGCCAACTTGAATTAAGGCTTAAACTGTAGAAATATATGAGAAAACCAATGTGTTTTCTCTATTTTCACTTACATCTAAGAGTTTTACATGGTTACAAACTCTATCTTAGGTAACCTGATAAAGGTAGAACTCTAATCTAAATTACTTATGCACATAAAACATTAACTCTAATAATACTCTCTTAATTCAACTACAACTCACAAAAACAAACCCAATTTAGACCAATGTGGAATTAGAAAACATTACTACCTCCGTCTCACATATAATGTCTTTATTGATTTTTTGAAAGTCAAAATTTTTAAACTTTGACTATAATTATATTAAATATTTTAAATAATGAAATTTTATAAAATATATATTTAAAATCTACTCGATTAGAGTTCTTTAAAATATATTTTTTATAATTTTATCAATAATAAATTTTAAACAATCATGAATCAAAATTAAAGGACATTATATGTGGGACAGATGGAGTATTTAACATGTTCTTGTATTAAATACGACATGTTAAGTGATATTTGAGTGTGAAACAAAATAGTTTTTTTCTTTATTATTCACGATCTTATGTTCTTTAGGGGAAAACTCTTGTAGACTCTATCATACCATACCTTTCTACTTGTAATCTAAAAAGAATTTAATCTTGAGAGATTCTTGCATATCAGTTCATGTGTTGTGTGGTCATTTTGTTATTGACAGTTGACTATATTCATGTTCAGGCTCAAGTTATGTTATCTGAGATATATCCGGGAGCTTCACCAAAGGTGGGTTCAACTTACTGGGATCAGATCCATGAAGTTGGAGTTATTTCTGTATTAGGACGCACCCTTAAACGACTTTATGAATTGTTGGAACAGGCAAGTATTCAAATTTTCTTGGATGCTCATTTTTTCCTACATTTTCCTCTTGCTTCCATTTCCTCTCTTCCTTTTTGAGTGTTCTAGAAAATAAGTTATATGCTCTTCAAACATTATATTGTGTATTTCCTTAAAAAGTTGTCTGGATGGTGCTTTATTATTCCACTTTGAAGAATTTCAACTATAGTGCATATGGTGTGCTTTTCTTTGGAGATGATTGCAGGATTTCTGATTGTTCTGTGTGAGCTTTTCCAGGATAGTCCCCCAGTTCTTCAGGTCATTCTGGCAGGAGAGATCTCCATTTCATCAGCTAAGGATTGTCTTCGACAGGGACAAAAAGAACGTGCTCTGGCATTGCTACATCAGATGATTGAAGATGCTCATATGGGCAAGCGTCAGTTTCTTAGTGGTACTTGTTCTCTTTTAGGTTCTTCAGATAAAAGTGCTCCAACTAGTTATTAGCGGTGCTGTTGTCATTTTGATGTTTGCCGCAGTAAATATGTTTCATTGCTTCTCATGTGTCCTTTTGCTGTGAAACCTTAGGTAAGCTTCACAATCTAGCAAGAGCTATCACTGATGAAGAAATGGAAGTAACTTTTATTAAGGGGGAAGGACCGGGAATTGATCTCAGAGTAGAATCCAGTCTTGACAAGGATGGTGTTCTTGGGATTGGGTTAAAAGCTGTCAAACGGACATCATTAACTTCCATGGCTGGAGATAATAGCGTACTGTCTGTTGGGCATGATATGATGGATGCTGGGAAGAGACTATTTGGTCCTTTAAGTGCAAAGCCCACAACCTATTTGTCACAATTTATTCTCCATATTGCTGCAATAGGTGACATAGTGGACGGAACAGATACAACTCACGATTTCAACTTTTTCTCACTTGTATATGAATGGCCTAAAGATGTAAGGAATTTTCTTCTCTTGCTTCCTAGGTTATCTTCTTCTTCTTCAGTTTACATTACTCTGGTTTGAGTTGAAAACGAGGAACTTTTGGGAATGATATATCATTATCTTTCATTTTTTTTTCTTTTTCAGCTTTTAACTCGTTTGGTCTTCGACCGAGGCAGCACAGACGCAGCTGGCAAAGTAGCAGAGATAATGTCTGCCGACTTTGTTCATGAAGTGATTTCAGCATGTGTGCCCCCGGTTTATCCTCCACAGTTTGGTCATGGATGGGCATGTATTCCTGTCATCCCCACATGCCCTCGTAGTTGTTCGGAAAATAAAGTACTTTCTTCTTCTGCTAAAATATCTCCGGTTTACCCTCTTCAATTGGATATAGTGAAACATTTGGTTAAAATATCTCCGGTCAGGGCTGTATTGGCATGTGTTTTTGGAAGCAATATGTTACACAGCGGAAGTGACTCTTCTATATCTAGCTCCTTGGATGATGATTTATTGCAGGCACCTGATGCTGATCGGTTGTTTTATGAGTTTTCTCTTGATCAATCTGAAAGGTGACCAGCATGCCTTGTAGAGTGTTAATGCCTGTGTATCTTATTTACTTCACAACTTAGTTTAATTTTCACTTTTCTGAAACAGGTTCCCTACTTTGAATAGATGGATACAAATGCAAACTAATCTTCATAGGGTATCAGAATTTGCTGTGACAGCTATGCGAAGTGCTGATGATGGCAACATTAAACCTGAAACAAGAACCGCTATTAAGAGACTGCGTGGATCTGACAGTGACGCTGAGTCTGAAGTTGATGAAATTGTTAGTAATTCTAACATCACGTCATCCTTGGTCCTCAATGTTAAAGACAAGACTTCTCCAGATCCATGGCATGACTGCATAAGCCCTGAAACAGATGAAGTTGATAGTACAGTTTTTCTTTCTTTTGGTTTAGAGGATGAAGATCCATATGAGAAGGCTGTGGAACGGTACTTCTTTTGTCTATGTATTTTGTTTCAAATTGTGACAGTTAATATGTTGCTTTTCATCTCCATATAATTGTTAGCTTTTACAACTACCACCTTGTGAGGTTTCGGTTTTGGTAATAACACCTTACTTTCAGAGAAACAATCTGACCTACCGGTAGTTATGAATAATATTTTTCACTTGCTGTGACTTGTTTGTCATACTAATCATTTTTTTCTCTCTCATAGGTTGATTGATGAAGGAAAACTAGTGGATGCTCTTGCACTCTCTGATCGCTTTCTACGGAATGGAGCCTCAGACCAGTTGCTTCAGCTATTAATTGAACGTGGAGAAGGAAGTCATTCAGCCTCTGGAAAACCTCAGGGTTATGGGGGGCATGGCATCTGGAGCAATAGTTGGCAGTATTGCCTGCGGTTGAAGGACAAACAACTGGCAGCTGAACTTGCCCTCAAGTATGTATAAGCTATAACCTCTCTGCTTCATTGATGTCTGCTTAAAGTAATTTATTAAGTGATGATTTTGCAGTATGAGGGTACGCAGGTTGAAGGGGCTATAGAGAATTCTTTGTTCTTAATTATTCTGGTTATTTTTCCAAGCAAGATATATGTGTGTATGCTTTGTTTTGCTTTTTTCTCCCTTTAAGTTGTTTCATGTCAATCAATATCGATTTCAAAATCATTATTCCTCTTTTTGCGGAGTAGGGCAACTGGTAAAAATGGCAAAGGTATTGTTTTTGGACCTAGATGAGGCCAGAATACACGAGTCTATTTGGTCTTGAAATAAGGTGGCTTTTCTAGGATTTTTGGGTGCTAAGATATATCTCCCTTCTCCACATACAGACTCTGATAAAACCCAGCTGTTTGCTTTCTAGAAGATCTTTTGAAACAAGATCGTATAAATAAAAGCAGATGAAAAGTATCTAATGTGGGCCCTACAGTGAAGGGGATTGAGTATAGTAACCCATCTCTTTAAGCCTTCCCCCCCTTCGAAGCCTGTTTTAGCTGTTGCCAATGCTTGCAATTCATAGAAGATTTATGTTGTGCCTGGAATTGTGGGCTCTCAAAATTCAGTTTCTTTCCCCAGGTACATGCACAGATGGGAACTGGATGCTGCATTGGATGTTCTAACCATGTGCAGCTGCCACCTGCCTCAAACTGATCCAATTAGGAACGAGGTTCTGTTTTATTAGCAATTTGCTTCTTTTTTGTCGTTTTTTTCCTTTTTATCCTAGATGCTGGAACTCGTCTTCTTGTTTCCTCTTATGGGAGCTACTTGATATGATTTTTTTTTCTTTTTTGTAATAACTGTTGGTCAAATGATATATTCTTTGGATTATTCAGGTCTTGCAAAGAAGACAAGCTTTGCAGAGTTACAGCCATATATTAAGTGTAGATCATCACCATGGAAGCTGGCAAGAGGTTGTAACTTTTCAGTGTCCTGAACTAAGTGAGGAAGTACTCTTAACTTACGATCCGTATGCTTTTTTCCTTTTCCTGAAATGTCAGGTTGAAGCTGAGTGTAAGCAAGATCCTGAAGGCTTAGCACTAAGATTAGCTGGGAAAGGAGCTGTTTCTGCTGCTCTAGAAGTAGCTGAAAGTGCTGGATTATCAGCAGAACTGCGGAGAGAACTTCAGGGTCGACAGCTTGTGAAGCTTCTCACAGCGGATCCTTTGAATGGTGGAGGTCCTGCAGAAGCTTCTCGTTTTTTATCATCACTACATGACTCTGATGAAGCTCTACCAGTTGCCATGGGTGCAATGCAACTATTACCCAACCTACGGTCAAAGCAACTTCTTGTAATTAATTGTTTTTCATCAGCCTCGTTTTTCAGAATTTTACTGTCCCGTATTTAAAGCTTATCGACTTTGACAACAGTCTGTATATTCATTTCTATCCTTTTGTAAAGGTTCACTTCTTCTTGAAGCGGAGAGATGGGAATCTGTCAGATGTTGAGGTTTTTCGACTTAACTCATGGGCGTTAGGCCTTCGTGTTCTGGCTTCCTTGCCACTGCCATGGCAGCAACGATGTTCTTCCTTGCATGAGCACCCACATTTAATATTGGAGGTTCTGCTGATGAGGAAACAATTGCAATCTGCCTCATTGGTATTATACCGAAAGAACACTTTAGATGCATTTTATATCAAGTAACACTTTGTAGTTTAGATAATACTATTTATGATCAAATGAGTGGTTGACAACTGGTTCATGTTTCCTCATCTTGTAACTTGAGAGAAAAGATAATGTCGCTGCCTTTTTGATTTTTCTTTCGCATTTCTTTTTCATTTGTTCCCTTTGAAATTGTTTTTGGCTTCTACTCCCATTTAAATGGATCCTGAAATCTATCTTTGATTGTATGTCTGACAGATCCTTAAAGAGTTTCCTTCTTTGAGAGACAACAGTGTAATTATGTCATATGCAGCTAAAGCTATTGCCATCAGTATTTGCTCTCCAATTCGGGAACCTCATATATCTGTTTCTGGAACAAGGCCAAAACAAAAAAGTAAACAAGGTGCAACTGCAAGGTCATCCTTCACTAGTAGTTTAAGCAACTTGCGCAAAGAGGCCCGTCGAGCTTTTTCTTGGGGTCCACGTAATACTGGGGACAAGAATGTCCCCAAAGATGTTTATCGGAAAAGGAAGAATTCTTGTTTGCCACCTTCTGAAAGAGTTGCTTGGGAGGCTATGGCTGGGATTCAAGAGGATCATATATCATCATATGCAGAGGGGCAAGCTCGGCTTCCTTCTGTCTCAATTGCTGAGGAATGGATGCTGACAGGTGATACTGGTAAAGATGAAGCTGTTCGAGCATCTCACAAATATGAAAGTTCCCCTGACATTTTTCTCTTCAAGGTTTGGTAATTGAACAGGCAAATAGTTCTATTTAATGCAGCCAAACTGTGTGTAGGCGATGTCTATTGGTTGCTATCTCAATAATTATGGTACAGATCCTGGCACTATGTCAATTCTTTCAGAATGTTATGATGTCACACTGTGGGATCAGTTGGATCAGATATCTGGGGTTGACCATTTCCATAACAAATTTCTATGAATATCTGTCTAGAGCAAAATTCATGTAATGTTTTTTTAAACCAACTATGCTAGTATGTAGTATTGCTAGGCTTTGTGGCATGTGATTTATGACACTTTTTTTATGTTCTGTTGATTCTTCTTTCCTTGTTTCTAGGCACTGCTTTCCTTATGTTCTGATGAGTTTGTCTCTGCAAAAAGTGCCCTAGACTTGTGTGTTAATCAAATGACGACTGTTTTGGGCTCCAAGCAGTTGCCTGAGAATGCATCAATGGAAACAATTGCCCGAGCATATCATTCCGCAGACACAATTCTCCAGGTATTTGGCTATCTCAATCCCTTCAACTGCCAAATCAGTGGTGCATGTTCCTTTTCTTTCGGTTAACTTGCATGACAGAAGGGATAATTATCCAGGGTCATTATCAATCTAGTCTTATTTTGCAACTTCAGGGACTAATATATGCTAGATCACTGCTGAGGAAACTTACTGAGGGCAACGAATTGTCCAATAATTCTGAAAGAAGCAGGGATGCTGATGATTTATCCTCTGATGCTGGTAGCTCAGGTCAATCCACAGATGAGTTATCTGAAGTTTTGTTACAAGCAGATCTTTGGCTGGGACGTGCTGAGCTTCTTCAAAGCCTTCTGGAATACGGAATAGCTGCTTCTCTTGATGATATTGCTGACAAGGAGTCATCTGGACGTCTCCGTGACAGGTTGATTGTTGATGAAAGGTACAGATTGGCTGTGTATATTAGCGAGAAGTGTAAGGTATTCGGTTTGTTTAGAAATTCTATTAATTGATTCTGTTATTTTCCTTAAAGTCGACTCTGTTTGGATGTCTTGGGTTTATGAATTTTTATCTGTTCTCAGATTGATGTTTTTCCTGCATGGAATGCATGGGGACATGCTTTGATTCAGGTGGAGCACTATGTACAAGCATGCATGAAGTTTAAGTAAGTTAGGAGACTACTAGTTCTCTGGGTTTGTGACTTTGTGTAGTTATAAATTTGTTTTTCATCTTTTGTTAATTTATTGCACAGGCAAGCTCTTCAACTTTATAAGGGTGATCCTGCACCTATCATTCTAGAGATCATTAATACAATTGAAAGAGGTCCACCTGTGGATGTGTCAACTGTTCGTTCACTGTAAGATGACATGCAACTTGAATAACTATAGATTGGCAAGCGCGAAGCTGATTGTTACTGTCCAGAAACATTAACATGAGGGAGGGTTCATTAACTAAACAATGGACTCAGTTCTATTTTTCTCAGGCCCCTACTTCCGTACCTCTATCATTGTTATCCTTCAGTTATTGATAACTTTGTCATGTGAAAATCAGAAGTGAGTTGAAACATTTGGTTGTTTAAGGAATCACCTAATTCAATTTGTGCTGCAGGTATGAACATTTGGCCAAAAGTGCACCCACTATCTTGGATGATTCTCCTTCTGCTGATTCATATCTCAATGTTTTGTACATGCCATCTACCTTACCTCATTCAGAGGGATCAAGGCGGTTTCAGTTATCTAGAAATAGTGATTCTCCATGTGGCCCTGACTTTGAAGGTGGACCATTTAGTAACTTGGACAGTGCTCGTTATACCGAGTGTGTTAACTATTTGCAAGAAGTAAGTTGAACTCTTTATTCTTTTTGCATGTTGTATATTAAATTTGTTTGCATTTTGAGTACTATCTATGATTAATCTTTGTTGTCATTTATGCTCTCTACCTGTAAAACGATTGACCTGAACATAATGGTTCATACAGAAGTAATAAAAAAAAGAAGAATGTCATATTTGGATCGTTTTCTCTATGTGGCAACTTAGTAATTACTTTTAGTTTGTTTCTCTATTGGGATCTCTTTACAGATATTATCACATACATATGCATTGCTATAATTTTTGTCGCTCATTCTTCATTCTTCTATATATTGTCAGTTCCCATCCCAGCGATCAGATCTTTGATTTAATTGCTTTTTCTTTCATTGTAGTATGCTTGTCAGCATTTGCTTGGATTTATGTTTAAGCATGGTCGCTTCAACGATGCATGCTTGTTATTCTTTCCTCCTAGTGGCGTTCCTACACCTGCTCAAGCTTCAACAATGGGAGTAGTAACTTCATCATCATCCCCTCAAAGATCAGATCCTTTGACAACTGATTATGGAACCATTGAAGATTTGTGTGACTTGTGCGTTGGGTATGGTGCTATGCAAGTTCTGGAAGAAGTGATTTCACAAAGAATTTCAGAGTCAAAGGAACAGAATGCATTAACAAATCAATATATAGCTGCTGCCCTTGCTCGTATTTGCACATATTGTGAAACTAATAAGCACTTTAGTTGTCTATACAAATTTCAGGTACCATCCATTTTCTTTTTTGTTAATGCTGCTGAAAGGTCTGGTTGTTGAGCCATCATTTGCTTTTTTCTTTTGGTATTTTGAGGGGAGGTGGTTCTTATAGCTTGGGAGAATACTGAGCGTACTCTCCAATCATTCTGCTATATAAACCTCATGTTGTTATCTTGGTCTTGATGATAGAGCAGACTGAGCAGTTGATAAGGATACTCCCTTGTACTTTTTATATATTTATCTTTACGAAGGTGGAGATGGTAATAAAGGGAATTAATAACTAGTGATATTAGATGGATTGTAAGATTTACTTATGAGTTTGTTAAGCAGCTGTGCTTGCCTTTCTTCTATGTTCCGTTGGTGTGAATGGGACATGATTAGCAGCTAAAAAAGGATTATATTGTCATTTAATACTTGTCACCCCCCAGACACACAAAATGAAGAACAGGAACAAGAAAATACAAATGCTAAATTATTGTTCATTTCTACTTTCAAATAGAACTTGTTGATGCTTTTCTTAAACTTATTCGATGATTTAGGTAATCAAGAAGGATCATGTCACAGCTGGGCTTTGTTGTATCCAATTGTTTATGAATTCTTCTTCTCAAGAGGAAGCTATCAGACATTTGGAACATGCTAAGGTAGTTTTTCATAGTTCTGGAATGCCTATTATATGCAAGAGAACACTAGAAAACGAACAATGCTGTAGATTGATGTTAAAAAAAGTACAGTTTAGAAAATGTTATATGGTATTGTAGATTGATTTTCAATAAATAAATAAATAAAATTATAAAAAAAATAAACGAAAACAAAGAAGAAAGATGATACACAAAGTACAACAGTTGCAAGCTAGCAATATAATAAATGCTAAAAAGTTCCAACCTTTTAGATATATCTGGTATTAGTAAGGCTAGTTGTACAAGCAAAAACACATGAAATGAATAACTGCTTAATGCTCTTCTGCTACTCGTGCTTCCTTTTGTTACAGATGCATTTTGATGAGGGACTATCGGCAAGACACAAAGGTGGAGAATCTACCAAGCTTGTCATGAAGGGTGTTAGAGGAAAAAGTGCCTCTGAGAAGCTTACTGAAGAAGGACTTGTCAAGTTTTCTGCTAGAGTATCAATGCAGGTAATAATAGATAGCTGCAGAAAATTGTTTCTGCTTGTAATAATTGGATTTTGGGAAGATCTTAGGCGTATCTTCAAGCTTATGCTTCTTGGAAAGAATTTGACTTGCATTATGAGTTTTTAAAAACTTTAGTTCCTTAGGTGAAAATGTTTCAGGTAAATTCTGAAATTGTGGAGCACATAATAGAATTCTCTATAAACATGGATGAGGAGATAGTATGGTTTCACTTGTTTATGGGTGCCTGGGACTTTCTTTCTCTTATTCCTTTTTTGAAAGACTAAATACACATATCACTACCTTCTACTATGCTGAAACCCCACTTCTGCCTACACCAAAAAATTGAAATATAATATATGAAAACCTAATATGAAATGAAATTTCTGTAGTTATTTTTTTCAGACGTCAAGCTTCCTTCTTTTTCTTAACTCTACAGTATGAACAAGTCCATTGCAGCACTCTGAGCGAAAGTGCATTTTTTGTTCCATCTTAGTAGCTTACTGTATCTGATTAAAATGGATTTTAGTTATTGTGTTTGGTTAAAACTGGATTTCAAAGAATAAATTCTAGCTCCAATTGCTTTCATCTATATGTCAATTTAATTGGGTATATCTCATCTTTTGTTTATATTTTTTTGGCTCTGCAGATGGAAGTTGTGAAAACCTTTAATGACTCAGATGGACCACAGTGGAAACATTCACTTTTTGGAAATCCAAATGATCAGGAAACCTCTAGGTTATTATCATCTTACTCATTTTTAGGCATCAGAGTAGCAAAAAGATTTTCTGACGTTTCTACTGGTTGGAATTGTTGGTCAACAACTAGGCAACCATTGTTGCCTCCTGATCTAATTAGGACACCAATTAATTATTATTTATCAGAGATGATAAAGTATGACAGTTTAAATATATTTAAATCATCATTGTATGTTACTTGAAGCTTTTAGACAAGGAATTTTAATTCAGAAAACACTGCATAAATAGGAGGGGCCTTATAAAGTTTATTATTATTTGGGGGGAATTTCAGTTCATCAGTTGGTAATTATGTATTTGAAAAATAATTGCTAACGGTGGTGGAACATCAGTTATCAACATGTAATGCTGAAGTTAATCAAGGCTCAATAGAACCCTTTTTACTTGTCAGTATCCATATCAAAAGGTGGCTAACTATATTAATTGCATTCATCAGGCATCCATATGAGGATGGTATATCATATGTAGAATTTCTCTACCCTTCAGATTTTATTACCTTCTGTTCAGATCCATTGTTAGTGAAGTGCACATTATTGGAAATTTTGACTGGTTTGTTATGCTTGCTGCTTTCCAGGAGGAGGTGTGAGACTGCAGAAACTCTTGTTGAGAGGAACTTTGATTTGGCATTCCAAGTTATTTATGAATTTAATCTTCCAGGTGGCTGCACCTTTGTTTCCTTTTCTCCAATTTGTTTTAAGTTAATGCAGCTTTGCTTTTAACATTTGGAGCACTTTCCATGTCATGCAGCTGTTGACATATATGCTTCTGTTGCTGCATCACTTGCTGAAAGAAAAAAGGGCAATCAGTTGACCAATTTTTTCAGAAACATCAAAGGAACAATTGATGATGATGATTGGGATCAGGTAACATACTTTCATTTGGAATGGTATAGTCAATATCTTGGTACCGGGGGGCTAATTCTTTTTGACTTTATATTCTGGGAGGTGCTTTACCAAATGAAACTATTTTGTTAAGTTGTAGCAAGGCTGCAGAAAATGCATTCAATTGGACTCTTGAGTAATAAATTCACTCCCTTACGAATTAACTTGTGCTGCTGATCTAAATTGAAACTTCTATGCAAAAAGGGTTCCACTAGCATCATCTTGCTGTATAGCCACTTGGAATGCTAGCTCTGACTGAATGTACTTTGTGCAGTTCAAAATGTTACACAAACTCGCCAAAGGTTGGCATGCTCTGTTTATTTGTATTCCTGATTAGTTAAAAGGTAGAAATACCATAAGCATATAACATGTTAGCTTCTTCTGAGTTCTGCTACTAACTTGTTGTCTAGCTATCCAATCCATTAAATGAAGCAAATTTATTCAAATTAAGCTCAATGGTGATCTTTTGCAGTATATTTTGTATTTTCTTTACAAAATGAAATAAGCAATCATGTGAAATGAATAAAGTCCTCCTCACCCCAAATCAATTGTTTTGTTTCATGAATGAGTAATCCTGTGATTTTTGGAATTTTGTAGGTGTTAGGGTCTGCTATTAATGTGTATGCTAACAAACACAAGGAGTGTCCCGACCGTCTCATTGACATGCTAACCAGTAGTCACAGGTAATCTTTTTGGATATCTCAAGTATCCGTAGTTGTTACTTTCGCATTTGTTTCAAGGTACAGTAGATCACAAAGGGTAGATTTTCATTTAAGGCTATTGTGTCACATCCTCAAATTAGCGGCCAAGCCACTAGCCAGCTTTGTTATATTCCGACTATAAAAGGTTTCCAAAAGGTGACTGTTCTAAGGACCCGTGGCTGGCAATCTAACCTTTGACCACAGAGTTAGTCAATGTTGTATTTATGAAATAGGTTCATGAATGCTATGCATTTCTCCTGAGTCCTTTTTTCTTACTCGTCTACAAAAGAATAAATCTGGTTTGGGTCTTAACCGTTCTTTAATTTATATTTTGTAACGTCTGCTAAAAGATGTTAAATACTTGCATGGTCTTGAGCTAAGAAACCCCTTTGATTTCATTATTTATGTTTGCTTCAGTTGCTAAAACTGTATCTCATACCTTTTGCGTGTTCCCTGTTCCTAATTCCTCTTTGCAGGAAAGTTCTGGCATGTGTGGTTTGTGGTCGCCTAAAAAGTGCCTTCCAGATTGCTTCTCAAAGTGGAAGTGTGGCCGATGTTCAATATGTTGCACATCAGGTTGTCCTTTCTCCTAACGTCACAAATTATGAGTTAATAGTCTTTAATTTGAAGTTGAAAAGTGTGGTTTAGCGGCATTAGTCAATTTATTTTCCAGTGGCATCATATTCCTTGCGGAAAAAGATATACTCTAGTTAGAAGTTCTAACGAACGACGGTTTTAAAAAAACGGCTAAAAATTAATTATATCGTTTTTTCTTATAAAAGTTGTAAGAATTTTGATATGTATCAAAGTTCTTATAATTTTTATAAAATAAAACGGTATAATCGTTTTTTTGCCTTTTTTAAGTTATCGTTTTTTAGAATTTTCTTGGCCCAGTGAACCCTTGATAAGATACTTATCATTCACTGCTAGTGGGAAAGTACTCTGATGTTTTAATACCTTTTTCAGGCTTCATATGCCAATGCTCTTCCCGTGCTTGATATGTGTAAACAATGGCTTTCTCAGTACATGTAACTTGTTGTTCCACTAAATTTTTGCTCCGGCAACCGCCCAAGGCAGCCCATTGAAATTGGTTTCTTGGTATAAATAAATTTCTTATATTTTTTTGAATTTATATTCCTCAATTCAGTGGGAAAAATCAATTATTATATTTTATTTATTTGTTTAGATATTACAAATTCACAATAGAGACTCCATGGGTATGTATATGCACGTCATTTTGAACATAAATAAAACAAGAAATGTGCATTTTTATTAAAAAAAACTTTGATATACAATTTTTTTAAATTTAGCTTTTAAGGATTTAGATTAAAGTTTAAAATTATAAATTTATATTTTAGATTGTATACTTTAAATATAAAAATTGTGTCAACTTTATACACATGTTAACAATATTTGAAGGTATATACGCCTGTCGAAATATACCTATGACAGTTTGGCTTAATTTGAATCGATTTTTAACTCGAGGTTTAAAATGGAATTCGAAGAGGCATATTGCAAATGCCGGAAGAATATAAACATAGAACTAGGGTTTTCAATTTGGGAACTAGGGTTCTATACTTAACATTTCAAGGGCAAGATTGGTGGACTGAAGTTAAACTCATTTGAAACTAATCTAGCTTATTTTTTCATTTTTTTAAAATTTTATCACAAATAATTTGGATTAAATCATATTATATATGACTTTGATAAATAAATCTTTTGATAAAAAATTTTATGTATACAATTTTAAACTTAAAATTTATTTAAATAATTTTAAATTACATATAGGCTTGAGCAAAGGATATGATGACCAAGAATAAAAGTAATTTTGTAATTTGAGAATTCGAATTAAACCAGATAATTTCAGAAATTTGAGATTAAATCAAATACTAAACTGAATTAAAGACAAACAAAGGTGAAATCCTGAAATTTGACAGTCCCAAGAAAATTTAACCCTAGGCCCCTAACCATGCCATCAGATTCACTACTGAGAGGTTAATATTCATTTAGGCGGGAAAATCTCGTACTTTTCCCCTCCATCTCCCCTCTCTTTCAATACCCTCGACAAACCTCACACTCTCTCTAACGGCCCATTTCTAGTTTCATTCTGCGAATCTTTTTCTTTATGTTCTCTCTCCTTAGACATGGTCGTTGATCGAGGGAAATCTGCTCTCGGAGCAATGGTGCCGGTGGAAGGCAAGGAATACCGAAACGACTCGGTTTTGATTTTGGACGATTTGTCTATCGAGTCGGAGGTCTTAAAGCTACGTGGTAGATGGGAACTCGCCTCGATTGTCAACTTTCTTATTGTAAGAGCGATCTTTTTTATTTATTTTGTTTCAGAGTTCAACGTTTAACCGTAGATCATTACGTGAGAGAACGTAGAGTAGTGTTTGTAATTGATCGTGCGTTTTGATAGGTTTTTGAGCCTGTGATCGGGAGTGATTTGAAGCTAACGGTGGAAGAGATAGAGTTGGGGCTGATTAAACCTAATGCTTCAATTGCTGCACTTCATATCCGACTTTTGAAGGTTTGGTATTCATCTTAGCATTTGATAAATTTGTCGATAAATGCAGTATTATAATCTTTTATAATGATTTTCCTAAAATGCGATTTAGAAGTATGGATCTGGCTTATAATTGCGTTGAGTTGAGCCTGTATAGAAATATTGTTACATTGTTGGCATTAGAAACCACCCTTATTATTTTATTTTCTCTTTGTTTGATTGTGAAGCTATTGCTTTATGATTTGTCATTCTTCCCTATATAAAAGGTTTCATGTTTGGGGTTTTCCTTTTCCTTTACTATGTCTTAATTTAAAATGTTTGTTGGCAGGGGATACCACCTTTGAGTAAATTGTTGAACATCCCTGATGGATGGATGACTGCACTTTCTAAGAAAGTTACCATATGGTGGCCATGGGTGAGGCAAAACTTTGCTACTAGATATGCCACTTTTACGGTAGTCTGCATTACTTGATAAGTTTATACTCGCAAGTTTTTTTCCATGACTGCAGGTCGCCGAAGGAGATATTCCGTTCACTGCTCGCAATGGGTATTAATGATAATATTTCTGATTGTTTTAATGAATAAATCCACAGTAACACACTTAATCCTCGATTGTAGATCATGCTCTGGGTGACCTGTTATGCTTTGTTTTTTTATTGTTTTGCAGAGAGGAGATATCTAAATACAAAGAGCTCGACTCAACAAGTCGCTTGCTTCTCTTAAAAGCACTTTGTGAAATTCGTGCAGATGTAGTCCATCATCCTTTTGAATTCCTTGTAGTTTTTATTGAACTAGTGATTGTGTCTCTATCCATCATTATGTTCATCCATGCGTTGTTTGGAATGGTTATCCCACAATCAATGTCCAAATTTTAATTTGGTAAAAGGAAGTTTTGAGATGAATGTTATGTGGTAATTCTATGACATTTTAACTTTTGTTTTATGGATTCTATTTTTCTACAGCAAAGTGATGCAGTGTCATACATTAATGATGCTGTGAAAAGTAATAAAGAAATTTCTTGCATCCGAAAAGAGAAGATAGGGGTGAATGGAAATGTTTCGTACTGGTAACTCTTGACCATGTTCTGGATTCTGTAAAATCAGTTGTATGATTTGTGTTGATGAGTTCTCTTTTGTTTGTAGGCATGATGGAAATACAGTCTTCGGGTATAGATTATACAAGGAAGTAAGAAGGATTGAACCTCAATCAAAAGCAAAGGGGAAAGCATGTTTAAACTCAGCAACTGCCTGTTCTTACTGGGAAACACTTGCAGTGAATTTCAAAGAATTCCGTGAAGTTGTGGTAAGTTCACAATAATTGTTTGTCCTCTCAATCTGTTCCCAGTATTCCTTGAAGTTGTGCTATCAATAGTTGTTGTAATGTTTTTCTTTCTTGCTGTAAACGGCAGGATACACTATTGGCTAGCAAGATTGCAGAGGAAGTTGCTGTTGGCAAGACTATCAATGATAATGTCATTCCCGTTGTGGAGAAATTTCAAAAGGTAAATTTGACAGGTCTTTTTTATCCTCAAGTAAAATTTGGTGCATCACACTGTTCTTGTGTTTCTGTTTTATAAGGTGTATCTGTTAGTAAGCCTGTTCAATATTGTGTTATATAGAAGAAAGAAAGGACCCTGAACCGGAAGAAAAGGCAAGAGATGATCCTGAATAGCTTGAGAAGTTCCTCTAACACTGGGATTACCCGCACATGTCGCAATCGTAGGCCCGTCAGTTACACTTTTGGTACGATGGAAACTTCTTTCCTGTAATTGTTGCAATCCAATTGTCTGTCATAGATTATTTTGATTAATTTCAACTTTTAGCTATAAACCGGTGTAAATTACTGTATATATATTTTTAAAGTTCAACTGATTATGACATGCACACTAGAAATGTCAAGCCAATAACTTCACTCATATGTTGTGTGATTGAGAATGATTAAAGTTCTTACATGAGTTATTTTTCTTTTTGTCCATCTTAAATGAGTTTAGCTATAGGTATCATTTAGGTTCTTCTTTCTATAAGGAAAAACAAAGTTTTTTCCCTTCATTTGGTAGGGTGGGAATAGGAAGAGGGGAGGAAACTGAATGGATTTGCATTTTTCCTTCCCTCCAAATCCAGTCCTTCCAATTGTGGGATGAAATCACTCTTTCCAACTTAAATTAGCTACATTTTTCATCTTCTTTTTTCCTTTTTCATTATCCTCCATTTTCCTTCTGATCAAGCATAGTGTAAGGCTTAGGCCGGTCAATCAGTTGTAGTTGAATCTTACTATTGAACTGATCGTATTTTTCTTTTAGTCTGGCTAAACTGTAGCATCTGTTTTAATTAAAACACAAAGATCAACTTATGATGAGTTTATAATCATGCAGATGAATATGATCGTGCTATTGATGAGGCTATAGAAGTAACAAAGTAAGACTTGTTTAATCTAAATACCTTGGTCTAACCGTCTAAGTATTTTCTTGGATGGCTTACCCATTTATTGGTTTGACCAATCTCAATACAGGAGAAGGAAGACTATTGAGGAGCAAAGCCAGGGGCAGAAGCTTCCAAGACAAACTTTTGCCTCCAATGGAGGTTCAGATGTGGAGGGATGTGTCTCAAAAGACAGTTCAGATGGGAAAGCAAACTCCTTGGGTAGTGACACTGAAGATGACAAGTTACCAAAGGCTGGTGATGATGGTAATGAGAAAAAGGATGATGCTGATGACGATGATGATTTTAGTAGTGGAACAGATGGGGATGACAACAATGGTAGCGACTCGGGCTATTCTGCAGATGAAAATGAAAATTTGAACAATGAGAATGATAAGAAACACATGTCGATGGGATCTCGTTGGAGTAAAAGATTGGCTGGAGTTGACATCCATCCTGCTTTAAGAACTGAGAATTTGGGCACCAAGAATAGGTTGAGACAAAGGCCAGTTGTCAACTCCGCCCTTGAAATTATCGTGCCCGATTCAGAGGATGATATGTCGTCAGATCATACAATGTAAGCAATGGGATATCTGGTTCTAAAACCGTGTCTGGGGATGCTGTTTTGGGGGTTGGAAACTAAATTGGCTGCTAAAAGTTTGAAGTCAGCGGGTATGCGGACAGATTGCCTAAAATTTTTGTAAAGTGGCAAACAAACATTGTGCGTATTGGTTTTTGGATGTTGTAATTTATGAGAACCGTATGGTTCTTTTATAACCTATTCCTCTCTCTATTTCTTCTCAATTGCTTGTTAAGTATCATCTCCAACACTAACTTTATTGCCTTTAAGTTAAAGTCTTTATTTTGACACGTATCGCATTTGTCGGAATAAATTTAAATAATAGTAGCTCAAGTTAAGATTCATTTGGAATAAGGATTGATTTGCTTTCACTCTTTGAGTTATATAAGGGTATTTATTATTTAATTGCCTGCAATTTCTCACAAGTCAGGATGGCCGAGTGGTCTAAGGCGCCAGACTCAAGTTCTGGTCTTCGAAAGAGGGCGTGGGTTCAAATCCCACTTCTGACATTTTTTGACAAATCCGGCAACGCAATTATTTTTTATAGTTTGGTCCAAGTGAAACCCAAATTTACACAGCAAAGAGAGCCTAAAAACAACTGACCCAAATGTCAATACACATCAACTCAAAAGCTACCAATGAGTAGCCGAAGTGTCCCGTGTGGCCTCTCTCTCACGTATGCAAAGTCCCGTTGATTATTTTCTACACGTGTTAGGCATTATGCTTTTTAGCTCTTCATTAAACAGTTCAGAGTATAAAATTATATTTTAGACTTGATTTACCATATTAATTATAATTTCGATCAATAAAAATTATTTATTATATATTTTTTATATTATCTTTTTATTATGTAGTAATAACTTAAAAAATATTTTAAACAACAGAAAAACAATACTTGCCAAGATTTACTAACTAAAAAAATAAGAGGTACCAAATTTACTACTCCTACTAGTTTACGCAACAATAAAGAATAAAACAAAACCATCGGCCACAGCCCACAGATTCTTCCCCTAATCTCAAACACGGATTTCATTTCAGGTTTTATTACTCACTCTAATCACTACAAAATTTTCTTCCTTAGCCGCCATTGTTGGATAGTAAACAATACATTCATTTGCTTGTTTGTTAGTTGCAGTTGGACGTCGGAAACAAAGACATAGCAAGGCATGCAGTCACTTCAGCAAAAGGCTTCGGAGTGGAGCGGCGTTGACACTGCCGATGCCTTTGCCATCGACAAAACTAATCTGTTCCAGAAATTGGGTCTTCAAACTTTCATAAACCTTTCAACCAATTTTTACACAAGGTAATCATCGTTTCTGAAATGGGTCTTGTTTTTGGTAATCAAGATGTTTCTTTTATTGGTTGCGTCGGAAATTAGGGTTTACGATGACGAAGAAGAGTGGTTTCGATCAATCTTTGCTAATTCCAAGAAAGAAGAAGCCATTCAGAATCAATATGAATTCTTTGTGCAACGAATGGGAGGACCTGGTCTTTACTCTGAGAGGAAAGGTTAATAATAAAGTTCCCAATCTTTGTATATTTTCTTCCTTAATTCTTCAATGCTTCTATTATATCCTTTGTTTCTTCTCTTAGACATTTCTTTGCTTGGCAGGTCACCCTGCATTGATCGGTCGTCATAGACCATTTCCTGTCACGCACCGAGCTGCAGAGAGATGGTTGTACCATATGGAGAGGGCACTAGAGAGCACTGCAGACATTGATGACGATTCAAAACTCAAAATGATGAATTTTTTCAGGTGCAGAGTCAATCTTTGTTCTTATGTTCTGTGCTTTCCTTGGTCATCTTATCGTTGTTCCAAGTCCTGAGACTTTAAATTTGTTTTCTCAGACACACGGCATACTTTCTTGTGGCCGGAGATGAGTTGAAGAATCAAAACCAACGAGTTCCTTGTAAGCATGCTGCCGCCAAACCAGACGCAGCATAGGGAGAATGTAGCAACGTTTTAAAATAGAATGCGTTAAATTTAGGGAGAATGTATTTTAAAATAAGATTTCGAATTGTCATCGGTCACTTGTATCGAATTCAAAATAAATACTTTAAAGTTTGTATTATATTTATTAAATATAATATTTAAATTTACGAGATTTTATATTTTATCTCAATAAAATTGGTTTAAATCTTTTTTTCTTAAAATATTAAACTTGCAAAATTATTTCTCAAAGTATTGAATTTTGAATAGTGTCAGTGAATGAATCCGACTATGAATAGTGATTGGATAAAAAAAATTAAAACATTATTTAAAGTCGGATCCTTTTACCACCGACTTTAGTGTTTTTATGAATTTTTTACTATTTAAAGTCGGAACCTCTGCCCCAGACTTTAATTTTTTAATCTAAAAAATAAATCACTATTTAAAGTTGAATTCTAATTAATCCGATTTCATTTTTACCGTAGAAACAAGAAATAATTTTTAAAAAAAATGTTGAGAAATAATTTACTTTTTCACTATGATTTTTTAACAAAGTAAATTTGATTTTTCACTGCACAACAAGCAAAAACATTTGTCCATGATTCAGAACTGAAGGGATGGGCTTCCAAGTCTCCAACCATGTGAGCTTCATGTCCAGACACTCATTCCAAAGTCATACTGATTGATCAACTTGGCTTCATGATTCAAAACTGGTTCAGTCAGAATGCAGATCAAAAGCAAAAGTTCCATGCCTTTTTCCTCTTGAAAATCTTAGATAGTTTAAGACAGATTTCAGTTCCCAGCACTGATTTGTATAATAAAAAGAATGATTAATCCCTGCTTGGAGAATCTTTGGAGATAAATATACACAATCTATACTGAAAAGTTAAGGCATCAAAGCTATGCCATCATGAAAGGAATCCTTTTTAAAGTTGTTGAACTACAAGGAATGTGAGCATCTACCCTTTCCCTGTATTAGTTTTCTGGGTTTTCTGTCAGAAAACAAATAATTGCTTATTTTTGCTTGAGTGCATAATTTAATGGCTGAAAATGAGCTGCAAGGGGATCCACCTTGGCCCCAGAAATGTACATGCCTAAAAACAGATCTATTTTGAGTATGTATGACTAAATCCATAAAATACAAAGAAATCAAACACAGAATACTGCAAGATTCTCTTTGCTTTTTATCTTGGTGTCTTCCACTAGTGAGTAAGCCTCTCAAAAAGCATCTTCTTATACTTGTGAATAAAGTAAAGTGTAAGTAAGAGTTCGAATATTCGGTCTCGAGTTTGAGTCTTTTTAATGGTTTGATCTAACTCGACTTCGGATACAATCGGAGATCATGTAATCGACAAACATAGAAAGTTCTTAGACCAAAATTGTTGAAACATTCCATTTCCCTCCTTGTGTTCATTTTGCATTGAGATGATGAATTATGGGGGAATTACCAAGAACTGGTTAATTAAACTGGAAGAACAAAGACCCAGAAACACTTAAACTTGCTTTAAAACATTGGATTTTAATTAGCTAAAAGTTTCACATTGAAGATCATTGCTGCTTTTAGCATTAGTTTTGGGTCATTTTCACATTATTAACCCAAGAAATGATTGGAATCAAAATTAAAAATATGTGTACAAGACCAGGAGGTTTAACTTAACTCTTATAAACATTACAACTGGACCAGAACTTGCTAAGCTACTACTATTTTTTTTTTCATTTTTCACTCGCATGAATTAAACACATTCTTCCTTGACCTTGAGATCCTAGATGGATCAGCAAACCGAGCCGAGAAAGACCGATATAGATTATCCGGTTCGTCCCACCCGGTTCCTTGATCAAAGTTCAGTGAATACTCATCTGGGTCATAAGAAGTCTGGAATCCAACAGGGGAACTGAATATCTTCTTCCTACTGAACTTTTTCCAGAACGTTCTCCACTTTGGTTTCGACCGATCGTCTTGGCCGCGCTGCGTGCAGCTCCGGCCTAACTTGATTGTCTCTGTCCTGCTTGAGCTCTGCCTGTGCCATACTCTGATTTCCATGGCCATAGTCAGCTAGAAATGAAGGAATGTTATATAACTTTTTTTCTGGCTTAAAACTAATGTTCTAGGGACAACGAGGCTTATATAAAACACCTGTAACGTGACTTTATAATATAAACAATCTGTATACGCATGATCCAAGTACAGATAAGTCCATTGATTGAGTTGTTATGTTTGAAGAAGGTTTTAAACCCAACAAACTTGGCTGCAAAAACGGCTTAGCTAGCAATATCTTGGCTGCTTAAAAAGATAACAGCTTTGACCAACTCAAGAATAATTCAATGGGAAATTAAAATTTTAGGCTAAAGCAAACAATTGAGAAAATTAATGTAAATAATATTATGCTTAAGGCTACAAGGCTTGACCTTGAGCTTAATGGTAAGCTACAAAGCCTAATGTCAGCAGAAGTAAACCGCGTTTTCCAGCTTGAAGAGTCAAAAGTGAAACCGCCGAAAGAGTCGTACTTTGGTAGCGGCGTGCCATTCTTTAATATTCTATTCAAATATAATATATTATAATTTATTTGATTTAAAATTTAATTTTTTTTCGTATAATTACATAATAAACGGTTTGAATACATATTATTTAAATATAATATATCATCTGTTATTATTAAAATTTTTATTTAAATTTATTAATTTATTTTTATATAAAAATAGAATACAGACATGAATGTATTCTAATTATAAAAAACTTGTATAGGTAAGTCTCCTGCTTTGCGACGTCAGACTGCAAGAAAGTAATCCCATAACTAGTTACCTTAGTTTTGTGTTGTCATGTGCTTTATCTTTTCGGGTACCAAATTATGTCCCTGTCCTTGCATGGACCATGGTAATGGACCTACAAATTCTTTGACATTAAAACACAGTGCTGCATTGCATTGCCAAAAACTGCACTTCACCAAGTGATATAAGTTAATACGACATTGCTAAAAAAACAGAGATGAGTCTATTATGACTTATGAGGGAGAACTATTTGGTTTCTGAGACTGTATGACGGTCCTTAATTTCTCATAAGCACCAGAGCAGTCGTGGGAATAGTCCGACATGGCTCGGAATAGCTCCGGCAGACGGATTTTAAGAATTCCCAATGATTTGTCTCTCACTTGAATGCAATGCTTTTCATGAGCTTCGATTTCATCTTCCAACCTCTTTTTCAAGCTCTCGATTGCAAATTGCCTCTCGGATACAACCTCATCCTTTGCATTTGCATCTTCGCCCCTTTCTGTATCGTCCGACGCGGATCGCCTTTGCCTGTACTTATGATACCATTCCTCGAATGCTTGTTTCTTTCGTAAAAATTCCTTCTGGGTTTCCTCACGCTTCTCTTTTAGCTTCATCTCTTCGTCTTGATGAATGATTATGGTTTTTATCACAGCAGCAAATGAAGAAATAGCAGATTTAGCTACCTCGTCAGGAAGCTTTTCAAGACAATCGTGCCACGTCTGAAGGAGAGTTTTGATAGGAGGATTCTGCGCTCGTGGGGGAGATGCGACTTTCTCTTTCAAGCTGCTTTCAATAGGGATGAGATTCAACTTTAACCAGCTGTAGAGAGCTTGAATGTATAGCTTTTGATGAGTGACAAGCTTGTCAAATTGTGAATGCCATTCTTGAACAACATTATGAAGTTGGATGGTGCGCTCGTGGTGGTGCTTCGTCGTTTCTTTGGAGGCAAAGGCAATCTCAAGAGATTTGAACCTTTCGACAATCTCGAGCTGGCTATTGTGATGTATGCACATCCTTGCCCACATGTTAGCCATCCTGCAAATTAGAATGTCAACTTCTATGGCCATCATGAATGGTGATAACTGATAAGCTGGCTTCTTATTTCAATACATACGAGCAACACATGCAAATTGGGATAAACTTAAAATGGCTTTCTTGATATTTCCATGTTAAAACTTACCCATCAACAAGCACAAAAAGTTTCGGATACAACTGCTCATCACGTATCCGGTTAACTTCTGCCACTGTTGAATCCATGGACTGCATGTCAACTATGTATCTCGTGTGTAAATGATTTACAGCCGCTTTTGTTCTTTCCAACGATTCTGCACTAGCTCCATGTTTCTTCTGCTTGTTTAACGAAGCAAGCTTCCTTTTGTACTCAAGTTTCATCAGTTCCCCTTGCTACACAGGGACCAAATTTCATAAGATTAAAGAAACTACAGAAAGGTGCTAGTCAAGGAAGCAATAAAGACGGTCATGGCAAGTAGCGGATCGTATAATTTTAACAGAGAAAACACTAAAGCCGGTATAAAAGATGCACCTTCACTTCATCATAAAGTTTCTTCTCCCATGCTAGCAACTTCTCCAGAATAGTGGCATGAGTCTCATACTCTTCAGAATCAAATTCACCCTTCCCATTTTCACCATTCGTCGTACCTCTCACAGACCTATTCCATGTAATGACACGCATTACCCTTTCAGAATGATCAATATATCCTACAATCCACAGGATTACGAACATCATCAATACATGTCCACAATATAAAGCAGTAAAGCATTTCTTTTTCTTCTCTTTTTCTGGTATAGACATTAAAGATTGCTGGTATACAAGGTTTTAGCCGGATAAACATATTCTCGGATCTCAAGCCAACATAGAACTGTTCTTCTACTTATAAATCTGAATGCACATTATTCGACCGATAACATGATGATCATTCACCCTTTCAAAATTCAAGTAATTCTAGAATTGTCAAGTAGGCGCCATTTGACCCCCCCCCCCCCCCCCCAAAAAAAAAAAAAAAAAAAAGCCTAGAAAGATCTAGTGTCAAGGTTAGAATCTCGCGTAAAGCTAAAGGACAACAAGATCTAAATGTAAAGTCACCTTCCACCAAAAATCCCATTAAATCCTACAATTTCTTTTTCTTTTTCCAGATCTAAACATGCTTCAAGCTTCAATCTTTTACAGAAAAGATGCTGAAAGTCCTTGCTTTAATCAAACACAAGCAATTCCAATCATCATTAGCTGTGAAAAAAAAACTCATTGCCACAGCCCAAACTTATTAGCAAATCAACAAACTTCTAAATAACTAAGACCAAATCAATACAGGAAAAAAAAGTGTAGATTACCTCGATTATCAGCAAAATTGGAATGATAATGCATCCTTGTGGCTTCCAGCATCTTAGAAACCTCCTGGGCACTCTCAGAGGCTTTCAAGAAATGATCATCAATCTCATCCAAAACCTCCATTAAATTAACACCAGAAACAGCCTTCGCCATTCTCCTGAAATCTGCCGGAGCCGTTTTAGAATGTTCAATATGTACCTGCTGCTTCCCTTTATCATCATCAACCTCCACTGACATCGCCACCTTCTCTGGCCTTTCCGGCGTCTTTGGATCAATCTCACTATCAACTCCGCCGTGGTCGCTAAATCCCACATCACTAACATTGTTCTCTAAAGTGTCAACATTTTTACTAGCAGCTTGATTATTGTTCTCATCCAAATCCAAGCTCGGACCCGGCATGTTATCGTCGACCATGAAGAAGTAATCCCAAGCCACATTTTTAGTTTCGGGCATTGGCGGCGGGTGGCGGTGGTCCACATTGTTGTTCTCAGGAGTCCTTGTGGGAGTTATCTCCTCCGTAGGGGGACCTCGCCCTCTTGATTCTTTTCTCAAATCTTCCTTACTATTATTATCGTTTCCCTCACGATGCTCTTCTTCTTCATGCTCTTCCTCTTCTTCTTCGTCCTCTTCTTCTGCAATAGCGAGGGAAGCATCAAACTCCTTGCGACTCTTGACGGGCATTGCGGGCATACTAACGGCGCGTTTGATGGGGACGGGGCTAGGGGAGAAGTTAGGAAGCGGTGGCGGTGGAGGGAGGGTGTCCATCATCGGAGGAGGCGGAGGCGGTTGAGGAGTAGAGTCAAGAGGAGGAGGGATCGGGTGAGAGTTTAGGAGAGGCACTTCAGCTTCTCCATGTCCATAGTCACTCAAGGCAGCTCCGGTGTTCTTCAAGGAAATGGCGTATCCAGAATGAGCAGCCGCAAAGGCGTTGCGAGCTACAACAGCATCTTTCATTAAGCATTTCCGGTCCTTGCAACGAGCCACTGATTCTTCGTTATCTATTCTGGACTGAGCGCAACCCATCAATAAAAATGTAAACTTTTCAGTTCAAAACGACTCAGATAATGAACACCGACCCGGAGACGGTGGATCGATTTATCACTGGTCTAAAAACGGGTCAGGATTAAATCTATGGTAGGAAAACGGGTCGGTTTAGATTTGAGAGAAGAAGAGAAGAGAGCAAGGCAGGATGCACAGAATACAGAGTAGAGAAGGAGGGAGAGAGAATAGAGAAAGGCTGGGTGGGAATCCCTTTGTACTCGCTCTAATTGATCGCCAGGTTTCATTGGCTCTTTCTCTTTCTATATATTTTCCAAATAACGGCCAGATTTAAACAGAATAAAAAGCTCTCTACGACGTCGTTCGCCTTGCCTGTTTGACCCACTAGCGTTTTAATCAAATCTTACTGTTTAAAACAATGTGCGTTTAAAAATTTCTGATCTAGATAATTCCATTCGTTGATCCGTTATTTAATAAAAATTTTGCGTGTCGTAAAATTTTAATTTTTTAAGTATATAACTATCAAACTAACTATATTTAAAAATAGATTTTTTATATTTAATAAATACAAATTTTATATTAAAATAAATAAAACAATTTAATTTTTTTATATTTGATAAATACATATTTTTATATTTTATATTAGACTAATAAATGGATTCACGTAGAACCAAGCAAAAGAGAAGAGCCTATTATAGTTAAAGTTTACAACGAATAATCTCCATGAATTAGGCGTTTGGTGAGCGGAAATTTGATGGAATGTTCTTTTGCGTGACAAATTCAACCTAAAACGTTAAAATTCTAAAACAATCGGGTGAAAGCAATATGGGTAAACTATTTATATAGCCACCCAATTACGAGTTTGTTTTTATTTTGAAAATCATACTAATTTCTTTCTCAATATCATCACCAGGTATGACAAAATTTGAACACTTCAATATTTTATTTTCAATAATATTTTTGTTTGGGGGGGTTATATGAGGAATGGTAATGGACGACAAAGGAATTTCAAGTATCAAATTGATAAAATTTATAAAATTGGAGGGCTGAATTTATTGAATTATTTAGATTTAATATCAAAATGATAGAATGTGTAACTTGTGAGGATTAAATATATTATTATACCAAATAAAACGATTACAAAAATAAAAAATAAAAAAAGGAAACTCCTAGTCCTATATAAATATAAGCAATTCACATGAATCGTCCAGGCTTTGCAACTACTAGATGCCAACAGCCAAATGTCTTTGTACTTGCATTTCATTATAAAAGCGAATGTTATACAGAAGTATGTCCCCCAACATCATTTTTCAAAGAAAAAGACCAACTTTCGAGTTTAGAACCACGTTCAGTGTCCTGAAAAGTTTTACATTTCAGACAGAATAAAATAATAACAGAGATGGAAATGAACTAAAGCTGTATTGATTTTTCTTTCAATGTTAGTTTGTCTTATTAATTAATCAAAGTAGCAAAATCTAAACTTTTTTAAAGGAAAAATATTGTCAACATTCTACCAAAAAGTGAAGTACAGACGAAAAATGCATATTGGACAGGTAAATTCGGTGGTAGGCACGTCAAAACCATCGTTAACATGTATGCATACTGGAGGATTTCATCTTCATGCTAAAACTGAATTACCTAACACTGGGAGCTTGAGCCTCGGTTTTGCACTAATCCATCAGTTTCCACAATGCATCACCTACAACAGCTGGAATCAAAATTATTAATTATAAAGCGGCATCGAGAACACAGCTGGAATCAGGTTTCCCGACTTACAACAGTTTGACTGCTGCAAAATATTTTCTAAGTATAATAGATTGTCATGACAAACTTGAGAAACAAAACCAGTATCATAAGAGGTTTCTAGGCATTCCTATAAAATTTTCAACCGAAGAAAACCACAACTCATATGAAGCACCAGTGTTCCTATAGACTAACTAAACAAAGAAAGAGCCAATGACCTCAAGACACTACAGAAAATGAGATCATATGATCAGAAAACCTAAAACTATATATTTTAGTAAGGCAAACAGGGAAGTTGATCACAAACACTTAGTTCATTAGAAAAACAAGATAAAAATGGAAATGCACAAGTTGTGAAGTGAAACTTTACAAACCCATCATCTGGGTGGCAAAGGGCATGATAGTAGTACATGATGCAGCGTACCATAAACAAGATGAATTGCTGGCAAATCACAGAAAAGCTTGACAATGGAGGTTGAACCCACCGGTTCAAGAAGCATGAAACTATATATTAACCAAGATAACATATGTACCACACCACATATCGAAAATGATTGCACCATACCTACAATTGGTAGCAACAATCATCTGTTGTCCAATTTTGTAATAACCTCCTCTGCTACTTCTCTTGTATCGAATATAGCAAAAGCTTGACCTCAACATGGAGAACTAATTTTCTTAAATGCTCAATTTATCCACTGCAAGCTATATTTGAGGGGACCTAAAAAGGCTGCTTTTAGTTTTACATTTTAAATATAGGTATATTGATAAACTATATTAGGAAACAGAAGCAATGATATAACATATGAAGATGATATTACAGGCACAATATGACTTCAAAAATACTAGAGGCAAACACCAGTAGACATTACCAAAAGGTTAGGCCAACCTTTCTCGTCTACCTTTTCTGATATATCCTGTTTGATATATCAAACCATTGACTAGATATCATGTCCTAATGAGAATAATAGCAGAGTTCCATATCAGAACCTCTAGCTATTCAAAGTATCAGATTATATTTCTTATTATTTTGTCAACTTTTTGTCTCCTATTCAGATAATCCACATTACTTTTTTTTCCTGTTCCATGGGGAGGAAAACTGTTTCCCATGATAGCTTCATGTAGAATATGTTTATACCAGAATGAGGGCTAGAAAATGCAGTCTTCTGCACTACCATCGATCTGCAAGTTTTCTTGAAGGCAGTCCAAACTACATCCTGAAATATTAATGCATGTTCTTCATAATGGCAAAAAAAGATAGAAAAAAAAAAGCATAAAACCTGGAAAAAAAAAATAAAGAGTATAATCAACACCATCATAAGTAAATGATTCAGAAAACTGAATACCTCTCTTTCTCCCGCCATTTTTTTTACCCCACTTGAATTCAAGGTCCTTTGTTCCCTCGACTTCTACCATACTCGCTCAGCAGGCCTTCACTTAACCAGAAAAAACAAAACCTGAAAAGAAAAAGGAAATGGCGGAAATATTCAACACGCAAATAGAGCATTCCAACTATATATTAACATTTTTTTGTTAAAATATAACAACAAGGAGTATCCGTGATGAAAATTTCCCCCAAAATTATTAATTATAAAGAAAATACGATGAAAATCAAATATCACTTAGATTTGAATAAAAGCAATATGAACGAGCGCCAAGAAACAACATTTACTGTGAAATGATTTCCAGAAATTACATTCCAGAGAAAACCAAAAACCGCGAAAAAAAACAACTAAAATTGATTCTTGTAAATCAACCGATAGCGTTAGTAATAGCTACTATTCCTAAACTCTACGGTAAATAGAAAGATTGCCGGGGAATTATATTTCCATTCTTTTCTTTGTTATCAAGAAGGGAATTATTTTACCTTTTCAGAAGCGATCGAAAGTGAACACTGATTACCTGTAGAATTTTATCTTTTTCACAAAACCCTAACCCTTAATCCCCAACTTTTGTCTCACTGGAGTTCTTTCCGGCCTTTTTTTTTCATTTTCTTTTTTTAGCATTTTTCCCATTCTCGATACATGGGAAATTGGGAATGAATATTTAATACGTTAATATTATAATATTTTATTTAAAATCATTAATTAATTTAAAATACCAATAATTTTTAAGTATAAAAAATAATTTCAAATATAATTTTTTTATAATTAAATGATTTAAATATAATTCTTAATAGTTAAGTGATCTAACTATAATTCTATTCACAGTTGAGTGACCTATGTTATAATTTACCATTAATTTAACTTAAATGAGATTTTTTTTCTTTCTTTTTCTGGTGGTTGTGCAGTTTCAAGTACCATTATTGTTTTTGTTTAAACTTGCTGATTAGATCCAGTATGCAATAAATAGGATTCGTGGAGCTAACATCGATCATAATTATCTCTACCAAACAAAAACATGATGTTCTAATAGATTTATCATCAAACCATTGTGATACAATATATAATACTATCATTTTATCCATTACTAAGAACATAGATTCTGCATAACTAGACTCGTGGGGTTTAAGGTAAAATTATTACAGAACAAACTGGATATTGCTTTATGCTGTTTTAATGCACACTATACTCTTCGGGATTTTACTTTGGGACCCAAACAATGTGATCCTGAGGAAGGAAATGGCAGATAGGTACGGTTCCGGGCTCAACCTTAAGCACTTGGAAAGCCAAATGCTTCGGGTTCCATCCCGATGTATCTGTGTGGCAGACTGCTACTGCTTTCGCTTTTGTTCCATCAGCAGCCTCCAAAGGAACCGTGTAAGCCCTTGTTGTTTCAGATTTATGGCAATAGAAGACGGCGTATGCGTACTTCTGATTGTGGCAAATTACTGCTTTGTCGCCTGCCAACTTCTGTACTCCGGTTGCTATTGTGTACTTCTGCATTGGGGTTTGTTTTTCCACCTCTGTAGAGACTGCCTGATCGATTTTCCCTAGCTTGGAAGTGCTGAAGTCAATCATTGACTCGAGTGAGGTTGCACAATATTTCTCTTCTCCTCGAATCGATGGTTGTTCGCACTCCTTGATGGTGCTCTTCATTGTCTCAGCCTCTTCTGATCCTTGTTTTACTGAAAATTTGGTGAGAATTTCTGGCAACTTGTCGGACGAAAACGGTATTGTTTTGGATATTTGGTATGGTAAGAAAGTTGGTTTCTGTGTGTTTTGGGTGAAATGCAGGGTCATTGTTGCCCCGGGGTGCATATCCTTTTCTAAAAAGAAAAGTGCCACATTCGGATCATCATGGATTTGAGTCTCGGTGGCTGCATAATTGTAAATAAAGGGTGAAACATTAACATGTACCGGCTTTCCCTTGTGTCCGGTGTTTACAGATACTCCTCCACCTTTTCCTCCGACGTTCACACGAGTACCGCCCCCTGGCTTTCCTTTCCCGGTGTTCACTCCAACTTCACCCTTTCCGACACTCACATGAGTGCCACCCCCTGGCTTCCCTTTCCCGGTGTTCACTCCAACTCCACCCTTTCCAACGTTCACATGAGTGCCACCCCCTGACTTTCCTTTCCCGGTGTTCACATGTACTCCGCCCTTTCCAACGTTCACGGAAGTACCGCCGGGCTTCCCTTTTCCGGTATTGACGTTTACACCACCACCACCTACATTCACAGAGGTACTTTTCTCCCCAAACAGTTCTGCAATACACCAAAATCAATGGCATCAGCTAGTAGCTCAACCTTATTTATTGAGAAGCAATTTAAAATTGTTTAAATTTAGAGGAGACCAACAGTATAAATTATATGTTTTAAGGGACTAAAATACAAATTTACCATTATCTCAACTTAGAGATACTGCCTCTGGCATCAGTTAACTATTTGCTAATGTCCTATTCCTATGTTTTTCTGAACAAATTTCTAAACAAAACATATTTGCTCAGCCACTTTCAACAAAACAGAACCAGAACACTCACCAGGGTGTAGCATTTCTTGGACAACCTTTGGCATTGGAGTATTTGGCAGCTTATTGTTCCAATATTCTTCAGGTGAGAAAGCAGCATGGCTTGCCACCACAGCAAGCTGCAAAAACAATCAGGTCAAGGGAAAAAACTCATTAGTTCTTCACACTCAACAACAAGCAATCGCACGAAATCGGAGAACTTACAGTTACGAAAGCGAGAACCGGCAAGAGAACCTTCATCGAGACCCGAGGACAGTACACTACAATGGAAACTAAATCTGCAATTTTGTGTTGCATGGAATGGGAAGTAAGGCAAAGAAGGCTCAACCTTTATAATTGGAACTGAAGCATGAAGCTTAGGACAAGTACCAGTCCCAACAGTTTTTCTCACCCCATAATGTCTCCAACTGCCACTGGTAAACATAAATGCCAGTATGTGTGATGTGGGCTTTAGGTGGTAGCGGTACATGAATTCAAACTTGGTTTGCGAACATAATTGTTCGGGCCATTCGTCACTTGGTTATGGCACTAACATCAATCTGTTTCAATTTCTGTGGACATTTATGAGATTTATTAAACTAACAACTACCCAATTTATGAGGGTTTAGTATGTGTTCTTATCATATAATTCTGTACTCAACTTGGTTCTGGCCATCCAACATGTTAGTATTTGATTCCATGAATTATTAGTACATTTGAAGGGGAAGCTAAATGAAAACAAAAGAAGTTATGTAAAAATAGACATGCACGTTATGCATTGTGTAAGCATATAGAGTAAAATTAATTAAATGTGTCGATGGTACGGTTGTGACTTAAATTTTATTTTTATCGATTCGAATATTTATAAAGAAACAATGGTAATAATGGGGTTCTGGTCGAGCCGACGGAACCCTACTTCACCCTTTGAAAAACTGTGCACCGCCCTTACCCCTTGGACCGTTAAACCATATAGGAGTTGGAAGTTGGAGGTTAGAGTTAAAGGTTGGGTTCTAGAAGCCAATCTTGCCTTATCTTCAATGAACAAGTTTAGGCCTTTGGTTGACCCAAACTAACCTTAACTATCTGTCCTGCATAGACCTCAGATTGGGCTCCAATCTATTAATGAAATAACCCAAAGATGTTTCCATTTTATACATTAATTAAACACGAAAAATTATATTATAGGTCATTTTTATCACGTTATTTATGAGATCAACTAATCAAATATATCTTAATTATTTTTTATTTTATTAATTTTATAAAATAAATTTTTATTATTATTTATTATAAATTAAATTTAAAAGTAATTTTTAACAAGCGAAAATTCACTTGATAAAAATAATGAGGTAAAAAGTAATTATAATTTTCCATGAATTTGAATATGACGTAATTCATTGTATGTGCTACGGTGTTACAAATTACACGTGATATTTGTTTGTTTTTATAATTTGTTGAAAAATCTAAGCAATTATAATTATCGTTTTTAATGATATGCATTTGGAAATTTAGAATAAAATTCATATAAAAATTATATGAGAAAATGATGAGAAAAATATATACTCAATAATTTTTATTTATTTCTTTTAAAATTTTGTTTAAAATTTATATCTTTTAAACAATCTATTTAATTTTAACTAATATATATCAAACAAATTTTATAAAATAAATTTAATACTATTTTCTTTTAATTTATGAAATAATAATTTACGGTGTATAAATGTTCTAATTATATGATTTTAGGCTTGTTAAGATAAATTTTGGGACGACAATTTGATCCGTCATATCGGGTTTTAATATAATAGGAGTAAAGTTTTTATTTAAAAAATCGGATTCGTGTTTGGATTTGAGTAAAAATTCTTTGATTCAACATGATATATTTATATAGTTTTATTAATTTTATATGTAATATATAATATTTTTATTATTTTTTAGGTCAAGTCCCGATTTAGTTAGATTTTTTTATTAATATATCATGGTTGAATTATAGATTCTATTATTTAAAGTCGGATCGAAAAATATGCATTAAAATCAGGTCGGATCAAAACAAATGATTTAATTTTTTGAATTGAGATCGAAAAGATAAAACTCGTCCAAATCAACTCGTTGTGATCCCTAAATAATCATTTTCTTAGAATAATAATATAATATAATATAAAAGAAAAGAAAATTTGATCGTTGAGGGAAGGTTTGAAATAAAAAAAGGCCACGGCCGGCCTCGAGTCCGAGGTGGAGGAATCCTGGCCGTTGAAACCAATAAATGTTCGATCTTTAACTATAGGTTTGAAACACTATTAGTCCGCCCCTTTGTGTTTGAATAACTTTGTAGACCGTTTCATTTCGTTCTCTCTTTATCTATCTGCCCGTTCTCTGCTTGGCTTCCTTTGCTCTTTGCCTGATCTTTTCCATTTCGTCATCTTCTGTAAATCTTCGCAGTGCGTTTGCAGATCTCCGTCTTTGCTTTCTCGATCCAGCTTCGCTTGGATCGGCAAATGCGCATCGTTTAGGATTCCTCTCTCAGATTCTTCATTTCGAAGCTCAGTTAAGTCGGTGCTTTCTTTATCTTCTTCTTTTAGGGATTTTTGGTTTTGAACTTCATTCCATCGATCTTGATGTTTGAGTTACACAGTTAACGATTTTCTTCAATAACTGTCGGTTCTTTATCCAATTTTCTAGTTGTTGGAAACTGAATGAATTTAAATTTATACAAATTTTAACTCGAATTCTTTACTAATTTTTCAAATTCTTGATTTCTGATTCTTTAGTTTCTAGTGTACAATTCTTTTGATTTATATGTTTTCTGATTTATTTTCCCTTTCTTGTTTTCTGATTTCTTTATCCAATTTTCTAGTCGTTGGAAACTGAATGAATTTAAATTTATATAAATTCTAACTCGAATTCTTTACTAATTTTTCAAATTCTTGATTTCTGTATCTTTAGTTTCTAATGTACAATTCTTTTGATTTATATGTTTTCTGATTTGTTTTCCCTTTCTTGTTTTCTGATTTCTTTATCCAATTTTCTAGTCGTTGGAAACTGAAAGAATTTAAACTTATATAACTTTTTAACTTGAATTCTTTTCTAATTTTTCAAATTCTTGATTTCTGACTCTTTAGTTTCTAGTGTATAATTCTTTTGATTTATATGCTTTCTGATTTCTTTTCCCTTTCTTGTTTGATTACTATGTTGTTTTACTGGCAGTTACGTTGATTTTTAATGATTTGGACAATAGATTGCGGGGAGAATCCTTGTAGAGTTGGAATTGCGGTATGCCGCTTTATTATTTTACAAAAGAACTATGGAAGGTGAGAGAACAGTATCGACCCCGTCGTCGGTTGGGCTCAGCATCAGCGATGATGCCCAGAGAATGCGAGCTCTTCATGGGTAATTTCTTTTTAAACCGATTTGATTGTTTACTTTTAGCACCTCTTACAGAAAATTAATTAAAATCCAAGATTTGTGTTCTTGGGTGCTAATGCTATTGCCTTCCTTCTACAATGTTTATTGTAGAAATTGATTGTTTTATGAAGTTCTGAGTTTTGCTGACTTTGGAATGCTTCTATAGGAGGACTACTGGTCCTACAAGACGTTCTACAAAAGGACAATGGACAGCTGAAGAGGTAATCATCGTACTCTGTCGTTGCTCTCTTTTATCTAGTCCTATCCTGTAATGTATGTATCAGTGTAATATCTACAATTTAGTCGCATGCATATTCTTTATTGATTATTCAACTTCACTACATAATTCTATGGGCTTCAAGGATGAGATTTTGCGCGATGCTGTTCACCGTTTTAAAGGAAAAAACTGGAAAAAGATAGGTATTATTCTTGAATTTAAGAGGTAAAATAGTAGCTCTTTGTGCATTGTTTCAAATGTTCTGATTGTAAGCCGGTTCACCTGCAGCTGAATGTTTCAAGGATCGGACTGATGTACAGTGCTTACACAGGTGGCAAAAGGTCTTGAATCCTGAGCTAGTTAAAGGGCCTTGGTCTAAAGAGGTGATTGCATTTGCTACTCTTTTTTTTTCTCTCTCGCAATTCTATGAGTTGCTAGCTGACAGAACAAACAGATTTTTTCTTGATAAGTATTCTGAGTTGCGTTTGAGAAATTTAAACAGGAGGATGAACTAATAGTTGAGTTGGTGGGCAAATATGGGCCAAAAAAGTGGTCAACCATTGCTCAGCACTTACCTGGACGAATTGGAAAGCAATGCAGAGAAAGGTGTGATGATAGAACTGTAAACTTAAGTATTTTAAGCCCATTTACATTTAGAACTTTGGGAAAGTCAAGGAGGGTTGTTTGAAACTTAGGGATATTAATGCAAACATCTCTTGTATTTTATGAAAGTGTTTTGCTGTTGTAATGCTCCCCATTCTCCTCAAAATATAAGAAAAAAGAACTTGTTCTTGTTTTACGTTTGTGCTCTTACAACTAAGTCCTAATGCAGGTGGCATAATCATCTCAATCCTGCCATAAACAAACAGGCATGGACTCGGGAAGAAGAGTTGGCTCTTATTCGTGCTCATCAGATTTTTGGGAATAGATGGGCAGAGCTCTCAAAGTTCTTGCCAGGAAGGTATGCCAACTTATTATTCAGAGAGGCCACTCCTTTCCATCTATGTAATATCAGAGTAACTTTATTTGTCTCATTCAAAAACTTTCTCCTGTGACTGCAAATCATCAGATGATATTTGTCTAAACTTAACGTTCTGTTAGAAGCTTTTTTCTGCATTTCAACGTGCTTTATTTCCATTTTGTACCGGTAACAGGACAGACAATGCAATAAAAAATCACTGGAACAGTTCTATCAAAAAGAAATTGGACTCTTATATAGCATCGGGCCTTCTAGAACAGTTTCAATTCCCACTTCTTGCAAATCAAAGCCAGCCTATGCTTTCATCTAATTCAACCATTCAGAGCAATGCAGATGATAGTGCTTCCAAAGTTAGGACAGAAGCAGAGGACATATCAGAATGCAGCCAAGAGACAGCTATGGTTAGCTGCTCTCAGTCTACAAGTGATTTGGCTAATGCTGCTGTGCATACAAGAGAGCAATTCCACTTCACTGAAATGTCTGCTGTGGCAAAGGAGAAAAATTCCAGTCCAGCACCTTGTTCTGAAGAGTATTACCAATCTTTGCAAGATGTCAACTTCTCCATTCCAGAAATACCTAGTGAAGTTTACTTTGCGAGTGGGGATAACCAGTTTGGTTTACCAGATCTACCTAATATTTCTTCTCTGGACTTGGGGCAAGAATCATCAGGACCAAATAACTGTCTAAACACCAGTGAAAACCATGAAGTGATTGATATTACATTTCCGTCTTCTGTAGTATTAAATGCTCCTACACCTTTCATCAATATGGTTACATCTTCAGATAAACAAGAACAAACGTTGATACCTGATGCTGAATGCTGCAGTGTCCTATTCTCGAAGGCGGTGAATGATGGATGCTTTGCCTCTGAAAATTTTACGCGAGTATCTAATATGGTTGAAATGGGTGGCTTTACAAATGCATTAATTTCTCAGGCTTCAGACATCCAAATATCTGAAACGGGAAGAATTCCAGCCTTACAATCTAATTGTCCTTCAAGGTCTGAACTATTGCAAACCTCATGCTGTCAATCTTTTGTGTCTCCTTCACTTCTTTCAGCTGAGGAAGGTACACACATGATTGGAGATGAGCCTTGTCAGTTAAACAGTCAACCTTTTGGAAATCAAGAGCAAGCATTTACTATGAATGCACATGATGGCTTTATATATACCAGTGACGATCATACAGATAATATAGGCCTGCATGGGAAATCATACCTGGACAAGGATTCTCGGAAATTGGTTCCAGTGAATACTTTTGGTTTAGAATCAAATGTAGTAGAAACTTGTTCTAGTGTGGAGCACAAGCCAACCTTGCCTGCAGAACAAGATGTTGGAGGTCTATGTTACGAACCTCCTCAATTTCCAAGTTTGGATATTCCATTTTTCAGCTGTGACCTTATACCCTGTGGCTGTGATATGCAGCAAGAATATAGTCCTCTTGGTATTCGCCAGCTGATGATGTCTACTACAAACTGCGTCAGTCCATTTCGGTTGTGGGATTCGTCATCAGGGGACAATAGTCCTGAGGCTCAGCTGAAAAGTGCTGCAAAAACTTTTACTGGTACACCATCCATTTTGAAGAAACGCCATCGGGAACTTTTGTCACCTCTATCAGAGAGAAGAAGTGAGAAAAAGCTGGAAACTTATTTGACATCCAATTTGACCAAAGATTTCTCTTGCTTGGATGTAATTTTCAATGAGAATGGGACTGGCAACACATCTCAAGTGTGCTCATCTGAACATAAAACCAACTCCAAAGTCTCCAATGAAGAAAAAGAAAACTCATATCAAGCATTTGATGAGGAACACCGCAATGGTGGAGATCATACCGAATCTTTAAAGGATGAAGCTCCGAAGAATGATTCTAATGGAACTAGTTCCCTGGGAAGCATACAAAAGAAAGCCTGCGAAACTCATACCAAGGACAAAACTGAAATTGATGCTTCTTACAAAATTGTGAGTTCTTCATATATACATGTTGTTCTCTTGCAGATTTTTTTTTTCATCTAATGATGAATTGAATTTTATTACTATTATTATCCTCTATACTTTTGACAGGTTCAACGGCCTGCAGCTGTGCTTGTTGAGCGTAATTTAAATGATCCGTTGTTGTTTTCTCCTGATCACATTGGTCCTATAGCAGACAGATCATTGTTGTCATCAAGCATGCGAACCCCGAGGAATCGTTATCATTCAGGAAATGCATGTATAGTTAGCTCCCCTAGTCTGAAAATAAAGAAGAGTGAAGTCAACTCAATTGTTGCTGATACTACAGTACAATGTATTGATTTATCAGCAACTCTAGAGAACGTGGTTGATAATACTGGAAATAATGCTAATACGGAGAGTTATAATATGTAAGATTAGAACTGCTCCCTGTACTTGAATACCTACTATAAGTTGATTGGTTGCTGACCAAGTTTCTCGCTTGATGTGGATTGGCAGATTTGGTGATACCCCATTCAAAAGAAGTATTGAATCGCCATCGGCATGGAAATCTCCTTGGTTTATCAACTCTTTTGTTCCCGGTCCAAGAATTGACACAGATATAACCATTGAGGTAGATTTTTAGAACTTGAAAAGTTTATGTTTTTGGTTCCTAACAATTGGAATTTGCTTCCAGGACATGGGGTATCTTATGAGCCCGGTGGAGAGAAGCTACGATGCCATTGCGTTGATGAAACAATTAAGTGAACATACCGCAGCTGCTTATGCCGATGCCTTGGAAGTCTTGGGAAATGAAACTCCGGAATCAATTATGAAAGGAAGATCCATCAACCATCCTAATAACATCGACAAAGAGAATAATCAGTTGGAGAAACATTCACATTTTGTTCCGAATATCTTGGTATTCACATCATCCTTTCTCACTTCGTTAGTAGAAGCAATTCATTGAAACTAACATGTCGATTCCGTTGCAGGCCGAGCGCAGGATACTTGATTTCAGTGGATGTGGTACACCAGGAAAAGGAAGTGAAAGTGGTAAGTCATCAACAGCCATGAGTTTCTCAAGCTCCTCTTCCCATGTTTTGAAAGGTTTGAGATAGTGTTATCTTTTCTCAAGCTCCTCTTCCCATGTTTTGAAAGGTTTGAGATAGTGTTATCTTTAAGCTAAATGTCTTCGATGTTTGTATTTTATCTCATTTATTTATAGCTCTCTTTCCCCCCCTTTTTCTTCTGAGTGCTTTACATAGTTTTTCAATTCGTTGCCAAAAGACAATGGATTTAGTGAATCAATTTATATATATATATACAATCTTTTAATAATATATATTTTATAGATAAAAATATTTAAATTTAAATATCTGAAAATCTAATATTTATTTAATAGATTGATCTAAGAAATAAACAATTTGATATGCTTAAACATGTACCAAACTCAATGTTTTATATATAAATAAATTTTATCGAAAGATTCATCCATTACATGATTTAAATCAATTTAAATTAATAAAAAAATACTTGAATGACAACGCAAAAAAATCAAAATAAAATATTTTCAGAATTATAAATCTACTTATAAAGCTTCTCTTATTTTTCACGGAGAGCCCACAAAAACATTAACCATTGATTTATATATAAAAAAGAAAAAAAAACATTTTTTTTATTTCACCAACTAGAACAACCATGAGATGTACAGTGACGGAGCAAATTACATAGTTGAACTTGCATGTCATTATTTGATTCCTAGTTATATATATCATTGCCATTGATCAGTACAGAATTTTATGCTAGAAAACGAATTTTTGAATATTCTCTAATTTCAAAGTTCTGGAATTTTAAAAGTATAAAAATTAGATCATAAAAAAATTAACCAACTATATGTGAGAACTACAAATTTTCATAGGCTTGACCATCCATCAGCGGACAAAGAAAAATCGATAAAGCACGCAGATAGCAGCAGTTCAAAAACCAGGACCCTTTCATCCATAAACTAACAAAATTCCATTAATTAACAAAAAAAGGAATTAAAATGCCATATAAATATCTGCCGAATGGTTAAATATATGAAAATTAAAACAATCAAGTAGGCAGCCTGTCTACTCCAGTTTTATCCGATCCATATCAGTTAACACTCCTTCAAGCTGTAATACAATGTTGAACAAGTTAAGCCAATTATCCTAACAAGATATACATATTACTTACAATATATACATACATATATATATATACATACATACAACATACCTTGACAATCTGTCGCAGGAAGTAATCACCATATCTTTTAACCGACTTGGATTCAACAACATGAATCATGTCCTGCATCAAAACAAAGCAAAGCATTATTTGAGATGCTGAAGATTAGATATTTTCTTTCCTTCTAGCTCGAAAGCCTAAATGCCTAATATAATATTAATCCATTTATTGTTTTCCAAGAGACCATGTCAACAAAAAATTGCTAGAAAGCTAAAAATTTAACTTACATCATCAATGTAGAAGTCCACATCAGCATTGGAGATAATCTTTCCATCGGAATCAACGGCATGGGTTTTGTGTTTGTACGTTAATAAGATACTCCTATAAGACATGACACGAGATCAGTATCAACAGGTGAAGCAAACATTGAAATAAAAAGAGTAAAAGACGGGTGAAGAAGATCGAAATAATTGTCAACCTCAGAGTAGGCTCATCCACTTCCATGTAATTTGCAAGCTTCACAAGAGATATAGTTGAATACAATTTAAGAAATGTCCGGACACCTGATAACAACTGTTGCTGCTTCACTTCATATAGAAAGAGCTTCAACTGAAGTCTGTATGCATCCTGCGAGTAAATAAAGGGAAGTACATTAAAAACTCAAAATATACATTACAAGAAATGCAGGCCAAGAGAAAAAGACCAAGCTTAACAAGATGCATCCAAATGGCTTTTTTTTACTTCTCTTCCTTGAAAATAAATACGTCAAGGAAGATATGCATTCTCTAGGGGGTTCAAATAAGGAAGGAACAGCATAAATGGTTTAATTAATACACTTCCACCAAAATCATTCTTAAGATGGCTTAAAAAAGATCAATACCTGGTTGTAATTTACAAGGAGTTCCTCAAAGCTAGGAGCTGAAGGTGTAATGAACTTGGGACATGCATATGAGAAGAGCTCATCATAGATGGCAAAAGCTTCGTCGTCATATCTTTGCATTCTAGCCATCTTTTCACCATACTTCTCTCGCAACTGGGAGTTGACAGTCTCCTCGACAAGTTTCACTTGGGGACAAAGTGAAAGACAAATTGCGAGCAAGGCATACATCTGTTCATTCTTTTTCAGTATTTGTTCATACTGTGGTGATTTTTGATGATATTGCTTCGTCTTGTAAATATATAAGAGAATCTTATTGAATTCTCGAATAGCCTCTACATACCTTTAGTCAAGATTATATATCATTGTCAAGCTAAGTTAAAAAGAACTAAAGTTGAAAAAAAAAACTCTCCTAAAGGAAGAAAACATTCTCACTATTAACAAGCAAAACAAAAGCATACCTCCGCAACATAAGATTGGCAAAACCATAATGATAAATGGTAGCGATATGACTTCCTATAACACTGATGTAAACACCTTGTTGGCTAATGTCAATTGGAAGCAAGCACTTCAGCCCCGTTTGGTAATCACCCAGAAGACAATGAACTCGCAACAAACCCACCATACTGAAGTATCCCAACACCTTCAAGACATTGCTTCCACCACTGTAATCATACCCATCAGTAGCAGTAAATTGTTCACCACCCTCCTTCTCCTGCTCCAATATCTGAATAATATTTGACTTCTCCACAAACGCTTGCAAGTAGTTGAGCACCCCATACACATTCCAAGCCTATAAGGGGAAAAAGCTAACTTCAAATCCCTACAACGCTAACAATAATAATAGCAACAGCTACTATTAAAATTATGATTCAATATATATTATAATTGATTAAACTGAATTACCTGGTCAAATTGGCGGAGAAGAGCAATTTCTTGCTCAGTTTTGTTCTTCATTTTAGCTCTGTATTGACAGAAACTTTGGAATTGGTATACAAACTCATCCACCATGTCCCATAGCCATTGATTTGGTAACTGCATGTTAACTACCCTATGCAACACCACCTAAACGAAAAGCGAAGCATTAACAAGTCGATCCACGCTACAAAACCATAGATACAGATGCAACTTAAAAGTAAGTACCTGAAAGAGGCTACAATAATTATCCCAAGAATCAATCCTCTGCTTAAGAGTGGGGGATAGGCGAGCATAAAGGTGGCGGAACCACATCTCACGGTAAAGGAGGCAAAATACTTGGTCGTTGTCCACGTAATGAGCAACGGCGTCAACGGAGGGCCAAGGAGTGTCTTTAAAGAGACGGTCGGAGAGTGTTTGGAACGAGATCTCGTACATCTGGTGAATCTCGTACACATTCTTCTCACGAATGTGACGGTAGAGGTGGACGACGAATGACTTAACGGAGTCGGGTACGAAGTTCGGGTCGTAGCCAATGTCTTGCCGGTTCGCATCGTCGTAGGTTCCTGGAGCCTCCTCGTAATCGTAGTTGGATGCCATCGTTGCAGGAGATAATAGCTGAGGGCCTCGACGAAGTGATTTGGGATGGGAGTATAGATTATCGACCGTGAACGACAGTAGAAGGAAAATACAAAGAGATTAGGGTTTATTCGAGAAAGAACATTTTAGGATTGTGGATTTTCAATTTTGTTTAAAATTGGCCCAATCTTTGTTGGCTCAATTAGTAAGCTCGGTCCCGTTCTATATTTTGGGCTTTACCTATTGGCCTGATTAAGTCTAAGACACGAGAGGTATTTGATTGAGTAAAAATATTTTAAATTAGTAGTATATTTTATAAATTAAATTATATTTGAAAATTTTCAAATAGAGATTATAAAATTGAGTTATTATTTAAACTTAATAGTAAATATTTATAATGTCTTAGTATTAATTAAATTTAATTTAAATGTTTTTATAATTTTAAATAATATATATTATAGTTTTACTCGAATTTAAACTTATAAATTAATTTACTAATATTATATTTTTATAATAATATTTTTCTTATATACAATATATATTAGGTTAAATGACTCCATTTAAACTTAAAATATGATATATTAATTACTAAACAAAATTAAATTATTCCAAATTCTATTATATAACTAAAATTTTATTTATTTTTTATTTAAACTTATAAAATTACAATTCAAATTAAATAAAAAAATTATTATTTTTTAAATCAAATCGACACTGACATACACACCAGCTCACCAACAATTAAAAAACATGATATAAGCACAACACAATCATCTGGATAACTTTGAACTGTTGTTTTCTGCCATGGATGGGTTACTTTCACCTTCTTCGTCCGATGATAGGAAGGATGATCCCATTCATGATTTGAAGCCTTCATTAACACGACTTTCCACATCTGAGGAGGTGACTTCCAAGGGGTTAGCAGCCTCGGTCATTTCTAACTTTAAAGTCTCTCTTAATTGCAAGCTCTCCAGCAAGGCCATTACTAAGATTCCTTCTACATCTTTTGTTTTTAACTCTCCACTTTGACCCTTTATTTAAGGCAAAGGAAGATCTGAAAGATGTGGATGCTTTTCTTTTTCATCTTTTGAACTAAAGCTCTGAGATCAAAGATGATGCTGGTTCTCTCTCCTCAGTGACTTCCGGGGAAGAAGATCAAAAACCCATTTTCGATTGCGAGGTAATCTGGCTCATCGTTTCAGTAAGATTGGAGTTTTGGCAAATTATGGTTTGGAAATCTCTTTATTTGTTTCTGTAAATGGGGGGATTCGGGTTCATCATGTCTGGTTTGCAATTACTCTAGTTGCTTAAACGTTGTGTTTGGATCAAGAACTTTGCTTTGGCTTTAATGTAGTATCTGGTGGTATTGATTTGATATTCAAAATAAGATATATTAATGGATGTGCAATGGAGTAAGGAGCAGATATTGCATACTTGGATGCTATTGTTTTAAGATCTGTATTGGTAAAGAAAACGAGTTTGTGATGAATTTGGTTTATGTCCTGTGGTGATTTTTAAATTGATTAAGGAGTAAACCGGATTAGAAATTGATGGCGTCCATTAGAAGAACATTGTCTCCGGTGCCTATACCGGGGACTTTAATGACTGGGGAGTGGGGAGTCTGAGCGTTATGTTCCTTCTCCTTTGTCCAACTCTTCTAGGCAACTTGACAGGTCAAAACAGAAAGGACAAGTTTTGAGGAGGGAAGTTTTTCAATTCTTCATTTGTTTCAGAGTTGTTTTTTTAATTGGATTTACACCATTCATTTCCATGGACTTTTCATATATGAATCCCATTTCAAAGCACCAGGCATTCTCTTTTGAGGTAGTATCTATGGTTGGGCATTTTCAAACACACAACAGTTCGGAAAGGAATGCAACATCAATGGTGAACAACACCGGAGTTGGCACTAGTTTCAAGGGATTGGTTCAAAGACAGGAAAAGACTGAAGGGAATTTAGATAATGCCCCGAATAATCGCTCCCTCCCTCAAGACATTGATCTGGAAACTCGTAAGCTTTTGATTGTTGTGACTCCAACACATGCTGGTCCAACCTCCTCTATTGTGGATAGTTGTGGAGATGAACTCACAGTCTGATGAAGCAGCCCACATCCTACGAAGGAGCAGTGTAATGTATAGGCATCTTGTTTGCAAGAAAATACTGACTAATATGAAAAACAGAAGCGTTCACCAAAGAAACGTGGCACTATCTCACATTGAAACTCATCATCTTAATGGAATTGTCTACTTTGCCGATGAATATAACATCTACTCGCTTGAGCTCTTTGAGCAAATGAGGCATATTAGGTATCTCCTTTGTATTTTTATTTTCTGTCAAGTTGTATTCTTCTAATGATCCCTCTTACTTGTGCTTATAGGCGGTTTGGGACATGGACTGTGGCCAAACAAACATCGGAAAAAAGTGCAGTTACATTGGAGGGCCCTGTTTTTAATGGAACTCAAGTCATTGGATGGCACCTAAATGGATTAAGTTGGAGATTCCGAAGATTCCACGACCAAATGTCTGGGTTTGCCTTCAACAGTACCATAATCTGGGATCCAAAGCTATGACACCGACCTACCATCTAATTCCTTCTATCCGCAAAAATGGTCTATGAAGAATAATTTAGACATTATTTCTCCACTTCCACGAATCTCAGTATGATCTTTTCAATGTTTTGCCCTGACAAGCAGACTTTGCTGGATTCAACCTATAATGACAATGGGGTTCAGAATTTTTGGCAACCAATTTCTAATGATCCGATTCAAACTTTATCTGTAATGTTTTAAAAGAAGTGTATAAATTTCATGCAGGGATGGTCAATTGAATGTCTCTACTTGTTCTGTCCATGTCTGGAAAGTTTGGTATCTTAGTTTATATTTATCTGATTTTTCATGTTCCTTATTGTAGGAAAGATGGCCAAGAATTGCATTAACTGTTATCGAAGGAGACTCGTATCTCAACTGGTACCTAAACCAAGTTGCAAATCCTTACCAATCATTGTTGTACCTTGTAGCTGAAACACCGAGTGGTTTGCAGACAAGTGTAAACAAACCGTTGTTCGGTATAAATTTTTCCATTTTTTCTGAGTTTGGTTCAGAGAATTTCATAGGACTAGCTAGGAAAGGACGGCCAAATGAACATCATCCTTGTGTAATGCTGACTTTAGCTCTCTTTCTTGTTTTAGCCAATAGCCATTCTTTGAGGGGTAAAACCGAAAGCAAATTTCGGTTATTTATTTGTTGTTACCTCCGGATCCGTCTTTCAGTACATTGTTCCTTGGATGTATCTTATAATTTATTTGTGTTGCAGCTTTGAATTCAGCTGTCAAAGTGGATAGGCCTTGAGTACTGGCTTAGAACAGGATGCTACATACTATAATGTTTCCCTATTAGAAGTTGAGTTGTATTTTTTTTTTTTTTTTTTTGGGGGGGGGTTAATTTTAGCTATTATGATTGGTTTGTTCTATTATTACTATTATTATTATTGGAAGAGACAAGTGCAAACATTCGAATGAGAGGGAACTAAAAAGTCATGAAACAGGAAAAAATTAAGAAAATAAACTATACCATGTGCACTTTGATGTCTTGAGAATTGAGATATATGATTTCTATATGATAAATACTTTTAGAATTGTCCAATCTTTAAATTATTGTCGATATGTCCGAGTGGTTAAGGAGACAGACTCGAAATCTGTTGGGCATTGCCTGCGCAGGTTCGAATCCTGCTGTCGACGAGTTTCTAGTTTTCATTTTCCTTACCTCTGTTTTTTATGGCACCTTCTTTATTTGCCGCAATTCTTATGTTCAGTAGAGTTTACTGGTTTTGTTTCCAGCCGTGCTCAAAACCAACTTCTTGTCAGACCCTTATTCAGTTTTCCAGGAAAAAAAATACAACTTTCTGGTCCAAAATGATTTGATTCCGACGATACAGAGAAAATAAAACATTAGTGGGATGCAATATATCGTTCCTTAACAGCTTTTACTACAATGTAAAAAGTAAAACTTTATCAGCACGTGTACAAAATAAAATATTGTGATTTAGGAATGGATGGCCCCATTGATCCCTGAAAGCCAGAGTGCTTCAGATCCTTTTCCATTTTGGAAGACAAAATCAAATATTCGGGTCATGCTTTGTATTTGCTTCTAGAAATATGTTCCAAGATACAGTGTAAGGTTATAACCAGAGACGACGGCAGTATTTTATGTTACGGGTGTGAAATTACAAAACTTGAAAATTTTAGAGGGTGCGACTATCCCTCCGGCACTCCTCTCGTCCATCCGGATTATAACAAGGACATATGCAAAATGGGCGTGGGAGAGAGAGAGGGCCCTTGGCACTAGCTTTGGCCAGTGATAATGGTGACAAAAGAGAACTCGGGTCATAATGACTTATGCCTACGCCGCCCAATAAAAAGAATTCCTTGTTTAATCGTGGCTTTAATGGGGGAGCCTTTCCAGGTTCCAGTAGAATAGACAGAATATAGGTTATATACCCATTCCACTTGTTTTTCCCAATAAAGGAAAACCATGTATTTTGGATTCACTGCCAATGATAAATGTCAAACTCTTTCTTTATCTTCCTTAGCTTCTTCTTGCTGTGTTTGTTGGAATCCAAGTCTCGGCTTAAGGGAAGAAGTGGACAAGTTCAAAAGTAAGGATTTTACTAGTATTTGTTATTACATGTTTTATGCTAATTTTGGGATTTTTTTTACTGGTTTGGTTTTGGTGTTAGTGAGTTCATGCAGTGTAAGAAGCTCGTCTAAGAAGCTGGAAAACATAGATGAGAATGGTCCTCCAATGTGGTTAAAATTGTCTTGTCCTCTTCCTGAAACTCCTACTGAATCAATGGAGTATCTTGCCAGATCATGGAGTCTGTCAGCCATGGAACTTTCAAAAGCATTGACTTCTTCTGTTGGAAATATTGAAACAAATTATTCAAACACCACTGCTTCAGGCCAATCTGTAAGAATTAAGATTTAAGATTACTTATCCAATCTATTTTCCAAGAATTCTGGTGGAAATATTCAAGTTTGTTTGTACAGCTAATTCAGCAGCCACCTGCAGACAATAACCCTCCTCTAATTTCCCCAAGGGAAAGTGAAGATTTGAAGGTATATCTCGATTTCTATTGCGGACATAACGGTCGCGGGACGCTATAGCAGTCTCGGACCGTTATTTAAATCGCTGATTGTGGATGGTGTGTGTATCCGGAGATACTTACACTCCTTTCTAATGTGATTGTTTTTACTTCATCAAACACTGAACCCAGAGTTTCTTTCTAATCAACAAGTACTTAAAAATGGGGTATCTTAATCTTCTTGTTCAACCTTATTACAATCTTCAATTTTCCTAAAATATCATCTTATACATACATACAATTGTTGGCTTTATTGCCTACTTGAAGATCTACAAGAGCATCGATTCGAGGGCGAACCATGGGGAAATGGTTGAATGACCAGAAAGAGAGGAAGAAGCAAGAGATTAGAACCCATAATGCACAACTTCATGCAGCTGTGTCAGTGGTTGGAGTTGCAGCCGCCGTTGCAGCACTTGCGGCCTCTAATGCAATGTTACCAGAAACAGAAACCGCGTCTCTTAAGACATCATCGAAAATATCGAGTGCTATTGCAGCTGCAGCTGCTCTCGTTGCCTCCCACTGCATTGAGATTGCAGAGGACATGGGAGCTGATCATGACCAAATCTTAACAGTAGTCAACTCTGCAATGAATGTGAGAACAAGTGGTGATGTAATGACCCTAACAGCCGGAGCAGCAACAGGTTGTTCAAATTCCTTCATCCGAATCGAAAATAGCACTAATAGTTTCATATACAAATTGATTTCAGAGGTCTGTCAACTCTATTCTAATTACAAATTAATGCAGCTTTGCGCGGAGCTGCCACCTTAAGGGCAAGGCTGCAAAAGGCTGGGACTTTAGCTTTTGGTGAAGACAGCAACCGGCCGAATATCTCAACAGCATTGAACTTCGTTGCGACCGGGGGAGACCTACTCAAGCGCACAAGGAAAGGTACATCTTTATCATTCAGTAACAAAATGTTACATCTTATTACCATGAATTTATGTTGATTGCAGGAGCTTTACATTGGAAGCAAGTTTCTTTCTGCCTAAACTCTAACTGGCAGGTAAGAAATCCAAGTACTTGTTTAGCTACATGCTCTAAAATCCGTACTATTTTGAGCTTGTTACATGAGAAAGATCATAATCTTTTACTGAAAACAGGTGGTGGTTAAACTGAAAAGCAAGCACATGGGAGGCACCTACACTAAAAAGAGGAAGTGTAAGCTAAGCCTCATCGACTCGAACTCGAGATTAATTGATTTTCTTATCAAGTTACGCCTTCCGTGTTAACACCGTGCTTTCCAGGTGTGATCTTGGCCGTTCATGATGGCATCCAGGCATGGCCCGGAAGGGAGACAGAGGAGAATGCTGAGCAGAGAGGTTATTTTGGGATTAAGATTGCAGAGAGGATAATAGAATTCGAGTGTAAGAGTAGAAGTGAGAAACAGATGTGGACGGATGGCATTCGACTTATGTTGAATTATTGTAATAATCTGGCATATTTCTGAGAGAGTCTTGTTTGGATTGATGGAAAAAGCTTGATTTTCATTTCTGTAAAGTGATGATGTTGAAATTGTATGTCTGATTCCTCAGGCACTTAGCTGAGTGAGGCAATTGGATTGGCAAGAAAGCTACAAAAACTAAGGATCCGTTTGGTTTTAAAAATTGTTTTTATTTTTTCAATTAAAAAATACATTTGGTTAATAAAAATAAAATTTTATTTTTAAAACTAAAAATATTAAAAATGTGTTTGGCATATATTTTTTTAAAATAAAATTAATCAAATAGTTAATCATTAAATAGAGTTAAATCTTAAAAACTTTATTTTTCATATACTTTTTACTTTTTAAAAATATATTTAATAAAAATGATAAAAACTTTTTTATTTTTAAAAAATAACTTTTAAATTTTAGAACTAAACATGTTTTCTCCAACGTTTTTTTTATTTTTCAAAAAAATGAAAATAAACTATTTTCTTTTGAGCCAAACGTAACTTAAGGTATTGTTTGAAAAAAAAACTTGTTTGGTAAATAAAAATTCATTCCTTTTTTGGCATTTAAATTTATGTCTCACGTTAAAAAATAAGATTTAGAGTTTATGAATAAAATTTAATATTAAAGTTTAAAATTAAAATTTAAAAAATAAAACTTTTATTTTTATGGTGCCATTATTTATTCCCTTCTCGTGGGTAATAGTTATAGACCCAAATTGGAGAAGATTCTTGGGCCTTTATATCGTTTGGACATCCAAAGAAAATCAACAGATTTGCCTAAAGACTCAAACGGAAATCTCTCAGGCAAATAACTGATAGAAAAATATAGGTGGAGACCGTTAACCAACTAAATATTTTGTGAATTGTCTAATGTAAAATTTATTTATATTATTTATTTAATAAATAAATAAAAATAAAATTTTACGTATATTTAGTTAACAAGAGAACGTAAATAAAAATTTCGTTCATTTATTTACGTTTGTAAACATTTGGTGTTTGTTTAAATTTATTTAAATATATACATGTATATTTATTATTTTTATAACAAAAATATTCTATTTTTGAAAAATATAATTTTCTTCTCATATGATAAATTTTAATTTATTAATAATTTAATTTTTATTAGAAATATAATGTTTTATTAAATATCCAATCAATATGAGATTAAAAAATATGGGTTTGAGCCGTCAAATATTTTGGTACAATAATTTTGTGTTTAAAAAATTAATAATTTGATCTCCCATGATGTTTAATTCTCTCTCTAGGACGAAAAATTATATGGTGAACCCTGTTCACTACGTCATCTATGGTCCCAAGCAATCATGACTGTTGATCTTAATTTTTTTTTCAAGTGAATCATCACCTCTTTCCTACATGGATGTAGTGGATGGGTAGTTATTAGGTGGTCTTACATGGATTTAGTAGATGGGTAGTTATTAGGCGGTTATTTAAAAATCAACAGTCCTGATTACTTAGATCATGGATGACGTGATGAACAGGGTTCACCGTATAATCTCTCCTCTATCACTCTATCAAAGATCAAAATTTCACCCCTTTAAGAATCTAAAGAAGCACCTGAGTTTCTTAATGACATCCCACACCGGCAGCTCACACAAACACAGAAACACTGACTAGAATTCATGAGCCTACATAACATGAAGAAAGATCTCGAAGGTCTCACGCTTGCCGTATTTATGACGAACCTAGAGCCTTGTTTTTAAGCTTCAGCGCGCATACCCTCCATGGATGGGCGTATATGAAGCCATAAACACCAGCTTGCAGACTTGCAGTTGCAGTGAAGCATGTGAATTTAACAGATATATATATTTGGTTATTCTCGTATTCAGATCCCAGTTATTACTCTACATGCATGGAGTTAATGAATCCAACAATTATATAACTTTAATCAACTCTGCATGCATGGGCAAATACGCTAATGCACGTGACAAACAATCGGAGCACTGCGGCTGTGATGCATGCTGCAGATTGTAAGCATTTCCCCCTTCTCTCACTGCTGAACACTGTACACAGATATAGTCAAGTTTGGTATATAGATAATAGATTGAGTTTACTGATTATGAACGTAATTATGACAGAATACTTGGTTTTCAAGTGCCAGGGTTTGACACTCGAAGCGAGTAAAGAAATGGTTGTCTGATCGGAGGGTCCAAACCAGCAGCTCACGGGGACAACAATGGCTGCAAAAGACCTGAGTTATGGACAAGAAATGGTTTGTCGTCTATTATGATTATGGCCCAAAATTTAATATAGCTGCTGCATATACGGGTAAATGCTGTTGACTAAGTAATGTACACCGTTTCGAGAACACGAGAATGTGAGGTAGTTAATGTACTTACCACATTTATTACAAAACCATCACATAAAATTAACTATCCTGTACGAACATATACCAAGAAACCTGAGGGAAATTAATAGGGCGGGAAAACAAAGGTTTAATGACAGCGTTGTTATTTCTTAATGTTATGTCTGCATTTTTAACATGTTTAGTGTTCCCATGTCTTAAATTCATGTCCAATTAAGGGAAGCCAACGCAGCATCAAAATGGTTAAGCTCTAGAAAACCTGATAGCACAACAAAACCAATTCTTAACCATAAATGATAAATCCCACGGTGGAGGAAAAAGAAAGGTCAGTTTTAAAGAAGAAGATAAATGAAGGTTGCGTGGCAGTAGAGAAAATGACCCCATTGAACCATAGGGTATAGCAGGGTGACCCATATCTTTTGTGGGTCATTATAGATTATCAACTTTCTATCTCAATGTTTATAAGTGTTGTGTGAGTCATTGGGAAATGATGTACAACAACTCTCTCTCATGGCGTATGACCCGACCCTCACCACCATTGTTTCTTCACTCTCCCTCTGTCCCTGTCTATTTTTCTAACAATCCCTTAACATTTCTTGTATTGTCACTTCAATTCACTCTGTTTTTGCTGCTAACTAAGATGGGAATAAAAATGACTGAGCTGCAAATTTCAGAAACAGAGTGCAGTTCCATCTCGGTCCCGAGCTCAGTCACAGCTCCAAGTGTTAAACCTGAGTCCACTAGTGATTGTAGTAAAAGGATGAAGCGGACCAGGGGGGATTCAAGCAAGCACCCGGTTTACCGTGGCGTCCGGATGAGAACCTGGGGGAAATGGGTGTCTGAAATCCGCGAGCCGAGGAAAAAATCCCGCATTTGGCTCGGGACTTTCCCGACCCCAGAAATGGCAGCTCGAGCACACGACGTGGCTGCTTTGAGCATCAAAGGCAACACGGCGATTCTCAACTTCCCTGAACTGGCAAACTCGTTACCTCGACCCGTTTCTTTAGCACCCCGCGACGTGCAAGCTGCGGCAGCCAAAGCTGCCCAAATGGGAAACTTAGACTCTCCATCACCATCCACAGCATCATCTTCCACTCCATCATTGTCGTCGTCGCTGTCCTCTTTCGTTTCCCATCTGGACTTATCTTCAGGGTCTGACGTGTTGAGCGAGATAGTGGAGCTACCAAGTCTAGGAACAAGCTATGATTCGGTTGACTTGTGCAATGAATTTGTATTCGTGGACTCAATGGACAGATGGTTTTATCCTTCACCATGGCTTGAAACCATGGAAGATTGTGAGCACGTTTGTAATCAGTTACTAAATGACTACGGACAAGGCTTGCTATGGGATTATTAATGTTTTTTCTTGCTATTTTTCACCTTTAAAACCCTTTTACTTTTTCTCTGAAAGGGCTAAAACTCTGCCATTTTCTCTTTCTATGTGTGTAAAGAAGCTTGAAATCAAGTTCAAAACTGCAAATTCCTTGCTTCTGTTCTTCGTCTTATGAGCAATATTAAAAAAAAACAGAGAGAACAGAGAGTTGAACCAGTTTGATCATGAAACCTTCTTTTCCAACTACAATATGAAACTGGGAATTGGGAATAAGAAATAATATAAAACAATTAATCAATCAAAACATATAGTGCCCACCAAGTTCTCCATTTGTCAATTGTCGTTCATGGATGCTGAGGTTTGCTTTCGCCAGATGTCAGATGGTTGCAAAGGTCTTTTGAAAATAATTATTTTTTATTTATTATTTCATAAATTAGTAAAAAAAACAATTTATTTTTTTCAAAATAATTGTATTTTATTTTGGAAATCAAAGTAGGTCTTTAAAGACAAAACATACTTTCTATATCTTTCCCTATAAAACATGCAGCCGAATGGCGGAACCCCCCAAAGAAAGAAAGAATCTAAAATGGAGTGCTATGCTATCAAATTTCGTGTACTTCAGTCATATAATTATTTTGTACGTATTTCTTCCTTTAAATATAATTCCAAAATATTATAAAATGGGAATTTTTTGTTCATTTTCGTACTAGACAATTTAATTTTCCAAGACGACCCAATAATTGGTAAAATCAGAAATTAAAACCTTTGGATACTCAATCTTCTTTTATCTTCTCCATACATGAATCTATGAACAAATTCCTCCCTCTATTATATATATATATATAAAGTACCTTTTATCAATATAATATATATTTCCACAGGCAAATCGGACAACAAAATCTTGAACCCCACTTCCAATTTTCTATTTGCTTTGTACTGGATTGACTAGGAGCGTAAAAAAAAATTCGTTGATTCGATTTAAAATTTTAATATTTAATTTATTATTTATTTTTTATTTTTAAATAATTCAAGAGTAATCAATTAATTTAATGGGATGAGATGTTATATTCTTCAACAATGTTAAATGTTCAAGTCTTGATGTTGTGAGTAAAATTATTGAGTAAAAATAATTATCCTCTTAATAAATCTCTGAAATATTCGATTTAGATTTGTTAATAAATAGATTTGATATCGATATTTAAAAAAAAATACTATTATTATATAACATTTTTAGAAAAGCTTTTTATTTTTTTAATTTTGAAGAAAACAAATATTAATAATAAGGATAAGTCCACTACGCGTGTCGAACACTGTTGAACACCACTAACGCTGAACATCGTTAAATATTATTAAATTAATTAATAAAAATTAAAAATTATAAAGACTCAATATACAATTAATAATTTTATGTTAAATATATCATTTTTTTATTAATTATATATTTAATTTTTATTAATTAATTTAATGATGTTTAACGTTAGTAATGATCGACGATATTCGACCCCTTATAAAATTTCCTAATAATAATCCAATTATAATTATGAAAAAGTTAGTTTAATACAAGTACAATCCACCACCTAATCATTCTCTTGGACAAAATATCAGAATTATGGAAGCCATTACATCACAAATATAAGTGGACTCTATTGCTACACTAAACAACAAATAAATCAACTCCGAACAACTTTTTCTTATTTAATTTTAAATAATACATAGTTGATATATGATTTTTCATTGTCGATGCTAGCTAGATTCCTGCTGCCGGGCATTTTCATTTTTTAATTATCGTTATTTGGTGATTATAGAATAATCATAATAATAATTGGATGGGAGGAATATATAATTAACTAAATCAAGTAATGATGTAACTGAATCTTTATCATGAATTAAAACATGTTTCTTTTTTTGTCTTAAAATCATGACCCTAATCTCGAATTTGAAAGCATTGGGTATCATCAATGTCAACTTGAGAATAAGATAATATATTAATATTTTCTTGAGATTATCTCTTAAATTTTTAAAGAAATGCTTCTTGAGGAAGTGTGGAGGAGAATCATGACTAACAACAGGGTTAATTTTATATACAAGAATGATTATACAAAAGGAGTGGATAAAGCAAGAAATATGGGCTTTTTCACAGCTTTTAGACCTACTTCCAAATTAGGTATATTGCAATAGTGATTTCTATCTCATAATTAATTAAGCATGTGATGTACCGATAGCTTATCGTTAAAATTTAAGTTTGAATTTAGATAAAGTTTATGATTTAGAGTTTTAAAGTCAGAAATTTTGATTTTAGCTTTAAAAGTGAATTTGGATGTGTCGGAGGAATAAAAATCTTCTACACCTTCTCAACACCACTTTCTATGTTCTGACACTAAAAATTTTAAACCTTGACTTTGAATTTTAAATCCTAAAAATACACTATATCTCTGATTCTCTAAATGATTATTCTGAATCTTAACTCTAGTTTAAGGTTTAAGAGATTAAATATATGGTGTATTTTTTAGGTATAGATTTAGAGTTTACAATAAAAAATAGAATTATATTTTAAATTTTAATTTTAAATAATTTTTAGTGCGGAACATAAAAAGATACATGATTATGGGACAGAAAAATTTTGTTTCTAAAAAAGTCAAGATTTTTGTTAGCTTCTAGAATTCTTCTACAAGTGCTTGGAATAATAACCTTGATTGTTCATATATGTGTCACTGTGTTGTATTTAAAATTACTTAATAATCTTTTATTTTTAATATCTATCCCGTATTTTTACTAAGTTTATTTCTCATTATACATGTCGGTATATATTTCGAGTATGCCGTATTTGTCGTGTTGGACTATATTAAGTCAAGTCGGTATCTGATAGCGATACATTCATACTTAGGACTCAAGGTGGCCTTATAACCAAAGGCCACTCCTCCCACCACACCCACCACTCTCAATCCCTTTGAAATGCATTGCACTGGCAGTTTCAACTCCATCAATCCCTGATGTTTCATTACATCGACCACGTGAAAATCAGTATAAATGTAATAATATATCAGAACCTATTCATTTCAATGTCCTAAAACCACACTCAGATACATATACCAGTCCCCACATCAACTTATCAATGAAAACAGATACGACTATGGAAAAAGCTGTGGACTGTGGCTAATGGCTATGGTCCCCTCCACCCCCAATGTATTCGATTTCGGGGTTGGTGCTCCCCCATTGTTTCATTTTGGGGTTTCTCCTCTATTATTGAAGATAGGGTTTGCCACCATAACCCTAATAGTGCATAACTCGCTATCACAGATGTCATGTTTCATGTAAAGTAACCACACAATCGCATAACCAAATGTTTGAGAAAGATGAATTACTGAGTACTGCATGGTTTTTACGTCCAGATTTAATTTTTCAACTGCCGGGCGGTTGTAGAATTTAATGTGCGGAGATAACGACGTTGATGTATGCTGTCGTTTAAATGATGAAGGGCGTTGAAAAAAAAAAGGTTTGAAATGAGAGTCGTTATAATATGAGATCGGATTATGTTTTAACGGTGTTGTTGTAAAGTTATTTTCCAAAGATCTTTAACGATTTTTTCTGAAAATGAATGATTTTTAAGTATAAGTTTTTAAATTTGTTACTCCATTATCTTCTAATCGAATATGTTCCATTTCATGTTTTTCTTTCCATATTAGACCATTCCAAATTTCTGGAAATCTTGTTTTTTATGTTATCTGTCGCGAACCAATAACCTTGGCACTTTGGTGAGTTGGTCCACTTAAAGTGGAACACTTAAAGATGAACAATCAACTACCGCACCCACAGGGTTCCCTTTTGTGGCATAGCCGATTAGCATCTTTCCTTTTTTATTTTATAACTATTCAATTTATTGTTTGTTTAATATAAATCAAATATTATAAAAATCAATAAAAAATATTGTTTAATACGAATTATCTTATCTCATTAAGAGAATGATTGTTATTCTTGAAGATCACGAATTTAAGTATTAATATTTTTAATATAATGATTAAAAAATAATTTTTTAATAATTAAGAATATATTCTAAAATAAATATTACTTATAATTATTATAGTTGATTAAAAAACAACCCTCTAAACCAGTTAACATGAAATGTTTGAGATCATATTTACTATGTTTTAAAGTTGGTGTTTGCGCACTAGCCCTCTAACTTGAGTAATTAAAAGAATGGTTGATGTTCTTAAAAGTCACGGATTTGAGCATCAACAATGCTAGCAGAGTAATTGAACGATCAATATTAAATGATAAAGATTATATTCTAAAACAGATACTACTGTAATCACTATTATCTTGTTAAAAAAATAATGGGTGTTTTCATTTACTCCGTTTATGTACAAAATCGTATTGTAAATGTATTTTCTTTATATTTTAAATGGTATAGTCGTAATTTGGTTTGGTAATCCAATTTATTTGATGCACATAGCCATAGGGTATGGCAGCATCGACAAGGGTGCAGCCTTGACAGTGCTACCGGCGGGGAAACCGTCTTTTAGTCACAATCTGTGTCTCTCGCACTCGTCCTTTCTTACGTAGCGCAATGGACTGATCTTTCTCATAACCGACTGTCGGCACCCGCTTTTTCTGCCACGTGTCTACATTAGATATTAATTATTATTTCTCTAATCCTTTGCCCGCTTTTGCTCACACTAATTGTCAAATTTTGTAATGTATAGTTATTATTATCTTACCATTTTATTTTATGAAAATAACAGTTTAAAGTTTGAACCGACTCTTTTCAACAATTGCGGCTGTCGGGAAAGTAATCACCAGAAATTGTAATTAAACATTTGCCCTCTCACCCTGCATTATATTAATCACCTTGTAATTTACAAGGGTAAACTATAATAAATAATTTTCTTATTGTGATTTTTTATTAATCATGATTAATAGATTATATAATTTTATTATAAATAAACAAATAACAATGTAATAATTAATAAAAATTATAAAATAATATATTTAACTCTTTATCTTTATATTTTATTTTAATTTAGTCTTAAATTAATTATTGTTATGAATTTATTAGTATGTAGAGTAACATTTCTTTTATTCAGCTCTATAAAATCGTCATAAATTTATTAAATTTTGCAAAAGAGTAAAATAGATAAAGAAAAATTTAATTAAAAATGGTACAAAATTAGTTATTGTTGTTATAATCCATCGATAAACTTATTTATAATTTTTTATATCAAAAAATTTAACAAAGAATTAAATTATAATCGAAGACTATTCATATAATTTATCCTAATTATAATAACTAAATCTACATCATCCTTAGTTAATCATCAGCCTGTGAAATAGAACTATTAGGATTAGGAGATCCACTTTGATGACGTATCTTGTGTTGTCCGAACAAAAACATAATAAAAACTTATTTAAACTCTAAATCTTAAATTCTAAACTCTAAATCAAAAAATAAACCGGTGGACGTGAATTTTAAAAAGGCCTTTTTTTGTTTAGGTAAACTCAAAATGTCTTATCTATCCTTGTGGACCTAATCGGAACGCTATGGAAATTTACTATGCCGACATATCACAAGTCAATCGAATTTGATTCGGTTAAAATTTATCTAAAATTTGATTCAAGTTATTAACGAACTGAATTGAATTATTTAATGTTCGATTCGGAAAATACACGAGTTATTCAAAAAAATAATAGACTATTTTTTTAAATTTAAGTTCCTAAACCTAATCGCTAAACATAAGTACTAAATCCTAAAATATAAATCCTAAATTCTAAATATCTAAACACTAAACTAACAACCTAAATCCTAAAGTTTACAAGTTTATATAAAGCTTGTGTATCTTTTTTAATAAGGCCTTAAATGAGATTAGACAGATCGTTAGTTATTTGAGTCTAAATTGATCAAAGCTTTGATTAACAATCGACTTGATTAACCTTTTTCTGAGTTCTTATTGAGTCAAATTAAACTTAAATTTTTTAAAAATTATTCAAACTCGACTCAAATTTTTAACAGAGACAGAATTCCAATAATTGAAAACAATAATAAGAGATGTCAGACAACATGAAATCAGACAAAAAGCTGATGATGAGAAAGAGGTCCCATTCTCTAAATAAAACAACTCCATCACTGCTTCTAACTAAAGCTTTTTAATCCAAGGAAAACAACTTACAATCCAAACCACTGTATTAACCTCCCAAGTCTCACCATTAACGTCACTACACACCCATTCTTCGAAGCTTCACTTGTTTTTGTCGACAGCCAACAATGACTCTCAGACAATTCCATGTTCCAATCCTATTTCTCACACAATTTTACTCAGTACTGTTCTTTCATAAAAAACAATCAAACGGCATCATGTGAGTGAAGTATGAATGTGAGAAAGAAAAAACATTTCCCTGACCCCACCAAACCGCCCAAAATTTTCAAACATAGCTGTGGATGAATGTACCTGGTTGTCGGATTGACCCTTCAGTTTTACCAGTTTTTTCACCCCAAGGAAAACACCAGTTGGTGCAGGAAAAAAAACCCTAGAAATGGAGTACTCGAGAACCACAAAGAAATTTCACCAGGTTATTGTACAATAATGACGGTGACAATTTCAAAACAGAAGCCCTTCATGTTTCATCATTGCAAACGTATGACATTAAAACCTGGTCTTTGTTGTCTTCTGGTGAAGTTCCATGGCCTGTACAGTGTACATATCCATTGCATGTCTGAGCAAAGCTTTTCGAATAACGTACCAAAATACAAGGCATATGTTGCTTTCAACGCAAGAACTGAGATCATAATGTGCTGAGCATTGAGTTGTCAGCAAGTTATCCTGTTGTCTGATCGGTGTTGCATAGAATAGGAGACAAGATAAAATTATAGCCATGTGATCTTGTGAAGTGAACGTAATGGTCGGTACAGGTTTTTCTTTCGAGTTCATTTTTTAACCACAAGTGAGCAGCAAAATCATCTTATAGTATCAATTTCCTAGTCTCTAGTGTTCGTTTTGTTGTAAAAAGGGAGAACTTATAGAGATGAATAATGTCCACATGCATGTTTGGTACGAGTCCCGTACTTAGTAAGAGAAGTTGAAACAAGAAAATATTTTTTAAGGTCAGCATAAATCATAAAAATCTCAAAATTTTAAAGTATAGATATTAAAATACGTATTTTTTAAATGATTATCAAATTTTTTTTATAACAAGGATCGGATTGACTATTAAAATGATAATTATCCGTCATATATTTTATTATATGTTATAAAAAATGATATCAATCAAATTAAACTCACCACCTCAAACTATTATAATAAATTTAATTTCATAATTAACAATTCATAGCACGTTGAAAATATATTGTTACAACTTAAGAAGTAAATAAATAATTTTTTTTCTATAATTTAATTTAATATTGGGTCAAATAAACTGTCTAAGTTTAGAATGCGTATAATGTTTTGTTTTATCGAACGCGACATTCGAAGTCTGCAATGGGGCTGCTGAAGTTTGATGCAGGCCTCAAGGGCCAAACCCAAAAAATATTTTCTTGAAAGAAATGAAATTTCAAGGCCTACTTGGCAGAAAATCTAGATAATAAATTTGGGCTTTATCCAAAAATCAATCTTATTTATCCCGAGTTTTTAAATAAAAAATACATAAATTAGTAAAATTTATAAAAATAACATGATCATTATAAAAAACGACTAAAATGTACAATTTTATAAGGGACTGAGAGGGATTTTTCGATATCTAATTCTAAATTTAATATCAACCAAAACTAAAATAATTTGAGTTCAAAATCTAATGTCAACCAAACTAAAGTAATATCACTTGTCAGTATATCTTTAAATAAACTATTTTATCTAAGTAAATATTTAATTAATTCTAAGACAAGATGAATTCCTTTAATTGGTATAATTTTTTAGGTCTAATATCTCTTCAATTAATTCTAAGACAAGTTCAAATTCCAATATAAATAAATCAATTTATTAATCATAATTAATTAATAATTTATTTATAATTTCTTATAATTATGAGACTCAATAAAAAATTAAATCAAATTCATGAGACCATTTACATAGTCGATCCTTTCTAATAAACATAAATATTTCATGAAAGCCGAACATGATTTTTGTATAGATTTTGTGAAGCCATAATAACAAATTAAGCCCATCTTTGCCCATTAGTCTGAGGCCTTTGTCCATTTGCAGAAGAATTCAGACTAGGGTTTGAATCCATGTTCGAAAATCGGGCCATGGAAGTCCAAGGGGTTCTATAGGCCGATTTATAGAAAATATAATTTAAGTCAATTAATTTATCTAAACAATATTAAAATATTAAAGTGTCTGAGTTTTGATTATATTATAAGGTTGTTGGTTTTTTTCAGAAAGAAAGAAGTAAATAATTCACTCGGGGATTGTCCCACCGTCCCCTTTGATAGCTCGAAAAATAAAAAGAATAAATAATGAGATTTGCATCTGATGAAGTGTCGCCGACGAATATTCTGTTTGTTTTTTAATTCCATGAAAAGGTACTTGACAGTAGGAAATGATAAAGAAACAAATGGCGTGGGGGAAGGAGTGGGCCAAAATCCTCAATCCCCGCGCCGTTGAGTGGGCACAGCCACTGCCACTGCCATTCGGTTGTCGGCCGCCCCACTCCTACCCATTCACTTTGTGCTTCGCGTGACATTGCTTCTTCAGAAAGATACTAACAACAGGATATACAATAATTTAGAATTTAGATACGTTCACGTGTATTCTTCATACCATTGTATACGTATTAACGAAAAATACATCTACGAGTATACGTATTTGTTCACCACAGAGGATCTCATGATGTGAATTTTAAAGACACTATTTTCTGGACCATTTTCTTCGGCCTGAGGATCTGGTAAGCGTAAGGAATGAGGAGCACGTTGTAAAGCGAATGGGTGGAGTCTTCACGCGTGTGGACCCCAAGGTTTTGGTCTGCTGGCGTCAAACTCACGTTACACTCGCTTGTTGTACACCTGTCAAACTGGGATTTGTTTATGCAAAATTCCAAATTAAATAAAAAAAGAATTTTAATTTTTTAGCGTAATCTTCTTAGTGGCACCGCTTTCAGTGGAACAAGCGCAAGTGGCGGGCCGTATGTTAACACTTTCACCGGGACCCCTCTGGCTCTGGCCCACGTTTTTTCTTTGTTTTTTTTTTTAATTAAAAGTTCAAATATTAAAAAAAATTACCACAAAACAACATTAAATCACTTTCCCCCTCCTTTATGTTAAGCCATTGATGTCCCATTTCACCTTATTTTTCAAAGTTTACACTAAGACTTGGTTAAAGCAATAATTGTCTAGAAACAAGTTATAAGCCAAGTGTTTATGTTGTCAAACCCAAACTTTTGATTGAAAAAAAAAAGTTTAATTAATTTAGAATTTAAATGGATTTGAGATTTGACGGTTTAAATTTGATTAATTCAAATCTTTACTAGAAAAAGGAAACAAATGAAATGAAAGGCGTATATTCGGCCTGGGATTGATAGTGGGATTAAAGTCTAATTAAGAACGCGGGTAGTCCAAGAGTCAAACCCCGCCTATGTTTATGGTCAAAATAAAAACCACCTAAGTTGGTCTGCCACAATTGCTTAAAGAATTTCAATTGTTATTTTTTTAAGAATAAGGTTAGTAAATTTTGTCACGTTTGAGAGAGAGATTGGGTATTAATTTTAGATAAAAAGGTTTTAAAATATATAAATAATGACGTTATATATTTTATTAGATATATTTTTAAAAAATAATAGTCTTATAATAAGTGATATTAGAATAACTTTTTAACTATTCAATTTCACGTTAAATGTTCGTGAAAAAGATAGACAAACTAAACAACTATGACAATTAGATTATTACAAGTATAGATGACTCATGACAAGTGTGTCACGAGATTGAAGGGAGGAGAATATTATCTCTAAGAAGAGATATACACATTAATCACATATTAGAAAAAATTTTGAATAAATAAAAGATAACACTCAACATACTATCGGATATATTTTTGCGAAGAAGGATAATTAGCCTCTTACAATTTACAGTATAAATTTTATTAAAAATAGATTTTATAAAGGGTTAAAATATTCGTAAATTCATAAAAATTTTACCAGTTTAAATAATAGTAGAAATTTTATTAAAAATAAATTTTATAAAGGTTAAATATTTACACCACTCATATCAATATGGATTTATGTTTTTTAATAACTATTAAATAAAGTTTTGTGTATAAATATATCTCACGTTTAGAAACTCGTTAATATAAAATATAAGTTTTTTATTTTTTATTTTTAATTTATAATATTACTTTAAATATTAATTTTTTATTCATCATTCACATGTTTTGAACGTATTAAATATCATTATAAAATTCATATAATAAAATATTTTATTACTCGAATCTTTATTTTTACTCAGCAATTTTTTACTTATATAATTCCTTCTTTAACTAGAAGTGACCGGTTTTGTCTTTTAAGTGGTTTTAACTTGTTCATCCATTCAATATAGAGTAAATCACACAAGATAAAATTTAACAACTTCCATTTTTATTTATTTTGAATTAATATAATTGTGTACTTATTAAACAAATCTAATTAAATTTAATTATTAATTAAAATAAAATTAGTACCTAATTTTTTTCTTTCTTCTTTTGTTGATAATGTATAGTTTTCACTTTGGTGACTAATAAGATATAAAATTAAAATTAGAAAAGGTATGCTTTGTAAACTTAATATTATATCCTGTTTTAACAGCTGATTAAGATCCTAATTGTGTATTAAAAGGGATTTAAACTTATACTAATGATGCTAGAGGAAATGTGGTGGTTTCAGAACTCGAGGCAGCCTGCAAAATCCTACATGGTTTTTGTCTTCCTTATTCTGAACACATGCAGTCATGCTCGACTTTCCATGTGTTCTTAGATATAATTTTGTTGCAATATATTAGCTTTATAAAAATAAATTTAATTTATAATATAGATGTTTATTTTAAGGTATTAAGATTTATAAATTTGTATTTTAAAGTTTAAGATTTATATTTTATAATTTAATATTTAATATTTTTAAAAATAATATATTTATATTGTTTCCGCTACTAGTACCATAACACAAAGTAATAATAACCCATGTATTTATACTAATTTTCTTATTTCTATGTAATTAATTTATCTTCTTTTCCTATCTCCTAATATTTTTATAGTTGTGTTTTTCTTTCTTGAAATATTATATTTGTTTTTGAATCGGACAAAGGAAGGAGATAATGAAAACACGCGCTTGAAGTGAGAGCGTGAGTCCTAATAAGTTCAGCAGCCTTGGATATTCAACATTTAATTGCATATTTTACACACCAAGACAGAGCGAAAGTTTTGATTTAGGTTGAAATGGGATTAAAATGAAATGAAACGTAATAAAAATTATTATAAAGTTAAAAAAAAAATAATATTTATTTTTTTATATATTTTTTTTATAATAACAACGATTTTAATATATATCTATTTTTTATAAAAATTTAAAATTTTTGAAAGTGAATTATATATATTAAATTTATTAAAAAATAATTTATATATATTAAAAATTGATATTATTTTTTTTATAATAATTTTAATTATATTTTATTTTAACTTGCATCAAGTTAGAAAATTTTTAAAAAATATATAAAATGAAATCAATATCCACTTAAATGTTTAAAAAAATATTTCATTAATAATTATATAAAAATATTTTTTTATTTTATTTAAGATATAAATTTAATTAAAAACAAATTTTAGATTTACACCTAATTAAATTTTAATTATGTGTTAAATAAATATATAAAATTAAAAAATTAAACTATTATTTTTTATATAGAATTGGTTTTTAATTAAAAACGAATTTAGATTTCTTTTTTAAAATAATTTATAAAAAAATCATTTAATTTAATCCGGAGGAGACGGTCTTTAAATTTCTTTGATAAAGAAGAAAAGAATGAAAGAAAAGAAAAGAAGGCAGCTAAGGGCAGCAGCAGAAGTAATAGTATTATTTATGATTGAGATATGAGATATGAAAACAAATAACAAAGTCTGATATTCTGTCAGGTATTAAGGGGGCTCCTCTCTTTCCCTATTTCCCCCAGTATCAAATCAATCCTTCTTTCCTGTTCTCTTTCTTGAAAGAATTCAAGAAAGAAAGAAAAACCCAATCTTTTATCCTTCGTTTTGAGTCTGATGTTTCGGAACATGTTCATGAGGTGAAGATCTTCCTCCATTTCCAAAGCTAAGAAAGAATTTGCTACACAAGGAAACGACTTTTCTTTCTTTTTGAGAATTCCAAGAATGGATCTTTGAAGCATCTCTGGTGACCAGTCTGTGTTTTCCTATCTCCCGAAGAAGAAAACGGTGCAATGAAACTTATTCTACCATTACTACATGTTATATTACGTTTAGTTTCGAAAATGAATGCATTGATGTTTGTTTTTTGGTCTTTATATATACTGAAACTTGTTGGTTTTGATGGGATTTTAGACGTGATGATGGCGGTGAACTCATCCTGCAAAGATGGGACCAAGATAGCAATGGATAACGGAAAGTATGTTAGGTACACGCCGGAGCAAGTCGAAGCTTTAGAACGTCTCTACCATGAGTGTCCTAAGCCTAGCTCCATGCGCCGCCAACAGCTCATCCGTGAGTGTCCTATCCTCTCCAACATCGAGCCTAAACAGATTAAAGTCTGGTTCCAAAATCGCAGGTGCATATTTTCCAAACCTTCAAACATCTAAAACATCCCAGACCATGTATCTGATCTACAGTAATAACTTGATTCCTTTTTTGATTTTTTTCAGATGTAGAGAAAAACAACGGAATGAAGCATCACGCCTCCAAGCTGTGAATAGGAAGTTAACAGCCATGAATAAACTATTAATGGAGGAGAATGATAGGTTACAAAAGCAAGTTTCGCAGCTTGTTTATGAAAACAGCTACTTCCGCCAACAGAATCAAAATGTAAGAACTTTTTATCTTCCTTTTCACGTTTCATATCTTACGAAAAAGAGCATACAAGAAGCATGTTGTTAATGGCGGTGGTTTTGTTGTGGTTGTAGACGACTCTAGCCACCACAGATACAAGTTGTGAATCGGTGGTGACCAGTGGTCAACACCATTTGACTCCGCAGCATCCACCAAGGGATGCCAGCCCTGCAGGGTTAGTGGGAATTTCTATTCTTTTTTACTGTTTCACTCCTAATGTCATGTTCCTTTCATTCCTCGTTTTTCTCTATAAAATTAAACCTTTGTTTGTTGCTTATGTGCTTTGTTTTGCTTTCCAGACTTTTGTCCATTGCAGAGGAAACTTTAACAGAGTTTCTTTCAAAGGCTACTGGGACTGCTGTCGAGTGGGTCCAAATGCCTGGGATGAAGGTTACTGTTCTCTCTGTACTATAATTATACCTTTATTCTCTGTTAATACTATTAAACAATATATATAGTAAATAATTTGTAAAAAAACAAAACAATATAGTATATACAGTGCAGCCTGGTCCGGATTTTTGATTCCTGTGCCAAATTTACATACTGCTATATGCTCATATATTCCTTATCTGTGCAGCCTGGTCCGGATTCCATTGGAATCGTTGCAATTTCTCATGGTCGCAGTGGCGTGGCAGCACGTGCATGCGGACTTGTAGGACTAGATCCTACAAGAGTAAGTTCATGTTTGCTTCCTTTTCAGAGTAGATTTGGAGAAGAATTTATTGATGTTTTTTTTCTATGTAGGTCGCAGAAATCCTTAAAGATTGGCCTTCATGGTATAGTGATTGCCGAGCTGTGGATGTTATAAACGTGCTGTCCACTGGAAATGGTGGAACCATTGAACTGCTTTATATGCAGGTAACCTAGGCTCACATTTTTTTCCCATTTAACCTTTGTCTGAAATTCATGGTGCAATTGGTGTGGTAAAAGTTCTAAATTTTGCATACCTTCTTCTTTTAGCTCTATGCCCCAACAACATTGGCACCAGCTCGTGACTTTTGGTTGCTGCGCTATACATCTGTTTTGGAGGATGGTAGTCTTGTGGTATATATGTTTCCTAAGGACCTTTTGCTATTCCTTTGACAATGTTGTCAGAAAAGTTTTTGTATTCTGATCTATATAATTGTGTTATGCCTGCTTAGATATGTGAACGATCACTTAACAATACTCGGAATGGTCCAAGTATGCCCCCAGCTGCAAATTTTGTGAGAGCAGAATTATTGCCTAGTGGTTATTTGATTAGACCTTGTGAAGGGGGAGGATCCATCATTCACATAGTTGATCACATGGATTTGGAGGTATGTAAATCACCTTGCTCACATTATGAAACATAGACACTTGTTTCCCTTTAATAGGTAAAAATTCAATTTTCTTCTTGCTTTTATGCAGGCTCGGAGTGTTCCTGAAGTTTTGCGCCCACTTTATGAGTCCTCAATATTACTTGCCCAGAAGACAACAATGGCGGTAAAGACTATTCTTTGCGTCTATAATTTCAACTTCTGCAAAATTGTCTAGAGATGTAAACTTGTATATAGCGCCAAGATACTGCACTTAGTAGTTAAGTGATACAACCTTGGATTCTGAACTTGTGCAGGCCTTGCGTCATTTGAGGCAGATTTCGCAAGAATTATCTCAGCCAAATGTTACGGGTGGGGGGAGAAGACCTGCCGCCCTGCGTGCACTTAGTCAGAAATTGAACAAGTATGTTATTCCAGCTCTTCAGACTTCAGTTTTTAATGGACTGAATGGAATCTAACAAATTCTTTTGTCCAGGGGATTTAATGAGGCTGTTAATGGATTTACTGATGAAGGATGGTCTATGTTGGAAAGTGATGGTGTTGACGATGTTACCCTCCTTGTGAATTCATCTCCTAGCAAGATGATGGGCATAAATATTTCTTATGGCAATGGATTTCCTTCACTGGGCAATGCAGTTCTATGTGCCAAAGCATCCATGTTACTTCAGGTCAGCTGCTAAATGTGTTGAAAGTTTGGCAATAACAGCAGAGGATCCACGTATTATAGCTTCTTGAACTATTAAATCAAACATGTTCTTTTTTATGAACCTGTGCTTTCCTTCTATTTGTAGAATGTGCCTCCAGCAATACTACTCAGATTCTTGCGGGAACATCGATCAGAGTGGGCAGACAGTGGCATTGATTCTTACTCTGCTGCTGCTGTCAAAGGTGGTCCTTGTGGTTTGCCAGTGGCTCGAGGTGGAAGTTTTGGTGGTCAGGTCATTCTTCCACTAGCTCAGACTATTGAGCATGAAGAGGTAAGTAATTTTTGGCTGCAATTTGGCAATTACAGTATGATCCTTGGCATCAACAGGCATAAAGTATGCTCATAGACTTGGTTCCTCATTTTATCTCGCAGTTCATGGAGGTCATTAAGCTTGAAAATATGAGCCACTATCGGGAGGACATGATCATGCCCGAAGATAACTTCCTCTTGCAGGTACTTAAGTTTTCAAAAGCAATCCCTCAACTGATGTATTTTTACGGCAGTATCAAATATTTACCTCTCGTTCTTCGATTAAACGCTTGTAATATCTTTCCTCGTATAACTCTTATTTTATCATGAACTCCTCAGCTTTGTAGTGGAGTCGATGAAAATGCAGTTGGCACTTGTGCTGAACTCATCTTTGCCCCCATTGATGCTTCATTCTCCGATGATGCGCCTATTATTCCTTCTGGTTTTCGTATCATCCCCCTTGGTTCTGGAATGGTAATTGTTTATCATGCATGATATAATCTAAATTTTTTTTATTATCTTTGTATTTCTTTCTTGTTTAATTTTGTTCAAGTTAGCTTCTTACTAGAAGAATTTAAACCTTGTGTAGGATGCATCCAGTCCGAATTGTACGCTCGACCTTGCCTCAACTCTTGAAGTTGGAGCTGCTAAACCAACTGGTGATAATTCTGGTCGTTATGGAAGCGCAAAATCTGTGATGACAATAGCATTCCAATTTGTGTATGAGATCCACGTTCAGGAACATGTGGCAATCATGGCTCGGCAATATGTTCGGAGTATTATTGCCTCAGTTCAAAGGATGGCATTGGCACTCTCTCCCTCACACCCCAGTTCTCATGCCAGTTTCCGGACACCTCCTGGTACTCCTGAAGCACAGACCCTTGCTCGTTGGATCTGTCAGAGCTATAGGTGTGTCAATCAGATCCCTTTTTATTCAATTTTTATCCCGTTTCTTTATATTATGAACTGAATCCTTGGTTGTTGATGTCAATTATGTTATTCTGGACTTAAGCTAATCACTATTTTCGGATTGTTCATCACTTCATAGGTGCTATCTTGGGGTGGAGCTGCTGGAATATGATGGAAGTGAATCCATTCTAAAAACACTTTGGCATCACAGCGACGCAGTTTTATGCTGCTCTTTGAAGGTAGTTGCTTAAACATTTCATTACCATTCACCTTATTGAGTTCTGAAATATTTTGAAAATTGTCTTGTATGTTACACCTTGCGTTGTACAAAGTATAACCTACTTGGTAATACGTGCAGGCTCTACCAGTTTTTACATTTGCTAATCAAGCAGGACTCGACATGCTAGAAACAACCTTGGTAGCACTCCAGGACATCACTTTGGAAAACATTTTCGATGACAATGGTCGAAAAACCCTATATGCCGAGTTCCCACAAGTAATGCAGCAGGTATATATGAATATCACATTCTTTGAAACGATCAATTGAAAAAAAAAACAAACTATGAGGTTGATAATAATAGTGGATATGGTTGAACAGGGTTTTATGTGCCTTCAAGGTGGTATCTGCTTGTCCAGCATGGGGAGGCCAATCTCCTATGAGAGAGCAGTCGCTTGGAAAGTGGTAAATGATGAAGAAAATGCTCATTGTATCTGCTTCATGTTCATCAACTGGTCTTTTGTATGAAAATTAGCAGAGAAGATAGGATTATAACATCGTTTTATGTATTTGCTTCATGCTTAATTAATTGATCCCTATCGTAATAGTGCCTGTTCATTTTCTTCAAGCTGCTACATCTGTTTAACTGTTGCAGACGAAGTTTAAGACAACTGCAATGCAAAAAGACGTATACCCAAGTTTTTTCCCCTTGGTTTTATCTCCCAAATCCCATGCATATGGCTCACCTGGCATATACATAGTCATGTCATTTGCATCTATCCATGAATATCAGGCTTGTTCCTTTGTTGTTATTACTGAACCGGAAAAATCTTACTGGTTTATGCATGTCATTTCACTGTGACAATTAATGGAATTTGTCTAGCATGGAATCTAGACAAAGATCCTATAATATCAACCCCACCATGATTAACCTGATTCTTTCCCCCTTTGTTGTACACTTGGAAGACAAAGGAATTTGCTTCCGCATTGGTTATGGTTTAAGCAGAAACAGCACAATCATCCCACTTCTCATGGTAGCTGGCTCGGGTAAGCATGACATAACAAAAGTAAAATGTTTATCCTAATAGATTGGTCAAACTGAAACTGCACAATCATCCCTCTTCTTGTTGAAAGTGGGGTTTTGATTAGATATGTAAAAACGTTTCGTTCTTATGATGTGTTCAATGGAAGGTTTCATATTCGAATCCGGAAAATGTAAAAAAAAAACTGAAGAGACTTTTGCATTGTCTTAAAGAAGAACCATGATTGATATCTCCAAGCCTTTTAAGATAACATTACAAAAAACGCATGTGCCAGAAAACTGAGCTGGTTTGCTAGTTGAAATATCACCAAAAATTTTGCCAATCTTTAAAGCTTAAAGCCCTTTAGTGATGGAATCTTCCAACAATGTAAGCTTATTTCCTCCCCCATAAGTTCTGATTGGGCAAAAGAGAAAAGAAAAGGAGGGTTTTTGTCAATGCCATCATTGCTTACAGGGAATGAAAAAGAAAAAGAAAAGCTTTCAGCATCATCATTGCCACTTTGAAGGCAAAGTTTGTCACAAGAAGGGTTAGAAAAGAAACGAGTTAGCCCCGTCTAATTTAAAAAACCAACAATCAAACTCTTATAAGAAAGTATTCCATGGTAATTTGCTTCTGCATATGTTGTCATGAATTGCAGACATTGAAATACTAAAATCCTTTGATCATTGCCTGTCAACTGTGAAGGGAGAAAAGGAGGAAACTGTTGGAATGAGAGGATAAAGGATCAAAAGGGCAGACAATTTGTTAGCAGCTTCCCTTTTGCCTCAGTGTCCTCCATCCCCAATCACTGTTTATTACAGGGAGTAGCAGGGTCCCTGTTTTCTAGCTGTTTCACCTAATCAATATATAGAAGCCGGGCATGAAACCAAGCCTTTCACTGCCGTTTGAAAGCAAAACTTTCACAAGCAAACCAAACTCCCAAATTTCTCAATCGAACTAATTCTGACAGAACTGGTTTCCTTTGTGAAGTGTGAATATAACTATTAACTTTATGTGTAGGTAAGCCGTAAGCATGTGTTACTATACAAATATTGGCAGAAAGAACCAACAAGGCGTGCGTTGATAAAGAGCAGAATTGATCCCACTTAAAGATTGAGTGATGTAGTCAACAATTTATTTGGTAATACAAACGAGAAAGTGAGCCAGTTTTTTTTAAACTCTGTATAGATTGTTTTTTAGCCTAATATTACAAACAAAAGTGTAAAGAAAAATGGGTCATTAATTCCTACAAGAATGAGGAAGTAATCCATTTGGTCAAAGAATTACAAATCGAGTTCATGCGCAATATCATGTAGTATCATATACCAGCAATATATCAGTTTTCGGCAAGGTCGTTGTAGTATAGTGGTGGGTATTCCCGCCTGTCATGCGGGTGACCCGGGTTCGATCCCCGGCAACGGCGCAACATAATTTTTTCCATCCCTTCTTCCGAAAATGAGAAAGAAAAAGGCTAATAAAATTGGCGTCGCCCGGACTTGAACCGGAGAACTTCAGTGTGTTAGACTGACGTAATAACCAACTACACCACAACACCATTAGCTCTTAATATTAAATATCTTTCATAAATTAGATACTTTAAAAAAACCCTACCAAATATCACAAATGATTTTCGAATTGCCTAGAACAATTTCAAGCTAGCCTTGTTTGCTTACTACACAAAATTTAAATTTAATTCGATTCATTAAAAACTCAATCTTATCTAACCTACTAAAAAGACATCGAGACAAACTCATATTCCTTCCTACATCCTTAAACTGGACATAGATATGGTACCAACCAACTAAGTCTAGACACCCATACCGATGAAAAGCCCATCCAACTGTCCGGTTGCTTCACCGGCGTGCTGCTGTCTTCAAGAAACGCGACCGTTGTAAAACGAACGTACAAATCTCTCTGTCGGCGAATTCAATTAAAGTTAAATTCAGAATTTAAGTATTTGAAGTCACCGATAAAAAAAATACTTTTAAATAGATAATATATATTTTTAGTTTTTTAATATAAAAAGTATAAATCGGTTTGATATTAATTTTAAAAAATATGTAATGAGAAAATATTTTTAAATTATTTATTTTAAGTTTTGAGTGTTTTTAAATTACTGTCAAATAGTATTTTCAGCATTACTTTTAATTTATAAAAATGTTATATAAATGAAGATAAATAAATAATTTTATTTAATAATGTTTTTGAAAAATTTTAAAATTAAAAATATTTTCTAAACTAAAATTTAGAAATTTTGTTAAACTATTTTTTAAGAGTACTTTTTCACCTAATAATTTATATGTTCTTTATTATCTTTATTTCTAAAAATGTTTTTTTTACCTAAAAATACATTTGAAGGTTAGGATTTTTATATATTCTTCTTTGATTTCTTATTGTCCACTACAATTTTATACGTAAATATCGGATGTCCGTTACTTTTTATTGTATACTTTATAGATCATTAAAACATCCTTATCCATACTCATGGTATTCTATTAAAAAAGAAAATCTCCTTATTTTTGTATTTTCAAATTAATTTTTTAATTTCTTATGATTTATATATTTTTTTATTTATATTTATAATTTATAATTCTTATAATTTTATATTTTTTATATTTTAAATATAATTTTTAATAGTTATATCATTTTATATAAAAAATTTTAGGTCTGTACCTAATTGAATATTGGGAAGAGAAGGCTATGAGAAATAAGATAGCCATTAACCATGGTGTTAACGTGACAAGGACGTGACAGACATTGATATATTATAAATGTTAGTTTAATGTCCCTGGTAAAGTCCGCTTACTTGATTAAACAATTTAGAAAGAAGAATAAAAATGATAATAATATAGAAAAAATTGTATGAAACGATGAGAATACGACACGTGGAATAATCACAGTGAGGATAATATTGAGGATTTCGAGGCTAGAAATGTACGCCGTGGGGGGGATTGGAAGGGTACGATTTCATCGATGCTTTCTTTGCTTCCTTGATTCTCAGGCTCGGCTCAGCTCAGCCCAGCCACTCTATCGGCTGGCTGGCTTTTCATTTCGCTGTTCAAAATTCAACGGTTTTTAATTAGGTTGGCGGGGGTTATTTAAAGGGCGGTTATATATTTAGTTAACCGACCCGAGGTTCTGCTACGACCCTGGAATCACGGATTTATAATTACACTGTGTATTTTCTAAATAATATACACTTTCTTTTTTATCAAACAAATATAATATACACTCAAGCAACATACATAATAAAGATTTAAAAATAATATATTTTAATAGATTATATTTAATAAATTATTATATTTTTGAATTTTAATGATTTAGATTTTATATAAATTTTATTTTAGTGATAAAATTTAGTTTTATTAATATAGTTTAAAATGTTATGTACGAAAAAATTCTTGTAAGATAATTTATTTATCAAAAATAAATATATAATATATTGATTCAAATTAATTAAATAAAATTTTAAAAATTAAAAGATCAGTAAAAGATTTATCTTTTAACTTTCACATTAAAAATAAAAATATTTATTAATTTAGACATTTAATTTTAATTTATTTAAACTTAACCTCACATTTTCATTTCATTTTGAGTGAAAACAAGAAAGTGGAGCCAAGGAGTTGATAACCAGCCAGCCAGCCAGCCTCTAATTATTGACACAAACGATAAAGAGTCAAACCCCGAGTCGAGCGCTTCGAAGCCGAGCTGTGAGGCTGGCTACGCGGAGAAGATAGTTTGGAAATCTGTTGCGTTAGCGTAAGATTCACTGTACCTTCTCCTAATTTCAGCTACAATTACAAACCATCGTAACTATCCTACGCCCCAAAGTCAAAATCACACGATGCATCTCATTCGATCATCGCCGTTCATCGTGCTTACAAATTGGAAGTCAATATCCATAACGCGCCGTTAAATTGATTGATTTTCTTTTCTTGTTCTCCTTGTTCAAAACCTGCCTCCGCTCTATAAATATCCCAACTAAATTGCGTGAGGCCTGTATTTTCTCTTTATATTAAGCTTGTTTCCGCTCCATATTTTCGTACCGGTAGTTTCTTATTTTGGGTTTATTTTTTCCTTTTTAATTTGATTTTTTCCCATCTCTGTCATGTCAACGGCTGGGGAGATGGAGCCATTGACGTCGGGAGCAAGCAATCGGATAATTCCGATTCTGAAAACCCTAAGAATTCCTCTAATTTTTATCCAATCAGTAATTTTGTACCTTCTCCTACTCCTCTTTCCTCGGCGCCGCCAACTTCGTACTGAATTTACAGCGGTTGACGATGCTTCTGCCGAGCCGCAATCTCCAGCAAAAGCAGCGAGGCGGAAGTCTATATGGAGGCGAGAAGAGGAGGACACCTTAAGAAGGAGATCTTTGGCTGAGGGGTTGAATATTGGGTTCGAAACCGGAGATGAAGAGGTTCAGTGCCGCTGGAGCACGTCTCTGTTCTTTGGCGTTCGAAGAAATGCCTTGTTTTGCCGGTCTTGGTTTCCGGCTACCGGTGAATTAAAGTGAGCACTATTCTTCTTCTTTTATTGACGTTAAATGAAAATTAAATGACTGTTTATTTTTCGTTTTCGTTTGTTTGTTTAATTATGAACTTAAGTTTCGAACTTTTGAATTGCTTATGACTCGAGACAATTAGAATCTTTTCACAAATTGATATACAAATACCGATTACTGTTAGTTTGTCTCTAGCTTGTTCTTTACTTTTTCTTAAAGTTTCCTTCATTTCTTTGCCTTTTGCTTTACTCGCTTGTTTCCTAACTGCCGTTTGTTTGTGATTTTTAGGGGAATTTTGCTCATTATACATGGGCTGAATGAGCACAGGTAAAATTAGTTCTAAATTAAGCCCACGAAGATCGCAGTTTTTTCACCCCATTGAAAAATAATTTCCTCATTTTTCGTTCTATTTTTTGTGGGTGTTCAATTCCAGTGGAAGATATGCTCAATTTGCAAAGCAACTAACCTCCTGCAACTTTGGTGTATATGCAATGGACTGGATAGGTACATAATCCGATACAAGTGTTTCGGCATATGTTTTTCTTTTGCAAAAATCTACTAAAGATTATTAGTTTTAAGTTGTTGTAATGAGAAAAAGCATACTTGCTATAGGTCATGGTGGCAGTGATGGATTGCACGGATATGTTCCTTCACTTGATCATGTTGTTGCAGACACCGTAAGTAGTTATCTATATTTCTTTTAATTTGCACTAGAAATTAACTCATAATGATTACTTTGTCCATTAACTTTTAGTTGGGTAACCCTATTGCTCGTTTGATGGTAAAACGTTTTAGTAATAAACAATTTGAAGGTTACTATAATGACTACCGGTTGGCGATAAGCAACTAAAACCTTAACTTGGCAGTCTTTGCTTTATTTAAAATTTGCCCGCAAGAAGGTGCTGACTTATTTTCTCTACTTTATTTTCAGGGGGCTTTCTTGGAAAAGATCAAATTAGAGAACCCAGGTGTACCTTGCTTCCTTTTTGGTCATTCTACTGGTGGAGCTGTGGTTTTAAAGGTATCACATCTGCCTGTTGCTTTAACTGAATTATCAGCTAAACGTTCTACTTTAATAAGGTGCAATTTACCAGGCAGCTTCATATCCTCGGATTGAAGAAATGCTGGAGGGAATTGTGCTGACATCTCCAGCTTTACGTGTTAAACCAGCACATCCAATTGTTGGGGTGAGTTGGTGTTCTGGTTCTTTATTTGTAGTGAGCTAAATCATGCTGTAGCTTCAATCAATCACCCATCAATGGTTTAATATTGACCTATGAACATTTTTAGTAATACCATTTTATGCAAAAACCAGGCGCTCTTGCTGTGATCGGTTTCTTAATTTTTTTTTCAAATGTCTATATTCAGTTATGAGTTAAACCAAAAGATATGTGCAAATAAAGTATTTGGGAGTTTTAGAGTTAGCTGGTCTGTTGTTAGCTTGAATATTGCTTTCATGATTTTGTCCTCTATAGTACCATCTAACTACTCTGGTTGAGAAGTGTGACTCACTTTGGTTTTGTATAACCATTCTGCTTGTGTAATATCAATTACTATTGTGAAAAATATGATTGGCTGCGGTTTAAACTTTAATCTATACTGTAATCCCCCCCTGTATCCCTTCAGATGGTATTTTAATACTAATTGAAACTGGTATGACAAATTGCATCTTCCCAAGCTGATAAGTGTTTTGCATGGTGTCTTAATGCAGGCTATTGCTCCCCTTTTTTCTCTGGTTGCTCCTAAGTTGCAGTTTAAAGGAGCGAACAAGAAGGGCATCCCAGTTTCGAGGGACCCTGCTGCATTGTTGGCCAAGTATTCTGATCCCTTGGTATACACCGGTCCAATAAGGGCCCGGACAGGGCATGAGATATTGCGCATCACATCTTATTTGATGCGGAACTTTAAGTCTGTGACCGTCCCATTCTTTGTTCTGCATGGGACTGCAGACAAAGTCACTGATCCACTCGCCTCCCAGGACTTGTACAACGAAGCGTCCTCCAACTTCAAAGACATAAAGCTATACGAAGGCTTCTTGCATGATCTTCTCTTCGAACCAGAGCGTGAAGAGATAGGGCAGGATATAATCAACTGGATGGAGAAGCGATTAGGCACCATGACCGCAAAGATTGATCATATCTGGTAAATGATCTTGCAGGACAAATTAGGTTCCCCCCCAATGTTAGAACACCTTCATGAAAGCACAAGTGGACGTGTTAGACAAGTTGAAAGCTCGCCACACCAATGCTTGTTCGTCGTTTGTAGTGAAAACTCATAATCATGTATAATCATGTCATATGTTGGTTTGTTTGTTTTATTTAATTCCTTCTTTCATACGGTTGTATTTGTTATTTATCCATAAACCATATTTCTTTGCAAGACTTCAATGCTACTTTTAGGTTAGGTAGGGTTTTTTGAAAATAGAAAAATCAAAAGAAAATTAAAATAAAATGTATAAAATATATTTATGATGAAAATCTTTTTTCCATGGGATGTCAACTTGGGCACTTCGAGGCACAACGCTACTGAACTAAATCTATGAAAGAAACTGTGATTATACATATACACTTGTTTTATATGCATCTTCTAAGATACGCTGCTTACAGTTAAACTGTACCAAAGGGATAAACGACAGTGGACATAATTCCTCAATGGTTCAATGATGCCGATTTACATATATAAGCAATTCTCTTGTCAGAAATCACAATTGATCAACCTCCCCAAATTAAAACTGCAAAATGGTTGTTGGAAGGCAAGCAAAATTCTGAAGCATTCTGCAAACTACCGAGTTTGTTGGCCCGAAACACGACATAGTTTCTTTAACCGAACTCTTTCCTGGCAAGAGAAAAATAAACTAGAAAGATCAGTATTGGTAGCTCTGAAGGAAATGCTATTCTTATACTCTTGATCGAGCTAGTACGAAGAGTTAACAGGAAGATGAAATGCTTGCCTCTGTGTTGTCATGATTATATCGGATCAAAAACAGACACCTACAACCTCGTATGTCATGCGTTTTCCGATCAATCTTTACGACGTGAGCATCATAGTAAATTGATTGGTCTCCGCTCTCCTAAATTCCAGCCAAGGGATGCAAATTAACAGACAGAAGATTACTGAGAAATTCATGAACAATGACTCATCTATTAGTCACCTGCAAGCACAATACGAGATCTCCAACAGCCACCTTATTACATTCGGAATGCTCGAATGGGATGGATCGCTCTCGTACTGCCTTTTTTACATTAACCCATTCATCATCATCGGCTCCATATCCAACAAATCTGACTCGAACTTCCTTTAACAAACAATACATTTTATCAAAAGACTTAAAATAAATAATTGGACAACAACTATGACCAAATATTAGCTCAGTACAAACATTGATCTATACAGTGAATGCAATAATATGGTTTAGATACTTACAGCTTCACCGGAACTTAGAAATCGGCGAGTGAGAAACATGTCAACATCATACCTGTGCATCAAAATAAACTCAAGCAATTTTTTAAATACAAGATTCCCAGGATATAACTGAATGATCACAGCATATTCCAACTCAACAGATCAATAATAACAATCAAAAACCCTGGATGAGTGCTATTGGAATAATTTATACTTCATTTGCTTACCATGCTCCATCTTTACATGACTTTGCCTCGAATTTTAGTTCTGATAAATCAGGGATCTTTTCTTCAGCTTGTGAAGCCGCTCCTATAGAGAGGGAAGAAGGTTAGATTTCTGCACCAGTCAATAGGAATAGTAGTGAACTTGAGCATAAAATTAGACGCTCTTAATCTATACCAGTAAAAGTTCTACTTTACAAGCAAAAGAAAGTAAGAACTATCTAGGATAGTAGAAATCACTTCACTTCTTCAGCTCTATTGAGCAAAAGCGGGACAAAAGTAGATTTTTTTTATTTATAAAAGAAGGACACACACACCTTTAAGAGTTTGAGAACTTTGATGTCCATTGTTTAGAGGTCTAGTTTCAGGTATCGGGGTCGCATTTCTGGGTGCATCAGTAAAGGAAGGGACTTCGGTTGGGATTTCTTTCTTCCTAGATGCGAACCAGCTTTGTACCTGAGAAACAATAACAAAATGAGTGATCCTAGGAGACCCCGAAAAGCATTCAACATGAACAAAATAACGAAAATCGAAAGAAGCTGGGAGAAATAATAATAAGACAATAATGGAGTAAAGAAAGACCTCAGTCCATTTAACAATAGGTTTGCCAGCACGAGCCGAGGACGAACTGCAAAGACAAAATGCATCTCAATCCAAGCTCATTCATTTGTTTAATCTAAAAGCAAGGGATGGGGCGTGCAAGAGGAACTACAATGATGCACATGAAATGCAACTAACCTGAAACTTCTTGCAATTTTTTGACAAAACTCCTTACTCTGCAGCAGCTCCCTTGATTCCTCTAACAATTTCTCCATCTTATCAATCTGTACATAAAGGGTAGCTAAGAACTTTAATACAATGGTCACATTGTTCAGCTTATCACAATATGTTAGAACCAACAACAATCAGACATTATTACCACGCTAAACAAAGAATGATTCCAAAACCCAATGCATAAGAACAAAATAAAAGAGGAATCAATCCAAATTATCGCATACACAACCTAAAATCAAGAGAGAAGCTCTAACTTCACATTTCTCATGAATCACAGACAACATTAAAACGTATACCCGCTGATTAGAAGCAGAATTATAGGAATTTTTTATATTGAAAAAATGTGAAAATATATAATAACACCATTTGTTCTAGACCCCGTAATCTAATGACTGACCAGATAAAAAATGTCACTAAAAACAGGAAAAAAGTTTTTTTTTTAAACCTCGGCTGTTGTAAATCCAGAGAACACCAGTTTCTGTCTCGGGCGCAGACGATCCATAAAACACTCCAAAAATAGATTCTTTTTTTCCTAAAAAAAAAGATAGAAACTTTGGGGATTAAGCAGGCTCTGAATTTGTATAATCCGGAAAACCCTAATGGCTAAAGTGTTGGAAATTTTAGAGACAGTCGCACAGAAAATGCCAGTTTAAGCGCCTTCGTAATTTTGGATTCAATTTTGTTTCTTTTTGCGTTTCTTTTATTCTCCTTTTCGCTATACAATAGAAGGGCTTTGACCTGTTCAATATTAAATTATTTTTTTATTTCAATTTGATATTTAAAACCTATTAACATTAATATAAAAATACAAAAATTAATAGTAAAGATAAAAAATAAATTTATGATTTGTTAAAAATAAATTCGACTTCTAATATATTAACTATCAGTTTTTCATAGATATATAATGATATTTACTGAATTATTATTAAAATAACTAAATAAAAATAATTATGTTAAGATATACGATAAACATAATTTATCTAATAATTTTTTTACGAGAATATCTCAGCGTCCTCTCCCTCTAGACTAGGAAAACGAGGGAAATATATTGTATTTCGTTTTCATGCAGTCAGTCGTTTCCCACGTTCCTCACCTTGCTAACAGGATGCTTTCAAGGAATTGAAACCATTATTGCAACCAAGTACGAGCATTTATTTATTTTTCATCATTATTTTTTCCAACCTTACATGCTAGTCCCTTTTATGGCTTTGACATTTCCCTTTAAACAATTAAAAACCGAGAAATTTATCCTAGGATCTTCCTTCCATTATTGTTATCAACACTCGTTGTTCATAAACATTTATGGGTTTTGCTTTGCTTTTACTCTTACTATAAAAAAGGGTCGGTTTTTGCCTTTTGATCCATCAAGGCAAAACCTTGTTTTTCTGTTGTGTTCTGTTCCCAAGCATTGTTGGATTTGCAGAGACGGGTGTCGGGTGGATAAGTCGGCCATGGCTGATGGTGTTGACTGTTGAGGATGTGTACGGTGAGGATAGTGCCACGTTGGATCAGTCTTTCACTCCAGGGACTGCCTCTATTGCTAGGTGATGTCCTGCAGCAATGCCAATATTACCATGCCTTAAAATTTCAGAATTCAGCTGAGTTCTGAAAAGACAAAGGTCATATCTTTCCACACAAACTTTCAAACAGGTGATATGCATTGTTTGTACCACAAACTGAAAAGTTATGTTCTTATTGAATTCAGAGAGAAAGAAGATGATGAATATAATTCGCCAATACACGCCTTTGCATCGATACATGGCAATGGTGGATCTTCAGGTAAACATTTCATGCCTTAAATTCCCCACATTGGTAGTTCTGACTGTCACTACCAATTGAATATAGCATCTGTTATATAGATTGCATTTGGCAGGAGAGGAATGGACGACTATTTTACAAGCTTCTCATCGATAACGTGGAGGAACTGTTCCCAGTTGTGTACACTCCCACAGTTGATGAGGCTTGCCAAAAATTTGGCAGCATTTTCAAGCATCCTCAGGGTCTTTACATCAGTTGGAAAGAGAAGTACGTGTTTTCACTGTGTCCACAGTTGTATTTGAATTCTATTCACTAATGAATCATCAAGTTATACTCGAAGGGTCTATTGACATGGTATATCAATAATCAATAGATAAAAAATAGATAGATAGATAGATAGATGAGAGATAGAAGAGAAAGAAACTAATTATAAGCGTCTCTCATAGGTTCACTAATTACTTGACTGTTGGCGGGTCTCTTTGTATGTGTTGTCCGGAAAGAGGAGGACTCAATGATTATTCGTTCGCCGAACCAGAAGTAAAAATTTTGGTAGATAGGGATCTCGTAAAAACTTCTTTCGAGGAACGGGCTAGGCCGGGTCATTTCTCAAGAACAATAGCTAAGGGACCCGATACTACCACGTGGATCTGGAACCTACATGCCGATGCTCACGAATTCGATACCAAATCATACTCTAGATTTTCTCAATGCCAACGTGTTATGGACATAGCTGCATGATTTAATTGGCAAATGGGTTGATTTTGCAAGACAATCCCTCTGTTTTGTCACCTCATACTTTGAAATTGTGTATGAATACAAGTTTTTGATGCGGAGGTGCTTTAACATTAGGAAGCTAATGTTAGTACTTTTTATCTCCAAAACAAGAGTAACAGGAAAATAGAAAAGGTGCTGCATATCTCATAACATCTCATAGTAATTTATGCATACAATTGAATTGTATTATTACTCGTACAAAGCTTGGATGCAGATGCATGGTCGCAAAAGCCAGAAACACATTCGAAACCATCCTTGCACAATCATCCTCGCAAACAAGAATTTAGAGAAATGGATGTGCCTTAAGCTCTATAGATGCCAGATGGATCAGCATTCTGAATAATCCAAGGGTGCTCCAGAAGCTTATGAAGCGGCAAGCGTTCTGAAGAATCCTTGACAAGCATCTGTAAGTAAAGTTAAATGCTCAGAATATGTATTAAACGTTGTTTATCACAAGTTAACAAGGCAACAAAAAATACCTGACTAATGAGGTCCTTAGCTGCGGATGAAACTATTGGTTTAGGAGGAAACTTCAGATCCACTTGCACAATCCTGTGGACAAGGTAAAGGCACATCATTCATATGCATCTGACCAGAAGATGTTATTTTTTTTCTTTGTGCTGAAACATACCTTCGGTAAGTGTCGGAGTGTTCCTTGGCCTCAAAAGGAGGGAGTCCGTAAAGGAACTCATAGCACAACACACCGAGGCTCCAGATATCTACACTAGCATCGTGCTCTACACTCTCAACTGTGGAGAACAGAAAAAAGAAAAGGTGAAACTTAGTTTTTTCTCTTACTCTAATTGCTTCATGTACCTATAAATGTTACATTTTTGTACACAAAATGTGTTGCTAATGGTTAGCCACAAACTTACCCATTTCAGGAGGGAGATAGTCAAGTGTGCCGCACATTGTCCGCCTAGGGTTAAATGTGTGTACTGACCATCCAAAATCAGCAATCTTAAGTTCACCCTGGCAAGGAATCCCAGTTGACAAGATGAGCACTATAGACTTTCAATGTAAAAAAACAATAATAAGTACAACCTATAGAGTAGGTATCACCTGTGCACCAATTAGCAAGTTCTCGGGTTTGATGTCTCTGTGTATTACATGCTTTCCATGGCAATAAATGAGTGCCCGAGCTAAAGATGCAACATACTAGAACAAACAACATAAGCATACAAACCAATCATCAAGTTAGTCTTCTTTTCAATAAATCATTAAGCATTACAAACTATCACAAGAATCTATAGACCAAAAAACAAAGAAAACTCACAGTAGCCGCTCGTCTTTCGCTGAAGTATTTACATTTTTGCAGCTCCTTGTAAAGTTCACCCTTGGGTGCATACTCCAGTATCAGGTAAACACGTTTCTGTAAAAATTGGTATTCAGGGAAAACAAATGTTAATGCATTTCAATTAACTTGTACACAAGGAAGCATCAATATAGGCCACTATACCTGATCATAGAAATAACCATAAAGCCTCAATATATTGGGATGGCGCAGGTGACTTTGTATTTCCACTTCACGGCGTAGCTGATGTTCAACTTGAGACTGTTGCAGTTGGTTTTTAAAAAGGACCTTGAGTGCCACGATATGATTGCTCTGTTCCAGAAGAATATATAGATCAGCCTAGTACAAAATTTACAAATAATAATATCATATATATCAATGTTTGAGCTTTGAACTTGCCTAGTATATGACCAGATAATAATAACAAAAAATAACCCTTCAATTTTCCTCGTATTTCTTAGCAGATAAAAGGATCCATGAAAGAAAAAATAGTTAAAGAAACAAACCCTCTTTTCTCTAGCTAAATAAACGTGACCAAACTTCCCTCGTCCAAGGGGCTTTCCAATGTCAAAATCGCTAAGCGTCCATCTTTTCTTTTCACCCGCGGAAGCCTCTGTAGAAGCCTGTAAAAATTTCAATATGAACAAATTAAAATACAAATACCAAAATCCAAACATTGTCTCAAAACGAGATGAACAAATCAATAACGATCCGTTCAAAATTTTTCGAAATCCGCTAATGCTAGACACCGAAAAGAACGAAATCCAGACATGAGATTTATCAAAATTACCAGATCTGCCATTAGAACCCTAGAAATCAACCTTATTCGGGAATTGAAAAGGAAATGGCGAAACCCTTCTCAAAACTTTCTCTCTTCTATAAAAGAAAGAAACTAAAAAATCGATCTTTGATCGGTTCTTTAAATATGAAAAACAAAAACAAAGACAAAACTATCTCCCAAGAAAAAGAACGAAAAGGAAAACGGTAAAGAAAATCCAAACCTTCTCTTGTTGTTGAGAGTTGGTCTGAGCGATCGCCATTGTTTTAGAAAGAGAGAAAAGGAGAGCAAAAACCAAAATTCTGAGGGGAAAGGCCGGACGAGAAAAAGGACCGATGAGAAGGAAAGAAAGAGAACGATGACAAAAATAAACAGAGTTGTTATGAATATGAACTGTGGATTGGATTGGAGGAGGCCCCATTTCCAACGGTCGAATTACTCAGCTGTGCCACGTGGAATATATTTCAAAATTTTCCTTCTTTGAGATCTGAGGACTGGAGGAGCGTCTCTTCAGAGGTCATGTCGGCTATCTCATGTCCATGGATATGGGCTAATAAGGTGAATGTCTGGGCCTATTGACAGAGATTTTAGCCCAACTTGAAATTCAGTAAAAAAAATTAAATAGTTTAATTTGTAAAATAAAAATTTAAATAATTAGAATAAATTCAAATTTTTAATAATTAATAAATTAATTTTAAGTTTAAGTCAATTTTTTATGATATATCTATATTAATATAAAAAATATATGTCACATATGAAAAAACATATTAAAAAATATATACATATTTTATATAATTAAAGAAAATTATTTATATTAAAATTAAATTAAATTATAGCATGATAAATAATTATAATTAAATTTATATAAGTACTCAAAATTTCGACTTAAATTTCATAAACTCAATTTGAATTAAAAAATCAAATAAAATTCAAATTATAAAATATAACATTTTAAATTAAATAATTTAATTTTTTATTTAATTTAACTCAATCAAATACTCATCCTAAATATATATTTTAATTATATGAATGAACAAAATGTAATTGTAATTTCGTATGTGCAGGGATTATTTATAGTAAATATTTTTATAAAAGAAATTTTTATTTAATTACAGTGATTACAGTAATATATGTTCTAGAGTATATACTCTCAATTATTGGACATTGGACGCTCAAACACTGTGCTGACGGTATTAGTGCTCAAATCCGTGACTTCCAGGAATAATTGTTTCTTCAACCGATGAAGTTAGATAATTTATGTTAATTTTAAAATGTTGCAGTTTTTTTTTTGGGGGGGTGGGGGGGGGTGGGGGGCACTTGTGAGACATAATAGCGGGAAACACGACCACAGCAAATTTTCTTGGGGAGCAATTCCCCGGATTCACGATATTCCGATATTAATGAATACATCACTATCATAAAATATCCTTTTTAGGACATTGTTTTAGCCTTTAGGCAATTGTTTTGTGGCATGGGCAACCTAGTCCATGACTCTACATGAAAAGTCTATCTTCTTAATACTTAATACACAGATTTGGAAGAAACTAGACCACAAGAAATAGCCTTGGAATAAACCAAGTTGATATTAATAAATATAAGTGTTCGGTTTTTATAATTCGTTTAAATTTTTTTTGGGATTTTTTTAAAAAATTATTGTTTCATTTATTCTTATGATTTATTTAGAATAATTCAGATTAGTATATATTATATATTTAATTTTAATAGGTAAATTACCGAATAAAGATGATATGTATATATGGCTTTAAACTAAAAAATGTTTTTTATATACAAAACTTTAAAATAAAAATCTCTTAAACGACATAAAGTTGCTTCTAAAAAAATCTCTTTGATAAAAAAATTATGGGTCATTTTTTGACATATTATTCATGAGATCAACCTATCAAATATATTTATGTAATTAATTTTTCATCAATTTTTTTATTAAACAAATTTCCATTATTGTTTATTGAAATTAATTTTAAATCATTTTTATCAAAAAAAATTAATAAAAAGTATAATAAAAAATAATTAAATAAATATATTTAATTAATAAATTTTATAAATAATATGACGAAAATGATCGTGATATAATTTTTTTTAATACTAAAGCAAGTTGGTTAAAAAGAAAAGGACTTCAGCAACTTGAGTTAATGTTCATCCCAATCCAGAACTCATCATGAGTCAAACAAGGATGTTTCATCAACAAAAACAAAAGTTGTTCTGTAAAGCAAAGGGTTCCCCTAAAATACTAAAGTATGGTATAAAAAGGGAAAAAAATATATAATTCTATACAACAACCTAGTTTATTTTCAATTCTTAAATCATTTGAATTTTTTAAGAATAATAATAAAAAATTTAATGTCAAAAGTAATAAAAAAAATATAATTATTTTAATGATAATTTTACAGTAAAACAGCTAACATGCAAAATTAAAAAAAAAAACACAAAATTATAATTAAATTCGGAAATTTGCAAAGCTTGTATCATCATGTTTAGCGTGTAAAGAAAACGACAAAGAACTGTCCGAACTCACGAGGAAGAAAAGCTGTTTGTGGATAAACTTGAAGCCTATAATATAACAAATGGAAGGGGAAAAACGGTAACAAGCAAGCAGGCCAATTTCCCGTGTTATCATCGTACGGAACTTCTGATGATAGGATTTTTATTCGTACGAATCATGTGCTCTCCGTCTTTTGTCCGATTGACGGGAAAGCTAATCACTGATGCTCGCATGGTGCAATCTCAGCCGTTTATCTCCACAGATGAAGGAGGTTAGGATTTTTATTTTATTTAAAAGGTGATTCTAATAAAAAATAATATTTATTATTATATTTTTAAATCTAAAAAATATATTGAAATCAAATGTCGAAAAAGAATCCCATTTTAACTCAAAAGGTTTGCTCCATATCTTTTACCAAACCCAATCGCAAATAGATAAGTTCAAACCACCAACTCCCTTTCCCCCTCAGCCAACAGCATTACTAAAGCTTAGGGGCGTTCATTTAAAAAAAATCAACGATTTTCTTTTTATAATTTTTAAAATCAATTTGAAGTTATTTTATTTTACTTTATGATAAAGATATTCCAGAAAATTTTAAATTGAAAACAAAATTATCCGGAGAGAGGAATAACTAAAAAAATAATATTTTTTTCATTATATTTTGTGAAGTTGTATTGATGTTGTAGACTAAATGTTAAAAATAAATTTTAAATTTAAATTAATTAAAAATCCATAAAATGATTAATGTATGTTTTTGTCGTGACCTTGGAATGGATACAAATTGATATCTTTTACATTTTTTGGAATTAATTATACATGAAATTGATTTACGTACTTAATTGGTTATTGAAATTAGCATCAGGGACCAATTTATTTGGTTTTTGATCCTTAATATGATCATATTTATATATTTTAGGACTATTATTTAATATATTCTCATTCCCCTCCGGAAGGAATAATATTTTCATATCTTGGAGTGAGGTGATACATTTTTTAACTCAACCATGGTTAACTGGGAACAACTACGGGTTGGGGAACCAGTTTATAATCAAGAGAACCGCTGCTCTTCAAAGAATTATAGAACGATGTACAAAAATGATGATAGGAGAATCAATACGACTAAATCCCACTATCAGAATCCCTCCGGCGGACCTATACGACTGTCCGATGGCTAGCTTTCCATCCGTCAACTTTAACAGCAGCAATGCACCCAATAGTCCATGTCCCGTCGATTACCTCGCGTCTCTCCACCGTTGCCTACCGTCAAACGACTACGAATCAGACTCGGTGAGTGAGGATTCCGATTTACCTGTCGATGCATTTTCATGCGACCATTTCCGGATGTACGAGTTTAAGGTGAGGAGGTGCGCTCGTGGAAGGTCGCATGACTGGACCGAGTGTCCGTACGCCCACCCGGGTGAGAAGGCCCGGCGAAGGGACCCGAAGAAGTTCCATTACTCTGGAACTGCTTGCCCCGAGTTTCGCAAAGGAAACTGTAGAAGTGGTGATTCCTGTGAGTTCGCTCACGGTGTTTTCGAGTGTTGGCTCCACCCAGCTCGTTATCGTACTCAGCCTTGCAAGGATGGTACCAGTTGTAAAAGAAGGGTCTGTTTTTTCGCTCACACGCCGGAGCAGCTTCGGGTATTTCCACAGCAGAGTCCAAGAGGAAATGAATCCGGTTCAGGTGATTTGGATCATTTTGGTTCGCCTATGCGACACCGTCTGGAGTTTGGCACTTCGACTCCTGTATCCCCACCTTCTGACTCGCCTCCTATGTCACCCAGTGGCTCATTTAACTCGGTGAGTGAACTTTCTGCTTCTATGCGAAGCCTGCAACTCGGTAAGGTCAAAATGAGTAGTGCTTGTTCCTGGGGACTACAAATGGGATCGGGATTCAGTTCTCCCCGTGGCTCCACACTCCGACCCGGGTTTTGCACCTCTCCCTCCACTCCAACTCGTACACCGACTCGGTCTTACCTCTGTCAGTTCGAAGAGGAAACTGCAATGGAGAGAGTGGAGTCTGGGAGAGACATAAGGGCAAGGATGTATGCAAAGCTGAGCAAGGAAAACTCTCTTGACCGTCACGATCCAACAGGGTCGGGTCCTGATGTTGGATGGGTATCCGAGTTGGTAAAGTGAAAATGGCCCTTCGGAAATGATTGCGTTCTCAACATCTATTGTGATTTATTTTTTGAAATTTAAACCAAAAACGGTGGCCTTTAATTCTTCAGACTTTTTTGTGAATATTGTCGATGCATCTGGTTTGGATATTTGGCACTGTAAATAGACGACGGGGAAGGGAACTGGGTAGTCGTTTGTTTTCTATTTCATGAATCCTGAACCTTTCCTTTTCCTTCCGGATATCATCTCTGTAATGTTTCCTATCATAGCTAATCAATGTAATATATTTCTTAATATTTTCCTATATTTGCTTAGTGGTTTAGAATGGGAAAGCAAACTTGTTCCTCTACGTCAAGAAACCTGTAAACCAGTAGCAAGTTTTACTTCAGATTCATGGAGAGGGAAATGGCCAAAAAGTCAACAGCTTTTCCACACAAGTAAATTTTGGGACATTGTTTCCTAGCCTTATGTTCCAATGTCTCTGGAACTGAAATAGTAAAACCGGAAAATGTTGACTGTTGTTCGAGTGCCGTTCTGGTTCACAATAATCTTAGTCTTTTCATTTTCATTTCAATGTGGGGCATTTGGGTAAAAGTAAAACTTATCTAGGAGTCGTTGGATGCTGAAGATCTTTGAGTCTAAGTTCATCATGTCTTTTCCATCACGAGCAATCCATAGACCATGACAGCAACACCAAGTCTGGAAGTTATCGATTTGTCGGTATTCTTGAGAGTTTGTGAGTGAGCTATTGAGGAATTTTGGATTAGTTAATACATATTTTTCTTATTGCTTTAGATCGGTTTATATGATATAATATTTATTTAATTTTACATTAGTTTTAAATTATTAAATGATAATAATAAATAACTAAAAAACATTTTTTTTATTTTTTAATGATAAATTTTATGTAGTTTTGTTTATTAATCTTATTTATCTATTTTTATTCATTTGGTGGTTATAAATTAACAACATAAATTAAATTAATTTTATATTATATTATATAATTTGATCTTATTAACTTAATTATTTATGTATAATATTATGTTGGGTAATTCAATTATAGGTAAAATTATATTTGAACTATTTAATTATAATAAGATTATATCTAAATTAATCAATTATGAGTAAGATTATATTTGTATCACCCAATTATAAGTAATATAACATTTTGGTCAATTTTTATATTTTATAATTTCTTTTATCTGTTTATATATTAAATTAACTAATAATTTTAAATAAAAAAATCTAATATTAACAAGAGTAAGCCAATGATTTTGAAGAAAATGACTAAACTAATATATTATTTTAGATATAAAAGGTGAATGAATCGTAAATCTACTCATAATTAAGTGAATGAAATATATTTTTTTAATAATTAGGTGTTTTAAATATAACTTTTTTCATAAATAAATACTCAAACTGAGTTTAAAAACTAAACGCTTCAACTGATGTCTTCACACTCCATCCCTGGAGACCTTCTTTTTTCTATTATTTTTGGGGTTCCCCTCGAGTCGATATTCACTCCTTACATAGACAAATATAATTTTTAATAATTAAATATTTGAATATAAATCTATCTATAAATAAAATAACTTTTATTATAATTTACTTAAATTATAATTAATAAGATAAATATAAATAATTATATTAAAATTGAATTATTTATATATTATTTTCCCTAATTAAACTCAATTATACAAATATTAAGAAATTGAGAATCAAGCAAAATTAAAAAAAATGATAATTAAAACTTTTATTCTGCTTAAAGAAACTTATCGTGTATTGTATATAAACCTAGTAGATAGAGTGCGACGTGTACTGTTTTGAACTGATCAATACAACAAGTCCTTATCTGCTCATAATATTCTAATTTATCCCCGTAAGTTAAGAGCCACTTGTCTTAGTGATTATTTAGTATGATGCTGTGATGTGAAAGTTCTTCAGTAGAAGAGACAACAAGCACTATCGGTCTTGGTTATATATTTGTTTAATTTTAATTGAGTAAATTAATAAATATAAATGTATATAATTTTTTTATATTCGTTTTTTAAGAAATATAATTTATTCGTTTGTTTGTTAACATAATAAATAAACATAATAAACAAATATGCAATATGTTAAACATTTAATATTTTTAATTGGTTTGATTAATTTAATTATTTAATTAATTTTAAATTGAATTTAATTGATAATTAAAATTAGAAAATCTTAACCCATAGATGAAATCTAAAAATATGTAATAAATTAATTAATTTTATTTTAGTTCGGTCAGCTAATTTTTGTTTAACGAATAATACACATTCTTAGACATATGCGGATAAATTTAAATGAACATAATCAAACAAACATAAACAAACGAATAAATATAAACAAACAAATTATCGAACATTTATAAATATAAATAAACAAATAATTTTTTTATTTGTGTATTTATTTAATTAAATGAATAATTTTTTTATCTAGATTAAATAAACGATTTTTTATCGAACGAATCAGAAATAATTCGTTTGAACATTGGTTTATAATTTATTATTAAATAAATAATATAAACGAATGATTTATAAACAATTCGTTGAAGGTTGGTTTACAACCCTATTCATTTTTATTTATTTATTTATTTATTTCAGGTTTCTTGTTTCTTCGGAGTTCGTAGTAACTGTGGTATGTATAGGAAGTTGTATACTTGTATTGTTATGTTAGCCTATTTTCATATATTACTGTCATATTCAATTATTAAAATATATTGTTTATTATTATATAATTTTTAAAAAGAATATTCTCATATATAATAAAAAAATAAAAACATAACTGAAATTATAATACTATTATGGATCGATGTTGATTATTTTAAATATAATTATTTTTTTATGCATCTCGTAAACCTAAAATTGTCTCATCTGACTTGGTGGACATTTTGGATATTAAATATTAGCCTTGATCAAAGAGGCCGACAAAGTGGACGATAGTTCCTAGATTTGGTTCCTTTTGAAAATAAAATAACAATATTTGGACGTAGTAGCAGGAAACGAGGCTTTAAAGTGATACAGGTGACCAGGATGTTCATAACCGGGTACCCGAATTTCAGGTATTAAAATATCGACTCATGATTTGACCTATAAAAATTAGATATTTATAATTTGGGTATCCGTAAAATTTAAGTATTCGTAAAATCATATATCGGGTACCTAATTTAATTTTTTTATATTTTTTTAATTTTACTTTTTAAAAAATATATAAGAAATATTTAAATTTTTATGATATATATTTTAAACACAAAATTATTGATTTGAAATATGTTTTAAAGATAAATATTTGAATATATATGTATATATTAAAGTTTATCAATAAAAGAATGTATTATTCTCGATTATAATTTTTTTTAAAATCTAATATTGACAAATTAATATAAATATTTATAAAAATTCAAAACTTAAACGTATATAATACAAGTATAAAAAGAAGTTAAGGATTTAAAATTAATTTTATAGATAAATAATAAAAAATATATAATAAAAATATAATTTAAAAATATATATATTTATTAAAATTACCGGGTTGGGTCGGGTACCCGGTTCTTAAAAAATTTTTGGACCTGACCCGGCCTAACTACCCGGAAAAAATACGGGTCAGGTACCCAGTCCAAAAAATTCAGATATTTTATTATAAATACCTCATAATTTTTAATCGGATAGACAGATCAACGGGTCCGATAATTCGAGTCAGATATTTTTGAACACCCCTACAGGTAACTGGCGTATGCGGGGAGTAGATTCTGTGCTGGCGTGTTCTCCGAAACTATTGTAGACTTCTATTCCCGTACGATAATCAAAACCATGGCGTTCGTAGACAGCCAAATCTTCTCTATGCGATTGAAAATTGAATTTGAAATTGCTATATACCCTATGTATATTTACTTTCTGTATTTTCAAAAAAACTTATTTTATGTAAAAATATACTTTTTTATAATTACAAAATTTTGAAAAATATATAAAATATTTTTTAAAATATACTAATATGATTATATGGTAATATTTATTTTAAAAAATTATAAATATTTTACTATATAAAATATATCAGCTTATGTAAAAATAATCAGCATATATGTAATATCCTAAGTTTTAGTTCTTTATACAAATTATTTAAACTACCTTAATTCTTCTTAAATCTTTTTAATTATAAAAATGTTTAAATATATATTCAAGCTTAAAACTTTTAAGAGATTTTAATCAAACTAAAACATTTCATAAAACATGTATTTGTTATTATTGATGTTTTAAACGTTGTTAATGTATAATTTAAATATTACAATGTTAAAAAAATTAAATTACAATGTTAGAATAAAAAATATAATTTAAATATTCTAGTTGGTTGATATTAAATTTATTTTTTAAATATTTTAATATAAAATTTAGAAAAGAAAAAAAAAAACTCGATATAAATTTTAGATGTTCTATAACGTGACTCCAGCACACTAACATCCCATTATTAAAAAAACAATACTAAACACGAATTTTCTTACCTCAATGATTAAAAAAACGATTATTATTTTTAAAAATTATAAATTTAAATATTAATAATATTAATAAATAATTGAACGATCGAAAGTATACTCTAAAATCATTACTACTGTAACTATGATTAAGACTCCAACAGGATCTAAGCTTATCTTTTAGGCCCACACTGTTGTCTTTGTACTGTAGATCGTGGATGCATAATATGGGCCTGCATATACTATGTTGTTAATCCATAAAAGAATACGTGGAAAATAGGATTTTCTTAAATAATTTTTATATTCCCATTTTTCTTTTCTTTTTTTCTCAATACTTCCCTGGATAAGCCGCGCACTACAGTTAAAAACTTAAAACATTCATTTTTTAAACAAAGCGGTTACTTTGTTAAGTTTAAATCGAATGGAGGTGGCCGTGGTTGAACTTGAAAAGATAGGAGAAAGGAAGAGATATTGTCAGTTGTTACTCGTCAATTATCTTCATATCTCAGAAACCACGAGCTGAGTAAATCCGTCTCCCCTACAAAAGTGTTGAAGATATAACATTCTTGATTCTTCCTCTTAAATTATCGCAGATCTGCGCCGTCTTGCTGAATCCATCTTACGTCTCTTTTGATACTTTTCATTTCTCGCTCATTTTGTTAGATCGGTGATGGATTTCGTGAAGGTCTTCGATCAGACGGTTCGCGAAATGTAAGTTAAAGTTCTTACCTCCGTTGCTCGAAATCTCGAATAAAACTTCGGTTTATTACTGTTTTTCATCAAAGATCAGTTGATTTTATTGTTTATTCTTTTGCTATTTCAGAAAGAGGGAAGTTAATCTAAAGGTGTTGAAGGTTCCGGAGATCGAACAGAAGGTGAGATCAATTGCAATTTAATGTTTGCTCGAATGCTTGTTGCATAGAGAAATACGCTTAAGATTTGATCAGTTATTAGATTCGTTAAATTTGTTGTTTAAGGAAAGAGTAAGATTATAGTTTTGTGTATAAAATAAAGAGTTGACAGTGGTTGAATGTAAAAGAGAAATGTTTGTCGGAAATCAGAGTATATTTACTGAAAGTACTAGATTCGTCTTTGAAACAGAGGTTTATCATATTTTTGGAATCTGGAGATGAAGTCAGTTATTACTTGCTAGGATAGTACTTTTGTTTCAGCTGAAAGACACTTAAGTATAAGTAACTTATGCTAATTTTCTACTTGACCTTTTGGATTATAAGTTGTAAGCCAGTGACGCCCAGTTTTGAAACTTTTCCTTTGAGTTTCGGGTGTGATTAGTGGTGTACATGAGTTGCCTTTGTAGTTGTATTCTATGTTTTCAATCTTCCATGCTTTGCATTTTTATCATAGATGGGATCACCGTGTATGATGCTACACCAATGCCATTTAAATTGCAATCTTCCTTGCGGTGAAATTTGGTTGTTTTATCATTAATTGAATGGCTAGTTCAGAACTTGTTGGAAAATGATAAAAACGTATTGCAGTATGCATGATGATACGTTCAGTTTTTTTTTTCTGGTAATACTTTAGTTTCAATTTGAAGTGCATGTAAGGATCTATATTGAGATTGATCTGGTTACATGTTTTATATGGAAAATGTACGCAGGTACTGGATGCTACGGATAATGAACCATGGGGACCTCATGGGAAATTGTAGTTGACAACTTTCGCAAACAATTTCTTTTAACATTCTGTTTCGCATCCCTTTTGTTGGATTGATGTTTGAAAGATATCTAACACTTTATGCTAATCGGATGTGCTACCATATATTGTAGCTCTGAATTCCAGATGGTTAAGAATGTGCATTGGACAAGATTGGAAGAGACTGGAAAGGACTGGCGCTATGTTTACAAGGTATGTGTATTCTGGCTAACCATATGATACGGTAGATTTGATAAGTACTTCCAAACCTTGTTGGCTTATGCTTTTCATGTCTTGAACATATGAATCTATTTCTCTACCAGGCATTGACTGTTATTGAGTATTTGATTTCTCATGGATCTGAACGTGCGGTTGATGACATAATAGAGCATACTTTCCAGGTCTCTGTAAGGCCTGAATCCCTTTGTTTTTCTGTGAGTGCCTTTGTATTGTTTATGGAGTAACTTTGAATTTTTCTAATATTGTACTTCCTCTATTTGTTTTACATTTCGCAGTCCCTCACAAGTTCTGAATATGTTGAGCCAAGTGGGAAATTCCTCGAGTGAGACTAGACTTCATGGCAGGTTTATGTCTTACTCTGTTCATTATTATTTGAGAGTTATTTAAGAACTTGGCTTTACATTGTTATCTTTAAGTTGGAGAAATGTGTTGGGCATGTCCACTTCATTTCATTTGATTATGAACTCCATGATTATTATTACAAGCTGCACTGCCATAATTTGGTCATAGGACTCATGATTCTGTCGTTAATCCATTTATTTTAGATTATGGTGCTTTTTTCACAATTCATAATACTGTATTTTGATTATGGAAGTTTATAGCACCTGCACCCTTGCAAATATACCTATTTGTTTTTTGCAACTTTTTTCCTCCTTTGCCCTTGTTATATAATCTTATATTGTAATGTTTGGTTTCAGCAAAGACTCAAAGAAAATTTTTTCTTCAAAGTTGAGTGATTCGAGTAAATATAGTCAAAGCACAATCACCCCTTCAAATAATTATGATCATGAATTTGATGATTTTGATCCCCGGGGAACGTCCAGTTCTAGTAAGCAAAATTAGTCCTTCCTTTGTTGACAGGCCTAGGGTCCTGTTTCTGTTAGTTTTATTTGTTGACAGGCCTAGGGTTTGTTGAAAGTATTCTCCTTACTCTTCGGTTATGAGTTTAAGTAGGACATGTTTTATAAATGCGTTGTTGATTATTCTTTTGACAGAACCTGCGGCTGAAAGTTCTAATCAAGTGGATCTCTTTGGACCTAGTTTGATTGACGACCTCTTTGATGCACCAGCAGCAGTCCCTATGGAAAAATCAGCTATGAATACTGATTCAGCTGATGTTCTATTTGCTGATGCAACTTTTGTGTCAGCACCAAACAAGGTGGTTCAAGAATCAAGTCCTCAGGCACAGGTCAGACCCTTTTTTTAGTTTTTTAATCACATTTTTTGGAAATGCAAGAATGGATTATTGTAGCATAAAATTCAGTATAATATATTGTTCCCGTTGCCTTGAAATGTTGTATGTCACAATAGGGTGAGTTGAATGTTGAAGTGCAACGATCTTGTCATGTTTGCTCTCCCCCCTTTCTCTCATGCTCTTATCTCCATTGATATTTTGGATAAAAACACCATTGCAGTTTGCTTAAGAACCTTTGACATTAGAATGCTTTTATTTGAGCATTTAGGCTTTGCTTGGTATTAAGGAAAGATAATCTTCACAACTTTCCTACTTTGTATCTTAATCATCAGATTAACATTTTTTCCATTATCACCCATTCCCATCCTTCATACTAACTAGAGCCTTAGAATATCAACACGTATATATTAATATTAATCAGATTTTGCGAATATCGTAGAGTTGTTGGACTAGTTAATGTAGTCGAGGACATATCCTTTAAATCACGAGGAGCTGACATCTGTTTCTTCTGTCACTATTCTCATTGGCAGCATCAGGTTGATCTATTTGCTTCCCATCCTGCCATTACTACTGCAGCCTCTCCAACGATTGACCTATTTGCCGCCAGTGATCCAGTTGTGCAACCAGACATAAAGGTAGCAGACTGTGAGCCATAAATATTAGCATTGTTAATCCTTCTGTTGCTGTTCCACTGGAAGTAATGGTATATTATATCAGTTTATAGCAGATAAAACTACTTTCAATTAATTTCGTGCGTACCTTCCACTCTCCCTTCACTTTTTTTAATGCCAAAAAAAATAAACATTGGTTTCCTTCAGAACCTGTAATCTTAGAAAGGCTTTTAATAGAGCTTGCAGTGTGTGCATGTATATTTATTAATTTGTTGGATATCGTGCAGAGGCATTCGACTAGCCAATGAAGGAGTTGGGCCACATCTTTTAATCAGGAGGAGCTGAAATCCACTTCTCATTTCTGCAGGGACAGGTTGATTTATTTGCTTCCCTGCCTGCCATTACACCTGCAGCATCTCCAACTATCGACTTCTTTTCCACCACCGACCCCGTGCAAAGCCATGGCAGCAAACATTGAGCCAGTTAATGCTAACATTATCGATCCTTTTGCTGCTGTTCTAGTGAATAATTTTGATGGGTCAGACATTTTTGGTTTCACAAGACTCTAAACCTCCACAAAAAAAGAATGTTTTTCAGGTTAAGTGATCTTAATATATCTGCCCGTAAGTTGTCTTTCTCACAGTCTCCACTCTTTGGGGAGAGCAATGAGGACTGACTCCGGCCTTGGTAAAACTGGGGCCAGTTCAACGACCAAAGCAGCCGGCGAAGATGATCTATTCTCAAACCTTGTCAGCCACCAACAGTACCAATTCAGTAGCTTTAAGTAGTTTTTTTCCTAAGCATTCTTTTCTTATTTGGAAACTTCATCCAACGTGTTAGTCTGTGTATCTGGGGCTTGTCCAAAATATTAAGGCCCTGTCCGTCTATTGAACTTACGATTGAGACCGTTTCTCTATATTATCTACCATGCCACCTTTTCAATTTTTCATCATTACCAGATCAAGGAATCATTCAAAAATGATTCTTAAAGCCTTCTTCCAAATCCATCAACAATTTTTTACAGCAATTAGATCAAAGCAGCACACTCAAGTGGCTAAAAACAGTGTTAGGAATGTCGGGCAAAACACCAAAGCTGTAGGGAGATTTAAGATCATTTTGACAAGATTTTCCAGTTTCAGTTTTACGGAAAGAGAGCCCTAAAAAGCTGCTCTCGAATTCAATCCATCATTCTTCCCCTCAGCATGGCTTCAGCTTTCCTCACCTCCCTCACAGCTCCCATGATGAATATCTGCATGCAACAAAAAAACATGCCCAGACATTTGGAGCTCAACCATGGAAGATGTAATACATAATATATACAGCAAGTTAAGAGGTCATATTCTATTCGAGAAATTATATCATGGGTCATTTTCGTTACATCATCCATGAGACTAACCAATCAAAAGTATCCATTTAACTAATTCTTCCATCTCATCTTTTTACCTAGTGAATCTCCACTAATATTTTGCTTGATATAAAAGATGAGATGAAAAAATCAATAAAATGAATGTATTTAATTGGTTGGTCCCATGGATGATGTGATGGGAATGACCCACGATATAATTTTTCTGTTCTCTTCACAAATAAAATGAAAAGGATGCTAAAACAATAGCTCAAAATTATGGCCTTAAGATCTCAAAGACCAACCTTGTCCGGTGGACCCTTGTCACCCCCAAAGTGAATTTCCGCACTGCAACAAAATGAACTTGCGATTAAAGATAGGTAAATTAAATTCATAGCTCCGGAAACGAGATAGACTTGGAGAAATGCCCGTGCATGTATATACATGTGTGTGTTTGTGTGTGCTTACTTGCAACAATTCTTGATTGCCAAAATGGAAACCCCTTTCCTTCCAATAACACGTCCCATCTTCCCATGAGGAACATCAAGAATAGAAAGTACTTCTTCTTCAGGAGCATTCCCCTCCACCATTAAGGTATCTACAGAAATACATATCACCCTAAGTCCTATCCTATAGAAGGGAACCGTTTTTACTTGCATTGTAAAAACAATTTTCCATAGCACTAATAGAGTGATTATGAATATAAGAACCTGGGATGGGAGGAATAGGTGGCCAATCAGCATAGCCATTATCATTGATGCATAAACATCGACAATATAATGCTCCACGAACTGAAAGGTACCATAAGGACCGTTCATTCAGTCTCTCCATCATCTTCTGGTAGATGTATGGAAGAAAACGGACATCATCTGCAGCAGCACGGACCATGAGCTCAGATAATGGTCTGTGAATCCAAAACCTGGGATCCTGCAGGTAGGCAAGACAAAAATCTCTAAGCTTGTAAAAACATGTTGATACAAATGAAGCATCTCCTTTTGAGAAGAAGCTTGTAAAAACTTGAAGATAGAAAGAGCAGTGTTTAGATTGTGAACAAAGCGGGAAACGGGTTAAAGCATGACGTACAAAGTTGCTGAACCCAGAAATGACAAGGTATTACTTTTACTCCAAAAGCTCTGGTCTACTTCAAACAATTTTATGTTAGTGATGAGGTATTTACACTAACCTGCCTAAGGAGGAGACGAACTTCTTCCTTCTCCTGATAAGATATGCCTACATTTAAAATATAAAGGCATAGATCAAAAGTCAAAACGATGCAGTGAATGTCACTTGATGAGGGAGTCAAACTTTGCTGTTATAACTGTGGCTTATAAAACAACCATTTTTAACTATCAGGATTACTAAAACATAAATAATATACCATGCAAAGTCGTCAAACCATCATTACTTGTGGCAATACCTAACTGCTTGGTGGAACGGTATAGTACATATTGCCCAAGTGACATCAAAGGAAAGACCATAAAAGGTGTCCTTCAAGGCAATTAACAATCCCTATTTCTAAAAGCAAGTTAAGATAACTACGAGTTCACAAGTGAAAAGATATATTCATTTAGTACAGTTAAGCCACAGACAAAGTTGTGACCAGAATTAATTAAACTCAAACAGATACCAGAGCAAATAAATACCACAAAAGCGTGGATCTGCAAGGAGGCCAACAAATGATATGTGGTCATCAGGCGATCTCTTCTGTCCTTCTTGTTCCTCTATAAGAGAGTAAGCAATCTGCAAGCCAAAGAAAAACAAAAAGACGTCATCAGTGATTGTAAATGCTTTAACAGTTTGCCATGAATAGGTCCTCAAGCTCATGAAAGATTTTCACCTGAGTGTCCATAACATTGTGTAACTTGATGCCAAATTGGAAGTACAATGCCTGTAAAGTAAGAACAAAATTCAAATTGGCCATAAAACATACCAAATGCACCAATGATTCAAAATTATAATGAAAAACAATTAGACACCTCACTATCCCGCTTGCAATCATGAATAACTTTAGTGACGTGAGCAGACTCGAGTGCAGGCTTACAGGAATTTATAAGCACCTCCCCACCCTCAACGGCATCAACCAAATATATGGCATTCTGAAATGCAATCTGCAAGAAAACGTATTTCTAAAAAATCTTAGAAAAGAAATAACACATGAAAGGTAAACTATGCCGTTTTAAACTAATGAAATCAAAGTTCCTCGCAAAGCATATTATTCTTGAGTCAAGTTGAAGATTTCGTGACAAAAAAGTCATTAACTGGAATTGACCTGCATAATACAAAGAGTGCCATTGCGACAGAGGTCAACGCCCTCACAATCAAAGCCTACAACCAACTGCCTCTCTGGCGAAGGGTTCAGAAACTCCGCTGGAAGCTGAGAAGCATCGGTCACTATATGGATAGGAACCGGAGGTGCTTCATCGTCAAATGGATTGCCACCTGCAACACATTCGTCGATTCACCAAAAAAAATTCAGTTCAAATTTAAATTTATTTCTTTAAAAAAAATCAGTTCAAATTTAAAAACATCAATTCAAGAAAACGAAAAGAAACAGTTAAAGATCAGTGATCTGAAGATTCTGAACTGACTTTACAGTTATTTTCTTCGCCTAAACCCACCGATCGAAGAGAATTAGGGGAATACAACAAAAATCAAATCGCAGATAGTACACGAGTATAAATCTAAACGTAAACTAAACACTAATAAAGATTGCGAAATCAAGAACAGAAATCTTGACCGGAAAACAAATTTTGAAATCGATAATTGAAAAAAAGAAAAGATTATGAAATCAAGAACCTGAGTCAGATGGGAGAGGAACGTGAGTGCGATGAGGAAGAGGGTGGTTAGAGGAAGCCATGCGATCGGACCTTTCAAGCTGAGCGACCTTTTATTTTTTTTCAATCAATCTGATGTTTTAACTCGATTTATACAAAGCGTCATCTGGTTTTCAGGTTTTATGACAAATCTCCTTAAAAATAAATATATTTTGATTTTTTTCTGGAATATCAAATAAATTAAATAAATTACTGTTAAATGGCTTAATTAGACAATAGTACCTTTTTAAAATAAATCCGTTTATTATTATTGTTTTTGAAAAGCACTTTGGGCTAAAAGAATTATTAAAATTACAAATAATGTTAAACAGATAATTTTCAAAAAAAAATTATGTTTAAAAATATTTGACACGGATGTAAAATTGAAATTTTAATTTTTATGATTAAAAAATATTTTTTAGAATTAAATTATGATTTTAACTTTTATTTATTATATCATGATGTGTTTATTTTATAATTTATAAATTTATAATTTTTTTTGACAAAATCATAATTAAATTATTTATTAATTTAAATATTTTATATATTTTCAGGTTAAAATTTTTAGATATAAAAATAAGAAATACATAACGTACCCCAAAATATGAAAATTTGGACATGAAAAATAAAATAAATTTTCCTTATTTTTGTCTTTCACCAATTTTTTCTTATTTTGATTCTGTTCTTTATTCATCTAATTGCTCAAATAATAATTTATAAAAATGGCCAATTAAATCAATTTAATAGATTAGCCTTCTAATAGTTCTAAAAAATCGATAACTATTATAAAAATAAATATAATCGTAAAATATTATTAATTTTTTAATTAAAAATATATAATATAATAATCATTAAAAAATATTAAAATACTAAAAATAGACGGAAACTATTCATAATATGCGCAAAATACTTTAACAGTTATAACGTATTGGGTATTCCTATGAAGCACGGGACGCTTGCTCATGGCCGTCTCGTATTCTCAATACGTCCTCGACGTCAGGGATAACGCGGAGACGATTAGTCACGTCTTAATTTTATCGGGGACGGTCAATATTTATTGAAGACGTTTTAATTTTATCAAGAACGATTAATTTTTATTAGAGACATTTTTGAATAAATTTTCTTAAAAATAAAAAATAAAATATTTATTTTTTTAAGTTGAATTAAATTAAAACTTAAAATAAAGTTTAAGCTATGAAATGAAAATTCGAATGACTTAAATTTTTTAATAATTAGTTGATCAATTTTCATATTCGAATTGAGTCTGTCAACTCTACGTAACATATTATGTATATCATATATGAAAATATAAAAAATATATATGTATCTTATATATGCATATAGAAAGCCAATAAAATTATTTCAATAAAGAACATGAAAAAAGACATTAAAATTAAAATCAATATGTGCACCGTTTTGCCCTAAGTATATACATATAAATATATATACATACAATTAAATTTATACACAAACTCGATTCAAATTTTATAAAATCAATTCAAAAATATTTCAAAAGATTTAAATTATAAAATATAACTTAAAAAATAAATTTAAATTTTTGATAATTTAACCATTTAATTTTAATAATCATTTTAATCTAAATGTTAAAAAAATAATTTTAAAATCATTAAAAGTAAATTTAAATAACTCTAATTATAATTATTGTTTAGTATAATTATAAGTTTAATTTTATTATATTATAAATTTTAATAATTATATATATATATCATATCCTTATCGTATTTGTATTTTATAATTTTAAAAATTATTATTTTTTATTTTTATATTCGTACTTGTACAAATACTCTTATTAATATCCGTGCAACTTAGGGGTATTCCCCTCCACTAAGCAAACTTTTTTACAGCATATTACTTGACTAACATATCTACGGGTTAACATTCGGTCGAGTTAAGTTAAATCAAAAAATTTTAAGTTATTCGAGTTGATGAGTCACATTTTATAATTCAAATTTTATTTAAATTTTTTTCAATTTGAGTCGAGTTTCGAGTTCCTATAAATATTTAATTATAATTATTTATCATGTTATAGTATGATTTGATTCCAATTTAGACGACTTTCTCTAATCATATAAGATATACATGTATATTTTTCATATGTAGCAATATTTCTTTATATTTTTTATATATGAATGTATATATATATCATATAAAATTGAGAGATTCGTCTTAAACTTAAAAATTATTCTTTTAATTATTAAAAATTCCGAGTTATTCGAGTTTTCATTTTACAACTCAAACTTTATTTGAAATTTTTTCGAGTCAAGTCGAGTCTATAAAATTTCGAATCGAATATTTTTATCTCGAGTTGAATCGAATTATTCAATTTTTTCGAGTCGAGTTTTACTTACCCTAAACATATCCAAGTAATTCTAGGAGATCTTGAAGATAAACAAAGAGATCCACAAAATAGTAGTAAAAGGAAAGGAAATGGATTCCTAATACAGATTCTACCACTTTTAGTGTACGGTATATATTTTTAGTATAATATAAAATTATAAATATTTATGGTTTGAAGTTTTAACCTCTATCTACAAAATTAAAATTAAAATAAATAGGCTATTAGTTTGCGACTAGCACAGTTGTAAGCACTGAAGTATTCAGTGTGATACAGTTGGTTGGTTTTAAATAAATTAGAATATATCAACGAAATTTACTACTTACATATAATATAAATTATATAAATAAATAATTTTCAACTTTATTTTTCGTATTAGTATTATTAACGGTCAAGTAGGTTTGTAATATATATGGATGAATTTATAACGGGTGTTGAACACTGCTAAATATTATTAACGTTAAATATTATTAAAATAATTAATAAAGATTAAAAAATTTAAGGACTCAATATATAATTATTAATTATATATTAAGTCTATCACTAATTTATTAATTACGTATTTAATCCTTGATATTTTTATTAATTAATTTAATAATATTTAACAATATTTATTATTAATAGTGTTTAATAATAATCGACGCCTATCGTAAAATTTTTTATATATATTTTGATTTTTTTTCAGCTGTTCGGCACAAGGTTTAAGTTGACACGTGATTTAGATCGTCCACTTAGGATTTTAATAGATTATGACCTGTACGGTATGCATCAAGTATAAAAGCAATTAGTTTCATTTCAAAAAAAAAAATCGTTTTTGAAAATAAAAATAAATAAATTAAACAACAAAAATAACGATATTAAATTTAAGTAAAATGATTGCTTATGATTCGAGTGATCTCAAATAAAATTTATAAATATAAATAATATTTATTTTAAAATATGTTTTTAATTATTAAATATTAATATTTATTATTGTATTGTAAATATTAATATTTAAATTTATAACTTTTAAATAATAGTTATTTTTTAACTAATAAAATAAGATATTTCGTACTTAATATAATTATTTTTTAATCTCTTTATTGTAATTTCTCGTTTACTATTGTAATTAGGGGTGAGCAAAACTCAATTCGAAAAAATCGAATGATTCGACTCGATTCGAGGCAAAAATACTCGACTCATTTTGACTCGACTCGAAATTTTATAGATTTGACTCAACTCGAAAAAATTTCAAATAAAGTTTGAGTTGTAAAATGAAAACTCGAATAACTCGAAAATTTTAGTAATTAAAGGAATAATTTTTAAGTTTAAGACGAATCTCTCAATTTTATATGATATATATACATTGATATATAAAAAATAAAAAGAAATATTGCTATATATGAAAAAAACATACATGTATATCTTATGTGATTAGAGAAAATCGTCTAAATTAGAATCAAATCATACTATAATATGATAAATAATTATAATTAAATATTCATAGAAACTCGAAATTCAATTCGATTTGACTCGACTCGAACCGAAAAAATTCAAATAAAGTTTGAGTTATAAAATATGACTCGTCAACTCGAATAACTTAAAGTTTTTTGACTCGATTCGATTCGACTCGATCGAATACTCTCCTCATTGCAATAGCTAGACTTTTAAACAACAAAAAGCTTGGCTTTTAATAAATGTTTCCTTCAAATGGATAAGAATGGATAGGCGAACACAGGCAAAGGGTGAAATATTAAAAAATATTTCGATAAAATATTTAAAATTATAGTTATATTCTAAGTGGGTCCACATCCAACACTTTACCCTTTTTGTCTCAGATCAGCCATGATACTCTCTTTCGTTTTCATCCGCTTCTTCTTCTTCTTCACCCACTTTTAGGGATGAAAAGAAAATCAGAAACCGACCGATTCTGATTTGACTCAGTTCGACAGAGGTTTGAGATAGGCGAGAACGGGTTGAATTTTAAAATTTGATCGGAATCGGATTCAGATAAAATCCGTCGCTCAGTGTAATTACATAAATACCCTTATTATATATAATATTATCTTGCTTATAGATTTAAGTTTTAACCTACCTTCCTGAGTCATTGTGCTTCTCTTCCCCCAATTTCTCAAAAAGTTTTTCCTCTTCTTATTTCCTCTTATTTCTCCTAACATTTTATGATATTTTAGGTTCAATTAAGTGGATTTCTTCAAGCTCTTGTTGTCTCCCTGCTTCAGTTTTCATTTTGCATCTTCGTTGATTCCTTATTTGACGAGCTCTTTTCCTGGGTAGAGAAAATCTTACCGCTTTGGTTTTCCTCATTTTCAGTTATATGATTTTGATTCTAGCATATGATATTTTTCTTTGTTTTGTATTTTATTGATTCAATCTTGTTATACAGAACTAATCGATCTTTTGAACGGGGTTATTCGATCTGCTTATGTAGATTAGAGTTTTCACCTTTTTGTTGAATGTTTGTTACGGGAATCAAGAGATTATGAAAATGATTTGAACAGCTGAAAATAAAAGGGTAGAGATTATAAAGGTTTAATTAAGAATATTAATATGGGGAAACAATTTATGTCATTGAATTGGAATGGATTTTCTTATATTGAAGAATTTGAATTGCTTTCTTATAATCTTGTTCCAATATTGGTTCTTAGGATATTCATTTTTGTTCCATCGTTTTACCCTGCACTATTGATGGATTTGCTGTGATTTTTCTCTGATTTAGCTATGTTAAAATTAAAAATTGTAGCATATCGTGTTTGGTCGCGGTCTATTTTACCTTGAATTTCCAGGATCTTTTCGGGGCAATTAAATTAATATTTAATTTGAGTTCAGATAGGAGCCATGGAAAGTGGGAGTGCATTGGGTAGGATTGGGCCAACAAAATCCATCCACCCGACTGGTTGCCATCTCTATTCACTTTCCTTCTTTCACCCTTTCTGAGTTTCAGTTACAAATCATCATTTTCTAAACTTGGTAGTGTCTGAATTATTGTAAAACTTGGTGGTGACTGAGACTAAATTGATATGCAAGCTGAAGCTGTTGGAAGGTTTTACATTGCCTGCTTAGAAATTATAATTGAAGTAGTGCAGGCTGATGTGAATAGTGAATGACATATCCGTAATATCGAAGAGAAAATAATTGGTTTTTATGGGGATATATTATAAGGGACGGATTTTGAGTGTGGTTTAGGCGTTAAAGCCCTTTACTTTTGTGGAAATCTGCCCTGCTTCTTCGGTCTAAAGCAACAGTTTTGCTTTATGGCTTTGTTGAAACGTTAATTTTTTAGAGGTAGGTTTTAATTTTATGATCTCTGGGTGAATTTTGTGCGAAAGCCGAAAGTGAGTGTTTCTAATTGCTCTCTTTTTGGGTTTAAATTTTGTCTCAGAAAAAAAGTAATGAAGAGAGGTAGAGATGATGACAAGATCACGGGGCCTATGTTCCCTAGGCTTCATGTTAATGATACAGAGAAAGGAGGGCCAAGAGCTCCTCCTAGGAATAAGATGGCCCTTTATGAGCAGCTTAGTATTCCTTCTCAGAGGTTTAACCCTGGGGTCTTGCCTCCTAACCCTAGCAATTCAAGCAGTTGGGTTCCTACTTATTCAAGTCAGGTGATTTACAGCACTTTATATGTCTCTTTGTTGTTCTCATTGGTTAATCATCAGTTATTCCACTATTTATGTTGATTTTTGCATACATCTGTTGTGGTTTTGGTGAGGATTATTTGTGGCATCTGATTTATTTCCTCATAAAACCATCTCTCAGTATAATTTTTATCCAGTTGAACATAAATTATAGCATTTTCATATGCATGGTGATTTGTAATATCTCTGATTGCTATATCTGATCAATGTTTATAGGGGAGTAGTCTTGAAAGGAATACGGTTTTCCCATCTGGTGTATCTCCTTCGACATCTACTAATCTGGCTGAAAAATTTAGCACTCGACGACTTGGGGGAGTAAGTGAAAATACTCCTTCATCCCACATTGAGCAGAGAAAGGAGGTCCGGGATGAGGATAATTTCACAGTTCCTGTGTTTGTTGAGTCTAAGACAGATCAACAACATGATAGAACTAATAATGGCCTTAATAGAGAAAAACTCACTCCCTTGACCACAACTTCTCTCGGTCATCGAATAAAACTCCAAAATGTTGGCAATAAGGATCCAAGTTGGAGTAGCTCATCTGGTGTCAATTTAAGAAAAGATGTTAGAAACCAGAATGACGAGAGCTTAAAAGATTTCTCAAAGAGGGAGCCATTGGTAAAAACTGCTGCGGCTTTATCAATGAGAGAAAGGATAGATGGAGGTGTTGAAGAAGCCAATGTCTTTCTTGATGAAGATCGTGGAGAGCATCCTGCAATTATTAGGTCGCATGAAAATGTTTCTTGTTCGTTCCAAGAGTTCAGAGCTGGCAGAGAACCAGATGATAACAGATGCATTAATGGTGATGACTTGATGAGAGGTATTGGTGAGAAAATTCTTCCCCGGCAGAAAAACATGTCTTATTCAGAGGGGAATCAGAGTGTTCCTGATGCAACTGATTCTGACAGCCAATTCCGTGGTGACCAGGCATTTGGCTCTCTACAGTGCGCAAATGGAGATAAAAGTGATGATGCTTCTGAGACCTCCATGGTGGATTCTGTTTCAGGCATGGATATTTCTCCTGACGATGTGGTGGGAATAATAGGTCAAAAGTGTTTCTGGAAAGCGAGAAGAGCAATTTCCAAGTAAGTCTTTCTTGTTAAGTATGCTCTCTTGTTTTATTACGCGTATGTATAATAGTGAGACTATGCAAGCTTTCTGCATTTGAGAATGGTGAAAGTTATGCTTGTGCATACAAGAGAAACTTTCTAGGTCCCTTAGAGCCTAGAGGAGAGGTGGAACAAGAAATGTTGTCTATATTAGATGATTTAGCGTTATGTTTTGGGACATATTGCCTGGCCCAATGGTGAAATTCTTGTCCTGATATTTGACATGCATATCACTATACAAGAAAATATATGCTTGTTTGCTTGCTTAAAGTTGAGAATATTCTATTTGCAACAAATGCATGTCACTTAAGCTCTGAACCTCTTAAACTACTTGAGTAATTTTACCCTCAAACGAAGCAATTCTTGTGTGCGTATTAAATGTTTCAAATGATGCCATTCGTTTGATGTTTCACATACACATGCCAGCAATTATGTTCGTTAAAAACTGAAATATAATCTATGCAATTTTTTCTTGATCAATCTTGTTATTCTCTACAGTCAACAAAGAGTCTTTGCCTTGCAAGTGTTTGAGTTGCATAGACTGATTAAGGTAAGGTGGTCCTTGACCTTGTGTAGTAGTTTCTGCCGGTTCACATATGGATGCACGCACACATGTTATATACAGTCACAGTGCTGAATGCTTGGTTGAAACAGGTTCAGAGACTAATTGCTGGATCACCACATATCTTGCTCGAGGATGCTGCTTATCTGAGTAAACCCTCTCTTGAAGGCTCTCCTGCAAAGAAGCTTCCATCAGAGTTCATTATAAAGCCACTGCCACATTCTAAACGAAAAGATTACTCTGAGAAGCCAAGTCATAAAATGGAGTGCTCAGCTGAAAATGCGGTCGGTAAGACATCCCTCTCTTCAGTGCAAAATTGTAGTCAGCCTTCAAATTGTGGGCCTTTAGTTGGAAATCCACCACCTGCCCCGGTTAATGATGATAACAAAATCAATCCTTGGTGTTTCCATCAGCCTGGGCACCAATGGCTGGTTCCTGTCATTTCCCCTTCTGAAGGACTGATATACAAGCCCTATCCTGGACCTGGATTCATGGGATCTGCTTGTGGAGGATGTGGACCTTACGGACAAGCTCCAATGGCAGCCAGCTTTATGACCTCACCATATGGAGTTCCTGCTCCTCGTCAAGGAATTGGGGTTCTACCAGGTGCTCCTCCATTTGGTCACTCTTACTTTCCTCCTTATGGGATGCCAATCATGAACCCATCCGTCTCAGGTTCTGCTGTAGAGCAAATGAATCATTTTGCCGGACCTGGTTCCCATGCTCACAGTGGCCAGTTATCTGTAGGTGTTGCCAACTCTAACATGCATCAGCAAAGTTCATGTAATTTGGCTAAGAACAAGGACGGTGCTATTCCTCATGTCATGAAGTTCCAGGCATCTAAAGACGCCGAGCTTCAAGGGAGTACAGCAAGCGGCCCTGCTGAAAACATGCAAAGAGACGGAGCCAATAGTGCTACCGAAGGACAAAATGGACTTCCATCAAGCATTCCAGAGCGAACCTCCCAGCTCTGCGAGCCAAACCCGACAACAAGAGTGATAAAAGTAGTGCCTCATAATCCCAGATCAGCCACCGAATCAGCTGCTCGTATTTTCCTATCCATACAGAAAGAGAGGAAACAACATCATGCAGTTTAGCTTGTCTAAGTATTACTGGTAAATAATCCGAGACTTATCTAGCTAGGTATTTTCCTGTACACTTTGGTACGGTACTGTAACCTTGTATCAATATTTTTCTATTTTTGTGAGCCTGGTGTAGTTTATATGTAACAAAGATTACAAGTCAATATAGGATTTGTATGGTTTGTTTTGTACTCGTTTAATTTTTGGACAAATGGTAACACCCTTTCCTTGGTGGTGGTGGTGGTGGTGAGATAGCGTATGATACAATGTACTTTAGGAACCGTGATGGAAAAACAAGCTGATTGCAATTGGAGTAAACAGTGATTTGATTTTTTTTTTCAGAAAAACGATAATCTATTTTTAATTTATTTTTTATAAAATCATATAATATTTCTCTAATTTAAATAAATTTGGTTCCGTTCAAACAATATTCAAAATTGAATAAAAGCAAATCGAAACCAATCGAATTAAACACTACAATTTTTATAAAAATAATTAAAAAATAATTTATATATCATTAATATATTATCTATTTTAATATTTTTTTTGAATCATCTTGTAATCACTAAGCTCAAAGCAACAATTTTGAATCTTGAACATATCAATCATATCTATACAATTAAAATTTAATAATTTAAATCGTGTTGACAATGAATCAAATAATACCAGAAGGGCAAATCTTGACGGTAAAACCCAACTTAGCTGGCTAGAAATCAGACTCTCATTAGTTATGAAAAAAGGCTTATTATTTAAATTGGTACTACATTTTTCTATCGAATTGATATATGAGTTTGAAATGATTTACATATTGGTACTTAAATTTTGAATTTTTTTAAATTGATACACAAAATTGATGTAATATTTTTTTAACAATCAATTGACTGTTACACACAACTTTCAATAATATCATTAATTTAATCAATCAATACCATATAATAACTTAATTAAATATTGAAAAGTTAAACCCACCCAAGTGCTAATTTGAGGAGAAATAAATTTTAATATCAATTTAAAATAAAAATAAAATGTTAATTTAAAATATATCAAATTTAGATACCAATTTGTAAAATAAACCTGAAATAATAATTAAATAAACACCCGCGTTACTGAATGGCTGACCCACGTTGCGTTACGAGTGTATAAAATTCCAAGCTATTTTTAAATACGTTAACATTGATGTCAACTCCGGAAAGAGAAAGAAAATTAATTTCTCCTCCCAGGTCTACGGCCTTCCTGTATAAACTTGAAAGATCCATCATTTTTACTTTCCTCAGATTTTACCAATCACGCTCTTAACACCCAAAATCCAATTACTACTATTTTTCATCTCTCGTACTTGTAGACCAGCCAACTTTCTCCATTTCTCTGCAGCTTTACCAAACTTTTCTGTCCTCTTCTGCCTAACCTCTTTTACTGTTCTTCCATATTGATGAAATCTGGTCTCCATTCAAGAACCTAAAATATAATTCCCCCCCCCCCCCCTGTTATACGTTTACATGGTATGTGCACTATCTTTTACCTTGATTTTGGCTTAGGTTCTTGACACGAACACTGTTTATCCAATACCCTTTTTCTCATTGCTCTTGATTTTCAGGGTACAATAGTTTTGGGTATTTGGGTATTCATTTTTTGGTCCGGTCGTACAACTTTCATCTCTAGATCTGTAATTGCTTCTATTGCCAAGAAGGGGTATAGATTTTGAGATCTTTAGATACTAAAAACTCCGGGGATTTGAGTTTTTGATTGAATTAATCGTTTGGGATCTGTCCAGAAGTTGAATTCTGGTTTTAGAGTTGTCTTGAAAGATGCCAACGAGAATTGGGTCGGTTGGGTCATTAGAGGAAGGCAAGGATCCGGTGGTTGCAACAAGGACAAGCCAATATAAGACTTTGCCATGGAGGGCACTTCAGTTATTTGGGTTCTTTATTGCTCTCTGTATCACCTTTTCGATCATCACAATGTATACGATCCGGCGCTACGAGATTTATAGCGCGGTAACTACGATGAAGTCTAATTTTGTGCCGTGTGATGAACAAGCAAATAGTTTAGATAACAGGAGAAAATCCCCAACGAATTTGCTTCATTCAATGAGCGATAACGAGTTATTATGGAGGGCGTCTTTCGTGCCGCGAATAAAGAAATATCCATTTAATAGACTCCCGAAGGTTGCTTTTATGTTCTTGACCAAGGGGCCATTGCCACTTGCTCCTCTTTGGGAGAGGTTTTTCAAGGGACATGAAGGCCTGTATTCTGTTTATATTCATTCTCTACCGTCCTTCAAGGCCGATTTCCCTCGTTCTTCAGTATTCTACAGGAGCCAAATCCCAAGTCAAGTATGCTACTTAAACTCCCATTTCTTATTTAATCTTATCCTTCATTTGTGGCATGGTTTACTTGATTATGTAAGTAATGATGAGTTAGTTAGTTTCCTTGCTTTGTTCATATTTTGTTTAGAAATTATCATATGTTGCTTCTATGCTGAAAAGTGAAAATTGATAATAAAATGCTTGGATACCTTCTAAAATTTTGTTATCTGTGAATTCGTAAGTGTTGGACAGGTCAGCATGCTTATATAAGTTATCTGAAATTTGTTTTTTTGAAGCCTATACATATAGTTGTTGCCTTCACTCTCTATCTTTTTTCTTTTAAATCGCTTATTCGATTGGTTATAGGCATATGTGATTGTTCAACCTGGATATACCATTACCATCAATTTATGAGATCTATGTATACCGGATTACCATCTTTGTGTTTGTTTCGTGTTTCAGACTGCAATATGGGTTTAAGACCCTGATGTCATACATAGACAGTCATTTTGTTGTCATGTAAGAGTGACAAAATTGTATGGTTTAGAGACCTTTCAAGTAGTGAGTGTGGGAATGGATCCTTCTAGTGGACTAAAGGCTTCCTCTAGGATCAGGTAGGAGATAGTCAATTTGTTTTGATTTGAATTCCAATGAAGAGACTTCACATGATTCATGCTTGGGAGAGGTGATGATTTGTTTTGGTTTCCGTTGGAAGATAGAAGAATCTGATTAGGAAAAAATGGAAGTTCTGTCGGGTATATTACAGGCTGTGACATATATGAAAATTAGTGCCTGTAATCTTGAATGGTTCAATTCTTACTAGAAAAGTTTGTGCTTTTATCCCTTTCTTCTTGTTTAACTCTTCGGATTCCGGTGACGTTAAGATGGGATTGGGATAATTCCTAGATAAGGCCTATAATTACCATGTAAAATGTTAGCTGTTGTATTAGAGGGTTAAGAACAAGGGGAAATTTTCTTCTGTCCTATGAACTGCATTTCATCGTATCTCTTGTTTTGTTGTACCTTAGTATCTCTCTTTCTGTTACACCTAAGCAATTTGCTGTTCTTGTTGATGTTTTTTTAGTTCCCTTCTGTTATTAAAAAAATGTTTGGAACTAGTTTTTCAACAGTTCAGATATAGTATTTTACACATTTTGTAGCCTTTGTTCCCCCTTCTTTTGGGGGTAGAGGAGTTCATGATCTCTGTATTTGCTTTCTCCGCAGGCTGCTGAATGGGGAAGGATGAGCATGTGCGATGCCGAGAGAAGGCTCCTTGCCAATGCCTTGCTCGACATATCCAATGAATGGTTTATCCTCCTCTCCGAATCCTGCATACCATTATACAATTTCAGTGTCATCTACCAGTACGTAATGAAATCAAAATATAGCTTCATGGGTGCATTTGATGACCCCGGGCCATTCGGTAGAGGACGTTACAATCATAATATGGCTCCCGAGGTGAATATCAGCAAGTGGCGTAAGGGATCCCAGTGGTTTGAAGTTAACCGAGAGCTTGCAATCAACATAGTGGAAGATGTTACGTTTTATCTGAAGTTCGAACAGTTCTGCCGACCAGCATGTTACGTCGACGAGCATTACTTCCCCACCATGTTAACAATCCAGACACCAAATCTCTTGGCAAATAGAAGCATCACCTGGGTTGATTGGTCAAGGGGCGGACCTCATCCTGCTACATTTGGTGGATCAGACATTACAGAAGAGTTTTTCAAGCGAATCCTCGAAGGTCAGCAATGTATGTATAACGATCAACCGAGTTCGACCTGTGTTCTTTTTGCCAGAAAATTTGCACCAAGCGCCATGGAACCTTTATTGCGTATATCACCAAAGGTTTTGGGCTTCTAACTTCTGAGTGATGAATGAAACATAACCTGCCACTGCCGGATTTTGATCATGATCTTGATCTTGATCTTAGATGGGAGATTGGATCCATGGGATTATGGATAGAAAATCTGGTCCTTTCTTTGATCTCATTTCATACAAAGATGAAATTTAACCCTCTTAAGTGATATACATGGTTTTTTTATTACTTTGTACACGCTCCTAATTCTTTGGAAATCCCAAAGTTGATCTGTCTGTACAGATAAAGTTATAAAGAAAATAAATCAATGTGAATTGAATTGACCATTATTATTATTACTATTTCATCGGATGCAATTACAGAGTGATGCGCCAAAAGAAACGTTAACAGCGCCGAAACGACGGCGTTTCAAACGTCAATCGTACTTTGTCATTATCGTAAAATAACTATATAAAATATAGCGAGTAATGAAAAATTTACACGCGTATATGCAAATGAGTAAAGTTAAGAAATTCTTTTAAACGGGCAGCTGTAACAAATAATGTTACGAAGATAAATCTCCACGCTGGATATCCGGGCAGCTGCCCGAACTTTCCCTCTTCCGCTTTCTTTCTCTCCCTCTATATATTAGACCCCACCTATCACACACATTTTCTCCATCTTTCAAACAAAACAGAAAAAAGAGGATTTCTTCCTTCAAACAACGCTCGAGAATTGCAGCAATGGGTCTCTCCAAGGCTTCTCTGATACTTTTTCTCGTCGCTGTTTGTGGTCTGATGGGTTCAGCCATCGGTGCTGATGCCCCAGCTCCGAGTCCCACCTCAGGAACCCTCTCCGTCTCTCCCTCATTCGTTTCTGTTTTCTTTGCCGCCGTCATGGCTCTGCTTTTCGGCTCTACTCTCAGGATCTGATGATGTTTACTCTGGCGATTCCTGACTATGGTTGGTGCAGAGAGTGTCCTTCATTTTTCGTTTATATAGATGGTCCTTTTGTATTTTGAATTTCATCTGGAATTTTAGTAGTAATAATAGTATGTCTAGGAATTACTATATATAATATGTGTGCTGCACATAATATCATGATGGATGATGTTTCTGTATTATTATGGATTGATATCGATTTCATTACTACATAATCTTTTTTATATATTTCTTTCATTTGTTTCTTGCATTTTTTTGTGTGTGTGATGCATATTTTCTAGCGTTTTCTCTACAGCCAAACAGTCGTAGCAGCATATTCGCTTACAATAATTAAATCGAACATTCCCAGCTCCAACTTTTTGGTCTAGCTTTACTTTAAAGGTTCATCATACTTTAAAGTCACGTTTACCCATAAAACACCCTGGTAAGGTAATTTTAGAACAGTGTAACAGGAATAATCGTACAAATAAAAAAAATACAGTCAGAGACTACCCATAAAGGATTACAATCGCGATATAACGATATAAATATCATCTTAAATTATTTTACAATAATAATTTACGATAATTATAATTCATTTATTATTATTTATACTTATAATAAAATATTATGACAAAAATATGATCGCAATATAAATCTCTGTTGCGGAAACCTGCTCTTCATTCTTTTCCCTTTCATTCACCAATAAATTATCATTCTTATGTTGATACCATAATGTGGGTCATTCCTTCTGTTTATAATCTCATTCAAACAATGAGATCATTCATTCTTCATTAACACGAAGTTGATTTGGAGATGAATTTTTATTAAAAAAATGGAGATAAAACTCTGTTCTGTAAGCTACATGTCATTCTCTAGTTTGTTGTCGATATAATCGTTTTGTCTTGTTTAAAACTGTAAGGCGTAAGCTACGTTTGCATTCTTTTTCAACAATATTATTATTATAATTGTTGAATAAATGGTTTTATTTTATTTGGGTGAACTTACCAGGAAAAAAATGTTCGAAGAATTAGGCAAGATGTTGGTACAGCGAAATTCCATGTGTAAAGACGATGTCGTGGGGGGCAAACTTTCACCAGGGAATATATTTGATGGGCAGCTTCTCAGTCTGATTCAAAGTCCTCTATATTCGAATAAAATTATTATTATTTTTCAATAACTTTATGCATACTCATTACTAAAAAAACTTAGTTTTTATAATTTGATCTTATTATATTCAGTGACGGATCCACTTTTAGAATAGTGTGGGTCTGTGCCCACCTGAACTTTTCAAAGTTTATATATTTATCTTTATTTTTTTTAATTTTTACTAATTAATCTTTAAATTTTTATAATATTTAAACTTTGTGCTCGTCTTGAGATTTTAAAATTTTATATGTGCTCACCTCAAATAAATTTCTGGATCCGCCACTGATTATATTTTAATCTTAAATTTTAAATTCTAAATATTTTACCCATATACTGACAATTATATTATATTCTTCACGTTTGAATTTCATTCTTTCATATTCTAAGGCCAATTTGTTAAAGGAAAGAAGTTGTCATGATCATAAAATTTGATTAGAAACAACATCTCTAATGTGCCAAACCGTTCCGTCCGATGCAACGATTCTATTTCTTTTGAAGACTTTTTGACCAAAAGGATAAGGTCTTCTGAACATTTTTTAAAAATAAGTTATATGAGAATTTTTAATATTTTAAAGGTGATTATATAGTTTTTTGTTTATAGAATTTTAATTTTTTATAATAAATATTATCTAATTTTTGTTACTGAGATTGCTGGTTGGGTTTAAGTTATAAGGATTTTTAAAGTTTTTTTATTAAAAAGTTAATGATATTAAAATTAAATTATATAAAAATAAATGCAATATAAATATCATTATACTCGTAGAATATAAGAGGATTTATAAATTATAATTGATTTTATTTTGATTTAATTTTATAAAACGTTAATTATTTTTAAAAATATACTTGATTCAAACTCAAAAAAATATATTTAATTTGTGTTTAATTTCTTAATATCTAGATTTATTCTTATATATTATCTCGGTTTAATTATTAATCCAAAGTATTTCAAAGGCTGAAGCTTAATAATATAAATACTTTAGTCCAATTCTGACCCAAAATCTTCTATAGCGTATTAAATCATTTGGGTTGAAGCTATCATATTCCAACAAAAAATAGGCCCAGGAACTTGTTAATGCCCGATTTAGATTCCATTTTCCGCCGACGAACTTCATAGTTTTTCTGTTCGAGAAAGGCTTGTATAGTATTTTCTTGTTGAGATTTTCATGGAGAAAGTAGAGAGCATATGGGAATCAGTTTACGAAGAGGATGAGTTAGGAGATGTGGAAGATGTTGAGATGCTTGATGTAGAAGAAGGAGAACTTGTGGATAATGAATCGGTAAATGATCGAGAAAAAATCGGCGTTGCCGCAGATGTTAATGGTGAAAGTCAAGGTTCCCATAGTAAAAACAAGAAGCGCAGGGGAAATAAGAGGAAGAACAAGAAAAAGAAGGGTGGTTCTGGACCTAAAACTTTGGATATAAACAGGTTTTGTTGTGTGAAAAAAATAATAATTATTCTTTGCATCAACTGACATTTTATTTTTTGAAAATTGTTTTTTGAAGCTTTGTTGAGTTAGGGTTTTTTGCAGGTTTGTGTTAGATACTTGTAGACGGTTAAAAGAGAAGAAGTCATACATGGTGTATACTGCTGTGGGATGTTTGGGGATTTCTGCTTTGAGTGAGCTTGTTAAAGAGGTATTTTAAATTCATATATTTCTAAATTATCTGTGTGCAAGATATGAAATTCAATGTTGAATTTTCAGTAAATAAATTGTTTAATTTATTGGTGCTAGATTCCGCTTTTAGACTTCTTCAGGAATTTTGTATGTTTTAGATATTGCCGAGTTAATTTGCCTGTCCTAGGATGGCCTCTTACAAGTTCAGTAGCTCACATTGTCTCGATAACGCGTTTATACCTTATTACAAGTTCATATATCGGTTTCCTTTCTTCCCTATACCTTGTTGAGCTGTTCTAGGCAATTTTGGGCTTGTGTGTTGTTAACATATTAATGGCTACCGGCAACTTCCGAGTATACCGGTTTGGCGGTTTAACCCATAAGCTCCATTCATTTTGTTCTTTAAAGGAAATGCCAGAATTTGTCACTCACAGTAGTTGAAGACAACTCCACTCTTAGCATATGATGATCTATATTGTTTTCCTGCTATTGCAGATTCCATTTGCTACTTCAAATCCTCTGCTCTGAGCTGAAATGACCCACTTCATAAGTTCCCATTTGATATATGTTGTTACCATTTTTCCTTCTCAGACATGAGCCATTCTGTGGTGTGATGTAAGATAAAATATCAAGTAGGTTCACATATCAAAAGCTAATTATCTGAAATTAAAAATGAACGTGTTGAAGTTTATAAGATATCATTCACCAAGATGATAGGATAATAATAAAAGATTGAACCCTCTTTTTGATTTGATATGCTCAAGTTTGCTTGTGTAAATGCCTGGTAAGTTAAACAACGATTAGTATCCATTGGAACTGATAAGGGAGGCCGACTTAATTTAATCATGACATAATCTCTACTTCTTGGCTGAAAATTTTGCTGCTCATATGTAAGAATTGCATAGAATAGGTTAGGCTTATACATTGAACTTTTTTTTTTTATTTGGAGATATTTTTATTCTTTTAGTTTGTATTTTGTCTAATGGAGTAGTTCACTTTTCATGCCTCATAAAATACTAATGTGTTAAATTCTTCACCTTGGCTACTGTTGCTTGAGATGCATACTGAAATAATTGGTAGAAATTCATAGCATGTTTTTTCTTCATTTCCCCCCTGAAATATCTGTTGCAACTCTGTAGTTTTATTATATGTTTGGTAATTTGCTTGAAGTTATAATTTTTATAGTTTAAACTTTGATCAAACAATATTCTCATCTGTGGCACTGTACTATCACTCCCTCTGTCCTTCACTTCAATGCTTTTCTGTTCGCACAGCCTAGCTTTTGCATTCCTTTTCCCTGCCATTTTCCCTCTAGGATCTATCATGAAACTTAGAATTTTCAGGTGGATGCAATTCAATCTTGTGGAGGACAGATGACTGCTGATGGCAGGCGTTGCAGGACAGGTGGTGGCATTTTATGGAATATCCTAAAAGCACGAGAACCAGCTGCTTATCGAGAAATAATGAAAAAAACCAAGGAATTTGAGGTGTGTACTTATTGGCACATTAACTGCTATTCTTTTTTATTTTTATCAGTTTAATATAGACAATGTGTGCATGGGGATTTTTAAATTCATCCGTCAATTGTAAGTGTAAATAACATTGTTAGGAATCAGTTGTCCATCTGTTTGTATGCTTCACTTATTTTCTTAGATCAACTTCCAACATTCTGTCACTTTTTATAGGTTTTGTTATTATGGCTTTGTAATCTAATTACGGCACTGGTAAGTTATGTTAACGTCGAGTATTATTCAAGAAACTTTTGATTTTCATATAATAAACCTTTGAACTTGGCACAAAATGGAATCACAATGTGATTCATAGGCTTTTGGTTCATGTGTCATGTGGTGTTATACTTATTGGTTCTTCAAATACTAATCTAGGATAGATGCTTAATTGGTATTTATAATTTTGCAGAAGCAATTCAGGCAACAAAATATCAGACCAGCACCACCACAGAGCAAAGAGAGCACTTCCCAAGAAGCTGCTTCTATGCTCGTGAATGAAACTGCAACAAGTGTTACAGAAGATTCTGGAGCAATTACTCATAACCCGACAGAAGAGTTCAGTGCCGAAGGAACACGCAAATCTGTTCATGAGAGAATGAGGATCCCTGTTTCATACGAAGACCTTCTAGGAGAGGACACGAAAGACGTTTAATGCGACCGTTTTTAGAACATTCACTTTTAGAACCTTGAAACATTGCTTGGCATCGATTTTACATGTACAGATTTGTTGATACATTAGGTTTTATATTTCTTTTCAGAAAGCTACAGATGAGACATTAGCTGTTCTTGACTCAAAGTTCCCAAGACCCTTTTTCCTTGGTATAGGACTCCATATAAGAAAACAAAGCACCGGTCGATGTTGATCTAAGCTTTTTGGAGAATGCCATGTTTTCTGGTTTCTGTCTGTTGACATTTGTGATTATGGTCCATGCTGGTTTAGGACTTTCTATTTGATTCTTTTCTATTTTTAAGCATTTATACTTTAAAGTCTCACCACAACCAAAGTTTGTGTACGGAGAATATCTCATTAGCTTTAGAATGGTTAAAGCTGGTTTACAAAACTAATTAAGTTGAGTCGCTGCAGGGAAGGAGTTTGGCTTTTGCCTGTTTTGAAGAAAGAGGCACACTGCGGTGCAGTCATCAACTTTTGAAGAAGGGAACTTCTTTTTCCATGAGGCGGTAGCCGCCTCCACCACTGCCCTTGCCGCCACCTGCTCGTTTTCTGCCTCCATCACAATGGTTGCAACTTGGTTGTTGTTGAGCACATCCCATACCTATAATAAACAGGCCAGAAGAAATTCTAAGTTTCATTCTTATAGTTAGAAGAAAGAATCGTTGTCCTTTCATTGAAATGGGTCTGGCTTACTCCATCTGTTGCGAGAACAATGAACTGATCATTAGGGGTTAAGCGATGATGGAAGACGTCAGGAACTGCAATTATTCCATGGTTTTTTAGTATGAAATCTCCGAAAGCTCGAGACATGGCTAAGCCTGGAGAATCTTCATGGGGCAGAGCCATACACGATGGATGTGTGGCTCTTCCTTCAAAGCAAGGACCCTTTGCAATTTCTTATTCTCTGTGCTTCACCTGCACCAACCAACATATTTCATCAGCCATTCGATCAGGAAAAAAAAGGTAATTCGATGGTCTGACTCTGTTCTTACAAGGTAAACCAGGCTTCAAATCAGTAGTTAATGGAACCGCCTTAATCCCGTTCTCGATCGTTGTTCCTAACACTGCTCTTGAATCGCCAAGGTTTGCAATAACAAGATCTTCACCCTGTGAAATAAAAACAACAGGTAAACAACCAAAAAAAGATGAAATTTTGCTAAAGGAAATTATGAGCTTGAACTGCAAGAAATCTTGTTACCTGTCTGACAACAACAACAGCCGTGGTACCACTGGTTGAACAATCCAAATTCTCCTGAAGCATGATCTCCTTGTCCAGCACCTTGAAAGCACTGATGCAAACCTCTTGCCAATCAAGAAAACCCTTGCTCGGTAACGGTTCGATGTCTGTTTTCGCCACCTGATGCCGACTATTCTTCTCATCTGATGCTGTTTTAATCTTTTCCAGGGCGTTCTTTTGGCATAACAGCAATGATGGCAACCTATTTCTCACCATATTGCTCACTATGTGACCATTCTTCCCATGACCATCAAAAACTCCACAGAATGCTCCACCTTCCATGCCATAATCCTTGAAGAATCCAAAAAAAGAAAGAAACCCAATGTTTTAATCAACAAATAAAACCAGTATTTGATCATATATATATAAAGCAGAGTGTTGCAGTGGCAAACCTTATACATGATGGCAGCATCCTGGTTGAGTCCTTTGCTTCCTTGCTTAGTGTAGAGAGATCCAAGTCCTTGAATCCCAAGGGAATCAATGTTTTCAGACAGGAACAGAACGTTGTCCTGATGACAATCATCGGCCTCATGAATCTCTGAAGATGCAACGGATATGCAGATTCCCATCTCACCTCCAACAAATAATTTACTTAAGTTCCAATGACTGAAATAGACTCCTCATTCATGTATTTAAAGACCCCCCCCCCCCCCCTCCCCCCTAATGCGCAAGTTAGCCTGATATTAAATAAATAATAAATTCATTATTAAAATACCCCATAAAGAAGTGGCTCCCAATGAGCTGAAGCCACATACCCTCCAAAGTCCAATCACATTCATAAATCCACTGTGGTGATAATCAATTATTTTATTTTAAATATATTTTAGAGACATTAGGAAAATTTTAAAAAATATTATTGTTTGAAGTTAATTTTAGAAATTTAAGAAGTTTGAAGAATAATTGAGATATAAGTTAAAAATTATAGTAAAAAAGGACATCGTTATATTTTCTTAGCGTGATTTTTTCTCTCTTTCACATTTAACTGAATAAATTAAGTGGATCATAAGTACCTCACTATCTCTTCTTATCGTAATTTAGGAAGAGAAAAAACCTCGCCAAAAGAAAGTAGTGAGGTATTCTTTTCACTGTACTAATTGACCTACTTCCTAATAATTTTTTAAACGTTTCTATAATACTAAAAATAAACTTAAACCCCTATATTTTTCAAAATTAGCCCAAAATATACTACATAATCAAAATTATCATAAAAATATTAAATAATTAATTTATAGACATAAGTCAAGTTATATAATATAAAATTTAAAAAGTTTTATATATTTTTTGGATCATTAGATGATTTAAATAGATGATTATTATTAATTTTTAATTTTTTTTAAGTAATATTTTTTTCATAATTGTCTGTTAATTTAAATCATTCGTTTTAATCAATCAACGATCAAAAATATAAAATTAAAAAATTTTATATTATATAATTTAATCGTATCCTAACATTATACGTACTATATATCTTTATAATTATCATAAAAAATATGAAATACAACACATATATAAATAATTAAATATAAATTTAATGAGTTTTGAGATAAAATTATTAAAAGATGCGTCCAAACGTTGGTCAAATCTAACCTAGAGAAAACAGCTAATTATTATATCTAATAAGAAGGTTACTCCTACCCTAAACTGTTACGACAGCGTAATCATGGTCTACTAAGCATGCACAAATGGCTTGGTTTGAGCATGTCATCCCCTGCTATTAGCTTAATCTTATTGTAATGTTAAATCAAACGATCGTAACCGTAAAATACCGTGGACTTTCTTCATGACCGTTAGATCATAAAACTCTACCCAAAATTATGATACCCAAATTTATTGATTATCGAAATTGACTTTTTTCCCCTTTTAAAATGTTGGATTGGTTCAAATAATTTGGATATCTCTTCCAATATGCGGGAAGTCTTGTTATGTTGTCACTGAAAATCAATAAAAATTGAATATATTAAAAGATTTTAAACAATTAAATATATTTTATTTTATATTTATATATAATTATATCGATAATAATATCAATCGAATAAATTTAACTTACAGTGATAAAATATTTTAAAAATAAATATTAATAATTTAAGTCAAAAAGGAAGTTTGATTGAAGGAATATACAAGTACTAAAATTTGGTCAATAAACACAAGTATTCTTATATGAAAAAGTAAAGGTTATTTACCGATGTACGGATCTATAACATGAAAGGGAAAAAAGGTTGTTTATTGATGTACGGATACACTACTACTACTACTATTATTAGGAGAAATATGGGTTGAAAATGGACAGCAATATGAATTTTCGGATTATAAGTTATATTTGTTTCAAACTTTAAATAGGTCTATAAACTTAAACATTTATGTTTTTAAATTACTCAAATTTAATTAATTTTTTTTATAAATTAAATTTTATTTATCCAATAAATTATAAAAATTTTAATTTCACTCGTAAATAACTTTAGAAAAAATCTCGTGTATATTTAAATATATTTTATTATTTTAATTTAAACTAAAGAATCTTTAAACTCAAGTTAAAATTTGAACACAATAGCAAACCGAAATTCTTTTGCTAATTAATACAGATAATCTTATTAATTTGTCGGTCTAGAACTGTATTTTAATATAATCATCAATATTCATTGACCGTATTTTAACAATTATATTCACTATTTTTTTCTTTTTAAATCCATAAACGAGCGTTGAATTATCTGATTCTAATTATTTGTAATCAATAATTGATTCCAATTAGAATAAACCAAACAAAACTCTATACGATTTGTACTTTTTAGTCGGCGAATTATCTTTTAGTGCGTTACGCTGATTGGCAACTGCACCATTTTTTTTTCCAGGCAAGAAGAAGGCTATAATAAAGCATGAACACGCGTCAATGATGACAAGGATGAAACATTATCCAAACTCTCTGATCCCTGCAAGTGACAGACACTGGTTATAAGCACGCTTGATTGAGTCTTAGGTAAAAGAACATGTCAGACTTCATTAATTTGGATAATCTAGACAAGATTTTAGATTAAAAATTCAATTTTTATATTTAATAAAACAAAAAAAAAAACTTCAAAAATGTATAAAATTTAAAATTTCCAAAGAATGAGACACTTCTTGCCAGCACCTCTAGATTCATATCCTTAAGTCAAACATAGGCCTATAACTCTAATGGATATCTATTTCTAATCCACTATAAAATGCGTGGGAATCTTGAGCCATGGAGACAAGACTCGAACCAATGTTTAATAAAGGAAGCATAGTAAAGCTATGGAAAACACCATCATCACCATCCATGAACTCGATAGACATCAAACCAATGGTATATAAAGGCTTGGATCCAAGGTTTCTGCTCTGCTGCACTTTTATATTAGTGCTAAAAGGGATGCTAAAGTTCCATAAAATCTCAAGTTCATGCTGCAAATATTTGACAAACACATAGAAAAAGGTTCCATATTCACATAAAAGTTTGCAGAAGATTAAATAGGTCATGCATGCAGGGATCATACTGATAAAATTACCCAAGGACTGAAAGCCGCATGAATATCCGGTTGTTGACGCTGTCACCGACTGGTGGATACATGAACATTATCTTCAACATTTGCAGGCTCAGCTAACTTCTTCATTAGAGGCTTGGGAATATCACAGTCGTCTTGAGGGCAACGTTGTTGAGGGTGACACAATAACATGGACATGAAACGGAAGAGGGTACGTGGTAGCCCATGTCCACTCTCGTGAATGTATCCTTCGTACTCACTAACATGTTCAAGTGCATCAACGAGTGCATCATAGACTGCTTGGGGACAATTATCCGGTCCAGGCTTGTCATGGAGATACATCACATCCAAAGTGAAGAGCTTCTGGTTTACAGGCCATTGATGATGAGGTCGTATTGATGATCTGCAGTAAATAAGAATCTAAAAAGCAGAAACACCGTGGATCAGAATTTTGAGGAACATGAAGAAAATAGAAACATTAATATATGAACTGCGAATTCATCTCCAGTATCTAATCAACTTCAGGATTCATATAACATTTCATTACTTCATTACTTTATAAGTAACTTACCAAATAGATTTCAGCATTCCTGTGAATTCATTCAAAACTTTTAAAAGAAAAACTAATCGGTAACTACATTTAGGGTATATTTTGGATTGGGTTTTAGCTATACTTGAGTATTTATGGAACAAATGCAATACTAAACAAAAGGTGTTTGCTATCCAAACACTACAAAAAAACAGTCTGCTAAGTGCTTCTTTCAAACCAAAACAGTGATGCTAAACTAGCCTAGAAAAGGGGGTGTTGAGTTTGAATCATTTCACTTACTTAACCAATGACAATAGTTGACAAGAAAAGGAAAATAAATGGATACTGACCACTCTTAAAATGCGGTTCTGGGCACGAGATTTCTTGGCTTCATGAGCTGCTAAGCGGAACAAATTGGTGAGATCTGCTTGACCAGAAGAGACAGTAGTTGCCGAGAGAGCTCGAACCGCGGCAATGGTAGACTCAACATCACTGCTGAACTCTTTTCTAAGCTACGAAATACAAAAAAAAAAAAAAAATGAAAATTTAAAAAACCCTAATTTTCAAACCAGGGAAGGTCAATATTATAACCAAAGCTGAAAACAGAAAAGAAAAAGAGAGAGTAAAGTACCCAAGAGGCTGATTTGGAGAGAGTGGCGAAAGCGAAGCGGTGATCAGGGTTGATGGAGAGCTTGGAGTTGACGAAGAGAAGGATGGCTTGCTTTATGGAATCCAATCTTGTGACTCCGGCTGTTTTCATTTCAACGAGCGACTCTGCGTCCACATCCACGCAAAATAGAATGTCCTCGTTGTTTATCCGCATCGGATTCAAGGTGTAACGCACTGCTTCGCCCACCGATGCGTCTCCTTCGATTCCTTCCATTTTCATTTTCCCTCGATTTCCTTCCTTCGGGAGAGAAGAAGACATTCGCAACCAACAAAGGGGAAAAGAGAGGAAATGAAATTGCCAAACGGACGACTAAAACGATGCGTCGGACGGACGAATTCTTGTAATTTGATAATTACCCAACAGGTGATTAAAACGCTGCGTTTCAAATTTATTCGAATAATCGGCATCCAACAGATTGCAACTCGAATAATTTATTCGTACAAATTTTTAATTTTTCGACAATACATATACACTTTATATAAATTTTAATTGAAATTAATTTTTTAAAATAAATATATTTTTTAAAATTACTCGTATTATATATTAGTTACAAAATGGTTATATCAAAAATAGCAATGAAGTCTTCAAAATATTTAAATATATATTATAAAATAATTTAAATTCAATTTTTCTTTCTTCATTTTTATTTTTTTAATTATCGATTACAAGATATGCATATAAAAATGTACATTTTATATATCAACAGTAGATTGATACAATGATAATATTGTACGTATAACATTCAATAAATCCAAGGTTTGATTCTTTCTTTATTGCATTCTAACCATTTTAATTTTTATTTCACCGGGTTATGACACATGTTACCTTTCTGATAAAAAGAAAATAAATATATTAAATAAAAAATAAAATTAATTATTTAATCTAATGCTGACATATATCAATATTCAATTGAATAATTAATTTAATTAAATATAAGATCAAATTAATATAATAAGTAAATAATAAAGATTAAATATATAATTTTATAAATTTTTGTTAACTAATACACACTACTCTTCTGTTAAAATTTTAATAGCAATAATAAAAAAAATCAATTTAATAAGTTTAATGATCTAATTAACTAGTTCGATCGTACAATAATCAAATAATATAATTATATAATTAGGTTAGCTTACCCTATATTTATTTACATCTTACGGGTAAAACTGCCTAAATCTACTCTAATGGAAATAAAACCTTTTTTTTTAAGAAAAAACCTTTTATATTATTTTCATTAATGTAAACCAAAAAACATACACAGGCCACAGCATTATGTAGCAACGTTTACTCTTCTCTTGAGAAAAGAACCAACGCAGTTTTAATTTCATTGATCTGACTTTCCATTGACCATAATAAGTAAATGTTTCCCACTTTCCTTTAAATTCAGCTCAATTCATTCAAATCTAATCAGGATAAACTCGTATTCCAATTCTCTTGTTAGTATTGGTTTTTGTTTCTTTCCCAGTTGAGATCAGAACTATAGGGACACCAGATCTCATTGGGGGTCTAGTTCCGATGAGAAATCTCAACTTACAATCTAATTCCGGCATTGAGAAGCTCGGAGTTCTACTGTTGAATACCGGAGGACCAGAGACTCTCAACGACGTTCAACCATTTCTGTATAACTTGTTTTCTGATCCTGTACGTTAGCTTTTATTTACATTTTTGGCTTTTTAAAGTTCCACTGGTGTGTAGTGTGTACTAATGGATATATTGTTCTTCATATGCAGGATGTAATACGTCTGCCTAAGCTGCTTAAGTTCCTTCAACGACCATTGGCTAAGTTGGTATCTGTTTTCCTGGCTCTCAGAACCAAACAACGGTATGCTGCCATTGGTGGTGGCTCACCTCTGCGTCAACTAACCGATGAGCAGGTAAAATCCTTCAGCAAAATGGGATGGTTTACTTTGTTCCAGTGAACAATTGTATGCTTATAGCTTGGATAATTTGTTGCAGGCAGATGCTCTTAGAATGGCTTTGAAAGATAAGAATATACATGCCGATGTATATGTTGGAATGCGATATTGGTACCCTTTCATCGAGGAGGCAGTTTATCAGGTTAAAATTCTTAATGAACTTAAGTGATATGTGCCTGCATTGTGTGTCTATTTCGCTAAGCATTTGTTTCCTGCATCAGATGAAGCGGGACGGGATAACCAAGCTAGTTGTACTGCCACTCTTTCCTCAGTTCTCCATCTCCACAACTGGATCAAGCATCGGAGTTTTCCGGCAAATATTCGAGTAGGTGTTTGGATCACAATTGCATTACAGCTATTATGCTTGGAGTTGTCAGTTTTTTCACTTCTATAAATGGTTCTAAATGCGAGTTATATATTCAGGGAAGATGCATATTTGTCAAGGTTACCTGTTTCGATCATCCTCTCCTGGTACCAACGACGTGGTTATATTAAATCTATGGCTGATTTAATTGAGACCGAGTTGGGGAAATTTGAAAAACCTGAAGAGGTAATGATACTCTTTAGTGCTCATGGTGTGCCTGTAAGTTATGTCGAAGATGCCGGAGATCCCTACAAAGATCAAATGGAGGAGTGCATGTACCTAATAATGGAAGAGCTGAAAGCTAGAGGAATTGGAAACAATCATACGCTTGCTTACCAGGTTGGTTTTAGATCCCAAGTCTCTGCTTTCACTTGAAATATTACTTCATACTCCACAACTTTTTCTAGCTTTCGTTCCAGAGTCGAGTTGGTCCGTTGCAATGGCTGAAGCCTTACACAGCTGAAGTTCTGGTTCAACTTGGCCGGAAAGGTGTGAAGAGTCTTCTAGCAGTTCCGATAAGGTATATGGCTCATATCTTAAAGTTGCCTTGAAATGCTAGATTGTGTGGCGATATATTAACTTAACACCCATCACAACTCCCAGCTTTGTGAGTGAGCACATAGAGACTCTTGAAGAGATTGACATGGGATATAAGGACTTGGCTCTTGGATCCGGCATCGAGCATTGGGGTCGGGTGCCTGCTCTTGGTTGCACCTCTTCCTTCATCATAGATCTAGCTGATGCTGTACTTGAAGCTCTACCGTATGCGAAACCGCTGTTAACCTCGAGAGATACTGCCGAAGAATCCAATTGCGCTTGAAATACATTCAATTTCCGAAATATCCATGAGAATAATACAAAGTGTATGAGTCAAAAGAAAGAAAACAAAAGAATTAACCCATCAAAACCAACTTATCATGATTTTTATTCACTTTCATGCAAGAAGGAAATGAGATAAAAGAATTGTTGAAACAGATAGGCTACTAATAGCTCATTCTGATTATTCTTACAGAACAGCAAAAACATCTGTTTTGACCAAAAAAAACATCATAGAAAACAAACATACTAAAATACTTGCTCGGCTTCTTGGGGACTCAATCAGACATAGTAGCCAGTGAAGGTGAACCCTCGACCAACAATCTCTCCAGTACAATACCAAGCAAAGCATTCTAACCCGAATAAAGTAGCAATAGTTACGTCCTCGATCTTCAATTCATTCACGTTCCTCCATATATGCTTAACATAATCCATCTCCTTATGGAATGCCTCGCAACGACCCGGAATACTGCATCGGATTCAGAACATTTACATATCATTACAAGAACAAAAAACTTACAATCAAACAATGGATCAGCGTGAAGGTTTGATCAATGCAGGGAAGCAAAGGGTAACCGATAGGCCATAGATGTTCAAGGCACAAGGGTCCTCAATATTTCCCTTGTTATCGTACACCATTATCGGTTTCCAGCATAAGCTTTCCTGCTCAGACCTTTCACAATTTCAGCCATCATATCCATGTAAAAATCAATCCAAAGTGGAATAACCTGGCTAGACGAGTGTAAAACAATTGCTTCGACAAAAGGTTACATGTCTCGACAGTGGGTGGATCCAGAATGTAGTGCTTGTTCTGCTCAAGCAACTGCTTGTAGTACAGAGGAGCACGCTTTGATACCAATTGCGATGCTTGAGTTGCCTTGGACTGCAACTGAGCTAACTTGAATGTCAACGCCATTGGCTTCCAAAAACAAAAACAAAAAATCACGATTCCATTGTAATAATTTAAGATAAAGCCTAACCTCTATTAAACATATTCGACACCGATCTAATTATTCTCAACACAGCAGTCCAAAGTTACATGATTTCTTAATCACCATTAAATGAACTAAAACAGCAATGTGAAGAAAATGAGGAGATATACGAACATGTCGAAAAAGAACATAAAACCTCGATGAAAGAATCTATGAATAGACCCAATCGTTATATCAACATACATATATATTGAAAGCAATGAGAGAGAAGGTTTAGAACCTGTGAAAAGGAAAAAGAAGAATGTTTTTGGCAGAAAGAGAGAGCAATGTGAACAATGAGAGGCAGGGTTTTGTAACCTTTTTTCTAAAACAAATATTTTTTTAATTTAGTTTTCCTTAATATTTGATCTTTTATTTTTATCACTGCCATATGCGAAAGACCCGGTCACCCAAGGCCGAAGGAAATGATACATTTTTTTGCTGTTTTAATTTAATATGCGGAGCGTTCGGCCAACGGTCAAGGATATTCGCCTCACAACAGAGCTTCTAACGTATGAATACTCAACAACCTACCTTGTAAAGTGTAAGCAGATGACAATGATTTAATTATCTGAAATGGAATTTTAATAGTATATAAATTATTCTCAAATAATTTAAATTCGAACAACGTAATATATAAAATTGTGTAGATTTATCGACTTGAAATGCTAAAAGAAATATATAAATTGTTCAATGGAATTAACTTCGCTTACAACAACTTGCACTTCTAGTTGCCACGTGCCTCGCTTATGAACTCTGAAATACATATTACATCTTGGAAGCATAGCACAAATATAGAAGTTAGTTAATCCAATACGATTTTACTGTTTTTTCGTATGATATAACTCGCTGTCAATAAGGGGATTGTGTTTTGTACTGTCTTTAGGCACCGCTGGGTGGCTGGCTATTAATAAACTGGTGGGATTTTGGCTCAGTCGGTAACTGCTTGTGTCTTACGTAACATTATAACTTGTGGCTATTAAACAAGGTCAATCATTGATATAAATGCAGGTTGTGTCTGTCTTATGACCAAATTCTATGAAACAAGAAACAGCAGACTTGTAGTCCTCATGTTATATCAAATTATCTCAGTCGAACATTAGCATATTTTAACAACACATTGCAAAAACTATAACTAGATCTAACTGGAGTGTATAAAAACATTTGCATCAAGCATCAATACATAAAATTGCATTGAGCAAACTCACCCTTAATCAAGTTTGAGGCGATGCATTTCCAACTCCACCTTGTTTCCCAGTTTGAGAAGCTGGTGCTGCTTCATAAGGTCCAGGAGTGTTCCCACTTCCATTGCCGTCAGCAGGATATGTTGGAGGTTGCGAGTAAACACCACCATATGAGGTGTTATATGGTGCTCCATAGGGTGGAGCAGCATAACCTGGTTGAGCCGATGAAGCACCATAAGTAGACGATTGAGTGTGTTGCGAGCCTGATTCTGTTTGACCATAACCAGATGATGGTGGCTGCGTATGGTATGCCGGCTGGCCATAGCTTCCTGGGGTGGTAGGCGACTTCTGTGCCTGTCCATAGGTAGGGTGATTAACCAATGGTTTCTGCCCTTGTGGTGGTCCATAGCCAGACTGAGGAGGTGGTTGACTCCCATAACCAGCCTGGGATGTTGGAGGCATTCCAACACCAGCTTGAGTACTTCCTTGAGGTGGATAACTGCCAGGATTTGGGCTTGGCATCTGACTTGAACTGTACCCTTGCTGGCCCATTGCAGATGGTTGGGTAGAAGTAGGTGCTTGGCCAGAATCCCCTTGACCACCGTATGAAGGAGTTTGGCCCACCTGACTTGGGTTAGTCGCAGAACCATAACTTGGTGCAGAGCCATAACCTTGTTGTTCATATGATGAAGGCTGACCATAACCTGATTGTGGAGGTGCATGATATCCCCCATAGCCATCCTGAGCATAACCTTGCCCTGGTTGCATATAGCCAGAAGCTGGAGGTTGACTGTAATGGTAACCACCGTTATCAGCAGGAGCTGCTGAACCAACAGGTGCTTGCTGCTGCTGTGAACAAGGCTGTTGATTATAGTAATCATAACCACCTGCAGAAGAACTTTGTGGGTTTGGTGTCATAGCCGACTGGTCCCAACCAGAGGCATATCCACCAGATGACGGCTGGGAAGGATAGCCTCCATAAGGTGGTTGAGACATGTGATACTGTGGTGATGGGCCAGGATAACCCCCAGGTTGCATATAACCATAGCCAGGTTGCTGCATTGGAGGAGTCCCTTGACCCCAGCTTGCAGGTGGTCGCGCTTGATAACCTTGTTGTTGATAGCCTCCAGCCATTGCGTGATTTCTCATACGATTCTGCACAAAATTGTTTCCTCAAATAACTTTAAGTTCACTTTAAGATGATGCCGGCACAAACACAATCAACAAAACAGGATATGCACCTATGTACAAATAGGATGTATAAAAAAACTAAATAGAAAATGTCAAAATCATGCATAAAACTGCATAAATAAGAAAAATACGACCACAGTGGATTTAAGATAGTTGGTACAATAGTTTGAAGGGTTCAAATGCCTACATACCGTATGCTCGGAGAGAATATTGAGTTTTAGTGCAGCAGAAGCCCATCCTCTCCTTAATCGAAGTGAATGGGTGCAAAAAGTAAAAGAAAACCAGAAGTACCAACAGCAGCTTTTATATCAAAGGAAACAACTATGAACTACATTGCCATATACATGCAAGAAACTCAGTTAAAAGTACACTAGATATTATGTATCTAATAATCCTAAATATATCAATTGATGCACATCAAGTGAATGACACCTCCTAGAACAAACCCTAAAATTCTCTATACCACGAAAGGGAAAATGCATTATAGATCAAATATTTATAAAACAATTATAAGCATTTAGATCGCATAACATGTATCTTTGAGATAGTGGATTTTACTCAATACATGGACAGTTGCCACATAGTGTACAATTCTGACATAAAATACTAGAGCTGAGTTAAGTGTAGATAAGTTCCGGGGAAATTTTGATGAAAATTACAAGTTCTTTTTAAAAACAACAACTTCAATACAGGAATAAATCAGATAAACAATAAGACGAAAAGAACAAACTTTCATCAAATACACCACCTCAAAGACAAGTTTTATGGATTAAAGAATCCAACTTAATAATGAAATTAAAAAAAAACTAACTTAATAAAGAACTAGGTCAAATCCAAGTGAACAAAATGATTACCAAGGTTAAAAGATGACATTAACAAATATGGGGAAGTTCCAATGAAAATTCAGAGATACGTGACTCAAGCCAACACAGTCAAATGAATATTAGGTACAATTCAGAAAGTAAAATACGATTGAAAAGATTAAAGATTCAAACAATAAGACAAATTAAGAACCAAGAACTATAATATTCCTGTTTACTATTGACCAAGTGGGAAGATAAACAGAAATAGGAACATCATGTAAATAAATATTAAATCAACTAATCATGAAGTGTCATAATGATATAATGATAAAAGAGTCCAGTACCTAGGATCCTTTATACCGAACAACATCAAGCCCCTCTCTAGTATAAGATCAGCAAATATTAGAAATACGACTATATTTCAAGATGATGAGGAGATAAGACCTGCCTTGCAATCTAAACATAAAACAGCGACACAAAAAGTAAAACTGAAGAATATAGCCATCTGAGATTGACTGCCGTTTGAACCCTAAATACACAATCTACCTTAATAAAATATAGAAAAAAACAAGAGAACAGAAGACCTTGACATTTTGAACTTGGCATGCAAAACTTTAACTCCACCCATAAGATATCACGAGGGTTACCAACCAGTGCAAATTACCATGTTATCCAGAACCTAACATTCCCTATAATCATAAAATTATGAAACAAAAGACTTAGAATCTCTTACAAAGTAAACAAACAGCTCCAAAAAGCTGTCATAAAAACAAGGATCGCCAGCAAAAGCTGTTTGCAACTCTCAAGATTTAACAAGTGGAACAAAGGGAAGGGAAGATACTGATGATAAAGTAAAATCTAACCACCATCTCAAAATGACTGTAACTAATCAATGAATGAGGATGCAGAAGCACCTAGAATTATGCAGCAGAGTACTTGGAAGAAATGTAACAACCTGTTGGTAGAACCAACTACTTCCATGATAGGTACATAAAAGTATAAGAAAAATGTCAAAATTTGTTGAAGGGAAGGGATGAGTTTCAGAACATTTACCAGAGGCGACGACTTCCTATAGCAGAAAAAAATGCAGAGTATAAATTTAGTCACTACTTTACCCAATTGTATAAGGATGATTCTGCCTTGCAGTTAACAATATAAAGAATACCACAACAACATCTGTAAAACCAAGTTTTTTGCACAATATTTATGAGGAATTCTCAGTGAACGTGAATTTTCAAAGGATCCTATTCCTTCTGATGAAGTAAAGACTAGCATGATGCTTCCAAAGATCACACACACAAAAAAAGATAAATACTCAAAGTAAAATTAAATTGTAAGAAAAGTTATATGGATAGAAACAAAGGAGTGGCATACATAGTGAAGCTTCAAAAAAAAAGAACAGATTATTCAAGTAAAATAAGAGGGGCAGAATAATTCAAGTTGAGTAAAACATCACCTCCCAGCACCACATCCAACCATACCTCACTTATGACCTCATCAACCAATTCTCTTGCATTTTTAATCTGTTCACTACTCCCATCTATATGTAATGTCCTTTCTGTTGATGGATCACCTGGTGGTAAGTGCAGCGGGATCACCTGCACAAGAAAAACAAATGAAATGTTTTAAACTGTATTTGCAGGTGCAGTTACAACAAAGTTCAAAAAAGATTAGTGAAGAAACTGCTTAAAAATACATCAAATATGGTCCAAAATTAGCAAAATATAATGCAAACAAACAGGCACCAGTAAATATGAAACGAAAGAAACAATAGACAACTTCCAAGTAAAGATGACAAATTATGATGCAAACCTGAATACGAGCTCCAGTTCTAGCTTGCATATTTTTAATTGTTTCACCACCTTTACCAATCACCAGACCAACCTGAGATCATCCACATTACATATATTAAGACGAAGACAATGAACAAAGTTGATTTGTCCTTTTAGACTGGTATACCTTGTTGTTCGGTATCTTCATTTCAAAATGTTCACTTCCAGCATATCCTGTCATTCTTCGAGAAACCATGCCAGAAGCTCCTACTTCAGCCTAGACAAAGCATTAAAGGATATATTTATGTTCCTTATATTCTGCATCAGTGAAATATATCAATTTCACAATAGATAAAAAATGTAAGATGAATAACCTCAGCAAGAACATCATTTATTAACTGCTCAGCCTTGGCGATTTCTTCAGCATTACCCATGAGCTCCACAGGCCTAGTCACGCAATTAGGATCTGCATCCATATCTCGTTGGATCTGAATCTTTGCCCCAGATTGCGTTTGAAGATATTTAATGGTTTCTCCAGCTTTCCCAATAATAACACCAACCCTATTTTGTGGAATCTCAATCTTTTTGCTTGTACCATGGTAGCTACCGTATGAAACCGGTTTACCCGAAGGAGTAGAGTTTGGCATATGTTTTATATCTGTATTTTCATTAAAATTTTATTACACTTTGCATCAACTTCCAAAAATCAGATCTATACAATTACCACCCCCTGGATGCATGGATCTCCTCAGATAAAGAAGCTTATGTCGTTAAAGAAAACGTGGTACGAGGAAGAAAGACAACAGAAGGAAAGACATACCAAAAGGAGCGGACATAAATCCCTTATCGTTATCAAAAGCACCGCCAGAGTCGCTCTCTACACGAGGGCGCTTAGCCTCGGCGCCAACGGAGGCGGTAAGGCGAGCAGCAATCTCCTGAGCACGCTGCTTGGCAATCTCGATTCCGTCAAGCGGCGGTGGCACGCTATTGTAGGAAGGAGGAGCCGAATCCGGAGATGAGAACCCTGTGGTTCTCCGGCCAACGGAAGACGGCGGTCCCTGGTCCTCGTATTTGCGCTTGTGGCTGCCTGAATCGGGACCTGAAGAGTACTGTCCATCTGCCATAGATTGAGAGGGAGAGAAACCCTAGAGGGACAGAGAACTATTTTGTGTGGAAAATATCTAAAAGGTAAACTAAACCGGTGGATTTTATTTTATAAATAATATATAAATCTTGATCAAGAAATAAATAAATCTTGGATTTGGATTGTGCGTGTGAATTGAATTTGTATTTTTACTGTCCGTACGGTAAACGAAATCCCCTGGTTTGTCATTGATTTAACGGATAATTATATATTTACTTTATTTTTCTATTTTATTTATTAATAAATAATAAATAATATTTAATATTATAATTTTATTTTTATTTTGATATTCATTATTAAAAAGTAATAATATATTGATTAGAAAAAATATTACGCTAATTAGAAAAATATATATAATAGGTTATTGTGTTATTTTTTTAGTCAGTATATCTTGTGTATTTGTAGTCAGTATATCTATTAGCATTAATTAAAAAAATTATTTATTCATATGAAAATTTATATAACAATATTTTTTTTATATATTTTTGTATCGTAATAATGTATTTATTTCAAAATATAACTTCTAAACAATTACTACCATATTTCTAGTCAAACCAGTAGATTTTTTTGAAATGCCCATTGGCTCCAATTCAAAAGGACAACTTTACCAAAATACCCCGACCTCCCTCGCCTTTTTTCCACTACCAACGACCTTTGCATCCCCCTCCCCGAATAACTAGGGTTTCACTCTCACTCCTGCTGCAATTTCACCATTTCTCGACTCCCTTCATTTTCCCTCCACAATTTTCTCGGCTTCAATACTCCAAGAAAATGGTGCAATTTGATTCGAATTCCACCACCGATGTCCACCACTCTAAACCACCGGACACATTTCAGCTCATGTTATCAGAATCTATACACCGGTTTTTCACTGAATACCGTAGCGGTTCGACCGATTTTTCCCATTTCACCTCTATTTTCTCTCGCATGCTACAGAGTCTACCCGATCCACCGCTCGAATTCGTCTGGTTTTACTCTGCTGTAACGTTTCATTCCACTATTAAATTTAACTCTCCGAGTTCAATCTCCAGTTCCAAAGACCTTTTCCAGCTTCTAGTTTCCTGCTCCACTTCATGCAACGCCGTTAAAAGAATCTCCGTACTCGCTCCCGTTATTTACGAGCTTTACCCTTTAGCTCTCGGTCAAAAAGAGTTTAGAAGGGAAGTGGAGAGTTTGTTAGAAGGGATTGTAGGTTACATTAGTATATGTTGCGGTATGGAAGATGATGGAAACGACGATTTGAGCTCGCGTTTTGGTGATTTGTTGCGTGTTTGGACGGTAGATAGAGTTGGGAAGGAAGATGAAAAGAGAGATGGCTTGAAGGTGTTTTTTCCACTTGTCAGTGAAGAAACTCGCGAGGCGATCGGTGCAGGGTGCGGGATTCGGTATTTGGCTGGTGTTGTAATGTGTCAGGCTTTTCTGCTGAGACTGTGTTTGAAATTTGGACATGGGCTTCCAAAATTAGAGCTGGAGAAGGATGTGCATGATTGCGCCGTTCAAATGATATCTGGGTTTCGAAAATTTCACTTTCTGGGTATTTCCCCCCTATGAATAATTGAGGCATTTTCTTCTTAATTACTCCTGAAATGGTTTAAACTTCATTTAATTATATTTGTGCCGAATTTTCTAGTTATATCATTATCCCGATATTACTTACCTTTTTTCTTCCCTTGGTTATTTATAAAGAAAAAAACCGAAATGTCCATCTCATTTAGTTTAACGTATGAGTAATTTCATGCCTTTTTGCTGCGTATGCATGTGCATGCATGTGTTAGAATGCAACGAGCAACGGTAGAACTTTGCAATCGAGAATGAATGTCAATAATTTTTTTTTTTCTGTTTCCTTGCGGAAAAAACTTTTGATTGATACTTTGTATGTAAAGCCACTATTGGGAATCTGATGTCTTCTTCTGTTTGACAAGATTTTTTTATTCCAAACGTAGTGTTATCATTGACATGGTATTCCTTTTGTGATAAGGTTTTGTTTTTATCCTTCCCCTGTTTGATGCTGATATTTGTAGTTCTAATTCATTGTTGTGAAACAGATATCTTTCTCAGGATGCTGTTGGAACCGGTTTTACCTGTCCCTTCTTTATTGGTTAGCTTATTCGCCACTTTTTTTTTCTCCTTTCATTGTCATTTCATCTGTACTTACTATTCAAAATTAAGCGTCAGACAAAGCTTGTTTCTATTCAACAAGGCAACTTCTTGGTTTCAAATTGTAGAACTAGGCAATTTTTTCCTTTGCAATCTTTGAATAAGATTGAACAGTAGAAGATTAACTATAGAGGGTGCAATGGCAATGTGTTGAATTAAGCTTCGTACAAAGCTGGCCTTTCTGTTGTTTTTAAACCCTTGGAGATTCAAAATGTTCAAACTCTCTCTTTGCGTTTTGAGCTTCTTCATTATTTAGCACGTTTGAAAAATGTTTGAGGGTGCTAGCCACTTGGATACTTGAATAAACTTCCATTTTATTATAGGGCCATGGAAATGAAGTTATTTTAAGAGAGACTTTGTATGATGCTGTTATCAAGATGGACCATAGATTCCTCAGTCCACAAGGAGGAAATCTGCTACCTGGCAAACAGCTAAAAGATCTTGCTTTGACTTGGTCCTTTGTTGCTGACAATGCCATACGGTCACTGAGGTATGCTTATGAATGTGGAGATCATGGTTCGGTGCAATTGCATTTTTTAGAATATCTAATCCAACAAATCTCACTAGCCATGATCTATTGCCACAGGGAGAATGGTAACCAGACCAAAGCTATCTCTTACATAAATGCTTTCTCTGATTCTTGGCTGCCTGCTCAGTTGATCAAGTGGGTTACCAGTCAAACTGGGGTGGGGGACAAAGCAAGGAGCCTGAATGTTTCCACTCCTGTAGCTCTTCTCAGTGAGTTGCCTGCTATCTCTATGCTCTTGTCATTTGTTCTCAGTTGTTGGGACTTCAGCACTTGTTTCATTGGATGGTCCAGTTAAGAATGTCAACATGCTATGTGATGATACGAAGATATTTTGTTCTTACCATTGTCCAAAGTGGAGCATATGTAATCACTAGACCAGCAACCCATGCATTGGCTGTGTCGCACATGATTTGTAATTCTTCCCTCTTTCTTATACTCTTTTGACTCCTGTTTCTTAAATGTCTAATGAAGTGGTCTCATTTTCAGAGTGGCTACTCATCATTGAGGACCAAGGGGTGAAAATATTTGAATGCGACATTTCCAAGGTTTACGCAAAGGCTGTGCTTTGCAAGTCAAGAGTTGAATATGAGATTCCGGTTGATAAGATAAGTGGCAAATACTTGGGTGAGGATCTTGCTTGCGTGGTTCATGAGAGGAAAGAAGACAAGGAAGCTGATAGTGATCTAGAGATGATTGATTCAATGGATACTGTCCCCATGCCTGCTCCTTGCTTGATGAAATCAACAGCAGCTGATGGTGTAAGAAAACGCAAAGAAGGGAGCACCATTGAAGGGGAAATACCTGTTAAGTGTATCAAGTATCACTTCTGTGAAAACTTGGGAAGGGAGAAGCTTTTGCCTTTGACCATTGGTGATGGCTTGAGTTGTGGGAGTGCGGTTGACAGTCCGAGATTCGACGAATATATGAGAGATATGGAACGATAATTTTCTATTATGCCAGCAACTTGATCACGGTTTATGCTGATCGTTGTCTCATTCAATTTCGACCGAAGAGAAGATGAGAACACTGTTTAACTGCATTTCACCAATGCATATCATATCTTTAAGTAGGTTGCATGTCAATTCTCATATAGAAACAGCTTGTGACCTCTTTTTCAATTTGCGGATGTAGCTTAGTATTTCAACCTTACACGCGATGTTTGACGCTGCGTTATCAACGGTGGAACCTGGAAGGCTGTTGTGGCAGAAGAAGTCTGCATTTTCCATTGGATGATGGCTTCTCACCTGAATTATTTATATTGTGGCATTGTAGAAGAATTATCCGAGTTCATTAATCGTGTAGTAACTGAAATGAAAACAAATGCGGATATTATATATTAGTATTACAGTGTTGGATAAAAGCATGGAGAAATTGCTATAGTGAATGCCTTTTGAGTTATGAATTTTGGTTGCTGGGTTCGGCCATTGGAACAGGATGAGTCCCTTCGTTGTGTTCGGGAACCTTTGGTTCGGGCTGAACATGAATATGCAGTGTTCGAACGCATCAGACATCTTTCAAAGCCCCAAAATTCCGACAGTTATTTGGGCCCGCAAATAGCCTAATCTTGAACTAAAGTGTTCGATCAAATCAAATCGAGTAATAAAATAAATTTATTCGAGTTGATACATTGTAACGACCTGAACTCTCGGTTTAGTGTGTCGGGTTAACCCGTTGTGTTGGGCCTCGGGTTTAGGCTCGGGTTTGTTGGTTTGGGCCTTGATGGGCCATGGGCTTGTTGGGCTTGGATGTGGAGGGATGGCATTTTTGTAAATGTCTAAAGTGAAGACAAGAGGGAGGAGGGGTCTTTAATCCTCTGCAGAGAATGACTTCATTCTCTTCTCTCTTTTCTTCATCCTCCAATACTTTTGAAGCAAGAAAAGGGGTGTGTAAAGGTAAGATTTTGTTGAGTTGGGTTTAGAATCTCGTTTTCTTGATGAAGAGGAAGTGATAGAGCTGGTTTGGATCTATAGAACAAGGGTTGGTTTGCCAAGTTTGGTGGAGGAAGAGGTTTATGTGAGGGTTTTAGTTGAGCTCGGGAATAGGTTTTTGAAGAGCTTAAATCTATGTTCTTTTAGTGTTTTAAGCTCCTAAAATCTTCCCCGATGTGTGTTTAACCCATTCTTCATCTTCTCTTGTAGAGAAAGAGGCTTACGAGCCATCAACTAGCTTTGGAGGGAGAAAAGCTTGAGGTAGGAAGGGGAGCTCGTTTTGTTGTTGTTTTTGCTTGAGGTTGGTACTCCCAACTCTTCTGATCATTTAACATATCATGGTAGAAGCATTCATATAGGTTTGATGCATGTGTGTGCTTGGTTTGAACTTGGTATGTGTTAATGGTGAAATTCAGATTAATGTGGTTAAGGGTTGGAAATTGATGTTAAAATACTTTAAACATCATTAAAATTGAGTAGGAACACTTTAGGATCGATTGGGTTGAGTTTGGGGCTGAAAATCTAGAATTTCTAAGTGTAAAACCGTGCTTAGTGCAGGGGGTATCGATACTCGGGCTACCGGTATTGCCGAGTATCGATACCAGTGAGTGTATTTTGGCATGTTGCCCAGGGGTATCGAACCCTGTTTCGATACCGAGGGTTCCAGAAACTTTTGGTATCGATACCTGTATCGAAACAATCCTCTCTTCTTCTGTTGACTTTGACTTTGGGCAGGTGGTATCGATACCAGTATCGATACCCCTGTGTAATTTGGTTAAATTTGAATAGAGTTTTGGGGCTCGGTAATCTTAATAAATAATTAATCTAATTTAAAAGCTATGTAATAATTTGTCAAACTAAGATTGATAATTATAACCCCGAAAGACCTAAGTATGATAAGGATTAATGTGTCTTGTTGTGATAGGTCCTAGGTGGATCGTTTGTGTGGGTTGAGTCTTTGTGTGTTGGGAATTCGAATATCCATAAGTGTTGCAACACGTCGAAGGCCATCAGATGTAACATGCCGGGTGATGATTGAAGACTTTTATTCCGAGTGTTGGGCAGCCTCACTCGAAGATGTTCGATGTAACATTCCGAGCATAGGGTTGGTTGGGCAGCCTCCACCCTTTTTTCGAACGTTGGGCGGCCTCGTTCGAAGATGTCCGATGTAACATTCCGGGCATAGGATTTGAGGGCGGCCTCAATCCTGAGTGTAGGATCCCGATGTTGTGTGGACGCGGGCCTCGCTCTTGTGTGTTGACTTATATGACTGTATATGCTGTGTGCGATAGTATACACTCATTTATGCCATGTGTTAGGCAAGCATGCTAGACCTTCATACCATGCATGTGATTTATATGCCATGCTTTACTGCTTTGATATGCATGATGTTGGCCGAGTTTGGCGTATCCACTGAGCTTGTGTGGCTCAGCGTTCGAAATCTGTTTTCGTGCGTAGGTTAGGTGGAGCGGGATTTGTGGAGCACCATCAAGGTTTGGACTTTCAGCATCGACCGTGTTGTCAGAGTACAACTATTAGATGTAGTGAGCTTAGTATTATGTTGAACCCTATATGTATTGTAACTCTGTTATTTTATTTGGGTCGAATGTTTTAAAACAGTCTGTAATATATATTTGGAGCTCCGATTTATTTTGAATTATTTTGGGCTTGTTTTTATTTAATTGGATTATGAACTTGGTTTTGGACTTACATGATTTTTATTATTGGACTTTTAAAACGAAATTTTGAAACATGGGTTTTGAGCCGGAGGCCCATTGTGACATCCGGATCGGGTGTTACATACATCGTATTTTTAATAAATTACATAAATAATAAAAAAAAAACAAATGTACAATTATTCTAGTTTTTTTTAACAGCCACAATAATTTTTCTATTTTTTAACAGTTGAGAATCAATTAAACAAATGTGCAATTATTCTAGTTTTTTTTAACAGCCCCAATAATTTTTCTAATTTTTAACAGTTGAGAATCAATTAAACAATTGTGTTAAATTTGTTAAAATTAAAAGTATAATGGTCAAATCAATATTAACCCTATAATTAAGTGGTCATTTGTATAGTTTACTCAAAAATATTTTATCAATGTCCACCGAGCCGTATATTCCAGATGAATATCGAGAACATAGAACATAACATTAGCAGATATTTTATTTCTTTGGCTTCAACACCGAGCTGTACTGATGGCATGTTTACAGTTCCAGGGACTGGGATTTCATTCCTCCACAGCACCACCGGTAACGAACTTACAACACTTGACAGATGCTACCTAGTCATAAATACTAGACACAAACTATAAGCGGCATCTTCCCGGTTCCCACTCCACTGTTCTTTTTATGCAGCGGCTTAAACGGAAGAATCCAACACTCTATATATTATGACGGAGGAGTGCCGATCCCCCACTTCGAATGAGCCGACACCTCCCTCATATCGCTCCAACTTTCTTCGGAACATGATGAAACAGCTAAACAAACAACTTATTACTACATCAAAAACACTGATCAGGCACACTCAGCATCCTATAACTTGGTTTATATTCTTGTGCCTTCTGACATACTTGCGTTTAAGACGTCGGAGACGGATCATCAGCTGTCCGAACGATGGTCGAAGATGTGGCTCCCTGCATATTAGAAAAGACTATAAGTAAGATTAATGCAGAAAATTCTAAATAGATCGAGTTGGTGCCGGTACAACCTAAAAGGATTGTATATGTTCATTCTCCTTGTTTAGATGTAAGTGACAATAATGATGTCTAAAACTCACTTTTGCCAGCAATCACGTATAATCTGTGCAATCATTGGATCAACATGTTCGGGGATTTCTAGATGCCTATTCTGGAATCCAACAGCTCCAACAACTTGCATAGGGTTCAAACCTTTCCAGGGAACCTGTAAAGTAACCAACTCCCATAATATCACACCAAAACTGTACACATCGCATCTGCAACCAATCCGGTCGACTTGTATAAGGAACAGAAGAGAAATGTCAATGGCAAGCAAGCTATTGTGGTGTTAAAGGCACTTACTTCTCATCGGCTGGTTCATTCCTTAAAATTTCAGGTGCCATCCATTCAGGCTGCAGTGCATCAGCAAATTTTTACTTTAGAAAAAGAAGACAGATTTTTGGATAAATAGAAAGGAAGAGAAAACCCAAAGTGTTACAGGGATTATTCTTTAGTAATACTACCGTTCCAGCAGAAGAATTTGAAGACAGGAAAGTATGATGCTTCGAGCGTGACAACCCAAAATCACAGACCTGAATATCAAAGTAAACGTGTTAAAAAATGCATTTGATACCTTTCAGCAGAAAATAAAAGCAACCTGTAAATTAGCTTCAATACACCATGATCAAAATCAAGGAATACTTTGGGCCAGAAAATAGATTTGAGGAGGGAACCTTAACAACCCAATTCTTATCAACAAGGAGATTTGGTGTTTTCAAATCTCGATGCACTATAGTAGGCTGTCTTGTGTGCAAATAATTCATTCCTTTAGCCTGCAAACCATACGAATGCTCCGCTTAAATAGAAATTACAACCAGGAATGGAAGATGAGTGAAAGGGAAAGTGGAAGGAGATACTTCCACACAAGGTATCAAGCAAATAAAATAAATAATTGATTTACTTCTGACTCTTACCACATCAAGAGCCATCTGCATTCGTCTCCTCTCATCAAGTTGATGATTGGCTCGATGCAATAGGGGATACAAACTTCCCCTGCATAACAGTGGGTCAGGAGCACAAAGACTGTTAGACAGGGTCATGTCCTCTTAAATTAATAAATCTCTTGTTAGAATCTGAATCAAAAAGGAAACAAACATCTAGTGAACTCGGTGTTTTCATGCACAGCAAAGCACAAAATGTAAAACCACCATGAAGTTTAAAACACCAACTATTCCGATAGCAAATAAAAAAGAAGGCACAAACAAGTGTAAAATTAAAAACCGCAGAAACATTGAAGACTACAGATAGAACTGATTGCATTGTCTAAAGAAAATCAACCTGGGAAGATACTCCGTCAGTATAGAGAAATGTGGGGGGTGAGTAACTGCTCCCATGAAAAGAACAACATTTGGATGCCTCAACCTTAACATGATTTCAACCTGCAAGGATCATCAAACAGATAATTTAACCTAAATTCATTCAGTTCTAAAGGAATGTTGAGCTCACAAGCATTAGAGTATATAAACATGTGTAATGCTATAGAAGATATTTTCTGGGGCTCACTTCACATTTAAATTGAACCAGTGCATCACCGGAGAAATCTTGATCTAAAAACTTCTTCACAGCAACCTCCTGAAGAGCAAAGAGAGTCAAATAGACAAACACTGAAATAAAAATGCCATTTGGAGACATTAAAGAGACTTTTGGAACAAGTATATACTGTCATCAATCAGTAGAAGAATAATTTTAAAGAAACTAATGTTGATCCTCTTATTAGAGTTGCTGCAGCAGTTAGATTTTTGAGATAGTCATAAGTGTGTACCACATATTAGGAAAATTAGTCAATCACATGACAACACTCTTTTCTTGCTAGGAAACAAAGTATATGTCACTACTCACTGAAAGATGCTTTTGAAAATTTGGGCATGTAGCAATGTTATTGTGGTCATCATATCATCTAGTCATTGTATACTACTAAAATTTCCATGAAAAAAATGTAGTAGCAAGTGTTACTCACAGTGCCATTCCAATCAGCTTTGTAGACCTCACCATATGATCCTACAAGACAAGGGTTCATCTGTTAAGAGAGACTGCTAAGGACTCGATTAAACATTCTATGACTTTGTAGGTCCAATTAAACATGGATATAAAAAGGACCCAATCAAGTACGCTAGCTCAAATTCTTAAATTCAGTATCATTTGCAGCTATCAAGTATAGCAGGCTTGCACAGTCCTCTTCATATACAACGTGAACCATACTGATTATAAACTATAGACTATAGATAGGTTAAGCTGAGAGTAGGATGCACTGACAAATAACTCATATCTTCGACTGATTATTCAGCTTCTCATACTGCATGTCCATCCAATAAAAACAGAAACAGGAAGACATCCTAGCCAGCATTTATGTAATTGTGTTACAAGATGTATCACACTATTAATTGAAATACGAGATCCAAAACTCAAAAGAACAATGGTGTAGAGCCAGACGTGTATATAAAAGAACAAGATTTGTTGGGTTATCAGGAGGCCTTACCAATACCAATTCGTTCTCCAATTTGAAGATCCTCCCATGGAATTTCCCATTCAGAAACCTCCCTTGGAATAGGATAAATCTTCTCACTTAGATAATTGCCAACCATATGCAAGCCACTACCTGCAGTTTCTGTCCTTTCTGATGCAGATTCTTTACTGAAATCCATATCAGAAGTAATTCGTACTAGTTTCTCATCTGTGGCCAAGATGTTTTCCGGTTTTATTTGGCAAAACTCATCAGCAGAGCAGGACTCACGAACTTGTATCCAATCACTAGATGTAAAATCAAGGAGAAGCCCCTCTGTAGAAGCATTATAGGAAGATGCAACATTATTATTTTCTGAAGTTTCCATCCCACATGATACAAGACGGTGGTCATTAGTTGACAACTCATTTGAATGGCAGCTAGCAGTTACATCTACATTGGTCCCTTTCAGTACTTGATCAGACATACATTGTTCACCGAGGTCCTGTGAATTGATATCCATGAACAAATCTGGAGGAGGTGATGCACCACTTTCCAACAGAACAGCATGCAATTTCTGAGCAAATTCTGGGTCCTTTGCCGCACTAATAACATACTTGGACACATTTTTAACCTTTCTCATTTGAGCTGCTGATGGTTTGTCATAAATCTCAGAAATGCTTTCACTAGATTTGGCAGCCGAGGAAAGAAGCTTCCCTAAGTCCTGTTCAGATCGATCAGAGACAGCTCTCCCAGCAAAGTTTTCCTCATCTCCATTTGCCTGACTGCTAACAGATTCCACTGACCTCACGACACCAACTTTAAAGCCTATGTCTAGATTGGCTGAAGATGTGATACTTTCAATTCCTTTGTCAGACAGAAAGCATGAACTTTGGGAGGCTTCAGTAAGATCAGCAAATCCCCTTACAACTAGTGTGGAATTTAGGAGGTGAGAACTTGGTACTTCAGCAGGGATTAGTGTCCCAGGTGCACCCATCAGATCAATAATATACTCACTGTATTTTTTTCAGATAATTATTAGCATCAGCTATGAGCCAAACAAAATTAAATTTTTTCTATTTGAGTTGACAGCAAAACTACATAAAGCAGAACAGGGGAAAGCACTGAAAAATACATACTGGTATGACACCATGTTGAGGAACTAACTCAAAAAAAGAAAAGATTAATATGTCAAATTGTAGAAATGCGAAGCATAGCTACAAAAACCAAAGAGCAGAATTTGCAGATCAAAGTAGGAGGAAACACCTTCCGTTGTTAATTCTAATCAAGTTCACAGCTCCATCATCAGTACCAGTGTAATAGCTCCCTTTGACCAGCATGCAGGGGAGGTTAATTCTATCAGCTAGAACCTAGAACCATAAGCAAGAAACAATTACCTTATAAAATGTTTAAACACCTTTATCCTTAATCGATGTAAAATTAGACAAAGTAACATGAAAATCGAAGAGGGGTGGATGCAGACATGAGTGAAGTTAAAATGAAAACATACTTCTTTCATGAGCTAGTTTAACTTATGAAATAATGAACAGTAAAGGATTTTTAGTTTTTACAACCTTAAAAAGCAGGGCTCTGTGTCTGGAAAGTCCAACGTCAAGCCGTCCAAGTGGAAGAATGATAGTGTTAAGAGAACTTCGTAACTCACAACTTCTTGAGGTCCACATTCTCAACATCTCTTCAGTATCGGCAACAGGACCACCCATTCTATTAACAACCATTTCTGCAACTTTCTGAATCATGTCACAGACAACTGGGCTGTGGTCAGAAGCTCGTGACTGAACATACATATTATACACTCTTTTCTCAAGCTCTTGCAGTTCAGAATCAAGCAACCGGTTAACCAAAATTACTTGATAATCAACATTATCCAACACTGATACTGCTCGAAGATCAACCAAAGACGGCATTTCCCCTTGTGCAACCAGAGTTGAGGCAATGCCATACACATCATAAAATCCATCCACAATTTTTTCATTATAGTTTACAACATTATAGTTCTGCAAATAACATGAAACAAAAATTAGTTTTTTCTCCAAAAGACGGGAGAGAGAGTGTAATATTAACTAATGGGTTCTAAAACTTCTCTTTACAAAAGAAAACATTAAAAAAGCCAGTACAGCATTGATAAACCAAAGGAGGAAAATAGATAGATTTCAAAATTAATCGTATATAAAAAAAATCCACAATGAAATCCAACATCATTTAGTATTCATATCCACAGCGACACTTACCATACAAATCCCACCATAATAATAGAAACAATAACAAGTAGAAGCATAATAACATGAAAGGAAACACTATAGTTCCCCACTAATAAAACAGGAAATATATAATTTCTCATACAAACAAACATGTAATGTTTATGGCAAGAAAAAAAACTGCCATGACCATATAATAAAGTAAATTGTCATATAACTGAAACACAACTCAGTGCAGATAAGTGAAAAGCAAAACACCAAAAAAATTAAAATAAGTTATCAAAAATGAATAAACTCAATAAAGATATATTAATTTATAAAATCAGCAAAACTTAATTAATTGAGCTTGAAGAGCGAATTGAACTTCAATTAATTAGTTTTTTTCCTCACAATCAAGCCATGATTAATGAGAATGACATCGAAAAAAATAAATTTCCAAAACTAACACATGAAATGGCAAGTCGAGAAATGAGATCAGCAGTTGAAAACTACTAATATTAGAAGATATATGACGATACGTGAATAAATATACTAGTAATATTTAATAAATAAACATGAAATGCAAATTAGAACTTGCAACAAAAAATATGACATTATCAATTCACAAAATTATTCCAATTCAAATCATATAAAGACATAAATATATTGAAATCTAATCATCAGATTAAGTGGAAAAATGAAAATAAAATGTCCATGAATACTTTTTTTGACAACAAAATTGCCAATTACTACTGCTTCAAACAGGAATGCAATTTCGAAAAACCTAGTTATAAAAATGAAAGTTTTAAGAAATTGAAATACAAAAAATTATATTACCCAGTAACGAAGCGAGAGGAACTCAACGAAAGAGCTTGTATCAGTGCCGGCGAGACTAATCTTTTTAGCTGCATCGATCTGAACGGTTTTGGGATCCGAAGCACTGATCGCCAAAGCCAACTGCATCTGAAACTCTTCGTCTAACAAACTAAAATCCACCTCATCTCCACCCGTCCTGTCTCCCCCGAACGATTCAACGTCCCCGGTTCTCCCCATTGTGCCGGAATTAACCGAATACGATTCAAAATGAGTCGCCGTTTCCACTCCCGTAACGTTCATCGAGTTGGAAATGGAATTCGAATTCGGACTTGGGCTGATCACGGGTTGCGCCTCCGCCAATCGTTGCTGCTCATTTAAACCACTTCCGATGTGTAGTTTTCTTAACAGATGCTTCATTTTCGGCATATCATCAACGGCGATTTTTCCTTTTTTATTCAATTTTTCTCTCTCGTTTTCGCTGTTTCTAATTTCTACTCTAACCTACTCTCACTCCTTACCAGATTCGCTTAACCTGCGCACTCTTCTCCCTCAAGCTACCACTTGAAGGACTTCAAATTAACCGTTCACTAATTCCCTCCAATACACACAAATATAATAAACTTAAAAACTACTACACTTCCAACTCTTAAGACTACTACTATTTTATACATTGTTTTTGCTTTGTATCAAAAGTTGTGTAAACTTACCGCAATATAAGCTCAGAGCTCTACTCGTGCTAGTACGTCTTCATACTTGTAATATTGAATATTTTTTCTATTATTTGATTGAATTTATAGTGAAATTGAATTATTTCTGTGATCTGAAAAGACGTAAAGAATCTCAAATAGTAAATACAAGAACAGATTGGAGTAAATGTTTTTTTTTTTCTGTTTCCCTCGTTGTGTGATAAAGTGGGCATTTATCACCAGGAAGAGGCGCAATAGAACAAAAAAATTACGTCAAAGGATTGATTGCTCCAGGACGTTACAATTTAAATAAAATAATAAGAAATAAAATTATTTTTTTTGACAAACTTAAATATATTCATATTTTTTTAATCAACTACCGTAGTTATATTGGACATTGATTGTTCAATCATTGTACTGACTGGTGCTCGAATTCATGACCTTCAGGATCAACAAAAATATAAAAAAACAGAGACATAATAATTTGATCACGGACCAAATATATTTGCTCATAATAAAATTCAGTAGTATTTGTCAAAAAAAAATCATATGCGTCAATAAATATATTTATGACTGATTCCTCACGGACGTTACAATTTAAATAAAAATAATAAAAAAATAGTTACTTTATGTTAAATTGTTAATTTATGCTCATACCTCTAATTTTAAATAAAATTATTGTCTTATACACGAAGGATTATTGTCTTATATATTGATAGTGAAAATTAAATTTTTTTACAAACGTCTTAGTTTTAAGGTTTATAGTGTAGAATTTAATGGTTTATGCTTGCTTTTTATGTAATCAAATTTAAAATATTATTTTTTAATAAGTTGCACATAAGAAAGCTAAATTTGATTTGTATGAACACAAATGCCTGTTTAAAATAGAGTAACGATAATTACAACAGCATTTGAGTTGCAATGAGCAACAAGTGTTGTTATTAAGAGCAGCTGACTAAGAACAAGAATCCTCTGCTCTTTTTTCTGTGTCTCGTTTTATGTTTCCTTTGAATTTTTTTTAAAAATTGAATTTTAAACTCTAAACTCTTATTTTTTATATTCTAAATCTTAATCCTGCACCTTAAAAAATACACTTTACCCCTAATTTTCTAAACCTTAACCAAAACTCTTAACCTAAAACCCTAAACCTCTCATTTAAAGCGGGACATAAATGGAGGCATAAGAAAAGGGCAGATGATTTGTACTCGTCGACCAAGTATATGCAGAGGGTGGATACTTTATGTACATGATCCAGAAAGAGACATGTTTTCAACTTGCATCTTTCTGATTATGAATATCAGATCATGGGGTCCGATTACGCGGTGTCTGCTGCCTCTTCTTCGACCATCTGCGAAACTGGGAGAAGGGTGCAGACGAGATTGCGATCACCGTCTACGTTGTCAACATGTCCTAGTACACCAATGGAAAGAGTTGGAAAATTTTCAGTATGCTAAGAATAAACATGCAAATTCATGTCCAATATAATGCTTGAATGACATGATTGTACAAACTCAGGGCTGATCAATCACAGAACATAGTCTGGTTAAAGGTTTTACCTGAAACAAATTTAGAATCAGTCTATATTTCGGAACTCGAAATCACAGTGCTCTCAAGGGACATGGATGATGATGAAAATATGGAGAAAAGCAACACACCGGTATGTCTAATGTACCTTTTCTTTCTGTATAAATACGTATATACGTACGATGTATGCCTTGATCCCATATATACGAACATAAGCTCGGACCCTACAGCAAAATAAGTTTAACGCAATGTATGAAACTTTATTATTAAAATAATTTAGCACGAGAGATTGAAAAAAAGATTTTCTTGTTATAGAACTCTAAACCTACGAACCACTGAATCGAACGGTAGTTATAAATGTAGACCATGCTCCTCAACCTAGTGGCAGCCAAGGCCTGACCATGGCGTGGACCAAAGTCTCCAAATCCTGCAGTCTGCAGCATTTTTGTTACATAAATATGCAGGTGCATGTTTTATTTTATTTTTATTTTGAAACTATTGATATTCAATTCACCGATCGATGGATTAATTCGGATCAAGTAGAACGAGACAATCATGTAGATCCCCCTATTGAATAAGAGAAGGTTTCAAACAAAGCTAAAGCTATATCCCAAACCAGAACATGAAAATATACATATATTCCCATGCTAGCTAGCCAGCAAACTCCATCGTCTAAACAAGGCATAAGGTAGGCCTTAATGTAGCAACAACAAACAATCGACAAATCTACACATATTAAGCTATGGTTTTCGAATATTAAGCAAGAGACAGGAATCAAAGGGAAAAGTGTTGATGAGGGTTCCATCTGCAATTTTTGAAGTAGGTGAGTGTTGGAGTAATGTGGTCACATCTTGTTAGGTAGAAATTAGTTGGATATATGGGTCTAGCAATGAGCCAAGGACCACACATTGGTGTAGCTTCAACACGACCTGCATATATATTCTAATGGGGGCGTTGGTCCAGCAGGCAGCAGTTCTATTACCAGAAACTCTATCTGTATATAGGATCAGCAAAACCAGTACACATTATTAATTCTCTAGCTACTGCTGCTGCTGCTACTGCTACTGCATGCATGTTTTTACGTTTTACTATCCTTAGAATAGTGGTCGATGGTGTGAAGTTATGATGCAATAAGTGCTTTCATCAAACCCAGAAACAATCATTTTTTGCAGATTATTGATGGTTTTGTTTTGGATTTAACAAGAAAAGGAACCAAAGGAAAAAAGAAAATGTAACTGGTTACTGGTTTACTCTGCAAAATAAAGAGATACAAAACTACCATGAGAGAAAAGTTTGAACTTTTTCAGTTCAGGTCCATTCCTCGAGTTCTAATGGACCCCACCCTAGAACTCTTGCTAGCCATTGATCGTCGTCAACCTCCCCTCCTTCATCACAACAGCTCTCCATTTTCTCTACTTCTCTTTTACCTCCTTCGGATATTACTACATTGTTATTATCGTCAAACCCCATATCCGTTATCCACTCCTTCTCAGGTAACCCAGATCCCTTTACAGAGGGAATCTTCTTGGTGGGTCCCACGAATTCAACGCCGGCCATTACTGTGGACGATGAGTCGGACATCGAAGCCCCGCAGCTCTCGCTGATCTTAATAACGTTGTGAACGGGAAAGAATATCAGTGGAGACAAAATTGGCGGCGATGAAGAAGAAGAAGAAGAAGAAGATAGTGATAGAGAAGTTACCGCTGTTGGCGGTGAAGTGTGGGAAGAGTAGGTAGCTGATGTTATCACTTTGTAAAGCTCTTGCATTATCTCCTTCACTTTTTCTTCTTCGACCAAACCATCGTAGGAGAGCTCGCTTCCGTCGTCGGAGTCCGTCAACAAGACATTCAGCTTCCCCGAAATGTCGCCGCCGGATATTACATACCCTGGTGGCTTCAAGTCTTCTTTTCGTATCATTAGTTTTGATCTTGTTTTTCTGAAGTATGGTATGTTAGAGGAGACAGAAGAGAAGAGAGAAACGCGTAATATAAAGAGAGATACTGGAAAAGGTGATGCAAGATAGGATGGTAGGTGAAAGAAAGGTGACGCGGCAAACAGAGGTTGAAGGAGGTGACGAAAGGAGAGAAAGATGATTTGTCAAAATAGGAGATTTGTTTACCGAAAAAAAAAACTCTCTTGGATACGAAAAATTATATCATGGGTTAGTCCTACCACTTGTCCATAAGACCAACCAATAAAAAATGTTCATTTCATCAATTTTTCTATGTCATAATTGTTTTCCAAATGAATCTTCACTTGGAAAATTAAAAAATAATGAGGTGAACAGTTTATATTGGTTGGTCCCATGAATGACGTGGTAAGACTGACCCATGATATAATTTCTCGTTCGATACATATGAATCACATCAAATTACATGCTATAAAAATCGAAGGTTTTATATTAATTCATAATTATTAAATAAATGAAATGAATGAATAAGATTAATATTAGTAAAAATTATTATTTAAATAAATAAGAAAATAATCTTAATTATTTTTTACTATTATTTAATTATTTAAAATTAATGTAAAACTTTTTATTAGTATAAATTAATTTTAATTCATATATATATACATGTATGGGTATTCAAACAGTTGTAGGGATGACAATATAATCTGAATTCAAAGAAAAAAAATTGATACAAATCTGATTTAAAAGAGTCTGAATCTGAATCCAAAAAAGGTTAGGTAGATCAGATATAGATATTGTCATGATCCGATCTGAATTCAATCCGAATTCATATCCGATATGAATTTGATCTATATATAAACTCGAATAAAAATATTAAAAAAATTTCGATTCAAAAGTTTGAGTTGTTATTTTAATTTGTTTTATATTTGATTATAATATTTGTTGGAATTTGTTTATGCTATAAATTTAAAAATATTTGTTTGATAAAAATATTTTTTATTTAAAGATATTTGTTTGAGTTGTTACTTTAAAAAATAATTGGATTTGGACTTTTGGACTTGAATTTTGATTTTAGTTGTTTTGTTGGATTGAATTTATATTTATGTAAATAAATTTAGATTCAGACTTGGACATTTTCGAAAGTTCGATTATTAATTTGATTGGACTTGGACTTTAGAAAACCTGATTCATTGTCATCCCTAAATGGTTGGTTTTAGTAATCGACTGAATCAAAGATTTAAATTTTTATTAACCATTTCTTTTAATTGTTAACCGAATTAAATTTTAAAAATTAATCAAATTGAAAATTTTTAGTCAATTCGATTATCTGATTTTTTTTAAAAAATTGATAAAATATTAATTGTTAAATGATTTAACCTAAAATTAATCAATTGATTAATCGAAAAACATTAATTCAATTAACTAATTCAGTTAAATAAAGTTTTGAACACTCCTCGATTTGAGGATTAAAATTAAGAAAATAAGAGTTTAAGGAGATATTTTAGAATTTAAGTTATTCGTTACAATGGATACGATATATCATCATATTTTATTTTATTTTGTTTCTGGTGCACATCATAGATCATCGTTAATTCTAAAATTCTTCAACCATTCTATCACATTATCTCACAAATTTAATAGCTAAATTAAAAAATTAAAATATAAGATTATTGATCGTAAAAAGATATAATAAATATTAATACAATTAAATGACTTAAATATAACTTTATTTATAATTGAGTGATCTTCGTCATAATTTTATGTATAAAATTACCTCTTAAGTATATTTTTAAAGAGTATTGATTCATCGTTAGGGACTGGTCCAAGTGATAAATATTCTGATTTAGTTTAAATAGGTGTCAAGTAGAGATGAGTAAAACTCGACTCAAAAAAATAAAATAACTTGACTCGATTCGATGTGAAAATACTTGACTCGGTTTGACTCAACTCGAAATTTCATAAACTAGACTCGACTTGAAATTTTTTTAAATAAAGTTTAAGTTGTAAAATAAAAATTCGAATAATTTGAAACTTTCAGTAATTAAAGGATTTATTTTTAAGTTTGAGATGAGTCTATCACTTTTATGATATATAAATACATTGATATATAAAATTATAAAGAAATGTCACTACATATGAAAAATATAAATATATATCTTATATGATTAGAGAAAGTTGTTTACATTGGAATCAAACCATACTATAATATGATAAATAATTATAATTAAATATTTATAGAAACTCGAAGACTCGATTCGATTTGACTTGAATAAAAAAATTCAAATAAAATTTAAATTATAAAATATGACTCGTTAACTTAAATAACTCAAATTATTTTAACTCGACTCGACTCAACTCAACTCAATCGAATACTTATCATAATTTCAAATTTAAGACATCAATAAACTAAATATATAATGCAAGTCGAAACTTTAAAAAACCAAACAACAATAAAAAAAAATTATTGATGGTTATTGCATACTTTTGGTTACGTTTTAATATTTAATTTGTTTTGAAGGAATGTTTTCAAATTCTTAATCATTACAAATTAATGCTGGCATTTAAGTTTGCCATTTTTATAACCGAGGAATTGAAAATTTTCTTCAACGACATAATTAACCAATAACTCTACCTAATCCGTTTTTAAATATAATTATTTATAATTTATCCTAAAATTTACTTCACTCGACAACTTTTTACTGCGATTAAAAAATATTTACTGTTTTATCTTTTTCAGTTAATCCAAAAAGTTCGTTTTGTCAAGATCTGATTCTTGCCATAACAGACGCCATTAGCAACACGGAACTAAACACTGCTTTAGTGGTCCAAAGCAATATTCTTTAAATTAAACATTTCTTACATATTAAACTGATTTATTTCGTCATAATTGACTTTCATTACAATAGCCTGGAGACAGCTGGGGAATATTAATTTGTTAACCAGACAATCCAACTATTCTAGACCGTAGGATTTAAAATCTCCAGCTACAAAATAGAAGAAAACGTGAACAGTAAATTCTCTGATAATTTATTTTATAACAAAAATGTGATTTATCTTTTAAAAATTATAAAGAAGTTACTTGATTAATAAATTATTATTAATAAATAATTTAAATAATATATTATTAAAAATAAATTATTAAATTAATATATTGTTAAATACAAGTCAGTTTTGCTTACAATTATAAACAGATCAATTTTACTCGGTATATTAATATTTTTAATATTTAAAAATTATTTATTTTATTATTTTCATTCTAATTTGAAGTAATTCAATAAATATAATTTTATCTATTTAAAAAATATTAATTTAATATTTTTTAAGATATCATTAAAGCAAACAAGTCCATATATTAAATTAGTAGTTGAATGATTATATTCTGCCATAAAATAACAAGTTACTGTGAAACTGTTTTTATATTTGAAAAATAACAAGAAAATAATATAATATTTTATAAGATAAAAACACAGTTTTTAAAAATAATAAAGATTAAAATGATAAAAATATTAAAATTATTAAATTAAAATCAAAATAATAAAATATACTAAATTTTAATACTTAAAATATTATCCTACCATGTAATTTACCCTTTATTTGAATTAATTATATGTAATAATTTTTAATTAAATAATTTATTTATAATTTTTTAAAAATATGTAATCTACCCTTTATTTTATTACCTTATTATTGTTCATCTCGTTAAACCTTTAAAGTGAAAAAAAATAATTTAATTATAATTTTTATTTTAAAATATAAACGATTCTTATTTATATTAAAAAATTTAAATTAATTTTTATAATAAATATAAAAAATATCATGTACATATAATATTTTTTAAATTTTTATTAAAAATTAGAAAATAAAAAACATCATGTATATATCATGATATTTTCTTTTAAATTATTAATATTATTTTATTTATATTTTAAATTTTAACTTAAAATCTAAAATAAACAGAACATTTTATTTTTTTATAAATAAAAACTTCAAACAATTAATATATCTAACGAAACCCATTAGAGCTAACCAACGTGTAAATATGTCTGGATCTAATAACTTTACATTATAATATTATTTTAAATATTTATATAAATTCTAATGTATTCCAATTCGTATGTCTTCGTTCTGAATCTAAATCCGGTGAAGTGGCAGCATCCACTCTTTCTTTCTCTTCGATTCTTCTCCTCAATTTCATACGCTCTTTTCCTCTCTCTACAAATCTAATCTTGTCTTCCCTCACTTCCAAAAATCACCAATTCTTTGTGTTTTTCACGTTATGTCGGATAAAGTCTTCCCTGCATCTAAACCCACCGCCACGGCTGCTCCACCGGCCGCCAATGGTGGAGCTCCAGCCAGTACAAACGCTACAACCAACGGTGGTACAACAAAATCTCACCTTTATAACCCGACTTCTCGCCCACCAAACCGTCCACAACCCTACCACCGACGCCACCGTCCACGACGGAGCTATTGTTGTTGTTGCTGTTTCTGGACCATCCTCATCATTCTCATCCTCGCGCTCTTAGTAGCCATAGCCGGGTCTGTCTTTTACGTGCTTTACCGTCCTCATCGACCTTCATTTACCCTCGCTTCCCTCCGCATCCACCGGTTAAATTTGACAACCACCGCCGATTCCTCCTCCTCCCATCTCTCAACCCTTTTCAACTTAACCATTTCCTCCAAAAACCCAAACTCACACCTTTCCTTCTCATACGATCCTTCCGTCGTTTCCTGCGTATCGAGCAACAGTGACGTTTTTATAGGCAACGGAACATTGCCGGCATTCGTCAGTAACAGCAAGAACGTGACGACTTTCAAGGGAGTCGTGGTGTCGACATCGAGTGATCTAGATGCAGAGACAGTCAACAATTTAAGACCCGATCTGAAGAAGAAGAAAAATGGGATCTCGTTGAAAGTCGAGATGGACACCAAAGTGACGGTGAAACTGGGTGGATTGAAGAGCAAGAAAGTCGGAATCAGGGTTTCGTGCGATGGGGTTAAAGGGGTTGTTCCAAAAGGTAAATCTCCGGCGGTGGCTAATGTTGCCGGTGCCAAGTGTAAGGTTGATCTCCGAATCAAGATCTGGAAATGGACTTTTTAGGAGCTCTATTCCCAAACCCCACTTGTTTTATTTACATGTATTTTCTTCTCCTTTTTAATTGTTTTTTATTTTTGGGGGTGTATAACAGTATAAGAAGTTCTGAAACAAATCAAAGAACCCATTGAGAGAAATGCCTTGGCATTAGATTTAGGACAAAGACAGACTCAAATCTTGAAGATGAAGATGTTGGAATTCGTTTGATTTTGTTTTCTTTTGAAGTGCAGCTCTGGTTTTGTAATAGATTTTTTATTTTTATTTGCTGAAACAATTATTATCACTAAATATATAGAGATTTGATTTCCAGTTTCATCTTTGTTTTAATTACTGGTTTGGTTTTGCCATCTTAAGCCAACAAATGACTGGAAAGAGAATGGCATAATGAAGTAATATGGGATGGGTTTTGGTCAAGTTGGACCGGACCGACCTCTAATTTTAAATTTTAATATAATTTATATTTTCTAAAATTTTGTAAGGATTTAACTTTTGCTTTGTTTTTTTGGTAAACGATTGTTCTTTAATATTGGGTGCTGAGCACTTTAATCATACATTATTACTTAATTAGGGTTTTTAATCTAGTGTTTTTCTTCATTGATTTTAGAAGTCGGCTAAAGCATTTGTCGGTGGGCCGATAACGGTAAATTTTCTGAATAATTAAAGTAATATAGTAATTATCATAAAATAATTATTAAATTTTATAAATATTTAAAATGATCATTGATTGTTTGAATATATCATTAAATTATTAATTATTATGAAAATATAAATTTATTATTTAATTATTATAAAATAATTAGTTATTATAAGTTATATTGTAAATTTTGTCCTTGAATTCAAGAGATTTTTTATAAAATATAATCCAATGATAATTATGTAATATTTATAAAATTTAATAATTATTTATTTTATTTGTTTAACCAGTTCATCGTCATGTTGTTAACGACATCGAATTACTTCCCAGTGTTTCCTACTTGGGCCGTTGAGCTTCTTGTTGGTGGAAAATGCAAAGCCCTTATATATGTCTCGCAAATAATTTTATATCATATATTAATATTTTTATTATTATTTTATTAATTGTGTATGTTTTATTAATAATAGGCATTACATAGAATCATTAGCAAAAACATATGAAAAGATATAAACAGAGAAAAATTCTAATTCTCTTAAAGAGATTAAGGCTCCGGGGATTATTGATCCGTTTTTTGGATCAGCATAACATAACTCATTCAAAAACTGGATCGATAATCCCTATCGAACGGAGCCTGAATGCATCAAGAAATACAATCAGTGAACATATTTGAGAAAGAAACACATTTTTTCAAATTCCAAATTGACTAGAAAAAACTGCAAATGTCACATCCATAGAGATTCTCCAGGAATCATAAAAAGAGGACCATAGCCTCAACACAATATACTATCCAATGGAAATCACTAAATTAAATGCAATGTTTTACATCCAAGATCCAACTAATGCTCTGGCTGCACCTGTGAGCATGAAATGGAGGTAAATTTATGAGTCTATAGGAATCAGTACACAGAAAACTGATTCATTAACAAAAGGATTCAACCATGAGTATTAACAGCTTCCCATACTAAGTTCCTTGGAACTGAGTTACTTGCATCCCTTGCCTGCAAAGCTGCTGATCGAAGAGTTGCGATTGTCATCAAGTTAGCCTTCCAAAACGACGCGGTATGATACTGCAAGTCGTGTTTCTTGCATAGCTCCTTAACGAATGGGGAAATTTTCCTGAGATGGCACCTTGGTAGCCTCGGGAACAAATGGTGCTCGATCTGGAATTGCAGACCACCATGGAACCAGTCCATCCAAGATGAACACAATATATCAAGTGTACCATCGGTTTGCTTCTCGAACCAATTGTTTCCACTAGGTGGTCCGACATAAACATTGGATGAGAAATGGTTTAAACAGAACTGAACATGTTGGATTCCAGTTACAGCAAAACTGGCTAGCACAAACATCAATCTCTCACCCCAATTAGGCAAACAAGAAACAAGTAGGGGAAACCAAGTCCAATAAACAAGGATCCCCAAAATCTCTTGACCCCTATTTGGCACCTTCCTCTTAGACAACAAAAATATGAAAGATTGTGCAAATAGATTGATCCTAGCAAAACACATTACAGGATAAAATGTCCAATGCTGGTATCTAATCAAGAACCTAGAAACAGAATCAAAGTTCATCTTCCTTTCGTAGAATCGAGATGTAAGCGAATTAAAAAGCTTCGAGGATACCGCGAAGAATGGCATGTGTTGAAGGTCCGGATCAAAATCTAGACTGTTACAAGCGATGTGATGAGCATTGTGGTTCCATTTCCACCAACCAATACTGATCCCTGCAAGGCAATTCCCAGTAAGGATCTGAGCAACTCTGTTGAATTTCCTGTTGGACATAACTTGGTAATGCCCAGAATCATGTCCAATCCACCCACTTTGTATCCACGAGAATCCCATTAACAAACCGGAACAGAGATGCACAATAATGCTTTCACAACATAAAACGCCATAAACACTGGCACAAAACAGCAATGCTATGATGCAAAGTAAAATACCAGTTCCATGTTTTTTCTTTTCAAAAAGACCCATTTTTGAAAACTCAGCAGCAAGTTTTCTGAAATCGTTCGAGACCTCCGAGACAGTGTAGTCTTTGAGATGGTACCCAGTAAAGAACTTGTCGAGATATTGCCAAGCTAGACCTGGATGATAGGCTACAAAGGCATCAGTGGCATCTTGGCCAGCCAGATTCAGCAAGGGATGTGCTCCTCCAGGGTGGTGTTGACTCCAATCAGTCACATCATAGATTTTTCCCTGTATGGATATCCACAGATCTCCTGGGTTATTGTGGCTTTCAAGCTCTGATTGAGAAATGTACCTCCTTGAATCTGCCATTGAAGCAAGAAAACAGCAACTAAAGAAAGGATCTGGCTTTTTAGTGTTTCTCTTCCTTCCTAGGATGTTAAAGGAAGAGTCTTTGTAGTTGTGCACTGTGAAAAAGTAATGCCTTTTTTCCTTTTCCTTGCCTTTGCCTTTGCCTGTACGAGTGTGATGGAAACTGATGGAGGTGATACCGATATATAGAGATAAAGAAGCAAAATGAAGAAGCGCCACAGATTCTTAAACAATAAAAATCAGAGAAGAGACGTCAGAAACTAAAATATCTTGGGTGGAGGACGAAATAAAGACTTGAAATTGTACCTAGAAGGAAAGATTCATACTTTAGGTTAACTGGCTCTGGTTTAATCAGTGTAATTTCGAATATTAGCTGTCAATTGCAATTTCTCTACTCTCTAGTATGTGGCATTTACAATTTTAATTTTCTTAAAAGACAAAGCTTAAAAGGAATACTCAAACCTTAAAAAAAAGGAATATCCAATTCAATCCAAAACTCTCACGAGAGAAAATTGGGTTTCATAAGCCCATAAATGGTTTGATGGGGCTCCGTTTTTGGATCCAAGTACCAAAAAGCAAAAAAGATAAACACTTTGAAGAATTTCAGTAGATAAGAATATCCGTACAAAGAAGCAACAGCCCCCGCTTTTGTCGTTTGAACCCGAAACAGAAGCCCCTCTTCTCATCTTATGTCATGTTTCTACTTTCGAACAACCTCTTCTTCTTTCAAGGTAAATATGTTTATAAATTCATCAAGTGGGTTACTTGAGTGATCCAGCTATGCTGCTTAAATACTTGATTTTTTGCCCCTTGTAGGAAATAGTGTTGAACCCAGAATTTTGTATGAGCTTATAGCTCTTGTGGTTACTAGAATTTCAATTCTAACTCTTTAAATTACCTTTTTATTGGAAAATTTAAAAGTTTCAATATTTCATGATTGAAGTGCATTGCCTTTTAGCCTGAAGCAGATTTCCCTTGATTTTTCATTTTAGAACTATTTTTTTTGGAACAGATTGGTATTTGGCAGGTGTGTTTGCATATTGTTGGTTAGAACTTAGAATCAAACAGTAAAATGGCACATTTGGTTTCAACTTCGTTCTCAGTAAAGATCTCTAGCAACAGACCTTGTGGTCAACCTCTGATTCTGGTTCGAACCGCACTTCCTAGATCTTTTACCATCAAGACTTCCAAGTCACCCTTCAAAAGGCTTGTTTCGAAAGGAGATAGAACAAGAAAGAGTTGTGTGATACTTTCAACTGCTGCCCCTGTAAGCGAAGAAGTTTCAGCTAGTCCCAGGTCTGGTTCTGATGAGTCCCGGAGTGATTGTTCAAAGCCTCAGCGGGTCATGGTCATCGGTGGAGATGACGATTGTGGTTAGGCTACTGCTCTTCACCGGTATACCAAAGGTTATGAGTTTGCAATTGTGAATAGCCTTGTCCCACGACTCTTTGACCTCCAACTCGGTCTTGACTCCTTAAGAGGGATTATATGATAGAACCTGTACATCACGTTACTTGTGATCCATACAATTAGATCTATTTATTTATAAGTAATTATCTGATAACTATTCACTCACCTAATATAAGTAAGAAAGAGGTGATTGGTTGGAATTACCGATAACATAGTGGGAAGGGTTATGATATATTTCTCCTTTAACTCTATTTTCCTTCATCGATAAGTTACGATTTAAGATAAACATTTAAATTTAATTTTTTATATAATTTTTTTAGATAAATGATATTTTATTCATCCAAGAACCTCTTAAAAAGAAAATATTACAACCAACAATTTTATACAAACAAATAAAAAAGATCAACTAAAATCCCAACAATAATTTTTTATATAATTATTAATATCTAACTCACTGATTTGTCAATATGGACCGGGTACTATAAATGCATATTATGAGAGCATTCCTTTCTACCCAATTCAATAATGAAGATTTCTCAAATCCGAACTATATATATAATTCGGGAATCTTAGAAACTAACAGCCTCCTGGAGGGGGCTTACAACTTGAAAAAAATTAGGATTTTTCATATTCATGGGAAGAAAAACTTCAAGCAATTTAATGGTATAAATCGTCTGTTTTTTATTTATTTTTTTAACCTTTTAAAATAGTGAGTTTAAAGTTTAATATTAGATTATAGTTTAAAAAATCAGAAATATGATGGATTTTTTTAATGTATAGAATTTAAGTTATAAAAATTAGAATTAAAATTTAAAATTTAACTTTAAATGAATTTTTAAGTGGACAAAAAAATTTTATTCCACTTTAATTCACCTTTACTATAATAGATTTAAATATATAATTTAAATAATTGAACCCTAATAATAAAAAAAATTAAATGAGAGCTTACAACAATGGGGGTAACACCGAGGAGAACTATCTACATATATTCAGGCATCGATCAGTATATGCGATGCATTATTTAATATTATTCACCAAAGGAAATGGTCCTGCGGCGGTGCTACATTTGTCCAAATTTCTGATATTTCGATGGGAAAACTTAATTAATAAACCACAACCTAAGCTTGCCATGGTGTTTGACTCTGCTGATTCTGCCGTCCATATGTTGAAGAAGAATTCATACGATGATTAAGTCCCGCTAAGCCATGAGGGAAAGCTTTAAGACCCAAGAAATCTCTGGTCAACCCATCAGTTCCTCCTGTACTGCTACCACTTCCTTTATCTTCATGATCACTCCTTAATTGTGATTCTTTTGTTTTTAACAAATTACGGTCTAGTGTTTCTTCAAATGGGAAACTAATGTCGTTTCTTTTGGTGTTCCATATTGTCCCATTGAAAGACTGTTCAAAACATGAAGAACCGGCGTCAAGATCACTTGTAGAAGATAGACAACTCATCAGACCATGGAGTTGAGAACTAGGAGCTGCTCCGGATGGACCACAATGGGTGAACTCACTTCCTAGGCCAAAACTAGACGTGGCAAAAGTGGTGGAACTGCTTGTTCCAGACATGTGAGCCTGGTGGTGGTGATAAGGTACAGGTGATTGTAAGGGTTTGCTCATGGTTACACCCATCTGAGCTGCCTTCTGCAGGAGTGCAGTTGCAGACATGTGTGGAGAAGCTGAAGGATCCTGGAATGGAGGAAGTGTAAAAGAAGAACTAGGGTTTTGGCTAGGGTTCCCGTTCTGTAACAATGGGTGGCCTAAAAGAAACGGTGATGATGAAAGATCATGCTCTCTTTTCACATGGAAGGAATAGCTATGGAGTTGAGGTTGGGGCTGCAGTTTGGTCATGTTTATATGTGAAACTGAAGAACCAGGTCCAGGTTGCTGTGAGGGCAGAAGTACAGGGTTTGCAGCTGTAATTACCCTTGCACTCTCCTCAGCTAAAGCATCACAAAACGCCCTGTGAGTGATGAAACTGTCCCTCCTGGAATCCACAAATACAAGCAGAACAAACCAAAAAGAGCAATCAATGTCCAGGACAAAACAGTGAGTTAGTACTTACTGTACTTCTTGAATGTTGTTAATTGAATTGTTTACCTGGAGAAAAGGGTTCCACAGTCACATCTATACTCTCTGGTGCCACAGATTTTGGAATGAGCTTTCCAATCCGATTGAACAGCGTAACGCTTTGAACACTTTTCACATTTCCATTTCTTCTCCCCATGTTTTCTGCAAAAGTGCTTCTTTATTCCCGTGAGGTCCCCAAGAGCCCTAGATGGGTCATGGTGTACACAGGTCTTCTCCGGACAGACATACACCTTCTTTCTTACCACATCCTTGTTGGTTCTTTGCTTTAGTTTCCATGGCAAGTTATGTCCTCTCCTATGAAGCTGAAGATTCTGGTCTCTCTGAAACCCTTTGTTACAGATCTCACACATAAACTTGTTTGTTGCAAGGAGTGACTTGGGAGACAAAGCTATCACTTCTGCATCTGGGTCTGAAAACACAAATCCATCCAAAAATGAAAAAAAAATGTTGGGAAAATAAAGAGAAAGTAGTAAATCAGATGGAATTTTTATGAAAATGGAATCAACCTGGATTGCCTGCCAGATTTCTCTTCTTCTTAGGTGGGCACAGTGTGCTGGTCTCAGCTCTGGTTGAAGCCATCAAATTGGAAATATTCTCATCCATCACAAATATAGCTCTTTACATGTACATCAACTTTATAATACTATATGTTTTCTGATCTGAACCCTAATTTGCTTAAACTTTAACAAAAGATGAATGAAAATGACACAGAGCATAAACTATAAGAAAGAGAGACAAAGGTCCCAAAATGGATTAGCTACCAGAACCTTAAAATGAACTAATATAGCTATTCTCCAAATTCAAGTTCCACAAAGTAATATCCATCTTGCTCTACAGATGCTAACACATAAACTTACAAACTGAATAAACAATTAAAAACTTTCCTGGAAAATAAAATGTGAGATAGAGAGAAAAAGATTCCTGAGAAGCACTCCACTCATCCAAAACCAGCAGGCTTTGTCACTGACGTTGCACTTTCTGTCTTTTCTCTTGTTTACTTGTGAAATTTATAAATTCGTTTGATCTTTTAGAAGGCACTTGTATATCAAAATATCAATATTCTGAGGTTTCACATTGAAAAGTTGACATAAAGTAAACCCAAATGAGAAAACAGATTGAGATGGACAGATGATGGATATAAGCAAAGTTGATTACAGGCTTTTTAACATAAGAATGGAGTTAGAAAGCTAAACCACTTTCTCACATGAAACATGATTGGCTCAGTGATTGGATTCCATTTCCATCCAGCAGATATTTTCCCAGAATTCTTTTTTAACTTCACGGATTTAAACTTATAATATTCTTTTACAGACCTGCTAAACCGTATATGTATATGCAGCACAACCAATAATCACTTAAATTATTGCTGGTGTGAGAGACAAACAACTGACTGCAACATGCCCATAATACAACATGGAGAGTAATCCCCAGGGACTGAAAAAAGTAAGAAATGACCAACTTCTCAACGATTAATAAACAATTATGTATATATATCAAACTTACTAGCAGTAATTAACAAATGTTAACAGATTTATTATTTAGGCCAGAAATCAGCTGCATGGAATGAGATGATCATGGAGGCAGCAAAAGCAAAATGAGAAATGTCGACCCACTCACCCAATAATATATGTATATATATAGAAGACAGAACATAATGTGACATGTTTTTGGATATACATTGTCTAGATATATGTTTTAATTCATGTTTCTTCACAGTAGCATTTTGTCTTCACACTAAAAGAAAAGAAACTGGGTCCATAAAAAAAGTTGTGTTTAATCTGTTTTCATTTGTCATTTTCAGCTTTTGCATTATTTATTTATAATTTTCAATCTGTTCACTTGCTTCCAGCTCATTAACAAGCTTAAAAACATGCTTTGCATTTCAAGTACATTAACTGTAATATTAAATATATTCCCTTATTGCCATACCTCAACAATAATGTAAATTATTGAAGCTCTAGATAGGGGTTTTCTATACACACTAGACCTCAAACTCGAGACCTAATTAAGGTATACTAACTCGTTTAACTCTTGGATCTAATTGTAACTTGGTACCTTTCATTGACCTATATGGAGTAATGAATGAAGAAGAAAGTACTGTTACATAAAATAAAGAAGAAAAAACCAGAGTCAAACTCTAGTGCCATCATTCACCTATATAGTGTAAATACATACATACATACATATAGTCAAAGTGAAAAGTAAGATCTAAGGCTGTATTGTTTGTAACTTTTTCAAGACCAAGAACAAGAATTCCCATGGACTTATATATATATATATATATAAAAGCAGCCCGGGCTTTCTCTTTTTAAATTTTCTTCTACTTAATCAGTATAAATTGGATATATATGTAAGGTGTCTGCTGCACTGCTTTTGATGTAGGCTGATTGAATAATACTACAAAGGAATATTGACAGAAATTGACCTGTGAGGATATGGAAATCTTTTTAAATCAATCAAGAAGCAGTCCTACTCCCAGGAGTTTAAGCAGCTTGTGTAAAACTGTAGATAATGTTGGTGTTTTGGCTCCACAAAACCTGAAAAATAAGACTCGGATATGGAGATATCAATCTCATCGGGTACCATTTCGGTTTGCTGAGGTTTATCTTATGAGGGGGAGTTAAAACATTGAAGTGACTATCTGACAGACAAGATAAATTAATGTCATGTTAATGATATAAACACTAGAGCCGACAAAAGTTGGCTGGGATCCTATGCCAATGTTTTTGTGAGTCTGGCTAGCTTCAACAACGAGCTGTAGCTAGTTCAGACTGTGGACCAAGTTAACCACGTGTATGAAGACCCACCTGGCTCATCACTTGTTTGAAGATGGTGTATGTATTCGAGGAAATAATGAGTTAAGGTTAGAAAATAAATGAGGTGGAAACCGAGAAATGGACTAAACAATTCATGTGTTTCCACGTATGATCAGATGATAGACTTGGAGAAATTTTCGGGGAAACTTATTGGTGTTGGAAATGATTACTACCATTTGAGATACCTTCATCAGCCATGCCAGTTACATCTCTATGCATGTTAATATATCAATTAATTGGCTAAAAAACAGCAAAAGAGTTGCTGCGAATGCAGCAGCATCTTTTAGACAGTCTGTTCTGATAAAACCCTCCAAGAAGGCACCATCCCCAACGTATAGTCAGAGGTGCTGGAGGGTCAGTCGCATCTCTTATAAATCTTAAAATTTATAACTTTGCACCTCTAAATTTTTAGTATAATTCTCTAACAGTTTATATCTCGTGGTATAAAATATTTAGTCCATCCTTGCTTATAGTAGTAAGACAAGCAATTCCATTCTTACCATTAGCTTTCCCTTTCACACTCTTGTCGATGCTTGCTTTCTGCAAATGTAATTACAAAGCATCCTTGCGATATCTAAACACAATCCAAGTCCATGTTCTAACCTGAAATGACAGCATTTGATTGAAGAAAAAATATTATATTATTTTAAATTAAAAAAAAACATCTAAATAATGAAGGTTAAATATGTAAATATAAAACATTAAATGTGTTATATAAAATTTCACATCTGCCACGTCAACCTTAAAAGCAGTTAATGGCTCACGGGATTAGTGATCATTTATAATAAAAATAAAATTCAATGCTCAATTTATAATTTTATAAAGTTCAGTGACCATTTTATATCTTTTGGATAGTTTAATGATCATTTGTGTGATTTACCCACTCTTTTAATTGTTGTTCCACAGTTACGTTCCCTTCATTTCTATCAACTAGAAGAAAAAAGGTAATTGTTTGAAGGAAACAAGTTTGGGTCTTTGCATTATGAGTAAGCAAGAAGATGACGAATTAGAGAACAGGGGATGGTCAAAATCATTTCAGGCCCGTACAAATGACTGGCGAACTTCCACCGCGATATAATGACGGGAGCGGTGATGGGTGGTGTGCTGCACACGATCGTGACACCGATTGAGAGGGCAAAGTTGTTGCTTTAAATCCAAGAGATCAACTTAGCGTTCGTAGCTGGTCGGAGAAGGAAATTCGAAGGATGCTTGACTGTATCTTCCGGACGGTTGGAGAAGAAGGCACTCTTTCTTTATGGAGAGGCAATGAGAGTAATGTTCTCAGATATTACCCTTCGGTTGCTCTTAATTTCTCTTCAAGGTAATAAATTTAACATTTTTCCTTTTATTTTCCCCTCAAAGTTTTTGGTTTGAAATTTGATTTTTTTTTCTTTTAATATTTTAGAGTGAATGGATGATTGCCATGGTCGTTTTAGTCTTGCAAGATGTTGTTCGGTAGATGGTTTGTAAAAGTTCGGTGTTTTTAAGGAAGATAATATATGCACGTGATGTGAATGATAGAATGTTTCTTAGAGATAATGGTGATGCTAGTTTTTATAGTATGGGAGGTTGAGAAACCAATTTGTGCACTTTATAGGTTCAGAATCTCAATGTGCTGTGGTATTTTTTCACCTGTTTCATTGTTCTTGTAAAATCTCCTCATTTAAGTTAATTTTATCAAGTCTCTGGAGAGTTTGTGAAACATGCTAATCCATAACATCCAAACTTCTTTTATCTGCAAGTTCAATCTTAGTTGTCATTTTACTCCCATGGAGGTTTTGATTGTGTCATCCTATTACTTGACCTTATCTCAACTGCCATTGGTGCTTTTTGCTATTGTTCAGATGGTCAACAACTTTCTTGAGGATGGGGCTTTTTGTTGTTGTTGTGGCATGTGAGGATGTCTGGCTTTGATCGATCAGAATAGAGTAGCTGGAATCGAAACTTGTTAGAGGCTTGTTTGGAATAGAGGATGAGTTATAGCAGAAATACTGTAGGTGAATTTTATGATAGAGATGTCACTCACTGGATGCAGGTAGGATGAATGCAACATGGAAATTCATACATCTTTATCTGATTATAGAATTTGGATAGATTTAAAGGAAATTTTTTATAATACATTGGTCAAACCAGCAATGTTGTATTAGTTTCGGTGTTGGTCTTTGGGTATCAATATATTCCCCAAAAAAGAATGCATGTCACTGAGATGAAAATGTTTTGCTACGTGTCTATATATATAATGGAAGATAAAATGAGGAGTAAAAGAGGAAGAAGATAGATGATAAATACCCTTGGATTCTTCTAGTACCCTTTCGTGTGTTGTAAATCTCTGGAATTTGGCAACTAAATGGAATTTTATTTCGATGACTCTGCAGAGTATTAGGAAGATAAAAATCATGTCATGCCTTTATAGCTGGTAGAGGCTATAGAGGATTTCTCTTCAGGTTCATGGCTGATGAAGAGGGCATTAACCATGGCTGATATCGAATATAATCATGATGTTGGAATAATAGGGACAGAAAAGATCAGAGAATCGTTAAATGTATGGCCCTAAGTGGTGAGTGACAACTTTTAAGAAACAACTATATTGTTACTCTCTGGAAGAGCATTAGGGATAGGTGAGAGAGATGACTGTTTTCACATATTGCCGATTCACCATTTGTAAGATGTTCATAGAAGCACTTGACAAATGCCATCGACACAAATTTTTTGCAGCACATTTGCGTGCCTTAAAAAAAGAAAAACTCCTTAAACTTGTGGGATCTCCTGTTACATTTTATTTACTTTGCCTCTGTTTATGCAGGATCTGTACAGGAACATATTAAGAAATTGGCTGTTCTCAAGATAGTCATGTATTCTCTGGAGCATCTGCCAACTTTGTTGCCGGAGCTGCGGCTGGTTGCACAACATTGATCTTAATCTACCCTCTTGACATTGCTCACACATGCCTTGCTGCAGACACTGGGAGAAACCCGAAAGTGCTTCGCCATTATGGAAATGTTGGGTAGTAGCTCTAGCTATGACAACTTCAAAATTGTTGTTGCATCCAGTATCCACCAGTTTTTGTTAGGAGGGTGAATCATGATACAATCTGGCTTGGAAAAAAAGTATACCATGGCACACTGAACTGCTGGAGGACGATCTATAGAAAAGAGGGGGTGACTTCATTTTACTGTGGAGCCCTATCTAATGTTTTGAGCACTGGTGCAGCAACCATCTTGGTACTGTACGACGAGATGCTCAATGAATTCGGGGCACTGGTGCAGCAACCATCTAGTACAATGCATGAGTTGAGTTTTAATTCTAGTCCTCCAGCTACTCCCAAAGTGACGTAAGGTTGACTCTAAGCAACAATGAAGGGGATAAACTGCTATTGGCCAGAGTATGATCTGGGGGAGGTCTTAACTGGAGAATACAATGGAACTAACCAAAGTATTGGGACTGATTAGGCATGAAAATAAAAAATATGGGACAACAACAACAATAGCAATAATAATTAACACATGAATACAAGTGGGAAACCCATAAAAGAAAGGCAAAGCAAAACCATGACTTCACCCCCATAAAAGAAAAAGGCAAAAGAAAACAAAAGAGGTGATGAACTGATAAAGTACTTAAAGATGCTTTTCCCCCAAACTTTTAGACTGAGTTTTTAACCTAAAACCCTACCATTAAGGAACTTTGAGTGGGGTACTTGAGTTGTCCATCTCTCATCACTTCCATTAAAATATATACCAGAAAAAGAAAAACTATGACTCTCTCTTTTTAGCTTTTCTTTTTCATCCCACAGAGAGTATCAGAAGGAGATTCTTCTTACGTTAGGCTGTAAAGATTCTAGTTAAGTAAATCAAACTCCCAACACTCCCATATTTGAAAAAATTCTGTGCTTAAATATCAACATCCAAAAGTAAGCTTGCCACTCACTCTTCATTTGTGGTTGTGGTTTCTGGGTCGGTGCTGTCTTTTCCAAACCCAGAGGAAAAATAATCCTATTACCATTTGACTTGAAGTGGATGTTTTTGTTTTAATTCATATTAACGCAAGTGATCGAACGTTAAATTCATAAATCATAATATATATTGTCTGATAGCTCGGTGACAGCTTGGGGGCTTGTCTTTGCCTTCAAATATACTAAAAATCACAGCTTTTTCACTTCACCACTGTACTTTTAAAGAATCTGGAATTCTGGGTTGTTACACAGCTCATATGCAAAGTGATCTTGGGATCATCAAAAACCTTTTTATAATAGCCATTAAAAACTTCAACTAAGATCTCCTTTTACAGACAACTAGCTCTAGGTGTTCTTTTTTTTTCAAACCAGTTAAGCAGAAGAATTGTCGGAATAATCACAATGAAGAAGATTGAACCACAAATTGTGGAATGAAATCTGTAGAGAGAATCAGGAAGAAAAGAGTCGTGTAAGAATTTCCAGCATCTTTTTTCTACTTTTTTCTTTACAATAATTGGAAGAATTTTGTCAGATTATGCGAGAATACCCTCTTTGATTGGAGGTCGTCATTGTCAGTGAAAAGCATCATTAACCAAAAATTAAACTTTATCACATTATTAACCATTCTTTTTCAACCAGAACCTATCTGGGGCAAATTTCAACGGCTCTGATTGTTCAATAATTGGAAAATGGAACCCCCGCCTTTAATGGATCCAAATCACTCATTGCTTACTGTACTAACTCAGATCAAACCGAGTTGCCTGAAAGGCTGAAACTCCATGAATCCCACTCCTCAAATTCATCAAAGAACATTAAATAAAAGGAAAATGGGATTTTTCACACATACAATACAATTTCATTCACTTGATTTAATTACTACAGTTCCCTAAAGACTCCATCTTCAATATGCTTTCTTTGAACAAAAAAAGAGCAGAATTTGATTCCTTTTCGGAATTTGACTGCCTAATTTTATGTTCACCAAGTCACAGATAATAATGAAAAGGAAAACCCAGATTTGAAAAGCATAAAAATGGCAGCTTGATTATATGTTTCTTTACTTGATGCTATTACTTTATGTTATATCATACCCAGAGAGCGCCAACTTCTACGAGCTTCGGGACGAGGTGTCCACTAAGGTGGAGAGCCACAAGGGATTCAAGTCCGCCGACGCACGTTCCGCCAATGAACACGGCGGGAGCAGGATTCCTAGAGGAGAGTGTACCGTGACCAGGAGGCGTAGGGAGTGAAGCGATCTCATGGTCATCGAGTTCGATGACAGTGGGATGAACCCCGATGGTGGCCAACAGCTTTTTCATCACATGACACATGCAACAAGAGGACCGGCTGAAGATTATCACGGGGTTCTCCGAAATCAACCTCCTGATCCGTGCCTCCGATGACTCTTCCTCGTCTATGGAAAACCCGGCGCAGGTGATGGTACTCATGGGGGTGCTGTTTGAGGATGAAGAAGACGGCGGCGGCGGCGGCGGCAGTGGACTTAGATCAAGCTGCACAACATCACTTGACCAGTTCCTTAACCTTTGCATCGCCAAAACAAAAATCAAAGAACCTCTGTATGATTATAGAGTAATGTCAACGGGAAAAAAAAAACTAGTGGGATGAGAGACTTTAAACTACACACGCACATATATAACAGAGAGAGAAAGAGAAAGGGCCTTTGCTTGGGTTATGGTTGCCTACATCATAAAGTATTATGTTACGTAGGCTATTTTTAAAGGAGATCAAAGAGATTTTATTATCATATACATATTCGATTCAAGTCTGAATTAAAAAATATATCTTAAATTTAATTTAAATTATATAATACTTAAAATCCTAATATTTATTAAATAAATATAATAATTGAATTAACAATACGATCTTATAATAGATTTTTATAATATTTAATTTGATCAAATAAAATATTTTTCAAAAATAAACCTTGTTTGTGTTTGATCATAGTCCTTTGAATGTGGATTGGATATTTTGAAGACGACAAGATCTATTATATTGTTACGATTTTAACAGTTTGATTACACTAAAATGAAACACGTGGCTGTTATTATATATTAAAAACTGTTATTTATTTATTTATAGTATTTAATAAATTTTTAATTTAATTGGTGAGCTGAACCACATTGACTTAATAAAAAATGTTATAAATCATTTTTAATATTTATTTTTTATAGTTATTATTGACTGTAATTCTTTACCTAAATTAAAATAAATAGCTCGCCTAAAACGCCGTCGTTTCGCTTTTTCCATCAACGGAGAGATCGAGGAAATAGTACATGATAGGAATGGGTGGATTCCATGTGGCGAGGCAAACGAGTGAGGGGGCAACACATCGTGCGTCACAGTTATACTGTAGTTCGGAAACAGTGGATACTTGCCGGAACAGTCACATGGGGATGGTGAGGGGTCGTAGTAATTGACACCATTACGTCACCATCACTGCCACGTGGAAGTCATAGATCGAAACGTGAGCAGATCAGAGCCTTACCTTTACCCACCATCTAAGTTACTCCTTCGATTCTTCCGTCACACTTAATAGATTTCATATTGATTTTCATAGTATAATTTTTTTTAAAATATATGAAAATATAATATAAAAAATTAAAATAATAATAATTTTTTTAAAAAATAAATTTTATTTTATTAGAAAAATATCAAATATATATTAAGAGAAATATATTTATACAAATTATTGATTATTTTAATAAAATAATTTAAATAGTATAATTTAAAATATAAAAAATGTATTCAGTGAAAAAAAAGAATGTATATTTTAAATCTAAATTTATTCCTAATTAATTAATTAATTAAATACTAATATTTATATATTTTTAAAAAATACTACTGCAGCTGCTAAAATAAAAAGCAGCCCAACGCAAAAAGCAACGGAGGCAAAGAAAGGGCGGGTAGGAGCACTGATTGGGGATTAGGGCGGGTGGGGTGGACCCTCCCGGTACGACATAAACATAAGAATCAAAATTGCACAGTCCACGTCATCGTGACGTTCCCAGCATGCCACGTGGTAGCTGTGTTTTACTCTCCTTCAGGCGTGGAAGATTGTGGGCTTTGCGGGAGGAAAGAAACACAAAATATGGGGCCCACATTTTGGGTAATATACCTATAAAGCCACGTGGAAACTCAGCCGCTTTAAATTTTAAACGGGAGACTTTGGATCTGTGACCCTTGAGAAATTATTATGGATTTTTTTATCACCTCATTATATCTCATTTATTAATATTTAATTATTTATTCTTTTATATTATTAATTTATTTATAATTAATTTTTTTATAATCTCTTATTTTGTATTTATATAATATAAAAAATTAAATTTTATAATTAAATTTTAATAAATAAATTACAAATAACATAATAAAAATATTCATAAAATAAGTTTACGTGCCTCTTTGAGATGAGGTCCCACCATTATGAGCATTGATTGTAAAACTGTAAGGCGATGGGTCCCGATTAAAGGAGCACCGTTGATGGTGATAAAAAATACAAAATAAATATGATGTTGGTGTCTGCCACATGTGTGAGATAAGCAAAAGGGCACGGCGTCAGCATCGGCATCACCTTTTGAACTTAGGGTCCACACTCCAACCCCTCTTTAATTATTTTCACACTAACACCTCAATTATTATTTTTATTAAATTACTTTAAGGGGAAAATCAAATAAAAGATAAAGTGATTAACTGATATTAAAGAATTACATTACTAAGATAAATATTTATATTTATTTATATATAAATCAAATGATAAAAAGAATGTTATTTAAAATTGCCTTATCACCATGCATAAAGGGTCAAATCCGAATATCAAATCAAAGTTAAAGTAAATAATAGAACAAGGAGAGAACTGAGGAGGTCTTGTCGTCATGCTGAACATTATTAGCCGTGGTCTGGTCGATGATGATCTTAATGTCCGATTGGACGCACAGAACTCAGACATCACTATAGCATGCCTAACCTAACAGGTCTTAACTTCGATCCCAACACAGAAATACCCGAAATGAAGGCTGAATTGGATGCCACTGACCCCGGCAATGCACAGCTTTGGCAACTGGCAAACCAATTCAGACCAACCTTTACTTCTTTCACTTTACACGTGCTTCGGAATTATCTTATGCCAATCACCATCTTTATGAAGCAACCAATTATGTATGCATAGAGGAAGGCAAGATTTATGATCGATGGGTAAAATATAAATATTTTAAAATAAAAAGATAAATTTATAAAAAAAAATCAATTTAAAAAAAATTAAATAAGAGGATAAAAGTAAAAACAATTTTCAGGGTGGGGGGCGATTACCCCTCCCAAACTCTATATGGCTCCGTCCCTGTATGTATGATAAGCAAGGATAATATTATGATTGAATTTTGAGGGGAAAATCTATTAATTTTGAATTGATTAGGAATTATAAAATAATTAAATCATAAAAATTATGAAAGTTTAGATTTATTTTTATAAATTTTAAATTAAAATGATTTAAAAGATAATTAAATTAGAAAATAGGAGCTATGTTTTAAGTTTTTATAAATGATAGGTCTTGAAAAATAATAAATCACAAATTTTAAAATGATTAAAAACTTAATCGCTAATTAATGAATTTGTTGCAGGGGTCGTAGGGTACTTCAAATACAGAACCAAGTACCAACACAGACATGGAGTACTTAAATAAATGAAGTTGTTTCCTTGATGTACGAAAAATTCCCAAATCTAATGGTTTGATTTATCATTTTCCGACAATTAATGAATCTTATATGAAGGTCCCATAAAATTCTTTTTTTCAAGGACCGTTTCTTAAAGGAAATCCAACAAGAATCCTATTTAAAAATAATAAATTTAATTATTTGTACCGTTCATTTTTAAATTTTTTAAATTTTAATTCGATTAATACTTAACCTAAATTAAACTAGTGTTAAAAACACTTTTGTTTCTGATAATCATGGAGAAAATAACTATAATATATTATAATATGTCATAGAATCATTATTTTTTTTAAAAAAATATATATTTAGTAAGAAATATAATATCATCGTATATATATCTTAAGATTTTTTTTTTTAATATAAAATTAATATTTTTTTACCTTTTTCTAAGCGTGACACCGATTACTCTTGTTATAACCAATTAACCATAATAGATCTTCGGACACGCGCTTCTCTAGCGTGTGGTAATTTTTACTTTAAAGGGTATGACGTCGACAGCAACTCCGTACCCGTTACCCGGGTCCGTATCGTATCCTATTTGTGTCCAGACAAACCCACTTCCTCTCGTGTCATCATTCATTCACCAGTGCTTAATTAATTAATATCCCCCAGTGGCGCACTTTAGCTTACCCCCTTGTTCTTTTGTTCTCCGGCTGTTTCACTTGTCGGCGCCTCTGGTATTTTATTCTATTAAAATTAATTACAGACGTATTCGTTTATTAAAAAAAAATTTAAAAAAGAAAATGGTTTCGTTGACTGATTGAGGTTGACACATGGGTCATGTATTGGGACCCCGTGACGTCATCATCTGAATCTCTTAATCAAGTTATTTATTGTTCATAGTTGATAAAGACACTAATATTATTATAAGTTTAAATAATTATTTTAAAAATATATGGGTGGGCCAGACAAATAATAGTTGTACCTGGTTTTAACCGTAGGAAAGACATGACAAATAGGTGATTAGTGCATGGGGTCTTGGATGTTTGAAAGGTCATTGGAGCAATAATGTTAAGGAGGCAAGGTCCACGGAATTGATATTTTAGGCTACCAAGGGGTCTAATAAAGGGGAGTGGAGCTAGGGATGGTAATTTTCTTCGACTCCATCGAGTTCTAACTTATTCGATTCGATTGAATTTGATGTTTCAAAATTAAGAATCAGGGCAGGCCCAGCTAAACGAATGGGCTTGTACCCATGGAACCCACAAATAGCCTTAACAAGAAACAGAATAGAGATGGGTCGGCCCTATCTTCCCACACTTGGTGTAATACTTGATTCTACTAAAATTGGGCCAAACCCAATCCATCGACTTAAGTTTTAAGTAACTTAGTGACATGTTTTCGTTTTGTGGTTTGATTCATCTGTTCTTGTGACATGTTACAGCATACCCTAGTGATCGATTGTTGTTTGTCGGTGGTTTGATTTATCTGCTCTTGTGGTTAGATTCAATCGATGCTAGTTTCTGATTTATATTTTGTCGGTGGTCTTTCGAAAATTTATATCCCCACTCCAGTTGATGGTTGTTTACCGATGATATCAGTCTTGAGTAGCAATGCTTTTACATGACAGTTTAGATCGTCTACAACTCCTTCTTTCTTTATGCGTCTCGTTTGGACATAGATAAGGAGATTCAAGAATCTTTTAAATTTTATTGGTATACTTAATCCATAAGAATTTTATTTTCTCTGTTTTTTGTTGTAAAATGTTTGGATTGTTTAATTCAATTTTTTTATTTCTTGACGACGATGTAAATGTAATCTTTATGGATCTAATAAAAATTCGGTAGCATTTATAAAAAAAAATATTCGATAATGACTTGACCAAAATAGAGATCAGTGCGAAGAGAATAAATTGAAACATTGGTTATGCTGTGTATGGATAGAAAGGTGAAGCATCGGGTCCTGGATTCATAGAATATAAACTGTTTGTCCAAAGGACTGGAATCCCTGTAAATGGATCAGACCGAGTCACAGGATTCGTACCAATCTCTCATGCTAAGACTAGGAATCACAGCCACACACACACAAGCCATGCTGATTCTGCAAAAAGATGAAAATACTGCAAACCACTCCCCTGCCTGTCATCGTCTCATCTTGCATGCGTATATTTTTATTACGAATGTCAAACTCAGGGAGATGGTGGAAGATAAGATACGCAGTTAGTGCGTGGCTCAATAATTTATACCAAAGACAAACTTATCTCTTGTTCTGGACAAAAGAGTTACTATTCTACAACACTAATACAATTTGATCTGCTATTTGTCCCTGTCAGATTGCTGACTGCATACTCAAGTTTACTGACAATACACATTATGAAGGAATCTGGAGCAATAAGGACAGGTTTATGCGCAATCCGCATGAGTTCAAAGAAATCATTTTCAGATTAGGTTGTTCTGCAAGTAAGAATTATAGTGTGCCAACATCAACCTGTTAACCAAGGGAAATGAATGGAATTTCTTTTTTTTTCTGTAATCTGACTGGAGTGGTTGATTCTGTCGTGCACCGGGGAGAATCAATGAGTCTTTGGAAAAAAGCATCGAATCTTGTGAAATGCTGGCATGGGGTTGAATATGGCCCTACATGCTGTAGACCAACATTTATTTTATTATTATTTCACTATCTGGTCCAATATAAAACAAACGGATGTAAATTAAAACAATGGGAGGTATCTGTTTCACCAGTATAATCATTCGGATACAGACAAAGAGTAAGTGCCATTAATATGCTTTGAGAAACCCCACTTTCCATTGCCAAGTTTGATTTAAATTATATGCACACTCTTCCACTTTGCAAGTTTGCAACACCTAAACTAAACTCTGTCAAAGAAGAAGGAAATGGATCTTGGTTATGGAACTGTTCAAAGTTCAGTTGGTGCAGAAGGGCTCTGGTTCTACCCTGATGTTTCTATGGTGTCGGTAATCTTCACAGTGTTGGCCATGGTTGCAGGGGTCGTAGGGTATTTGTATGGGCCATATTGGAAAGTGAGAAGGGTGCCTGGTCCACCAACTATTCCACTGGTAGGACACCTGCCTTTGATGGCCAAGTATGGCCCTGATGTGTTTTCAGTCCTTGCTAAACAATATGGTCCTATTTTCAGGTCAGTTTTTAGCTTTTTTCTCATTTCCCCCTTCTGCTAGTACTTTGATTTGATGCATCGGTTGTAAAAGTCAACCCCAACAAATTCTTTTTCTTAGAAAAGAAAACTTCAATGGAAATAACCACCTGCAAGAGTTGCAATAAATAGAATCATGTATGTGTTTGCTGCATGGTTTTTGTTCATGTTCGTTCATCGATCATGAAGAATTGCAATCTGAAGTAACCTTTAGAAGCCCTGAATAGTTGTCTGTAGTACCAGTATTTGGACGTTGACTTTTTCTTTCGAGTCGAGTCGTGTCTGTAATTTGTACCTCCAACGTTGTTTTTCTCCCTAGAAAACTCAAATTTCTTGAATTTACTACGCTGTTTTTTTGGTGGAGAGCAGGTTTCATATGGGTAGACAACCCTTGATAATTGTAGCAGATGCAGAGCTATGTAAAGAAGTTGGAATCAAGAAATTCAAGGACATTCCAAACAGAAGTATTCCCTCACCTATTGCTGCCTCCCCACTTCATCAAAAAGGTCTCTTTTTCACCAGGTACTCGTCTCGTAGTCGTATATAAATATCTGAATTACATTGGTGTTATACCATTTAAGATTATGAACTAATCTGATCATACCTCAAATTCCAGGGATTCGAGATGGTCGACTATGAGAAACTCGATATTATCTGTCTATCAACCGTCACACTTGGCAAGCCTAGTTCCAACCATGCAGAATTACATTGAATCTGCTACTGAAAATCTCCACTCATCTAAACAAGACATTGTTTTCTCCAACCTCTCACTCAAGCTGGCAACTGATGTAATTGGACAAGCTGCTTTTGGGGTTAGCTTTGGCCTCACTAGACCACAATCAATCAATGAATCGATCAAGGCTGTGGATAAAGAAGGCGGTCAAAACGATGAAGTCTCTGATTTCATCAATCAACATATCTACTCCACGACACAACTTAAGATGGACTTGTCTGGTTCTCTGTCGATTATACTAGGTCTCCTTGTTCCCATATTACAGGAGCCTTTCAGGCAGATTTTGAAACGAATACCGGGAACTATGGACTGGAAAGTTGACAGGACTAACCAGAAGTTGAGTGGCAGGCTTGATGAGATTGTATCAAACAGAATGAAAGAGAAGAACCGAGGTTCAAAGGACTTCTTGTCTCAAATATTAAGTGCAAGGGAATCCCAGAACGTTGCTACCAATGTTTTTACCCCGGATTACATAAGTGCAGTTACTTATGAGCACCTTCTTGCTGGTTCAGCAACAACCTCCTTTACTTTGTCATCAATTGTCTATTTAGTTGCTGGACATCCCGAGGTTGAGAAAAAGTTGGTGGCAGAGATTGATGGGTTTGGTCCACATGACCAGATGCCAACAGCTTATGATCTACAAAATAAATTTCCTTATCTTGATCAGGCAAGTCCCCGGGGCTTCATTTCCTTACATTTTTTTTGCAATCTTTGACGTTGTTACTCGAGTCAAGACTGGATTCATTCTTGTGTTTGGATTGACTTCAGGTGATCAAAGAAACCATGAGGTTCTACATAGTTTCTCCATTAGTTGCAAGAGAAACATCAAAAGAAGTGGAGATAGGAGGTTACCTTCTGCCCAAGGTATTACTTATCATAAACTCAAATGTAATTTCAATATTTGTTCATGGACTAATGCCCTTGTATATGATTTGATTGTGCAGGGAACTTGGGTGTGGTTAGCAGTTGGGGTCTTAGCAAAAGATCCAAAGAATTTCCCAAACCCAGATAAGTTTATACCAGAGAGGTTTGATCCAAACTGCGAAGAAGAAAAACGACGGCACCCTTATGCTCTCATACCCTTCGGAATCGGGCCTCGGGCATGCGTTGGCCAGAAATTTTCCTTAAAGGAAATCAAACTCTCCTTGATTCATCTATATCGGAAATACACATTTAGACATTCTCCCGCCATGGAAAACCCTTTGGAGCTTGAATATGGCATAGTTCTCAATTTCAAACACGGTGTAAAGCTCACTGTCACCAAAAGAACATGATTATTGTATTTGACTGAGTTATATTTCCTCAGTTATATAAAGGCAAAAGGCTATCATTCTATATGACTAAAAGCCTAAAACAAATCAAACTACATTTTTATTACTACTACGTACATTTTTGCTGTAAAATTATTGGATGTTATGTTACCATAGAGTGCTTTAAAGGGTATTTTTGAAATAATATTTTTGTACTAAATGCAACACTTTGCATTTAACAACAAAAGATATATTTATAACCTTAAAAGAGTGTTTTGATATAGTCATTTGCAAAATCTTTATCATTTGATGCCATAACTGACACCCTTGGGATAGGGAGTCCCATGTAAGAAAGCTTGGGTGAGACTCGAATTTTGTGGCTTGGTCCTGGTGAAGGTATTGGACCAGAGTTTGAAAGCGGCCTGGGATGTCCCTGGGAGATAGGGTAACTTGTTCCAGAGCCTGGGATTGCAGTTCTTTAGGGTACTCTCTGACACACCCAATTCGAGGACCAATCTCACTTGTCCACTTGCAAGATAAACGCTAGACCATGTTGAATGCTTGTGCTTCCAAATTCGCTGCAATGGTGTCCATGCTGGTTTCTAGACATTCAGCTCTGATGCATGCATCATTTGTGGGTTCATCATCAGCCTACACAGCCTTTGAATCTGTTGATTTTGCCGTTGTCATTAGATCTTTGCTCACCCCATGCTTGGACTCATCACCAGCAACTTTGTTGGAGCTGTAGTCCTCATCCACTGCACATTTCTGCATCAGCAATGAGAATGTAAGCACTATTCTAACCTTGTTAAATATCCATGAAACATAGTTGACGTCCAGCGACTATTATACATTGTTTCATTACCTAACATCGGTCAAATCCACATCATGTTCCTCGAGGAAAATAATGAATTCCTTGAAATTGTCTTCAGTTGGGAGATAATGACCACCGCAAAGCCAAATAGCCTCAAGAGGAAGATAAGAAATTTAAAGAACCTAAAACAACTGGTTTGATGTTTGAATTGCAGTGTATGTACCTCGAGAACTCCATGAGAAGCCACCAATCTTCCAGTAGCTGTTGTAGCCCCTCCAGGTAGGAAACTTGAGTGCTGAGAACTCCATGAGAATTGAGAAGCCACCAATCATTGTGCCGTAGTTGTTCACCTCATTTCTCAATCATGAGGTTAGGGGATCGATTTCTTCTTACCAGTAATTCAAGTTTGAAAGATAATTTCCATAACAATTTCATCCTCTTCTACAATGATAACAGGGTCAAGCCTCAAGGATATTAGTCTTATGGATTTACACACAGAAAGCTGGAGAAACCGCTGCAATAATGAAGTGACATTTTGAGTCCAACTTGACCAGTAATAACCTGCATTCAAGGGAATCTGAAAAAGGTTGATGAAGCGCTAACTTCAGTTCCAATGTACATTTTCTGAATCTAGACGATGTCCCCTTCACCTTGTTCCATCTAACAAGTGGCCATTAGTTGTCTGTCTATCAATGCCTTCAAATTACCACGGCCAACTGTGATTGTGATGCAACAAAGCCATCTGAAATCAATAAATGAATGCTAATCTTTGAAGAGACATGTCTAGTAATTTTCTGAAAAAAATGAAATAAGATAAGGTAATTTTTTTTTGTAAATATGCTCCTCCATTTATCTCGATACTGTTTTCTGATACAAATAATCTGAAAATAAACATAATAAGCTCAAGGAATTATTGTTTGGTTGATGAAACTTTTCTTTGTTATATAATACTAAATTGAGTTTTTTTTTCCAGGATTTCAGTTCCCCATTGTAAATCGTCTCCATTTATCCAGAAGATACAGTCCGTGATTTCTGTCGAGGTGGTATCCGAAGCCAAACCTTCATCATGTCGTACACCGCAAATCCAACTGCCACAGAAGGAATCATCTGAGAACAAATGGGAATACACATACATTATTAGAATGAAAACTATCCCAAGGTCAAGTGAAGTTGGCAGTTGTAAAACAATGGTTGCACTTGAATTCTGAATAATTCTCGATCTGCAGTTTCGGAAGAAGAGGATAAAACTAACAAATAAAAACTCAAAAAAGTCAGCAGCATGTTGATATTTTTTTGAGTATATAAACTACCTTCATATAATTAATGCTCAAGCCGGCAAACAATTGTCTCCATCCTTGATAACGGACAATAGTAGTAAGCCCGTCCAATGTGTTTCTGTATCTTGTAACACCACCTTGAATTGTTGAACACTGAAGACTTTCAACCTGTAAGGTAACATTCAAAAATTACATCCCTGATGAGTCATGAGTCAATCACAAGCTAGGTGCCGTTCGAAAAGCAGAGAGACACTAAGAACTAATCTTGGTTTACATTTTCGGGTTGAATCAAACTATCCAGTTTATTTAACAAGAATTGCTCCTCAAAATATTTTAAAAAATCCCACAAAAGGTTCCTTGCACATAATAACACCTGAAAGGAGATAACAGTGTGCCAATTTTAACAAAATAGGGAATAGCAACTAACCCCTCCTAGAAATTTACAACTATTGTACATGATAATACCTGCATCTGTCTCCTTACGACATCCAATGGGTATGTGCAGGTCTGGCCAAGTAACCCAGCTGCTGCTCCACACGAAAGATGCGTCACAATGGACTTCCGTTGCTCTTCAGGAACATGTGTCTTTAGTACCTCATAAACATAGAACTTTAAACCAGCATATGGGAGAATGCCAACAAGTGTTGGACCTACATAAGAAAAAGATCTCTCAAGTCCAAGCTTAAATTGTCAAGTGCAAAACGAAACAACCACAGTAAAAGAATTTCAAGATTACACATTGAATTAATGAATCTATATCAACAAAAGACTGTAGATACTTTAAACAGGAACATAAGAATGATAGTGCCAGTTATAAGAAAAATACACAGAACTAGGAGTCATTCTCAAATCAATTCGTTCTTAACCAATTATATGACGCATTAAAAGCAATCACCTACATACCTACACCTCGATATAATCCACGTATTCCAGCTTCCTTGTAAACACTTGTGAGAACATCTCTTACACCGCTGTATGCAGGTCGTGGATATAAACTTCTTATACCACTTCTGAAGTTTGTTCCGGTGCCTGCAACCTGTTAAACCTTAAAAATTAATGAGAAAAATGAAGCAGAGTAACGGACATCCACTTCCTTTAGTAATCCAATTTATGAGAAACTATGCTATTCCGGCAAACACTTCTTACCTGATAGGCAAGTTTAGTGCGAGCCAGGTCCAAGGGATAAGTGCATAACACTGCTGTTCCTCCAGAAGCAGACCCAGCTAAAAGATCTACAACAGGTCCTGATCCCATGAAATAATAGTTATGTAAGATCCAACTTCGATACTGCTCGTATGTCATGAAATGTAAGGCTGCATAAGGAATGATTCGTATAACACTGGCTCCATTCCCTCTGTCAGGAAGAACAAGCTGAATTAGTTCAACTCTTATGGAAGGAAAGAGAGACAATGGTGAAATAATCTATGAACTTACTTATAAAATCCCAGAACACCTTCATGGTTTAGTACCTTCCTTAAGGATTGATACACCCCAAGAGATCGAAAACCATCGGTCCTTGTCTGTACAATAGAGAAAGAGCTAGAAAATCATATAAAAAGGAAGCTAAACATCTACTTGAGCTCAGCATCACAAAATGCTAAAATAGCAAAGATCGCTTTTGGTTTGTATTCTTGGATGCTGCTAAAATCTAAAAAGGACGGTGATACACATATTTATATACCTGCAAGAGTATTTTAATCCGACGTTCTAAAGGAGCACCGGTAGTTTTAGCAACAGCTCCAGCAGCACCACCAGCTATTAGCTCTTTGGCATAAACCGGCAAATGGTCAACATAGGAAACCTCTCTGCGCACCGTTGAATCATCAACAAGCTCAGCCGTATTTGTCGTCAATGTTGAGCCTTGAGGAGAATCCATCTCGAAATATCCAACTCAAACCAATTTATATTACCAAAGTCTTCCTTAATTTAATAAATTTCTTCAGAATTATAATTACCCACCCTGAAGCTTGAAGAATTCTTTATCCCATCTATCTCTTGGGATCCAAAAGGCAAAGTATTTCTGTTCAAAGGGTAGACTCAAAGGCCTGAGAACATCCAAACGAGAGCCGGGCAAGTTCACAAGCCAATCCTTTTCTTCTATAACAACAAGATACATTCAAAGGTACAGAGAGAAACAGACCCCAAAAAGTTATCCTTTTTCGTTTATAACTTATAAAACTGCTCCCATGGGAACACTGTCCTCACTCTTATATTCATAAAAATGTCTCCTTTTCCAAGGCAATAAGATAACATAATCCTAAACAATTCCTTATAATCCAAAGCCAAAGGGGTAGAGAAAATGTACCAGAAGAGAAGAACAGGCGTGTAGAGATTGGGTTAAAAACCAAAATCTAACATACCTGCTCTCCTTCAGAGAAAGCAGGAGGGGCTTCCTTGGTTGGGTTTTTCTCCCCCCTTTTGTTTTCAAACCCCCCGAGTTTTTGTATGGTGTGATTTGCTTGAAAAGCGTTGATTTTGTTGCAAATTTGAAGGAAAAAGTCATATGGTCTGAATATGACTGACTATGGCTTACATCACTTTGGTGGGTCTCCAAACGTATCCCGTCTTTGGAGATACTATTATTGTACAGCCCAACATCCTAGGCCGAGAGAGGAGATCTCTGATTGGTTTTTGAATCAGATAAAGCAGAAGATGACAACAAAGTTTAGGAAGATACATCAGAAACCAAGCAATTTAAACAAAGTATTTTCTGCCACCCTCAATTTAAAGTCCCTGACTAACAAGAAACTGTTTTGCATGACAGAAGTTTTAGGCTTTCATGGAAAATTTTCCAGATTTATAAAAAAAATTGCAGGAAAAGAAACTAAAATTGGGAACACTCTGCAGATGACAGAAGTTCCTTGAACAATGGCTGCCCCAGAAGAAGCCTATGCTAAAAGCTAATCAAATCCTTCCTTAGTGAATGAATCAATTACTAGATTCAGTAGATTGAACCCATTTCTTCACAAACTAATGAAATAATTAATTATTGAGTATATAGAATAAGATATTACACCTAGAAAAGAATTCCCACGTAACAGAAAAGCAGGAAGTGAATATACAATCAACAACTTTAAATAAAATCTTCCATTAAGCCAAAAAAGTTGAAACTTTTTTTCCATTTTTTCACAAATACCTCGAACACAAGCAAGGAAAACATTAAAGGAAAAAAAAAGAACATTAAGGGACAAGAGCTCATCTGCCAGAATCACCACCATCCATAGACAACCTGTGTGTATTTATCTTTTAGCCACCTAAAGCTCCTCCTCAAGGACCCTTTGACCTTACCTTCCACACTATACATCTTGTAGCTAGCAACCCTTTTCTTCCTCTGGAATTCAGGATCACCAAAGCTCCATGCATTGGAAGAAGACGAGGCATAAGTTGTGTTCCCTTTCTTCAACTTGTAGTCCCTATTGTTCCCTGAGTTACTGTAGTTGTTAGCCATCTGAGACTGTACATAGGCAGCACTATAGCAGCTGAGATCATAAGAAGCTGAAGGCCTAGTTGGTCCATGCTGGGTGTCCACCACCTCCATCATCCCATTACCATATCCATATGGCCTTGATCTGTTGTAATCTTCCATTGAATTTGACAGAGATAGATTCCTGAGTTTGTTTTGGTTGTTGAGTTTCTTCTGATCTTGACTCTTGACAGGTAAGGTAAGGGAGGAAACAAGATTACTAATAAAAAGCAACGGAGGTGATAAAATATTTATTCTTTGGATTAATTTAAGGTTTGCATATGCATTTGCCACTTTTTCCTATCCTGTGACCAACTTTAGGAGACATGGGAATTGATTCCATATTTAGCGTGTTTTACGGGGAATCATGTTGTCCGATGCCTAGAGCAATGATTTATATTCTCCTCGATTTGGTACAATAATTTGCATTGACCAGTCATGCCCTGAAACAGAACCTATTTATATTTTACTGTTTTCACCCTCTGAATGATGAGTTTATGCATCTGGGTCCTCAGAATGCTTTCATAAACCATTTGGAGTTACTTTTTGAAACAAATGTGGATAGCCCATTGTTAAATTTCTTCTCCTTTATTTTTTTATGTTCTTTTTTGGAGGGCCATTAAAGGTGGGAGAAAGATGTAACAGCTTCATCTTTTTCATATGCCTTGGAAAAAAAGCTATAATCCTCATGTTGCTCTGCTGGTAGCCTGGTAAGGACCACGCTCTGCAAAACAGGAGCGGTTTCTAATAGGGACAGACGGCTTCCCTTAAACAACATTGAATTCATGAACACATGGCCAAGAAATACTCCACTCAGTATCTTAAACAATCACGTCATTGAAATAGAAAGGTAAGTACAATTAAAAAAAGTACATAGACGAAACAGCACGATTTAGAATACTACTACTACATACTTGTCTAAGGTGCACAAGGAATCAAAATTTAAACATCGGGTTTCTTCAATTGTAATGGGAGCTCATCTAAATTTGCAGCACTGAAAATCCCTCGAGGTTGTAAAGATATTGGACATCCAAAACTGTCATTTCCAAGGATCCATGTACCAAGGACTCGAAACAGCATCAGATTAGATCAGAAACATTTGATGGCAGCTCCTCAATTGCAACATTATAAAACTTATGGATGTTAAATAGCATCATCTCATCATCCATGGTCAAAAAGTTGATGGCAACACCTTTTCTCCCAGATCTTCCACTACGACCAATTCGATGAAGGTAGCTCTCTGGTTGTGTTGAGATCATAATTTATCACAAGGGAGACTTGTTGAACATCAATTCCACAAGCCAATAGATCAGTGGTGATAAGCACACAAGAGGACCCAGATGGCCAGATCGGTGGTGATAATCTGCCACATGCGAACAGCAGAGGTCAACAAAACAACAAATGAAGAAACATATATCAAAGTGAAAACTAAAAGCCTAGAAAACTACCATCAAAATTCCCACGTTCTAACTACTAGAAAACAAACTGGAAAAATATTTCCTCTCAGGCGTAAACATACAAAAACCAGCCTAAATATCCGTTGTACCAATAATTAGCTTCACAAGAACAACAAACAATACATACAACTTATAAGTGAAAAGGACCTGGTCCTTGAAACCTCTTGAGAGCATTTCATCAGCTTCATCCAACATAAACATCTTTATGTGGTCAGGGTAGAGAGATTGTCTCCTCAACATGTCAAACACGGCCAGGTATACGGTGTACCACCAACCACATGAACCCCATTTTAGAGAATCCATTGATCTTCATGGACACTGATCCCACCTACACAAGCATGAACCTTGACGCCTAGGTAATAACCTAATGCCCGCATGACCTTCTCAATTTGTTGTGCCAATTCTCAGGTTGGTGCAAGGACCAATGCTTGGCAGTTGGCACTGAACTAAAAGCTGTAGTCAAGCTGCTGTAGAATTCCAGAGCAAAAAGTTGCAGTTTTCCCTGTTCCTGACTGTGCTTGTTGAATGACATCAAGTCCCTTGAAGAAGGGTACAACCCCCCTTTGCTGAGTTGCTGATGGTTTCTCAAAACCTTCACAGAAAATTTTGACTTAGCTAGCAGGTTTCACGCTACCCAAGCAAAGTGGTGAATTTGAATGATGCAGAGAAATGAAGCTCTAAGTAGAGCTTGAAAGTCCGCATTTTCACCATGGAAATCACAAGATCTTAATTGAACATGCATATAAGTTTTTGAGAAGCCATCGGTCACATGGTAATCGACTTTGAATCACCAGTAAGGCCCAATAGTTTTTTGCAGTGCTACACTGCTACCTCACATAGCAAATGCAAGGTACAATATTATACCACTCTGCACCCTTCAAGGTTTCTTTACTAACAAAGTATTTGAAATATATTCAACCTACCATAAGCATAAATGTGGAATGCCCCTAAGAAGATTTTCTTGCAATCGCATAGCATCAAAAGGGTCATAAACCTCATCATATGAGGTAAACAAATCTTGCCCCACGGCATCAAGTCTGCTCACATCAATACACCAAACAAAAACTTAGAATTCATTCAACAAAATCAGAAGCTTAGCAAACCATAAATGCAATGCACTAGTTAAATAATCAAACAAACAGTGGAAAAACAGAACAAAAAAAGTGAAGTTACTCATTCATTTTGGCATCGTACTGGCGAGCATCAAATTGAGATCCTTCTGGAGCTGCAGCAACCATGACTGCAGATAGCAACGCATATTTAAACAAGTCATACAAATTTCACGTCCGATTTGAAGTGGCAATGTTGCCAGCAAGACCAAACCATCAAGCTGAAGACAGTTGAGTCCGGTCTTGATCAGAAAAATTAACCAAGGCACCAAATGAAGTCCACCTATCTTCTATTTGTACATGGTGTATATACCAACAAGGGGGAGATTCACAAAATACACGAGTGAGTAGTGACACAACAAAAATAAATGTTTGAAGTATTTTTGGATAAATAAGCTGCAATAATTCAGACAAGAACAACACCCCATGTACCAAACTAAAGATCCGTCAGATTAAAGAAAATCCCATGTCTAAAACGACAAAAGCTAGCTGCTTTCCACTCCTAGCTACATGTTGATTCTACAAGAAAAGATGATACCAAACTATAGGGGGGGCAAAGAGAAAACTTATCATGCTAAGAGAACACTGTGCATAAGCTGAACTAAAGAGAGGGAAAAAAAAATAGGCACAAAAGAATTACCCGATAATTAAGATGATCGGGAAAAGGTCGATAGCAGGTTCTGGGTGGCGTTTGGGTGGTAGGATTTTGGGCCCAAACTCCTCCCATCTCTGTCGTTTAGAGAGGTAGAGACTGTGGTTATCAGTTTTTAGAGAAAGGAAAACCTGCGACAGGGATACTTGTTTTCGCGATTTTACCCTCTACTTTTATTCAACGACGCCGTTTCCTTTATTAACATGGATGCCTAAAAAAGGAAAGAAAGTCTTTTAATCGCTTGTCAACTGCCTTATAATTGGGTAATTATGGGTTACTACATGTCTACAATACGATTAGACAGTAATTTTTAAAATTTATCTAATATTTTAAATTATTTTTTTCACATTTTTTAATAAATTTTAATATTTATTTTAAAATTTTAAGTAAATATCAATATTTAAAAAAATAAATTTTGATGCTTGTATATAAAAATTTGCAGTATTTTAACAACACCCGAGTCATGTTGTATGTAAGACTCGCTCTTTAAATTAATCACTCAAATCTTTTAAGTGTTTTCGGTTTCAATTTTTAAATGAGTACATCAAAAGCAACAACTATAAGTTTATATCTAAATTTAATTTAAAAATCTAAAATAGATAAATTAAAAAATATATATACTACTAAAAGACATATGTACAAATTAAAAGATAAGAGAAAAATATATTAAAGGCATAAAAATAATTTTAACCCTTAACGTTTATAGTTTTTGTCGTTTTGGCCCTTATTCTTTTTTTGGGATAAATTTAGCCCTTAACCTATATCTTTTTGACAAATAGCTTATTTTTTAACTAGCTTGATGACTGGACCGTTAAAAATTTAACGATGATATATATATGGAATATAATGTTAAATGACATGGAATGTAACTTAGCAAATACATATATATATATATATGGAATATAATTTTATTCTAATATAAAATATAAAATAATTAAAATTTAAATAAAATATTAAAAATTAATTAATTCTAAAATAAAATATTATTAAACATTTTTTAACCCTAACTACGATAAAATCAAAATCTTATTCGAACTATATTTATATTTTTATTATATTTTTTATTCTAAAATAAAGATATAAAAACAATTCGAATAAGATTTTGATTTTATCGTAGTTAGGGGTTAAGAAAGTTTAATAATATTTTATTTTAGAATTAATTAATTTTTAATATTTTATTTAAATTTTAATTATTTTATATTTTATATTAGAATAAAATTATTTTTCATATATATATATGTATTTGCTAAGTTACATTGCATATCATTTAAAATTATATTATATATATATATATATATATATATCATCGTTAAATTTTTAACGGTCCAATCATCAAACTAGTTAAAAAATAAGCTATTTGTCAAAAAAGATATAGGTTAAGGGCTAAATTTATCCAAAAAAAAAAATAAGGGCCAAAACGACAAAAACTATAAACGTTAGGGGTTAAAATTATGTTTATGCCTATATTAAAATAAATAAATTATTGAATATGAAAACTAAAAGGGAAAAAAAGAAAAAAAAAAGATTATGATTTGAGATACAAAGGATTAGGCTATTAGGTATTAGCTCATTACTAATATAGGAGTGTATATATAAAAAAACTTAAAATACATCATCAATTATACATCTAACAACAATAATATTGAGAGTAAATTTTCAATTCTTAAAGATAATTAGAAAAAAGGGACTCTTAATTGCTCTGCAATCATAAACATAAAATAGTTTAGTAAGTTTTTTTCTTTGTTTTCTAGATAAAAAAAATAAGATTTTTATTTCGAAAACACTAAAAAGATACTGTAAATGTACAGATTTTCTATGTTATATTGTATAATCCATCATCCTTCCCTCTACAATCTTGCTTTTCATTTAGATGCAAGCAGTTTCTTTCCTTCAATCTAAGCTGGATCTTCATTCAGAATTTCCAGTCGGACTTGATGGTTCCTAGCCAATAAACAACAAAATTATGTAAGAAAATCAGATTTCCAGAATAATGTTCTTATAAAGATTACTTCTGTTTATCTAATTAATATCTGTAATAAATAAGTCTCAAACCTGATCTTCCGATGACATCCTTGAACTAGTATTGCATTCACGAGAGTCGGAGCTCGTTAACAAATCTCTTAATCGGTTAAGTTCCGGTACTATAACTGTACCGAGATCAGGTCTGTCCCTCTTCCTCAGCTCTACACAGTTGAGTGCTAATTGAGCAAATGATAAAGCCTCTTCAAGTGGCCAATTTGGCACAGCTGGATCAAGTACCTCAATTAAAGTTCCTTTTTCAATGGCCTTTCTAACATGGTGAGCAATACCCATTGGAGGTTTGGCTGTAATAATCTGGAGCAACATTATTCCTAGGGAATATATGTCTGATTTAGTTGTTAGCATGCCTGTTTGTTGATATTCAGGATCTATGTAACATAATGTCCCTGCAGCTGAAGTCATATAATATTGTGTCACACTGTCAGCTACAGAAGATGGAACTAGCCGTGCTAGGCCGACATCGCTGATTTTGCTCACGTAATTGCGGTCTAAGAGAATGTTAGCCGGCTTAAGATCCCGATGCACAAGTGGTTCTGGCTTTGCTTGGTGAAGGAACAGAAGGGCAGTCGTGATTTCAGCAGCTATATTAAATCGTTTCCTACATGAAAGTGGAGGAGTATTTCCTCTTCGAAATAGTCTATCCTCTAAGCTGCCATTCAACATGTATTCATATACCAAGCATCCATATTCAGGACATGCACCGAGGAGGAGGACCATGTTTGGATGTCTCATGCAACAAAGAATCTCAACCTGTATAGGTTTGTAATTATGCAAAAAAATATCAGCTTAGGACAACCCCGCCAACAACATATTTGGTCTTTTCCAAATAAACTTCCAACACGACGACTTACCTCTTGTTGGAACTGTTTCTTTCCTTGAGCAGCATCAGGTCTTAAAACTTTGATGGCAACAGGAGTGTGATCGAGTTTGGCTTTATAAACAGGCCCATAACCTCCTTCTCCAATCTTATTTGATGGTGCAAAGTTTTCAGTAGCTTCTTCAATTTCTTCGATGGTATATTTTCGATATCGGACATCATTATTTGCCAAAACGTTCAAAGCCCGAGCCTTCTCATCAGCCTCCTTCTTGGCTCTAAACTCTGCTTTTCTTCTTCTATGTGCTTCCAACTCCGCCAGTTTCCGTGCTGCCTCGGCTGCTTCCAGAGAAGCCTTACATTTAGCCTTCTCCTTCTCTGCCATGGCAAGAGCTGCCTCCCCAGCCTGCTTCGCTTCCTCAAACTTACGAGCCTCCTCCATCTTCCACTGATGAAGCTCATTAGCCTGGACTCACAAAATCAATTATGTTCTCAAATTGATGTTCTTAAAATATATTGGTTATATTGGTATAAGGTTACCTTTCTTTTGGCTGTGAGAGCTTCTTTGCAAGCTGTGCTGTACAAATCCATGGTTTGCTTAAGTTCAAGTTTCAACCTTCTCATTTCATCTTCGATGTCTCGCTGCAATTCACGGCGGTGAATGTTAACAGTTCTGCCATTAAATAGGCAAAGTTGTACTGTTAAAAGAAATCCAACTGTATGTGAATTCTTCTTACTGAGCTTTGAGGTAGTTGTCCCGTAGGGGTAGCAGAAACCATAGAAAAATCTAAATTCTGGTCAGTGACATCTATAGATCCAATGGAAAGTTTGTTCGAAAAATCCATATCGATCGAGAAAGTATCCTGACTACATGAAGGTTGTCCCGCTCGCATAGCTGCATCAAGGTCAAATGACAGATTTGCAGGCGGGCTTCTCTGTCTGTCACGTTCACGCATAGGTAATTTCGGGGAATTATCCACCGATAATCTATCTGGTCCACCATTTCTCGGTTCTCCCTTACAGAATTGTCGTCTATTCAAAAGAAACAATGTCAACAACAAAGGCAATCACCAATTCAATCAAACAGTAAGAACATAAACCAATGTTCCCCGCCGCACCTGATTCCATCTTCATCAAGGTGATCCGACGGAATCTGGGGTGGCATGCCAGATGGTACCTTCGGTGGGGTAGCAGTGTTCGAAACATGTCGCTGTGCGGTTCTCATCGTTAATACCTTACCTTTGGAAATCACATACACGGAACAAAACTCTGGGGCACTTTTGATCAAGCTTGATGGAATGTCATGCTTGGATTTCCTATAGTTCAAATAGCTGAAAACTTTGATCGTTAGAAAATAACAGAGAGAGATATCAATTTACTCAAATTGTTTCGAATCAATAAGAAAGATTGTGTTACTTAACCTGGACAAACTATTTCTTGTTGCTGCACCCATAACCAGGTTGTTAATCAAGTTTTTACTGACAAAATCCAGAAGGGCTTTGCAGATATCAACATCTTCCACAATAACCTCCTTCAATTGAATCTGAATTTCACAGGGATTTCGTTTAAATTCGAATCAATTTGATTAACCTATTAAAGGTTTAACTCAATCCTATTTTATGTTTGGATCAAACTAAAACATGAAATTATTTTCTACCCAGTTTGATATTGAATTGATTAATTCGAATTTTTAAAATTTCAGTAATGAACCAAACAGTATAAGATTAGATTCCTTTAAGATAATTGCTTACCCCTTTTCGTGCACAGTAGCCGCGGAAAGGAATGAAAAGCTGGTTTATGTCATAATCAGATTCATTATCAGCCTCTGCACGTTGATATAAGAACCAAATGAATCAGAAGCAAACAGTGTTTTGCTTACTATTAATTAAGGAAATATTATAATTATATATGATATAAGAGAGAATACCGACGGTTTTTATTCTTAACATGGAGCAAGATGATGGATGGATTGGAGATGACAAGATGATCGATTGCCCAACGCACAGCATGTTGGCTATTTTTATCTTTGTCGACGGCCACCACCGTGGTATTGGGCGGTACATTGTCATCGGAAGAGAAATGCGGAGCCATCTCGAGAAAGAATCAATAAGTTTCGTCTCTATCTGTCGCTCAAAAAATTGTGTTGTGTACGTTGCCACTTGCCACCACCGTCGCAACCACCAGACCAACGCGTCCTCCACCTCCTGCTATTTAAGCTTTTTTTTCGAAAAAAAACCGGGAATTTGCGAGGGAGAATAAGCCTTGTTAAGGTCCTTTTCCCCTCCTGGTGTTTAGGGGTGTAATGTTTCGACGTATAATGAACTTTAAAGAATCTATTTCCGCCATTGCCATGTTTTAGGCAATTTAACCAGGTCCATTCCTTCAAAAACTGTATTTAAACCAAACAGATAATAATAATAATAAATTTATAACTGAATTTTGATTTTTCTTCAACCGACCGAGGTTTGCCTACGGCCACGACAAACTCAGCCTTATCCAACAACTCCTTTCCACCATTGCAATCCCATTTTACTGTTACAGATGAAAACACATGTTTGACTACTTGCCTTCGAGATTTGGGCAATCTAGTTTTTACCCACCTTTATTTTGATTCTTTGAATTGGTCCCCATAGAATTGAATCCGGCGGGGACAGGACAGGGTTATGGCCATGCTTTAGATTGCAGCTAACTTTGGTTTCTATTTTCAAAATTTGACAGAAACGAAAGTAGCAGAAAATGTTGACAATGTTGCATTTGAGCACAGCAGGAACCAAGCAAGGAATCTCTGCATGATTAATGGAACTTGAATAGATTCTGGAATACGTCTCTATCTAGATATAAACATCAGTAAGCATCTGTTCACTGTTTATGAAGTATGTACGGATAAAGATAAAATCAAAATTTAAGATTAAGAGTAAAACATAAATATTTAAAAGTGAAAAAATAATTTTTTAAATAAATTAATATTTAAAGATTAAATTAAAAGATAAAAATAAAAAATTCAGAAATAAGCCCTACGAGTCTATTATTATGAATGTCAGTGTGAAAGTCATGGAGCTAGCCAAACAGTTGTTAACAAAGCATCTATTTAGATAATAATATGAATGTCAATGCCACGAGTGAAGCGGGAAATTAGGGAGGTAGGATTAAAATACCTACGAAAAAAAATAGTAAAATTTATTTAAATGATAAATAATTTAATATCATTTAAATAGGTTTTAAGTTCAAATTTTTTATATATAAAATTTTTATTATTAAAATTAAAAATATAAATTAATTTAAATTAATTGAGATAAAATTTCAAAATTGAAAGAATGAAAAATCCATATATGTTCCACACCTACCGCCTGGCACCTACCTTCTCCCTATCTAAACAGTTTAACTAGACAAAAGTAAAAGGCCTCGTTCACACCTGGCTTGCCTTACCTGGTTTATTTTATTTCTACAACTATTTGTATTTGACATTTGCCTCATTTTTTCTTTTGGCTGGCGCCTCATTGTAAGGTTTGACTTGATGTATTCCCCCTCTATATTTATAAATAAATTTTTAAAAATAATTAGTTATAATAATTTTATTGATTAATAACATCGAACGATTTTATTTTTAAAATCAAACCCGTATAATAATTTTTTATTAATAAAAAACGTAAACTCAACCCTTTTTGTAATGATCCGAACTCTCGGTTTAGTGTGTCAGGTTAACCCGAGACATTGGACCTTGGTTTTGGGCCATGGTTTTGTGGTTTGGGGCTTGTTGGGCTTGCTAGTTGTTGGGTTGAGGATGATTTGGTAATTACCAAATAGAGATGATGAGAGAGGGGTTGGGGGTTTAATGTTTGCAGAGGAATGACCTCATTTCCTTTTCTCTCTTCACTCTTCATCTTTTCCCACCATAGAAGCAAGGAGAAGGTAAGGTAAAGGTATGATCTTTAAGAATCTTAGTGAGAATCTCGTTTTTATGGTAAAGGAGATGTTATAGAGCAGTAAAGGATCTATAAAATAAGGTAAGAATGTGTGGGTTTGGTGGAGGTAGAGGTTTTGTTGGGGTTTAAGGTGTAATCCGGGTTTGGGTTTTTGAGGCTTAAAATCTGGGTTTTTTTGTGTTTTTAAGCTTTAGAAATTATTCCCGGACCTTCCTTAATCGTTGTTCATCTTCCTCGTGTAGAGAAAGAGGTTGGAGAGCCATCATCAAGCTTGGGTAGAGGAAGAGTTTGACTAGAGTGGGAAGCTCGTTTTGCTGCTGTTTTGCTAAGAGGTTGGTACTCCCAACTCCTTCTACATCATCCATTCATGGTAGATTTCATGACATGTAGAGATAATCATGCTTGTATGTTGTTTTTGCTTGGTTGCTTGAAAATGGGTCTTTAATGGTGAAATTCGGATTAATGTGGCTAAGGGTTGGAAATTGGTATTAAAATACTTTAAACATCTTTAATATTGAGTAGGAACACTTAGGGATCGATTAGAATGAGTTTGGGGTCGAAAATCTAGAATTTCTAAGTGCAGAACCGTCCTTAGTGCAGGGGGTATCGATACTCGGGCTACCGGTATCGATACCAGTGAGTGTATGTTGGCTTGTTGTTCAGGGGTATCGATACTTGTTTCGATACCGTGGGTTCTAGAAAGTTTTTGTATCGATACCTGTATTGAAACGGGTCCTCCCCTTTCCGTTGACTTTTGAGGTTAGTCAATGGTATCGATACCTGTCTCGATACCTGTGTTTTGATACCCTCTTTGGGTGGGTATCGATAAAGGGTGTTTCGATACCCTACTTAAGGGTATCGATACCCCTGCGTGTCTTGGCTAAGTTGGGTAGAAATTAAGGCTTAGGTGGTCTTAATTAAATGAATGCTTTAATTTAAAAGCTACGGAATGAATTGTCGGACTAAGTTGAGGTTATAACTCTGAAAAACCAATTGAGATAAGACTTTAATATATATCTTGTTGTGATGAGATCCTAGGTGGATCGTTTATGTGGTCGAGTCCTTGTGTGTTGGAATCCGGATATCCATAAGTGTTGCAACACGTTAAAGACCATCCGATGTAACATGCCGGGTGATGATTGAAGACTTTTATTCCGAGTGTTGGGCGACCTCACTCGAAGATGTTCGATGTAACATTCCGAGCATAGGGTTGGTTGGGCGGCCTCCACCCTTCTCCGAACGTTGGGCGACCTCGTTCGAAGATGTCTGATGTAACATTCCGGGCATAGGATTTGAGGTCGGCCTCAATCCTGAGTGTAGGATCCCGATGCTGTGTGGACGCGGGCCTCGCTCTTGTGTGTTGACTTATATGTTTGTATATGCTGTGTGCGATAGTATACATTCATTTATGCCATGTGTAGGCAAGCATGCTAGACCTTCATACCATGCATGTGATTTATATGTCATGCATGTGATTTATATGCCATGCTTTACTGCTTGATATGCATGATGTTGGCCGAGTTTGGCGTATCCACTGAGCTTGTGTGGCTCAGCGTTCGAAATCTGTTTTCGTGCGTAGGTTATGTGGAGCGGGATTCGTGGAGCACCATCGAGGTTTGGACTTACAGCATCGACCATGTTGTCAGAGTACAGTTATTAGATGTAGCGGGCTTAGTACTATGTTGAACCCTATATGTATTTGTAACTCTGTTATTTTATTTGGGTCGAATGTTTTATAACAGTCTGTAGTATATTTTGGAGCTCCGATTTACTTGGAATTATTTTGGACTTGTTTTTATTTAATTGGATTATGGACTTGGTTTTGGACTTACATGATTTTTACTATTGGACTTTTAAAACGAAATTTTGAAAGATGGATTTTAGGCCGAAAGCCCATTGTGACATCCGGGTCGGGTGTTACACTCTTTCGTCAAGAGTTCTATTTTTAGAATACTCTTGAAAGCTTAATTATTTATTTTATTTAGCTTTTTTCTATATAATTATAATTATTGTATTAAACACCTGTGTCGTATTTGATTTTGCTTTTTTGTATATATAAAAAAAAAAAGACAATCTTAAATTGAATGATTGAATCTCCTTGCGTTCACACTGAACTCCAATCTTTTCAAACCCTGCAACCGCAAGAAAAGGAAAATAAATAAATAAAAACATTTTTTTAATTAATTAATTTCAAATTTCGCCTCTTTAATCTTGCTATTAAATTTCGTTTTCTTTTTCGTATATAAAACGCTCCAAAGAACGATTTTTTTCTTCCTTTGCTTCACCTTTTGTTTTGAAATGAATAACGGTGACAATTACAAGCGGCGCCGGAAGGATGCATTTTCCGAAGATGAAGATAGCAGCTCCACCGACCACGAAACCAAGAAGAAAGATTTAAACGGTATAATCACTTCGTTGTTGTTGCTCGAAGAGCAGGAAAAGCGAGATCACGATGAACAAAATGAAGCAGCATGTGAAGAGAAATCGATTTTGGAGTCGAATCATAAGAGAAAAACTCGAACCATGCTCGAGTTTTATAACAATCTCCAAGACTACTACTCTGAAATTGATGAGACCGATCGTGTGAAGCGGAAGAAGTCCCGAGCCATGGCGGTATCCGTCGTTGCCGCCGCCGCTGTTAGCCAAACGGAAAGCCAATCACTCGATCAACAAAACAAACAATCCGGGTCGGGTCAGCAAAGGCGATTATGGGTAAAAGACAGATCGAAGGCTTGGTGGGATGAGTGTAACCGACCCGATTACCCGGATGAAGAGTTCAAGAAGGCGTTTAGGATGAGCAAGTCAACGTTCGAGCTCATCTGCGAAGAGCTCAATTCCGTTATCGCCAAAGAAGACACGACGTTACGGAACGCCATCCCCGTTAAGCAGAGGGTGGCGGTTTGCATCTGGCGGTTAGCAACGGGCGAACCGTTACGTCTCGTTTCGAAACGGTTCGGGTTAGGCATCTCGACGTGTCACAAGTTGGTCCTCGAAGTCTGTTCGGCGATACGCAGCGTTTTGATGCCGAAATACTTACACTGGCCGGACGAGGATTCGTTGCGGAAAATAAAAGAAGAGTTCGAGGGCATTTCGGGGATACCAAACGTCGTCGGATCAATGTACACGACGCACATCCCGATCATAGCACCCAAGATAAGCGTGGCGGCGTATTTCAACAAGAGACACACGGAGCGGAACCAGAAAACCTCCTACTCGATCACCGTACAAGGCGTCGTCGATCCCAGGGGAGTTTTCACAGATGTTTGTATAGGGTGGCCGGGATCCATGAACGACGACCAGGTGCTTGAAAAATCAGCTCTTTTTCAAAGGGCAAACGGCGGATTACTGAAAGGAGTTTGGATTGTTGGGAGTTCAGGATATCCATTATTGGACTGGGTTTTGGTTCCTTACACGCAACAACATCTGACTTGGACGCAACACGCTTTCAACGAGAAGATTGGGGAGATTCAAAAGGTAGCCAAGGAATCGTTTGGGAGATTGAAAGGACGGTGGGGTTGTCTGCAGAAAAGGACAGAGGTAAAGCTGCAGGATTTGCCTGTTGTACTAGGAGCTTGCTGCGTTTTACATAACATCTGCGAAATGAGAGATGAAGAGATTGACCCAGACTTGGAATTTGAGCTTGTTGATGATGAAATTGTGCCTGAAGTTACTTTGAAATCGGTAAGTTCCATGAAAGCTAGAGATGCTATTTCTCATAATCTTTTACATCATGGTCTTGGTGGCACTGCTTTTATGTAATTTACAGGAAAAATTTGAACTTGTTCTTTGTTGTTTTGAAAGATTATGAATTCATTTTTTCAATGTAGCATAACACTGTTGTAGGAATTAATTGTAAATTTGTTTGATGGGGTGTGTAAAATTATTATATTTCCCCCTCTTACAAGTGAAATATAGAGTTTTGAGTTATACTGTTAGGTTCTACATTTCTTCCGTTATGGAATGAAATCAAACATCAGCAAAATCTGGTTTCAGAATCCTGTACTTTTTTCTTTTAAAGTTACTATTAATGAATGAATTGTTGTCTTGGTGACTTCATCCCCAAGCCTCGAAACCATTGCAATGCTAAAGTCATGGGCGAATTTCAAGGCATGAGATCTTTCATTAGTCAAATCTGTAATCTTTCTTTGTTGACTTCAAACGCCACCGTTCTGTTAATCTCTTTGTCAGAACATTCTTTCACAAACCAAACAGTGGTAAGAAAGATTCTGTTCACACTTTGTCTTCGACTCTCGTGTTGCATGAATGATGCCAGAAAAGGTGTGATTTCGGCTTTAGCAGTCAACCCCACGTTTTTAATGAAATTGTATTCAAGTAATGAAAAATGGAATGCCTTTCATCTGTCTGAATTTGTAACGACCATGAACATGACTGAAACATGTCCATATCATGCCTTCATCCAAGGTTTGATCGTCACGATCAGGTGGGAGATGGAAAGGAAAACGTGCATATTGGATTCTCAAGGCCGGGGAGTCTGTTTCTACTTTCTGGTCATAGAACATAGCTAAATTAAGGGAAGAACATGCTGAGATATGTTGAAATCTAGCGCTATATTACACTACTTGTCCCGACACTTTTCATGAGGAGCTGCACAGAATGCTTTAAGCACAAAGCAAATGTATGGTAAGATGGTTTAAGCCAACTTGGTGTTATTCTAAAGTAATAATCATATAATCAAAAGATGTAACAGGCTAACAGCACCTCTCTAAGCTGTAACAGCATGTCTGTAATAAGGATCCCCCATGTGTTTCTGCAACTCCCCTTTTCCTTTCTTTCTTGAACCCCAAATCCTGAAAAGGAAGCCACTCTGCTTATCGGCCATTGCCATGGTTGGACTGGTTCGTGTGATAGCAGGAGGAGGTTTGAAGGTTAAAGAAATGTACGTGGGCTCTGTTTTGTTCAGTCTTAAGAAGTTTTAAAGAGCCCAATATTGGAACTCCCTAGCCGCAAAATCGTGAGAGATTATAAATTCTACAATTGCTAAATAGTATAATTATTAATTAATCATTTTCTTAGTAAGTAAAGATCAATTTATATGACATAAACTTCACAACTAAAAGCAGCAATTAGCATTAGTTTTCAAGACATTGCTCTATAATTGTTTGTTGCTTCAACCGGAATTACAGTGTAGTCTAAGCACTGCACCCACACCGCACAAAGACAAGCACAGACAGTGTTTCCTCCTTAAAACATGCTCGATCCACTCAATGCAACTCCTGTCTTTTTGAGAGCTGCTGCTAAACTGCTTGTCCTAAAGGCTGGAAAGGTACATTTTTTAACGTTTTTCTTTTATATACAGATACTGAAACAATACAAAATGGGATTTCATCACATGAACAATGACTCTCTGTGTCCAATAATAGATGGACACGTGGAAATAGGGGGTACTACTGCTAGACCCATGTGATCTGTATTTTTTGAACTGAACCATTTGGTCTCTAATTATGGTACAACTCACCATATATAATATTGGCAGTGTGGTGCAGGTTTCACAGCTAGATTTCACTTTGGAAATTCCTAATCCTTGTGTTTTAAGACAATATTTGCCTGCATACATTATAGATACAGCATACAGGCAATCTTTCCTTCTCTCACATGTCCTAAATGTGCATCTAACTTAGAATCCTAGATTACCCAGCATTGGATTTAGCAGTTTGTGTTCTGCTGGTTGTTTGTCTTCGTTTCTGTAAAAATCTAGGTAAGCATTTCCATGTATTTAGATTCACTTATGAGCTTGAATTCTGACATTTATGTTAAAAATATAATAATAACAATGATAACCAATTTGTTGTAAAGTTCACTATATGCATTTTTAAGGTAAACTATCCTTTTAATACCCTATATTTAATTTGCCATGTTTTGTATTCCTTTTTATATCTGTTTTCCCCCCAAAGCTGGTTTGAGTTAATTTTTTTAATTTGAATTAAAAATTAATTTTTAAAAGCTGAAATTTATAATTTATAATTTTTTTATATTTTAAAAAATGTTTGAATTATATATTTTATTTATTTAAAAATACTTTTTAATAATAATGTCAAACACTTCTATTTTAAATTAAAGAGTTCAAACATTTTAAATCATTTTTCTCATTGTATTTTCCGAAAATGATGCCAGATTGGTCATTTGAGTCTTTCTACCCACATTTTTTTACAATGACACTTAATGTTATATTTTATTTATATTTTAATTCAATCATTAAAAAAATAATTATAAATAAATTAAGAAAAAAAAAACACGTGATATATTATCGTATATTCCCTCACTTTTAATTAATTTGCCAAGTCAAATAAAATTATTTAAAAAATTATAGATGGTAAATTAACTAGATAAAAAATTATATAACGATATATCACGTGTATTTTTTTTCTCAGTTCATTAACCACATACAATTTTTTTAATTAATCTGTTATTAATTTTAATGAAAAATATCAAAATAAAAATATAACATAATATTAAATTGAGATCAAATGAATAACGAATATTTATTTTAACGACTAAGATCAAATGGAGCAAACAATAATGTAAACAGGTAAGTTTTTAAGCAGTAAAAGTGTAAAAGAATCATTTGTTCTTAAGTATAATTATTTTTTATTTTATAAATTTTAAATTTTAATTTTAAATTTTATATTTTGAAATTTTATATTTTGAATCGTAAAATTACTTTTTTTACGACGGTACACTGAAAACACATAATTGAAGTGCATACGATTTTCCTACGTACAAGACAGCCAATCACTTTGAAATATGAAAAAAAGAAACAGACAAAAACCCACATTGTATTCGAGGCGAGTGACCGGCACTGTCCAAACGTAACACAGAACCAAGTGGGCCAGCTTGCAGCTTTCTTGTCCTAAATGTGTTAAATAATCATTTATGAACGGAAAACGACACCTCTCTCCACAACATCTCGAAGCCAATTCACGCATTCATTACCGCGCGTGAGAGTTCATTTCCCATCCCCCAACTCCTACGCTGGCAACACTCACTAAATTTATTGCTTGAAAAGAAAATAAAAACATAACCTTGACTGCTCTCAATCCCATGATGAACCCGCTCTAAAACAAGAATCAATACACGCCACGATAGCTAAATGTCCACATGGGTGAATTTTATTGGGTATGAAAAGGGAAGGAAAATGGGAGCGGAAGTAGAGGATTAAGAGGAAGATCAATGAAAGAGCTCTCTGTTTTTCTCTTCTATCAGCTCTCTTCGTTGGCTGTTGCAGTAAATTAGAAAGCTTTTATCTTTATTTAAGTAAAGATACATAGAAGGAAAAGTTTAGAGCTTTCTGAAGAGGAAATTTATATTTATACTGAGCGAGAAAGAGAGAACGGAGTATTTTAGAGAGGGAGGGATAGGGGGAAATGGAGGGCATAAAGGAAGAAGAGAGTGGAGAAGAGGAGGTGTTAGGGTCAAGCTTGACGATGGAGAAAGTGGCGGCGGCTAAACAGTTTATTGAGAACCACTATAGAGCTCAGATGAAGAATATTCAAGAACGCAAAGAAAGGTATTGTGTTTAACAAAAATTCTCAATTTTGTTGCATTGCTTATGATCTTTGTTTGACTGTTGATTAGTGCAAATTTTGGTGGAATCAATGAACTTTGTAGTCAGCTGAAACTAACTTTAATTGCTTTTTTTTTATGATTCAAATTTCTGGTTTTTTAGATGATGAGTATGGTGCTTGGTCTGGTCTGGTTTGCTTTGAATGTGGCTTAGCTACATGTTTTTTCTTTGTTAGTGCTTGGGGGAGTGGACTAATGTCAAAATGGTTTCCATGTTATGAAATCTGGGCATTTAATAGGAGTATATTTAACCGTTTTTCCAAATCAGGTACATTTTTCAAAAAATGGATTTTAAAGTATCAAGGAAGTTTCTTGTGTATTATTTTTTTTCTTTGCTTTTCTCATCAATTAATGGCGTGGGCTTATTAAATCTGATCTGATGAATTCTTAAGTTATAATGCAAAGTTGCTCCAGTTTGAAGCTACTATTAATTGTCTTTTACAGTTTCTTTGAGTTGGCAATTTTTATGATCCAAACTTTCTTTTTACTATTGATATTTTCTAGTTCTAAGTTTTTTTGTTTTTTTTTGTTTTTGAAGTTTTTCATTTTATAAGGAAGTCCTTGTGTCTTCAAGAAAGCAAAATGTTTAAATCAATTTTTTATTTTGAAAATTATGGAAAATTTAGGACTTATATAAATGCCTTATACTTCTTTATTTCATGCGATTTACCATGAGGTACATACTATTTCTGACATATATTTGATTAAGAAAATGAAGGAAAACATGTTTTGCTTCATTGATCTATAGTATGTGAAGATTTTATTTGTAGAAAATTGATGGATTTTTATACTTGGATTGGCATGTACAAATTCTGTGTGTGTGCATCATGCATATTAAAATGTCTGATATTTTAGTCAAACTATTATTTTTAGCTTTATCCTCAAGACCCTTCTAATTTCATGTGGTGCCTGATATTTTCAACTTTATTTGATAAAGATGTTTTTAATTATTTCTAGAATATAACTTTTGGGTTATATTGTAATTGAGATTTATTGCAATGAAGTTTATTGTTACTTGTAACAGTGTTTTATTCAACCTGATGTAGCCTTCTCAAAATGTTGCCTGCATTTGTATGCTTGGAGTTGATAATGCAGATGATAATTTCAACTTAATAACACGGTTTAGTTTTGTTGCAGACGATGGGTACTAGAGAGAAAGTTAGCTGCTTCAGATGTGCCCAAGGAGGAACAAATCAATCTGATAAAGGATTTAGAGAGGAAAGAGACAGAGTTTATGAGACTTAAAAGGCATAAGATTTGCGTCGATGATTTTGATCTTTTAACCATTATTGGAAGGGGAGCGTTTGGTGAGGTTAGAATGGCTCATTCTTGTTATATGTTGAACTATTTGTTGCTTCTTACATAACCATTCACTGAACGCCTGAAGTATTTTAGTGCCCATACTTGTTCTGCAGGTTCGATTGTGCCGGGAGAAGAAGTCTGGAAATATTTTTGCAATGAAGAAGCTAAAGAAATCTGAAATGCTTATGAGGGGACAGGTAACATTTAATTGACATTCATTTAATTGATACATCTAAAGTCAGAGATGAGGAGAGTGAAGCATTTTCCTACCATCTGTTTCTATATTATATTTATACCTATTGGTTTTAAAACTTATGCATACACTCTCTACATATTAACTTTGTGTTTTTGTATGCGTTGTTTAATCTTATCTGATATTCATTTGTCTTCTGCTCCATTATTGATGCCACCCTTCTTATAAATATTACATGCTTCAAATTCTATTTTTTGTCATTTTCCATTAGTATCCTTTTTGTCTGCTAATCTAAAATGCACTTTCACTCCTTAGGTAGAACATGTTAGAGCAGAGAGGAACTTGCTGGCAGAAGTTGCGAGCCACTGCATAGTGAAACTTTATTATTCATTTCAAGATGCCGAATACTTGTATTTGATCATGGAATATCTTCCTGGTGGTGATATGATGACTCTTCTAATGAGGGAGGATACATTAACTGAAAATGTGGCCAAATTTTACATTGCTCAAAGTGTTTTGGCCATTGAGTCTATTCACAAACATAATTACATTCACAGGTTAATATGCTAGCTTTCCCTAATATGTTGCATAATTAGTTCGTTTTGAACCAGGTTGATGTGATGATATCTGTTCATAGTTGTTATAAGTTAGTTTTTCCTCATCTTATTTCTTTACATTCACTTTCTTTCCAGAGACATTAAACCCGACAACCTTCTTCTAGACAAAAATGGTCACATGAAGTTATCAGATTTTGGCCTTTGTAAGCCTCTTGATTGTACAAATTTACCAGCAATCCATGAGAATAAGCCCATGGATGATGAAAATATGACGGAACCTATGGATATTGATGAATGTATTGCTGATAAGAGCAGTTTTAGAAGCCCTCAGGAGCAGCTTCAGCATTGGCAGATGAACAGAAGAAAGTTGGTAAGTAAACATTTTACTTAACTTGTTGCTTATTTATTTTCCTTAAAATTTGTTTGCAGTGTTAACTATTACCGAGTCTTAAAGCCCAAGGACAAAGTTTTTTGGTAACTCATTGAATAGTTACATTATTAGTAGTAATGCAGGGCAGTTTTCCAGTATTTTTTTATATATATTTTTTCCTTTTATTTCTGTTGAAGGCATTTTCAACTGTGGGAACACCTGACTACATAGCTCCTGAAGTGTTACTGAAAAAAGGATACGGCATGGAATGTGACTGGTTAGTTGTATTTCATTACAGTTTTCTTTAGTCATGGTTGCAACTGGCATTTATTACTTCTCCTTTTTGTTGATTTACGTCCGTGTGTGAGGCATAGCTGTTCTACTTTTCTTTATGTGTTTCCCCTATCATCTTTTCCAGCAACAAATTCGAATGTAGGAACTAAGAATTGCTGAAAGTTTTGTTTACTTCCTATTGCATAGGCACATGTTCCTTTGTGAAGTTCTCTTATCATAACTTATGTAATGCTGCCTTTTCTGTGGACTCCTTTTAGGTGGTCACTAGGAGCAATAATGTATGAAATGCTAATTGGATATCCACCATTTTATTCAGATGATCCGATTACCACATGCAGGAAGGTAACACTTCTGTTTGACTTTATTAGTTTATGTTTTTAGATATATTCTTATGGTTATTTCTTCTGTGCTATCTCCAAATTCAAGATATTCTTATATCTAGTTTATCTTAGATATTCTTATGATGGGGATATAATCATTTTCCTAATATTTTGTTTATAAATCATTTTAAGATTGTGCATTGGAGAAGTCACCTAAGGTTTCCTGAAGATTCGAGGTTAAGTCATGAGGCAAAGGATCTCATATGTAGATTGCTTTGCGATGTCGATCATAGATTGGGTACTGGAGGGGCACATCAAATTAAAGTAAGATTATGGTGTATTGATAATTTGATATGTCATTCCTTCTCTACCAGCTATCACTTCCTCATGTAATTGTTGACATTTGATAATATCAGGCTCATCCTTGGTTCAAGGACGTTGTGTGGGATAAACTCTATGAGATGGATGCAGCATTTAAACCTGAAGTGAATGGGGAATTAGATACTCAAAATTTTATGAAGTTTGATGAAGTATAACTTGAATTTCCCCTTTTATATTACTTCCATTTTTTTCTTAGTTCAAATGTTATGCACTTTGTTCACTATTTATTTATCCATGATGAAATTAAAGGTTTTTTTTTTTCACTCTCTCATAAATTGATCACTTTTGGAACTCACCAGTTGGATGCTCCAGCATCTTCAAGAACTAGCTCGGGACCTTCACGGAAGGTTTGTAATAGAATACTCACTTTTTTCTTAGTACTAGGCTAGTTTTTGTTCTTCAATATGATATGATAATGATAGGAATATGCAATTATTGGAATTCTATTCCTCTTTTGGTTATATATGTGAAGTTTATACATTTATGCCCTCTAAACAAAATCAACATGCTTGGTTCATTCTGTATTTAACCATTTTTATCTTGATATTACTTATACCGAGTTGTGAGTACCTGACATATGAAAGCATGTTGAAGTTTATTTTTCTTTTTCCTATTTAATGCAGATGCTTTTAACACCTAAAGATCTAAATTTTGTTGGCTATACATACAAGAATTTCGATGCTGTCAAAGGGCTGCGCCATTCTTCTGGTATGCAGTTTCACTAATTTGTCAAGATTTGAACGTTTTTCTCTATTGATACTGACTTTTTTTAGGGTGGGTGTGCTTGTCAGTGACAAACATCTATGGTTGCTTGTGAATACACTTGCCTTTTGTGCATAAACAAGTTTTCCTTGTTAATGTTCGGTTTAGGTCAGACAAGTGAAGATTATTGGATTCAATTTACCGGGGCTTATTAATGATGATTACATGCTTGAAATTCTTGTTCATATGCTTCATAATCATATTCGTCTCATGAGGAAGTATGAACTGTAAGATTGGAGGTTAAAATAGATGCCGTAAAGAGCCTAGATTCTTCTGGCAGGATGAGTATGCTAATAGTTTTAGGTAGTCAAATAGCAACTCTCATTTGAATCTGTCTAGAGAACAACAGAAAATCACGGATACATAATTTGTATAGATAAGGATTTAGATTTAGAACTGTGAATGACAATCAGAAAGGAGCTAGGATGAAGAACCAATCAATGGATGTTGAACTCGTCACGGTAACTTGCAAACATGGTGCTAAGACAAAAGATCATTTTGATGTGCTTAATCCGTGTTTCATATTATTAGCTGTTGGTAGTTCATAAACATTTTTAAAATTCTGAATCTATAGGTGGACTATTGTGAACTAAAATGGTGTAAATTTCCTGTGGAACCTGAGTGGAATAACTTGTAATTCAATTAGGGGAAATTACATGGACCACTAGGCCTGCAAGATTAAGTAGTCCAACTAAAGACTTGAAAATCACTCTCTAACAGTAATAAGGTCACCATAAAATGCTAGAATCTGTTGACATCATTCAATTCATGGAACCTATAAGAAAAGAAAGTTACAAACTTATGTTGATATTTTGTGTAATATCTCTATAAACACATATATAAAATAGAAATGCAAATGTACCAGTGCTTTAGAAATCTGATATTTAATTTTCTTATTGTCCAGTACCAGTTTTTCTTTTAAATAGTGAAGAGATTTGATATCACTTCCCTAAACTATTCCACTTGTGTAGATTTCGAGAATCCATTGATGGAACAGCAATCCCATGATTCTATCTATGGTAATGAATCTTTCTCCTTACTGTATCTCTCTCTCTGCTTGTTCTTTTTTTTTTTCATTTCAACTTTCTACCATTATAGTAATGTTATAATTTGTCCTTCACTATAAAACGAATTAAGTGAACATCTGCAGGCGATTCAGGGGTAGGTTATTCTACTAGGCAATCAGCTGATGAATCAGAAATGCAAATGCTTGCATCAGCAGGTGATCCCATGTTGCCATAAAGCAACTAAAGGTCAACAACCTCTTACAATGATATATGGAACCACTTTGTTAAGTGCACAGAAGTATTTAAAGAAAAAATTTTAAAACCCAGTTCTTGATTTACTGGTAGAACAAGCAAACGCCCCCTTTTTAGCCAAAAAGGTTGTGTATCAGAAGTTAGATGAGGGTTGTGAAACTTGATGATGCACTGGCACTGGCTGCCCAGGTTGGCTTTGGTAAATTTGCCTTCTCTAGTGGCAGTTTCTGGTCAAAATCTTTAAGTGATAGCAAATTCATGAGAAACTCTATTAAGCCATTTTGGGAGCTATGATTCCCCTCTTGTGTGTAAGCTTGTTAGCAAAAGCTAAGAATTAACTTTGAGGAAATAACATTTTGCTGCTAAAATTTCATCTCAGTGAAACTGTCCACTTTTGGAAATGTTATATCATTGAATAGTTTTAAGCAATTCTTCCCTTTTCTTGATGCAATTATTAAGTGCTCCTCCATCATGGGAAACACCACCTGGAAATTTCTGCTTTGGACCATTGCCATGTTTTTTATTCCATTTTGCCTAGTGCTAGTTGGGTTGACCTCATAATTGTCACCACCAGACAACTATACCAGAAAATAATTAAAAATGATTATTTTATATAACACAAATTATTAATGTACTAAAACTTATATGATGTATAATGATTATAACATATAATAATATATTACTACGAATGAATTATCGAGTCTATTGATAAGTATTTAAATTTATGTGTGATTGAATAAGTTTATCATCTAAGTGCAACTATAAAATATGGTCAACTAACATGAACATTACAATCTGGCAATCATTCTGACATTCTTATCTTTTCTGTTAGGTGAGAGCATTAACTTTTCCTTCAACTAAAACATGATTTTTTGTCTGCAACTGAGAATTTAGGATGCTCTGAAGTCTGAACCAAACCTTTAGGATTGATTTCTGTGTTTTGGTCCAAGAAAATGATATTTGTGTAGACAATCTTTATTTCTGAATCCTTAAAAAGTCAGAGATTTCGTGCCTTGAAGAAAAAGTCCTTTGTCTATTGACTTGAAAAAAAATAATAGTACCAGTTGTCGACCTAACAAGAAAACTAGACAATGTAAGTTGTAGACTTTTTAGTGATAAACTAAGGAGAAAAAACCAGAGGTCAAAGCTGGTCCTTACCTAAAATGTAACCAAATACTTACTGTGGCTAAAAGATCAAATTTTAGCCGATAGATTAACTATATAATGAACATATAAATCAATTGTTTAGGTGAGATTTTGCCACATGATAAACATTTTGTAATCCTCTGAGAGATTATCAAAACTTGAGGCAGGTAAAATTTTGGTTGATTTAGACTTACTATCCTACTCTTCACCAAACTTAAAGCTCGATATAATCAAATGATTAATCGTATCGAAATTTGATTCATATTAATTAATTCTTATACTCGTTTTTTAAAGATTAACATTTAATATTTTTCCAAGACGAGAGAATGATTTTCCCCTTATTTTTTCATTGCTTTTGGATGAGAACTGATAAGCTAATTATCGAATTTTACGATAAGATAAACCATTAATAATTCTACTTATTCTTTTATACTTAATAAACATGTCATACCAAATAATTGAGAGTGATGAAATCAAACAAGTAATAACGAATACAATCAACATTGAAAAAATTGCCAGATGCTGTTCACCAGAAAGCCTAACAAAAATCTACCTGTGGTAGTATTTTTTTTTTCTTCCATCCAAAGATATTAAGATAGAATTTAGAAAAAAGAAATTTGTATGATTGGAGGATGATTTTAAAAAAATTAGGACAAAAGAAAGAGAGCAATGCCATAGGATGGGTGGAGATGCTTCAATATGCTTTTCAAGATTTGACATTTGTCATCTATTCCCTTTCTTTTTTTCCCTCTCTGTCTTTTTCATTTTATCTATGTATTTTATTTTTCTAAGTTTTTTCTCCTCTTTCCCTTCTCCAGCATCATTTCTTTTGCTCCTTCAACTCTCTAAACGCCCAGAATATTATTACTTAGTAGTATACATTGAAGTATATAAAAAATTCTTTTGGTGAAGAAAAAAACACGATTTTTGCTTGATAAAAAAACAATCTTTTGAATCCTCAATAACCACTTGAGCTGTATACTATATTACTTTTAGTTGCATATCTTTAATTTTTCTTTTTCAAAGTCCATATCTTTTATTTTCCTACTCGTTTGATTTTTCTTCTTCTTTCCCATGTCTCATGACTCATATCCCAGATGTTAAATGGTCCTTGTTTGGAACAACTATAAAGAAAGAGGGGAATCGAAGACTTTACTACGGTTGACAAAATGAGGTAGTAGTCATTCATTCTTTCTATATATTTTCATTTTTTTTATTTATAATTATAGCCAATTATTTGAGAGAGGAAGAGGGACTGGCTGGTGGCTGGTGGGGAGACCTAAAATTACTAGAGGCTGAGAAGGTTGCCTTAGATCCAGGGAACTCTTTAAGTGGTATATGAAAGGGAAAAAAGTTGTATCCTTTGTAGGGTTTTCCTGTGATTCTTGGGAAAGATCACCTTTCTTTGAGTTCTTTCTCATGACCCTTTTTGTTTTTCCTCTATCCAAGTCTTTTTCCTTTGTGTTTTGAGGATAAAGGTTTGGTTTTAAATTTGATGTAACTGTGGTTGTATTTTCCTCTCTTTTTTTTTTCTTTTTAATTTATTATATAAATTTTGATTTATGTGGACTGCGGATATGAAGTTGTTTTCTCTGGTTCTTTCTGTCTTAACTTCAGTTGATGAAGGTAGATAAAGAAGACTCCAGAGAAGAAGTTGGGAAAAGCATAATCAAAGTCTAAAGTTAACATTTTCGGGGTAATAATTTCCACAAATGGGAAGTTTGGATCCACTTGTAGTGGACCAGATCTGACTAACCCATTTTCCTTTCATTAACGTTTTTACTCACCAACAAGTTGCTACACCTGAACTTGCATCCCTTTTTTGGACACCTTTTAGTTGATTAAGGCATGGGAAATGGTCTCCTAAATCCCACCATTCACATTCCATCGTTGTTCTTTATCTCAGATTCAGAAGGTCACAATTTCTTTGAATAATGACAGGTTGTGTGATTTTTGAGGGGTTGGTCGGTAACTTTTTGTACTGCCAAGATAAGGATATCGATGGAGGAGATGTCTCTGACAGTCGCAGTGCCTTTTAGAGTAGGTAACTCGGTGTGTGAAAATTCCAAGTTTGCTGCCCGAATGGACATGACAAAACTTAAGCTTATGGCAAATCCTGCTGGTGGTTTAATCGATTCTGAAACCAAGGCTCCTAACAATTTAGATTCTGCTGAAGATGTGAATTGTAACTATGCTGATATGGAGATCGAAGAAAGTAGTGTAGATGTGTCACTGACAGAAGAAGTCAAGGGAGAAAGAGAGACTGCCTTGTATATGATGTCTGATAGTAAAGATAGTTGGATTGCTAACAATGATGTTATAGCCCGTGATAGCGAGGAGGAAGATTCTTTATCTGTGGAAGGTGATCGTGTTTTCGATCTTAATAGCTCATGTTCGCTATCTGTTGCAAGTGAGACCAGTAGCCTTTGCGGAGAGGATTTCATGGGTTTTGATGCTACTTCTGAGGTAGGAACACCAAGGACTGTGGACAACGAGAAGAGCATTTGCAGTGTAGATATAATTTCAAAAGCCACCAACTTTGTGGAGTCAAACGTTGAAACACTGTTTGCAATTGATCCCCTTGATGTGGCAGTAAACCATGAAGAAGATATTGGAGATGGGTCTGAACAGAAGCCATCTGCAGTTGTTCTTCAGTTGGCCCTCGAAAAGCAACTGAGTATGTCAGCTCCAGCTGGACGCAGTGTGTTTGAGGTGGAATATGTGCCTCTTTGGGGATTTACCTCTATATGTGGAAGAAGACCTGAGATGGAAGATGCACTTGCGGCCATGCCTCGGTTTTTAAAGATTCCAATTCAGATGCTAATTGGTGATCGGATACGTGATGGCCTTAGCGGGGACTTTGCTCAACAGACTGCTCACTTCTTTGGGGTCTATGATGGTCATGGAGGTTCACAGGTTAGTTTCGGCAATTTTATTTATAACTTTCATGTTGACCTTGTCTTTCCAGTAGATTATGTACAAGATTTCCTGGATGTAAATTTCTTTCTCCGTTGTTGCCATTGTACACAGGTTGCGAACTACTGCAGCGAGCGTCTTCATTCTGCCTTGGCTGAGGAGATAGAGTCTGTTAAGGAATGCCAGAGTAGTGCAAGCATAACAGATGGTTGCCAAGAGCTGTGGAAAAAGGCATTCACAAATTGTTTTGTGAAGGTTGATGCTGAGATTGCTGGACAAGCTGATCAAGAACCTGTTGCCCCTGAAACAGTTGGTTCCACGGCTGTTGTTGCCCTTATTTGTTCTTCACATATAATTGTAGCAAACTGTGGAGATTCAAGAGCTGTTCTATGTCGTGGGAAAGAGCCCATGGCTTTATCTGTGGACCATAAAGTAAGACTATTTTTTGCCTCTATATCTTGGATTTCTTACTGTTAGGAACTTATACCCTTTTAACTTCTCTTCTCTTCTCTTCTCTTCATACTTGTTAGCCAAATCGAGAAGATGAATATGAAAGGATTGAAGCAGCTGGAGGCAAGGTTATCCAGTGGAATGGTCATAGAGTTTTTGGTGTTCTTGCAATGTCGAGGTCCATTGGTATGTCTTCATTCATAATGAACCTTTTATTTTTCATTAAGAAGGAATGAGAATGGTCATTCTTGTTGTTTCAGGTGATAGATATTTAAAGCCATGGATCATTCCGGATCCTGAAGTAATGTTTGTTCCAAGAGTGAAAGAAGACGAATGCCTCATTTTGGCCAGTGATGGTCTATGGGATGTAATGACAAATGAAGAAGCTTGTGACCTAGCTCGGAGACGAATACTTCAGTGGCACAAAAAGAATGGTACTACACTGGCTTCAGAAAGGGGCGAGACAATCGATCCCGCAGCTCAATCTGCAGCAGAATACCTTTCAAATCGAGCTCTTCAAAAAGGAAGCAAGGACAATATCACAGTACTTGTGGTCGATCTGAAAGCTCAAAGGAAGTTCAAAAGTAAGACATGATGATCTCTTGACCATCCTTCGGTCTTCAATCTTGTTATATGACATATTTTAATATGCTTCAATATAGTTTTCCCATTTGTTTTTCAAAGGGGAGGCTTTATGACAGTATCAGCCTCTCATGTACTATATAAAACATGCACCATTCTAGCACCTCTCCGTCGTTTCAAGAGTCTTGATGTAAACCATGCGAGGTTCTGGCCATTGTAAATCTTAGCTGTGCAGTAGGACATAGAAGATTATGTTGATTCCAAGCTACCGAAACTGTGGGAAATTGTATTCATTGAACCTCCGAGTTAAACAATCACTCCGAGAGGCATTTGTTTTGTATCATTTCGACTCATGGTGATTATATAAAAGCTGGTAAATTTGGAAGATAACACTAGTGCAATTCTTCATGTTTCCATTGATTGCTTCTGACGAGATGATTCTAGTTTCTGTAGCACAATAAGCCAGCCAGTGCATATGGTTTTGGAAGTGATCCATTTTTGGCCATGTAAGGTGCTTACTTTCTTCTCATAGTGGAAATATGAGTGTTAGTGTTTATCTATTGTACTTGAATTACTTTTGCCATCTCTTCCATTATGGATTGGTATGAGTCTTAGTGGAGACAAAGTCCTGAAAACTCGAAATCACTCCAACAGATTTCACTTGCAGAAGGAAAGAAAGCAATGGAAAAGAACAGTAATTATAAAGAATTAACTTTTAACAGTGAAGAAGACAAAAGTTGAACTGAGCTAAGAAAGAAGAGTGTCCGTCTGTTAGAATTACCTCGAGCCATTTTCGAATAACTCGGTGCCTCCTTGACTAACAGCAAGTCCAAGAACATAGAACTCCTGGATGTTTATTTTACCAAGGCAAAGTTCAGATATTCTATAACACTAGATTATATTACAAGCAGCTTCTGTTAGTGATTAAAACACCTGAGCTTTGCAAGTTATCAAGTTAGGCCATTTTGGTTCTCGATTCAGTTGATTGATTTCGTCTGAAGTACAGAATGGGTGCCTCTTCTGAATGGGACAACTACAAGACCTGTGACTTATTGAGTGGATAAACAATGATCCCCACATTCTGCATTTTCCAGTCAGTCCTATAAAGGGTTGAAAACAAAATATATTTATCCAATATAAACACAAATAATAGTATCAATTTTTTAAATTGAAACTGGCCCACACCCCCTAGGGTAGTGCATCTTGATTGCTTGTATTTTTTTAATAATCTTACCGTGATTACAAGATATATTTATTTATATATTTTTATTTAGTTAATAAGATATCACACTTTAAAAATAAAACGATTTAAAGTTTAGTCTATTAAAATTAACATTATCTCTTTTTTCTGAAACTCATTGATGGGAAAAATTATATCATGGGTCAGTCCCACCACGTGACCATGGGACCAACCATTAAAAATCACCGGCATCACCAATTTTTACATGTCATATTTTTTTCCCAAGTGAATCTTCACTTAAAAAATTATTTTTAAAAAGAATTAACAGTAAATATGAATAAAGATTCACTTTAAAAAATATGACATGGAAAAAAATGGTGATGCGGGTGATTTTTAGTTGTTGGTCACATGGATGACGTGGTAGAACTGACCCGTGATACAATTTCTCCATTGATGGGTATACCTTTATATCGAAAGTTGGATCAAAGTTTACGGGTAAATATGAGATTTATCTAATTTTATTTTAATGGTTAAACAATATTATTCTGCTAAACTGTTTTTTTATTTTGATCACTAAATTTAAATTATATTTTTTAAAATAAAAAATAGTTTAATGACCAATGGTATTGTTTATCCTATTTTATTAGATAATTGTACATGTATACTAAATAAAATAATATTATGGGTCAATTATGGACTTCCCATTCTAAAAGAATTGGGCCGTTGTGCGGAAAGACCTAGCCGTCCAAATAGAGCTGTGAGGTTTCTTTGCTTGCTCCCTCGCGCAGGTTCCCCCACTCGCTTGCAAACAATGGCCCGTTCCAAGTCGAAGCAACCATCGTCGGCAGCCGCCGAGAAAACGAAGAAGCCTCGAATGAGTAACGCAGAGAGGTCTTCTTACTTCGCAAGGAGAGAGGCGGCGAAGGTACTACGATCAGTTCTCCAAGGAGACGCTCATCGACGAGCCATTGGCTCCATAAAGTCTCTCGTTTATAGCCCTTCTGTTAAGAACAAGAAGGCTACTTTCGCTCTCGTTTGCCAAACCCTCAAACGTAATTTACGTTCATTCTTCTCTTTATTTCTGCCATTATTTCTCTTTGGTGATAAAAAGAAAATAATTTGAAGCTTTAGCATAGCTGCTGCTGCTGCTTTTTTCACCTATGGATTTGATTTGTTTTCAGATCTTCCTATCATTAAGGATGTGTTGGAGGCTGCTAACATATTGAATTGTAGATGGAAGGTAAAAATTTATGAGCTTTTAGTAAAAGAAAGCAATGTTTTTTTTTTGAAATCGTTTGCTTGCATCTTCTTTTATTGCTGTAGTATAATTGTCTTACTGGAGATGTAAGATTGCAACCTATCCAAATGTCTGATAATTCTGATTATTGTCTTGATGTTGCAGAGGCAAGTGGAATTGGTCTATATAATCGTATATGATATTCTTTTTGGTCAGGTTTGAATCTTCTTTAGCATTCATTTCCATGTTTGACAAACTCTTGAATTTTACTGATGGGTCAAAAGAAGGCAACACTTCTAGTTCTTAGGAGTTGAGACATAATGCAGTCAGCGCCATAAGCCGTTCTATGTCTATTGTCCCAAGGATTCCCATGCTTTCTAAAACGAACTTTTATTTCTAGAATAAGTGAATATGATTGATTACCTTCGTTTCCTTCATTCCTAAATCTCTTGGGTTGTCTCACCGAGTTAATGTGACAAAGTGAGATATTTTTATAAGTTGTACTGTTATAGCATTTTTTGTGCAATGGTTTCTAGGAAATTTCATTTGTTGGCGATGCGGAGAAATTTCTGGTACAGCGAAAAGTTTCTCTTCAGTCTGCATTAGCTCGGCTTTTAGTGAGGAAAAAGATGAAGCGCATTGAAGACTTGATAGATCATTATCAAACCCCTGGTATGTGTCGAGTAAGATGTTTTCCTACATCCAGGTGCTTCTGTTGTTTGTTAATTCATTAATTAATGTACGACTTACTTTCCATTGCAGATGTTTCAAAACCCCGCTATGTTCGTGTGAACACACTGAAATTGGATGTTGATTCTGCCTTAGTTGAGCTGAGGAAACAATACACGGTACTTTCTGTAGCTTGTGATAAATCTAAATTTTGTGGGGTATTGTGAACTATTTTGAATGTTCTATAGTAATATAGAATAAGACGAGTGATGTGAGAGCATTACCAATTTACCAGGGTTAGTCTGTAAAGCAACCATGCATGCCAGTCTCATGGCTGTTTATTCTTATCATAATTTTGCTGTTCCTACATTATATTTAGTAAAAAAAAATCAAAATTGCTTTTTTCGGTCTTCTTATTTTTTTCTTATGTTTTTACTTTACTGATATCTAATCTTTATCTACTTTTGTGGCCAGTTTTCAATGTATTATTTTGTTAAAATCTTTCATTTTCCTAATAGGTGCAAAAAGATGACCTAGTTCCGGACTTGTTAAAACTCCCACCAAAATGTGATCTCCATGATCATCCGTTGGTCTTGAATGGAAGTGTGTTTATGCAAGTAAGTCTTTAACAAATTCATGAATAAGTGACTATTATAGTTGGCTAATGTTGGAATATTGCTACCACGCACTGAGAGCAGTTTTTCAATTTATTTTTTTCGTTTGATACAAAGTTGCAATCATGCAGGGGAAAGCTAGTTCTATGGTGGCAGCAGCTCTTGATCCTGAACCAGGATGGGAGGTGAGTTAATGGTTATCACAGATTTCTTGTTTACCAAGTGTTATTGCTAGGTGAAATTATTAACTTATTATTTTTTATATTGTTCTCTGTATTTAAATATTTTATACCCTGATGCAGATTCATTCTAGTTATATGGTAGATGTTCATTACTTTTCTGCTTGAGTTTGATGTTGGGATCTGTTCATGGCATGCTTACTTCCATATTTTTGTGAAGGTTATTGATGCATGTGCAGCTCCAGGGAACAAAACTGTCCATCTCGCTGCTCTTATGAGAGGGAAAGGAAAGGTCATGGCCTGTGAACTGAATAAGGAAAGGATAAAACGTTTAGCAGACACTGTCAGACTATCTGGTGCACATAGTATCCTCGTAAATATTATGTGATTGTTTGGATTTTTTATTTAAGTACTATTTTTCTCTAGAGCCCAGGATGCCATGGCGGAAGGCCCTCTTATATACCATACCACCTGAAATCTTCCTGGTCTATAATACATTCTTTGACCTGTCATCCTTAAATCTACTAGCATAAGTTGTTCATCATTCTCCTGGTGTTCCTGTATGAAAATCTTTGCAGTGTTATGTCATTCCTGACTGGGTTATAGATATTGAGGTTTGTCATGGCGATTTTCTAGGCTTGGACCCTGAAGATCCTCTGTACTCCAAGGTAAGAAGTATGCTACAGCTTGTGTCACGAGTTAAATAGTTTAGGCATGTCACCATATTTTTTGGACTCAAAACAGTAGAATAACAATCAGTTGCTGCATGGCTCTTTTGTTAGTCAATTGTGCTTTCAATTAAAGCCTAAGCAGCTCAACCCTTCTTTCAACACCGCGGTCTTATTTATCATGAATCCTAAAGTGAATATACATAGCAGGTCCGTGCTATTCTTTTGGATCCTTCCTGCTCCGGATCCGGTACAGTTGCTGACAGATTGGATCATTTGCTACCATCTTATGCTGCAGGTAATTCTATACATCTTTTGTCTCATGGTAATATCTTTGTTACTATTTTTAATGAATATAGTAATAGTCTTCTTTTAACTACCTATTTAAGTATTTGTAATCATACCATTTTTGCATATATATTATTTGATTACATGATGCGCTATATAATGCTCATAGATTTTAGTTCTCCCTGAATTGTTCCATGTTTTCTCGCATATTCTCATATCAAATTACGCAGGTCAAGCTGCAAACATTGATGAAACAGAGAGAATTAACAAGCTAGCCTCCTTTCAAAAGAAGGCGCTAGAGCATGCACTGAGCTGTTAAGCACTACTTTTGCCCCCCTTTGTTAACTTCATGGAAATATTTCGAGAACGTTATTGAATGATCATGTTTTATATTTTCTTCCTACAGTTCCACAAGTAGAGAGATTAGTTTACAGCACTTGTTCCATCCACCAAACTGAAAATGAAGATGTTGTCAAGTCCGTTTTACCTTTTGCCGAATCCCGTGGCTTCCGACTAGCAACTCCTTTTCCCCAGTGGCACCGTCGTGGTCTTCCTGTTCTAGAAGGCTGTAAGTTGATGGTTTCTTCCCCAGTTATCATTACCTTCTTTTCAGACATCGGAGTCGCGAGTGAGTCTAAATCTTGCTGCATTAATTATGGTCTTGCAGATGAACATTTGTTGCGTACAGACCCTGCTGAGGACAAAGAAGGTTTTTTCATTGCTCTGTTTATCAGGGATGGTAGAACCATGAGCCGCCCGTCGTTGAACCCTGATCCAACCCATCCTTCTCCCGTAGAGCGTAGTAAAGGGAGAAATCTGAGCAAGAAGAGAGCTATAACGCCAGTATTATTTGGCGGAATGTTCAAAATGTTGTCTTTTTGTAAACTTAATTCGAGGATTAACCTTAATAAACAGCATAATTAAGTTGAAAACGATTCTCAGTTTTAATCATTATGAAGAAAAACTTGCTTAGTACTGTGTTTGGCTATATTTGATTCTTTAGAACAATGAGAACTATTTGAAAAGGTTCATATCATTTGAACAAGAGAGACGTACAAGAAAATAGTAATTCATAACGTCTGCATTCCATGATTTTCAACACCAACAGAAAGAGAGCTCGGACAACACACACACATGGCGACAACCGCCAGCTTATTTGGAAGCCGATGACCTTGAATTCTGAAGCTCACTCAAGCTACTTTAACCTCGATGGTCCTTGGTTTCTTCGGCTCAGGTGGTGGCAGTTTCTCCACAGTCACAGTTAAAACCCCATCTTGACAAACTGCAGAGATGGCATCCGTATTAGCATTCTCAGGCAGCGTAAATTTCCTCATAAACTTTCCTACCCGCCTCTCCATCCTTACATACTTCGCTCCTTCTTTCTCCTCCTCTCGCTTCCTCTCTCCGCTGATCAACAGCACATTGTCGTCCTCCACTTGAACCTTGATGTCCCCTGATTTCAGCCCCGGCATGTCTACGATGAACACATAGGACTTGGGGTACTCTTTAATATCCGCCGGTGTTGCAGCCATGGCCTTGGCGTCACGCACATAAACCTTGGACGGCCCGTTGGGGATCTTCTCCATGTCGTCGGAATGATCCATCATGCATTGGAGAGTGTTGAAAAGCGGGGAATCTAAACCCATCATTCTGAAATCCATTTTTCTTTGCTTGAATTTTGAAGGAGACTGCTTAGATTTTGCTTCGATTCTCGGATGCTAATTTTCTTTGTTTCTTGGATGGAGCTTTGAGAATGGTTGAGATTATTTATACTGTTGTTTAGGAAGATTCCTGAAGCAAACGTCTGGATTTTTCCAGAAGATTGTGTTTCATTCTTTCTTGGACGGTCCCACTTTCTAGATTGTTGTGGAAGGTCCAGAACTTTACCCTCCTTTGACTTGTCTACAGCGAAACGAGCGTCAACACACAGTGTTATGGCCCTCGGGCACGTTTTGCCCGACATGATATTCGGGTATGGATCTCTGGATCAAATCTGAAATCATTATTTCATTTGCAGGCTAGAAAATAAGCCTATTTCCATGTTGGGCCAAGCTCGTCGGTAGGGATGGTATTTTATCCGGGTCCAACTGGTTCTGAGTTAATTCAATTCAAAATAATAATTTAATTTTAAATATTTAAAAATAATTATTATATTTTTTATGTTTTATATTTTTAATTATCTTTTTATTTTATCTAATAAAAATAAAATAATTATGATAATATTCTTTTATATATGTATATATTTTTTATATTAGCTTTATATTTTATTACAAAATAGTGAGTGGAGATCTACAGCAAACTTAATTTTCCTTATTACAAAATTATTAATTTAGTATGAACTTATAAGGTGTTCAAACAAAAAATGGAAGAGATAAAGGGTTAATATGATAATTTTAACATTGATAAAGAACCAATAAAATAATTTATAAATAAAAAATAATTAAAGAAAACAGCAGTCATTACAACAGTCTAAACTGTACATAACCAATAACATGTTTATAAATTAAATAATTAATAATTAAATATCAATAATTAAATAAAAAAATAAAACTACTTAGTCATGGATTTAAGACAATTTAGAGAACCAAATGATGAGAAGCTATCGACATGACCCACGGTTTAGTTAGAAATCAGATGGCCTGCAACAATCAAACCTTAAAATCAGCATACAAAACCAACGGCTATCGATCTGAAAACACTTGTCCTTTGCCACTCTCTACTGTTAAAGCTCTCCTTTTTAACTCTCTCCCAGTTCATTCATATCAACACGATCCATTTAGGAGCTTTCCGTGAAAACCCACTTTTTTCTCTTGTTCTCATATTCTTTGCCATGAGATCTATGCCTTATCTTTCTCATTTTGTGATTTACCAGTTGCCTACTGAATAAAAATGAAACCTTGAAGATGTTGCAAAGGCTGGGAGTTTTTCTGGTAAGAATCAAAAATAAAATCTTGGTGGCTGTCCAAGGGTTAAGTGCAGCCATGGCTAGTGGCGTTTCCGCTCTGATCACAATGCCACTTGACACCATCAAGACCAGATTACAGGTTCTGGATGGAGATGAGAATGGGATGAGACGACCTATGACGGTTTTGCAGACGGTAAGAAATTTGGTTAAGGAAGGCGGATTAGCAGCTTGTTACAGGGGACTGGGACCAAGATGGGTATCAATGTCTATGTCTGCAACAATCATGATCACTACCTATGAGTTCTTGAAACGGTTATCAACTAAGAGCCAATAGAGGTTGACATCATAGGGCGGTTGAAAGGGAAAAAAAACATAGAGATTTTCTCACACTTGAGATGCTTCAAAGTTCAAGCTTACTAAGTTTGGCCTTGTAATGATAAGGATTACTCTAATTTCATGTTGTCAATCTATCAAGATTCAACCTTTTTCTACCCCAAAAATTTATGTTGCAAGTCAAATGATGATTCAAAAGGGATTCAATTTAAGCTCATAATAATGTCTATTTCTTGCTTCAGCTTACTTCAGTTCAATTACTTTACAAACCATACTACCTTGGCTGTGCCCTTCAAAAACTTGAAAAGGCACAAAAAATTTGATACAAACGGGTAATACTCAAAGCTTCCTACTTTGGGTCATATAATGCCTTGGTCTTCTCGTATCTCAACCCCAACTTTATCCAGTTGTTAAAGGACACTTAAAAATTACAAGTAAATCATCCAAAGATTTAGCACTCGACCGGCCTTGTTTATATAAAACAATAAATAATGACTCATTCGTCTTAATTATATAGGTCAACTACAGCTGCACGTTGTACTAAGTTACGTAATAACAAATTACTCCCATGCATTCTTAAAATAGAGCTGAGCTGCAGCCTGCAGGGGCACTTGAAAAGCAACAGGAAGATCACAGTCCCTCTTACTCAATAACACCTGCAGAGATTGGAATGGTTATTCTAGCACATGTTTTACTGTATTATCTCAACTTTTTCTCCCAGCATATTTTTCACTTACCGAAATGTACATCTTAATCCGGAAGCAGACATCAGCCTCGGTAATCTCAAAGAACTAAATAAGCAGTGGTTTGCGGCAGCCGGCAGGCAACAGAAGGCGATTAAATTTTGGGAGTCAGAGTCTGCACACAATCAGGGGGATGGAAAAACCAGGGGCTGATAAGAAAATCCAGATGCTCGTTGGATTTACTATGGACCAATATCCACCATTCTTTCCTAACCCCCAACTCTAAGAGAACAATTGAGGTTGAAACCAACTTCTTTGAAAGGAAAGCATGGTCTCAAACAAAACGCTATAGGAATTGACAAGTCTTGAGCGTTATCTTGGGCTACATGTTTCATAAAACTCGAGGATAGCAGCCGAATGAACTCCACCAACATCCGTGAAACCATCCTTAAAAGAATGACAATTAAGTTTAAAATCTAGTAACACCCATCTTTTTTTCTCCTTTTAATGGAGTTACCATATCCAAACTGACAAGAAAAGGATCACACATGACATGAAGCAAGTCACGTGCATATCATGGTGGATAAGGCGTCTCGATCGAGAACAAGTATTATAGAATATAATTAGCATATTTTAATAAGACCAGCAATGCCTTTAATCTGATCACTGTTGCTAAATACTAAATAATCCTCGGTTGGACAGTTTGGATGGACAGAACATTACTCCATCTATTTTATCCCCATCTATCTTTACTGTTTTTTTTATAAAAAAAAAACATAATTTGATTTCAAGTGTATTACTGAGTTGTGTAAGCACCACTTCGCCCAAGAGCCATCATCAGACAGGCATATGAATGATTCGCAGACTTGTTTAATAGAGTAATAGTATATGATATTGGAAATGAAGTTGCATGCATATAAGCACGAGAAGAATCAAGTCTCCCTTCCAATGGTAAAGAAAAATATTCTCAGGCTTATTAATGTCCTATTCCATAATCAACTTAAACAGCATTGTCACCTACACATAAAATCCATGAAAGATTTGCTAAGACAAAGGAACATGCTAGAGAGGATGAGCTTCTAGACAGTTAGCAGACTCCATGATGACAGAATTCACACACAATCCAGCGACCGGCCATTGTCAAGGCCGCACTCTCTTGTTGCTGCAGGATGGGCATTTGTACTGCTTAATGTGCTCTGCCCTAGCTGGAGTTATCTTGACACACTTTCCGTGGAACCATTTCTCACATAAATCACAACAAATCCAGAATTCATCAGCTCCATTATTCTCTCCACAAGCCCCACATAAAGCATCTCCATGCTCATCATCTTCCTCATCCTCGTCATCCTCATCCTTTGGTGGCACTGGCTTTGAATATTTGGGCTGAGATTCAGAACCTCGCTGCATTTTGTTAAACACAAAGGGAAACGAAAATCTAATTTATATGGTCCCCTTGAAAATTTGAAGTTATTTCCCTCTTTCGAATCAGGTATCACAACAGGAGAATGAACTTCGCAGAAATATTGACATAACAGACAAATATGGCAACAATTCTGAAGAATTAGACTCTCACCACTAGAGCTTTTACAATGACAGATCCGTTGTCAAATAGTGACAATAATGCAATATCATGTATGAAACAGTAAAGGAAAAGATTTCAAGTACCTTAGAGTTCGATTTAGATTTGTGGCTGCTATGATTTGAAACTGAAGACTTCTCCTTCGTCTGTTTCTTAGCCACCCCTGTCACAACTTCGAATATTGTTGGAAGATCATTTATCATATTAAAAAGCCGTTTCCTGCATCACATCAACTAGCATGGTATGATTGAGGAAAAATTATAGTGCAAAATACGACACAATTGTTATATCTACATGCAAATCTAATACAAAAAATCCCAATTCAATCAAGCTCACTCATGCTATGTATCGTTTATAACATATACATATACTTTTGCAGCTAGGACTTCAGAATTAGGTTAACAACTAAAGCACTTTTGCAAATAAGTCAAACTAGCCAATGCAATAAATTTAAAATGAAAACCTTATAAATACTAAATAGTATACAAACTATATTACTTAATGGCACTGCCCAAACCAAGTAGCAAATTCTAATCAAATAAACAAATTAGTACGATGCACAAAAGCTAAACATAAGAAAGTTCCATTCAGAAAAAGCTTTTTCAACTGAGGGGAACACGTGCAATTTTTTTTTTCAAGATATACAATTAGTATAAAATCTTATTAACAAATCAGCGAAACTACAGGAGACGCAACAAATCATTTTGCTGAACCAGGTCGGATTGTATGCATGCCATTGCATATCAAGTATATAAAGCCAAACTAGGAGAATACGCTTGGGTGGTGTGAAAAATACCTATCAGCTCTGTCAAATCCAAACCTAGCACCAAAATAGAAAGCCACAGAGAGTAACCAGGCGTCACTGTGTACAGCAACCAAAGACAACCAGTCCTTCTCTTGCATTCCATCTCTGGCAAAGTTGATACCCAATGCAGGTTCTGGAAGCTCCGGAGGCACCTCTTCTGCAGGTAAATTCACTTCCCACTGCTCACTGGGAAATCCATAAAGGCAAAGATTCTCCTTCTCTACAGTCAAAATTTTAACATTGTAATTATATCATTTCATTTCAATCATCTAAAACTTCACAAGTTAGAACGAATAAAAGATAAGGTAACCACACTGAGGTTATTGCATTTACATTCATCCATTTGCATACAACTTCAGAAGCCCATGTTTTTTTATTTAAATCAAAAGAACCAATAAGAATCAAATAGTGACAATAGTCTTAAACTTGTTGGTCACTAAAAAACAAATACACCAATTTTCATACCAATTTTTAAAAACACACTTGTCTAAAGAAAGAAGAATATACATTTCCAATGCAACAAGTAAGGAACAACAACAGTAATGTTGAAATGGTTAATTCAACATCTAGACATACAATATCATGCCTAGTCAGCTTGAATTTTTAATTCGGGTCTCTACATCTAGACATACATAATTGAAGTATTTAATTCGGGTCTTAAATTTAAAGATCAATATTAAATACCATTAGATGCATTAATAACTTCATTTATACTACAAATTAAATCACAGGACTTGAATTTTTCTGTTTCATTTATATATAAAGAAACGAACTTTGAAAATAAAAAACGAAACTTTATTTCCCAGATAAATTATTTTATGAACCAAGCAAAACACAACAGGGTGCAAAAATCCAGAAATCAATTCTTGATAAAAACTAAAACCCATTACCTGGATCACACTGCTGGTAAAACTCCTCCGCATCTGCAAAGACACAATAGCCAACAGAATAAAAAACGGTGAACTTCCAAAAGGATAACCAAAAAAACATAAATGTTAAGGAGAGGGCAGCCAAGTAAGAGAAAATGAGTAGTAAATTTACAATGAGAGTTGAAAAGTTATACCGGTAGTGAGGGCTTTAATCATGCCAGCTCTACGGCCCTTGAAATCTCGGAAGACTTCTTCGACGGTACGTGGATTGTACGGAACACCGCCGTCCATAATCCGGACTGATTCTTTTCTTCCTTCGTGGCTTTTCTTTTAGAAGAGTGGGGATCGAGAAGCAGAGAAAAAGGGGAAGGAAACGGACTCTGAGGGGGAGAGGAGAAGGAGGGAAAAGAAAGATTTGCAAAAGAGGAAATTGTTTTAGTTTTAAAGCCTTTCTCTTTGTTTCTCTCGCTCGCTCGGGGGGAGAAAGAAGGAAAGGCAGAAAATAAGAGAACCAATCCGTGAACAAAAGGGGATTGACCCATTTAAGAATAATCATTTTCTTATAATTTAGAAATAATAATAAAACTTAAAAAAGAAGAGTATAATTTATTCGGCATTTTTTTTGACAACCAATATCATTAGTTTTATTAAATAAATAAAAGAGAATATATTTCACTCATACGGGTTCGAGTATCATATGTATATGGTGTGTATAAGTTAATAAAAATGTTAAAAAAAATTAAAAAAAAATATTAACTTGCGATCATATCGGGTTGATCATGCGTTTTAGCTAAAGTTGTTTTCTTTTTTAGTAATATTTTTGGTGAAAAAGGGGAGCGAAGATTTTCGCCTTACAGCTTGACGAACATGATGTATGGTGGAAATTTAAACCACATTGGTGTTCACCAACTACATATAATAGATTTTGTGATTAACATCTCAAGGCCTTCATTCCTGTCTGTTATTCTGTGTCAGTAAATATGGAACTGCCCATTTTCTAATGACAGTTTCCCAGTTTTTGCTGAAGATATAAATGCAGGGCATGATGCATCTCCTTCAATGGCTATGCTGGCTGAAGTTTCTGGTCGCCTGTATTTAAGTTCACACATCTACGTGTATTACTAGATTGCCTGAACCATTTAATATTCGGTTCTTGTTCTGATCATGACAATTTTTTGTTTGGTATCATCAAATGCCTGATGCAAGAAAATGATTTTTGGCATTAAGCTTTACATTTATCTGTCATGTATGTTCAATCATATGTTTCCCTGCCATGTAACATTTCTCTGTGTTTTTTACATCTGATCCATTAGTTGATGAAGTACTGTGTAAAATCTTCACCATTTAGATTTCATTGATAATTGTTTTCAGGAACTGAATATACTAAGTAAGTAGTATTTTAAGTGGGAAGCTAATCATCAACAGTTCATGCAGATGTTGGGAGGATTGGTATAGGCATTTGTTATGACTTATGACATTCGCTTTCAGGAATTGGCAATGATATATGCTGAGACCTGACCATTGCATTGGGAGTTGTCGCAGAGAGCAAGTTGCTAGTTATTTCCTGCTTTCAATCTCCTTGCTATTCGTTAAACTTCACTTGAAAGGCAAGAGAAATAAGGTAGGGTGAAGCAACAGGGATGGTTCCTTGTTTAGTCTCATAATTGATAGGTGTGAAGGCTTTCATAGTCTCAGAATTTGAATACTGTACTGTTTGGTTTAATAAGACATGGAATTAAAGTAAATCCTGTCATTTTATACTCAAACAAGAAATAGAATGAAGTCGGTGTTTGGATAGATTAACATGTTGGCCACTGATGCTGTTCTTGGCGAGTAGCAGAGACATGGTACTTTATTTCCTCGTGATTTATTAAGCTTTGAAAAATACTTGTTTGTTGAAGTTATACTCCAGTGTTACCATGGATACTGGATAGTGAAAGTGGAGTCGATTTATCGAGTCGGTGTCTTCAGATAATCAGATCATTAAGAGCTCTGTGCTGTCTAGAACATGGATATCTGATTGTGCACAAAAGATTTCTTTTGTGTGTGTTTCTTTCTTCTTTAACAAAATTCTAAATGACAGTTATATGTTGCAACTTGTTCACCTGCTCGAGATGTTGCAGCCGGTTCCATAGCTTGGGGTCACTCAACCCTTGTAGAACCTGTGAGTCTATGCTAGTTTTTTTAGCCATTTGGCAAAGCAACAACGTGGTGATCTCTATCAGTTGGTAGATGTTCAGAGACAAAATGATCTGATTGACTAGAGAAGAGAACCGTGTAAAGAAATGATGAAGGGAATCGGATCGGTTATGTTTTGCCAAAATTTTGACACCATATCCTGCAACTTTCTTAGAGAATGCAGAGAGATGGAAGTGGAAGGATAATCCTATACGAATATTGATCAGGTCTTTGCTATCATTTTCAACTTGTTTTTATCGTTTATATCTGGTTGAATGGGGTAGTCAAACCCTGTGGATAGAATATACCAGAGAATGTGGGTCTAGCCTAATAAGTACCATGCATGCATTCATAGAAAATGTATTAAAAGCCAGACCTACTGATTCTGGACACATGAGTATTGAAGACGAAGAAGAAGACGTTCGGCGTTAATTCACTCTCCCCCACCTCATAGTCCCTTCTCCTTCATTCACATGGGTCTTGTACATGGGAGACCAAAACAATGTGGCTTTGTCTCCTAATTCTGATGAGTATTGGCTTTAGTGTGTCTCCCACCGCAGCCCCTGACCTTCGCCAAACCCCTTGCAATGTTAACACAGAAAGATAAACCAGACTACACTTTGCCTGTAAAGCTAGGAAGCTGCCGAGCCATTGCATGCACCACTGGACGTGGATACATCATATCTCCCGTTTGGTTTGCTTGGTTGGAAAAGAGCACAATTCTTGGGTTCCTTTCTTCCTTTGCCAGCCAAAAACTGGAAAGAAAATAAATCTCCACCATCTGATTCTCAGTTAAGGGTTCTGAGATCCTGTCCTGTCCAAGTGAAGAAACATAAATAAACATAATACAAGTGTATGTAGTGTTGCCTGCAATAATGCAAACTGAAGAGGGTTTTAGAATAATTAGGTGTGGCCATGCAGTAGTCGGCTGAGGAGGCAACCTCCCGATCCTACAAAGGCCATGTCTCCTTGTCATGACAGCCTACGTATCTCTCTTTCGGGCCCTTTCAGATTGCACACTGGGGGAAGGGAACCATCTTCGTATCTCTACAAAGTTAAACGGCAGTTTAAAATTTATTATAAAGTCTAATTTCATATAGCATATTATCTAATATCACTAAAAGTTGATCATTTATTTATTTTTATATCATTAATCTATTTATAATCAATTTTTTATAAACGTTTATACTTTATTTAAATAAAATAAAAAATAAAGATTCATTTTTAGAAAAAATAGATAGTTGAATCTTAGCGAACGAAATCACGAATGATCAACTGCTTCATCATTTGACAACATTATTATTATATTACAGAAAAAATTATAGTATAAACACTTTTTACCACGTTATATAATAATATTGTTGTTAAATGGTGAAACAATTCATTATACACGTGGCAAGACACTATTAATAACATAGGAAAACTAAAAGTTTAAAAAAAAAATATTAAATAATTTTAGATTTGATTCAACAAATCATTTATGATCTAAGTTAATATGTCATTTTACTTTGTTTTAACTTTTAAATAATTTTTATATAAAAATTAAAATTCAAGTTAAAAAATAAAATAAAAATATTAGTATTAGATAAAATGATAGGTAATAAAATGAGTCATTATCTAATAATTTATTCTTCAAATAATCTCTCCGATGTGGGAGTTAGAGCCAGAATCCTTTAAAGCGCACGTGTCAGAGGCAGTGAATTCCTGACTCTAGTTCACGTGCCTTGGGACTGGTCCCCATATTCCATATGCGTGACGCCCTATCAGCCGTTAATTATTACCGTCCGTGCAAAGATTATGGTCTTAGCTGTTTCTGCTAACACAGGACCCCCAACCCCAACCCCACAGTTGAATTAGGCTTAGTGCCAAATTAAATGTACAAACTATAATGTTTTTTATTTTGTGTCTAAATTCTTTGATGCCCTTAAATGTTTAAACTTTAAATTAAAAAAAATCAAGCTAAGGTATTTGTTTTGATGAAAACAATAATTTAAATATATATTTTAATTAAAAATTAATAAAAAAATATGAACTAAGTTACTTGAAAAAAATATGGACCATGTGAAGAGAGGGACCATGTGAATGGATGGGACCAATGTTCTGAACCTGTGGTTCGATTGTATTGGGATATGGTGCATGCAATGTGGCACGAGGCCTCATATATGTGTTCAAGGGCCTACTTTTTTCTTTATTATTACTCTGATCAAAGTTGAATCAGATGCTGACAGCATAAGCCGATCCGTGTCTAAGACTGCCGGCTAAGTGGTGGAAGCCAGTCACCCTTGCAGTGCCTTAGATGTTAACTCTACAACAGTCAAAGCTGACTGCTGATGGCTGAGAGATGTTGTCCGAAACCATTTGACGAGACAAAAGAACCGTCTTTTCTGCATCACTCCCTTTTTTTTCCTATCACAAAGGGCCATGAGAGCAAACCAGAAACAACACAACATGTGATCTTGCAAGGAATGTTGAGGCAAAGAACAATTACAACAAAAGATTAGACAATCTATACTTAATGATGTTGCTGGTTAATGGACAAAACTGGTCGTTAACTAAGGCCCTGTTTAGCATTGTTTTTCAAATCAGTTTTTTGGTCAAAAACTGATTTGAAACGCAGAAGTAATACTAAACAGTTAGCTTTTAAAAAAAAATGTATTTAAAATTTGATTTTCAACCTAAATGCAAAAGCTAAAATTTTTAGCTTTTGCGTTTGAAAAGTGTTTTTAGGAGTCATTACAATTTTAACCTTTATTTATTATATTTTATTATAATCTAATTTTTACAAGTATATAATTATATTTAACATAATTTTTTTAAATTTAAAATTATATATATTCATACAAAATTATATATTTTCTAAAAAGCACTTTTAAAAAATAGTTTATTTATTTATTAATATTTTTATATTTTATCATAATTTAAGTTGATATTATAATATAAAATAATTTTATTATCATTTAAATATATATTTTTAACTTATAACATCATGTCTAAAATAGTCATTTATTTTTTTAAAAGCACTTTTTGACAGCAAAACTGAACACATATTTTTCAAACTAAAAATTTCAAAAGAATTTTTTCACTATACTTTTTTACCACACTTTTCAAAAATAATACTAAATTGACTTTAAATCGTACACTTTTAAATTAAGTTGTCTAAATTTTCGTCTTTTAAGTAAAATTATCATCCTTTAACTATAAATAATTATTTATATGTAATTCAAATGCACATCAAACACAAGGATAAAATCTAAATATTTTTGCATAATTATTTGTATCGATTTATTAATTAATTAAAATTAAATATTATATAAATCTATTATTAAGATAATTTTAAACTAATTTATTATATCTAATATTAAATATTATATTTGAAACATATAAAACACGATAAATATGAAGTAATTAGACAATAATCTACGAATTCGTTGCAAGTGAGGTATGGATTACATCATTTATGATACCATAATACAATGTGTGCTGTTTTAAGAATTAATTTATAAAATGAAAAAATGGTACGAATAAGATTTATTTGGTACAGTGTCGTACTGATCAGAAAGTTGTCTCAAATTTATGACACTTTTTACTCCCCATGGTAGGGTAATTAATTAAATATATTTATTTAATTAATTTTTTATTTTAAATTTTAAAACCCTAATTTTTTACTTATAAAATAAATTAACTATATATTTGTCCTCTTAAATTTTTATATTTATCTTTTAATTTTAAATTTTAACTCTATCTTAAATCATCATAATAATTTTTTATATTTAATTTAAATTAATATGTTAATATAATTTCATTATATTTCTTGTCATGGTTTCATTCAATAATGTATTAATGATAATAACTATACCCACGAACTGACAATTTAAAAACCCTAGCAATACCAAACCTTCCTTAATTGGCCAGAAATAAAAATAATATTAGAAAGCCCGAATCTTCCCTCCTTCCTTCTTTGATTACTCATTAATTATTAGATGGGATGTTCAGATTTCTAAATGTCGTAATTAAATTAATTATTTGTATTAGGCCACCTAAATAAAAACTTATTCTTTCTAGGTTGCTACCTTTAAAATATAAGATACTTCAAAAATAAATTCAATTTTCTTGTTCATACAAAATCTATTCATAAAAAAAGTTTGTATTATATACGCATTATAATCTCCTAATAGTATCGGTTTAATTTTAAATTTTATTAAAAATTAATATATAATTATTTTATCAAACGGTAGGATAATATTCATCGTCTTATCCAATAATCATTTTATTTTATTAAGATAAATTTTTTATTTATATATATTAAATAGATGAAATCATTAATGACGTGGTAAAACGAGACAATAAAATATTTTTCTTTTTGGATTTAAAAAAAATTTAGAAGACTGCCACGTAGACATATGACACTCTGTCATTGCCTTCCATTGCTTGTAAGATGTTCAACACCTTTATATAGTACCAAAGCTTGAAGCTTCAATACAAATCCCTGCAATTTTGCTTTCACCACTCTCTCTGTCTTTAGAAAAACAGAACCATCTGTTCCTCTTGTTAACCAAATTTTACAAAACCAGAAGCCATGTACAGATCAGAGAAAACAGTGTACAGACACAATAGAGATAACCCTTCTTTTTCGTCTATTCTGCTTGACAAAATCTGCCGTTCCATCGACGACGGTGTCTCCACGAACGGCGACTTGAAATTCTACAGGGAAACAGTGCAGAAGAAACAGAGCAAAAGCACCGTGAAATGCAATAAAAGTAGAGGGCAGGGAGAGGAAGAGGATGAAGAGATGTCGAATCTCCGACAAGCTTGTTTGATCGAGAAATGGATGGAAAAGAAGGTTAGTAAAAAAGCGAATGCAGGCAGGAAACAGGTTTTCTCAAACCATGAATATGATCATGACCATGATTTGGTTTTCTTTAGCTCCACTTCCACCTCATCTGATTCCAGCTCCGGTGGCGGTGGTTTCTCATCGTCCGACACTGAATCTATGCGTGTCACGAAATCTAAATCATCGTGTTTTGTATCATCGAGGCCGAAACCTGTTAGGACCAACGTGTTGATTCGGTCGGAGAAACAAGTCAAAACAGAGAAAAGAGGGAGAACAGGGAGAGCATTGTTCTACGAACACGAGTCGCATATGTTCCATGGAAGTCTGTTCAGGTCAAATTCAAGAGCCGACAACATTTACAGTAATTTAAAGAAGGCGAAACAACCCATTTCTCCAGGCGGAAAACTCGCGGGTTTCATCAATTCTCTGTTCACAACAAGTAACACAAAGAAAGCAAGGAGTACTCCAATTCCATCTTCGACCGTAACGGAGTCCGGGCAGGTTTCATCTTGTTCTTCGGCTTCCTCGTTTTCAAGATCATGTCTAAGCAAGAACTCGCCTTCCACAAGAGAAAGGCTGCGTAACGGAGTCAAAAGAACCGTCAGATTTTGCCCGGTGAGTGTAATCGTCGATGAAGATTGCAGACCATGCGGACAAAAATATTTATACCAACAAGACTCGTCAAGTTCATGGTGGAAAATTCGGAAATCGCCATCGAGAAAAATCGAACAGGAAATGAAGTTTCAAGTAATGGAAAAAGCTAGGCGAGTGGAAGAAATGGCTACAAAGTTTTTGAAAGAATATCATCTAAATCAAAGTAATAATGCAACAGACGAAATGGATGAACACGAAGACGACGCTGCGAGTTATTCGAGTTCGGATTTGTTCGAGTTAGACCATCTTGTTCTTGTTGGTAACAATAGGTATAAGGAAGAGCTTCCTGTGTATGAAACTACTCATGTAGAAACAAATCGAGCCATTGCTAATGGCTTGGTATCATAGTTAATTTTCTTGTTCATGTATTGTTTCATGGCCATTTTTGGGTGTAAATATCAAATGGATTTCACTTTCATCTTTTTTTTGTTTGATATTTTTTAAAAAATTTAACACGAGAACTTCCCAAAGGTCACATATTCAAACACTATTCTCGTCTAAACTCACTTAACTACGAATTCCCGATAATATCTAGTACATTAGTGTTGGTACGATCGTAACCGAGATTTCACTTTCATCTTGTTTGAATGAAATGAGAAACTAAAGCAAGCATGCAAAACATGAAAAATAAAGGCAAAGGGTAACATGAAAAAGGAAAAAGAGAAACTGACATGATCTGGAACTGAAGAGATTCTGACAACATGAACATTTGATTGAGCAATGGGAAAAGAAAAAGAGTGGGAAAATGAAAGATTCGAATGAATGGAAGACACAGAGGTGTGTGTGGATTGTGATGCTTTCTTTCTTTCTTGAACATTGTGCTAAATGAAACCTTATGACAATAATTTAGTGCAGAAAAAGACAAGTATATGTCCTGTCCTACTGAAGTTTACAGCATCTATTTGTTAAGGTAAAACTAAAATGTAAAACCTGTAAGGGTCATGGGAGGTGGGTTCTGAGGAATCAAGCAAGCAATTGAAAGAAGATTGGAGAAGACAGTGGATGGAGAACTGAAGCACTTTATTCACCATAAATGTAATAAATTGGGTTGAAAAAGATAGTTTTCACCATAAATAGTTTCATTAGTTATAGAGAAAGCTCACGGTTCAGTGTATTCCAATCCATCTGCTGAACTCTTAAGTACATTAAATTTCATATTAATTTAAGTACTTTCCAAACCGCGTGTGAGTTAGCAGAGATTGCATTGATTTTCCCCATCCATGCACGTTTTCATATTTCTCAGGGTATGTACCGTGTTCTGTGGTCCAATTCTGTATTGGATCTTCTGAAATTAAGTGACCACGCCTGCCTGACCAATGACAGATCAAACATTTCATGTTTGTGCATTGTCATTTAACGATCATAGGAAAACGGACTCTACCCGTTTCCGGAACTTACAACAAGGACTCATCGGAAAAGTCAGTCCAGAATGTCTTTTAATCACCACAAAACAACAAGAATTAAACCACACTATAAGCACCGGCACCATTAACATGAATGGGCTCGAGTTCAGGTACCCCAGAGCAAAACAAGGCCACCTATGGCAGCATCAGCAAGCTCTTGTAACATATAATGCCCGGCACGAACAGAAAAGGCTACGCCATCCAGGCAAGTGGGCGGTTGCCTCCGCGAACCCGCAGCGTCTGCAGCAAGGAAAGCGGCAATGTATGAATCGGCCGGCCTCCAAATTAGAGCAGCAGGTATAGTCTTTGGACCACATTCTTTTACTTGTTAGTTGAATCCTCGATGCATGTGTTCATTGAAAATGCACATACAATCTGAATATTGTGGTCCTTCACCCTTTTCTTCAGCCTGGCAAACCACTGTTTCAACTATGCATTAAAACTGTGTATAAACACATGAACTAAATGGTTGGTATATATAGTAATGGGTCGTAAAAGACCAGGAAAAGATGGGCCTCTGGTGAAGGTGACAGAGCTTGAGGAGGTCCAGACACAATGAAATCCGGACCATGTATAAGATGAAAATGGAGAGAACACAGGACTGTTTAAGGTACTGTAGTACTGTCTTCAAATAGTACAAGATAATGGTTTCTTGGAACATATAATTAAACATAAATCTTGTATTTCTCGAGATCTTGTCCTCGGTGCCAATACCACCAGTCCTCAACTCCCTTGCTCAATTTCTCACCAATCAGATCTTGGCCTAATCATCGACCAGGCCAAGTTGAAAGGATCTTTCATCGACTCTCTTGAGGTAATACGTTAAGTCATAATCAATTGAAGCTGATCAAGTTGCGAGAAAAAGCTGATCAAGGGAGCACTGCAGAGTGCAGACATATACAGAGGCATGTGGTGAGGCCTTGAAGCTGCAGTAAAGTGTATATACTCCAGCTCATGGGTGCATACCTCGAGCCGCCTATGCAAGATTGCAGAGGCAATGCAATATCTCCATGAACAGAAACCCAAAGTCATTCATCGTGAGCTTCAAAAAGGATGTTCTTACGAACAGGTCCATGCTCAAATCAGTAATACGAAAAATTATTAGGTGAACCCTGTTCACCACGTCATCCATGGTCCAATTAATCAGGACCGTTGATCTTAATTTTTTTTAAGTAAATCACCTCTTTTCTACATGTACTTAGTGGGCGGGTAGTTGTTAGGTGATTATTTAAAGATCAACGATCCTAATTGTTTGGACCATAAATAACGTGGTGAACAGGGTTTACCTAATAATCACTCTATTCCCAAAGTCTTTTCTGCATGATGATATCAGATTTTAGCATGGAATAATCTTCAACTTGTATGAGATTTTCTCACGTTTTATTTCCCGTAGGGTATAATTATATATTTGGTCCTTGTATTATTTAGATTTTGTTTCTAAAGAATGGTTATTCCGTGATTATAATCTCTCTAATTGTTTGATTTAAGAACCGAAGTCCAAAAACTGTTGATTTAGAATTAATTAAATCTATAATTTATATATAGTAAATGAATTAATGATTTGAATTCAACCTGAGTTATATAACATATTTATAAAATCTTAAAAAAAATACTAACCGTTATATAATAAAATTTTAAATTTAGGGATCAGAGATTTAATTTTTGGCTTAAAATATAAGATTTAAAGTTGTAATTTAAAATTTATATTTAAAAATTTTAAATTTAAAAAAATAATTATATAATTTTTTTTACACAAATTATTTATCAAACCATAACCCATTATGAAATGGATACAGAAAAAAATGAGATTAAGTTGAGGCTCGGGCTACCTGAAACATACTGGGATTCAAAGGAAGGAGTTTACCAGGTGGGACTGAGTACGGAGTATTACGAGATATTATTAGTTGAACCATGTTCATCACATCATCTATGGTCTTAATTAATCAGGATCGTTGATCTTAATTTTTTTTAAATGAATCATCATCTAATAACTACTCACCCACTAAGTGAAGCCATCAGGCAAAGTGTTCCAAACTCAACGCTGGAAAATTTCAAACTTAAAATCATTTTACTTATTTATCTCGAGTTAAATCGTATGTTCGTATCGTATTCTAAAATTATTAAATTATATATTAATTAAATAAGTAAAAATTAATAAACATGTGATTGAGTCTCATTCTATAAGTTTGAACCATATTTTTAAAACAAAGCATTAGCCTATAGGGAAAGTGCCTGAAATCTGCTGTCCTGTAATGAAAAAAAATCCATGGAATATTCAAAGAAGAATAAGAGCTTAAAACATGTCTGAATCATCAGTTATGTACATAAGTAAACGTGGAAAATGAAGCCATTTCAGAACCACTGTTTCGTTTTTTTGGATTCCTTCACCATTCGGTCAATGCAGGCATCATAAAAAGCAGAAATCAATGATACATGTCGACATTTATTCCTTCATGGTGACAAAAAAAAAATCTATCAAAGATAATGGGGAGAAAGATATCGAACAACGGGCGCAAATCGTGTAATCTTTTATTTTTGCTTTCGAATAACGAATTAATTCTTTAAGAGTTCGAGTTATGGTGTTGTAAATAGAAGAATTAAGTTAAAAAAATCATCCCATAATAAACTATTATACTCGTTTCAAATCAATCGATCAATAAAATGAATATCGATAACTATAACTTGTCTCGTCGTATTTTTTTATTAATCACGTTCGTTTGTACTTAAAATTCAAAAACAATACATAATATTTCTGACTTCTAACGTAGTTTCAACCTTAACTATGATGTGTTTTGTCTTATTATCTTACTTGGAAAACATGATATCTCAAGGGAAACAAACAAATCTACAAGATTTACATATATCCCACACGAAATCTATCACCAAAATTTGGTCAAGAATTTTAAATGAGACCGATTTGTAAGTATCAACGACGGATCTATCTATTTATCTATTATCTATCTATATATTTAGATTTTTATAAATTATTATCTAAAATTTATAATTTGTTTTAATTTTAAAATTTTAATTTTTTATAATTTACGTGTATCTTCAAAAATAAATTCTAGATCTGTCATTGATGTCTCGTTTTCAAAATGTTTCCTTTGGACAAATCTTTGCATCACAATATATGAGATTACGAACAGTATGATATCTTTGAAAATTGAAACTAATGAATGTATACCTAAACAATCTATCTTTTTCTCCCCTTTCTGTAAGATCATATGGTCTGATGGAGAGAATATATGCGTTTCTTCTTCTTCGATAAATATCGAAAATCATTTCGTTTTCGAATATATTTGCATGGCGTGGTGCTGAATCTTTCTTTGCATCAAGAGATCAATAGTAAACCAAGAATGTAGCATATATGCCTTTAAACCAAGTCCAGAAAGATGGAACAAAAACATCAACAAGAACCCTAAAAACACAGTTGTTGTAATGATATGTATGAGCAAAGTTCCCATAAAAAATAAGCAAAAACTTGGTGTTAAACAAATCTCGACCGAGATTTATTTTTAATTATTAGTATTCGATTTATTGATTGATTGTTCTAGATCGAATTTCGTAAAAATTCAATGTAAAAGTCAATGTCTTGTCTTGCTTAAGTAACCTAACGACTGTCTCATCATGTTAGACTAAGTGGTAATCGGTATCGAAGATTTGTTTTTTTAGAACCCAAAGAACATTGGTTTCTTGATATGGATTCTGGAAAGCATGCGCAGACAAATTAGGTTTCATTGGTGGACATTCAAAGCAAATCAAGAGTTTAGATTTAGCTTTGAATTTAACAAGCATCGTTTCAAAGATGAAACACACATACAGTTTTCTATTTAAAAAAATAATAATAATTTTGACATTCTAACTTTTAAAATTTAGTCATTATTTTTTTATATATATAAAAAATTGATTTTACAGTTAAATATGATAAAAATTATTGAATTTAACCAAAAAAATCAGTTAAACTCAAAAACGAAACTATATACAAATAGGGAATGACAAATGTCTCCCACTTCTGAAGATTTTTTTATTTTTGCTCTCACTTTTAAATATTTATGTTTTACCCCTAACCTTAAATCCCGGCTACAATCCCTGATTAAACTCAATACAAACTTTTGCACTTAAACGATTCCTTAAATCTTTAAACTATATTAATTAGATCCTTCACTTACAAATGCTAAGATTTAAGTCTTTTAAATAGTCGGATTCGACTCTTATTTTATGTGATTCTGGTATTAATCATTATTTTTTTTATATTTCTAAAATAAAATGATTCATGAAAAAATAAATTTTGAAATATGTGTTGTTGGGAGTATGTCTTTGATTCTCTTCTTTCTCAGATGGTAGTAGCCATACAAATATTACAAGTTGATGAACTTGAAGCATTATAAATAGAAAATGTGTGTGGTGAATGAAACCAGAAGCCTTAGCCGTTTGGATTTATATGTATAACATTTGGCTTAATATCATGGGTGAGAGAGAGATACTTCAATGGTCTATCCACAATAATAGATTCATTTAGTGAATATTATTTTTATTTTTTTTATAAATTATTATTTATTTAAAAATAAATTTATTAATTTTAAAAATAATAAACAATTTAAATAGGGACGATTTGAATTATGAGGGACACATCGATTAACTTTAAAAAGTAGTTTTGAATAAAATTATCTTTTTCTGTCACATAATTTTTATTTATATATTTTATTATATGTGTTTAAGATTAATAATTATCTTACTTAATTATCATTTTATTTAAATATTTTTTTTATTTTTTTTCTATTTTTTATTAAAAATACATAAATATCATTGTTATTTTTTAAAAAATTTCAATGAAAAATCCATTTTTTTTTCTTTTCTTGAAAAATAAAATAAAATTTCATTTTTAGCACTATTTAAACCCCTCTAAATAACTTCCAAATACGGCTCAGTTTTATAGTGCTCAAAATCAATAAAACTACCGTTTCTTTATTTGTCTCTTTCGTTTCTCCATACAAAGATGATAGCTTGCTTGGGACAGATCGTACACGACAACGACGCCGAGTCCAAACTCGACGACGATGTTTCCACCGTATCCAAATCCCTAGAACTCAAAGGAATCATAGAAAGCGGCGATGTTAGCTGCTCAGCCAGTAAAGATTTCGGTGGTCTGTATTCGACGAAGCCTTTGTTCTTAATTAAACCGTCTGGGGCGGAGGATATAAGTCGGGTTGTTAAGTTCGCGTCGAGGACATCCAATCTGACGGTGGCTGCAAGAGGTAACGGCCATTCAATCAACGGTCAGGCGATGGCTGGGGGAGGTCTTGTGATTGACATGCGTTCGACGGAGGAAAACCATCTCGAATTCTTGACAATCGACGGCTCCCCTTATATCGATGTTTCCGGCGGGGCATTATGGGAAGACGTCTTGACACAGTGCGTGTCGAGGTTCGGTTTGGCTCCAAGGTCGTGGACCGATTACCTTAGCTTAACGGTGGGAGGGACTTTATCTAACGCCGGCGTAAGTGGACAAGCCTTCCGTTATGGTCCACAAACGTCTAACGTCACGGAACTGGAAGTTGTAACAGGAAAGGGAGAAATAACGGTTTGCTCCGAAACGATAAACCCCGAGCTCTTTTTCGGAGTCCTTGGCGGGTTGGGTCAGTTCGGTATTATAACCCGAGCAAGGGTTAAGCTTCAGCCGGCACCCGACAAGGTGGGCAGGCGCTCGTTCTATTTTTTAAAAAAAATATATAAAAATTAAATTTATTTCCATTATTAATGCTATTTATTTAATCGTGTGATTAGGTAAGATGGATAAGGGTAGTGTATTCTGAGTTTGAGGAGTTCACTCGGGATGCTGAGTTTCTGGTGAGTCAGAAAGAGGGCGAGTCGTTTGATTACGTGGAAGGGTTTGTATTCCCCAACAAGGATGATCCTTTCGATGGCTGGCCATCCGTACCATTGGACCCGGTCCATGAGTTCAACCCGGGTCATCTCCCTCAAACCGCCGGCTCAGTCCTCTACAGCCTCGAACTGGCTTTCCATTACCGCAACAGTGACCACCCTTCAACTGTAGATACGGTAACAGTTTTTCTTCTCTTTATGGTTTAATAATCCTCTGCATCATGGACTAGCTAACGAGAAAAGAATTCAAAAGAAAACAGCGCTTTCTTACACCACCGGCGATGGAGGAGGGCTTAATGGGTTATAACTTATTAGCTTACTCTACTCATCACCCTGATTCCCTGTTCAGGTGGTAAGCAGGCTTCTTGGACGGCTAGGATTCGTGTCAGGGTTGAAATCCCAGGTGGACGTCAGCTACACTGAGTTTTTACTGCGTGTAAAACGTGCGGAGGAACAAGCGAAAGCCAATGGGTGTTGGGACAGCCCTCACCCTTGGTTAAACCTCTTCGTGTCTAAATCGGACATAGTTAAGTTTGATCGGACGGTGTTTAAAACGATGTTGAAAGACGGAGTCGGCGGGCCCATGCTAATCTACCCTCTTCTGCGAAACAAGTGAGTAAAATCTCTCTATCTAATATCTTTTTCGTCCAAACTGCATTAAAATCGAGTGAACTGAGTGGTTAAGATTCTTATTTATTTATTTTTCCTTATTCTACCCGAAACATAGTCAAATGATTCCTTATTATATTTCCCAAAAAGAGTCAACCACATAGGACGGTAGGACCCCCACAATGTCATATGGCCCACAATGTCACATGGGACCATCTTGCTCTGAGTTCAACCGTAATGGATAATATCCCTGGATTTTTATGTGCATGAACATCTTGTTATGCTACTCAATGTGTGTTCTTTCAGATGGGATAACCGGTCGTCTGTGGTGCTCCCGGACGGCGAGATCTTCTACATCGTGGCGTTGCTACGTTTTGTTCGGAATGGTCAATCGGCTGAGAAACTGGTTGCTCAGAACCATGAGATTGTCAAGTGGTGCACCCAAGAGGGTCTTGATTTCAAGCTATACCTCCCTCACTACCAATCCATGGAGGATTGGAAACGACATTTTGGTAACCATTGGTCTAGATTTGTGGATAGGAAGGCAATGTTTGATCCTATGGCCATCCTTTCACCTGGTCAAAATATTTTCATTAGGGACCCATCCAATGTCACAATTAGTAGGGACTTATGATTCTTTTGCCTATCATCTTGACTGTTTCTCCCCCTTAATCTGTGGGTTGGGTCAGTTTCCATTTGCTATTGGTTGACAATAAATGTTGCATTATCCGTGCAGAAGATCAAATAATTCGATTCTTTTAAGAAAAATCCCCTTCCATCCTCAAAAGAAGAAAAAGTCAACTTGGGTTGTGGCTATTTCTAAATTTAACTTCATCTCTTATTTGGGAGAGATTATATCATAAATCCTGTTCACCACATTATTCATGGTCCAAACAATCAGGATTATTGATCTTTAAATAACCATCTAATAATTACCCATTCACTAAGTCCATGTAAAAAAAAAGTGATGATCCACTTAAAAAATGTTAAAATCAACGATCTTAATTACTTGAGACCATAGATAACGTGGTTCACCGTATAATTTTTCCTTATTTGGTGAAGTACTTGATAAACATATGAACTTCTGTTAATCTTTACATATAAATTATTCAATTGTTTATATATGTAAATTATTCGACATTAATTGTCATATCGATAATTTATATGAAAAATTTAATAATAATATTTAATAATATCAGGATGTTTAAAATCTCAGAACGAAAGTATATTTTATAAAAGTGAGTATTCGATTAATTTAAGTTAAAAGAATATATTAGTAAAGTCGATAAATTTTATTTATTTATTTTTTAATCAAATTAAGTTGTTCAAGTTTTTTTTTTAATTTATTTATAATTTTTATTGTACTAATTGGTTTCAATTCAAACGATTTTCTATAATCATATATGAGATACAGTTAAGTTACACAGTGTAAAACTATCTAGTTTTAAGTTACACAATATGAAACCAATAATATTGATCAATGATTAAGATTATTTTCCTATTTTTCTTTTCAAGTTAAAAACTTAAGGAGTTTTACATAGTGTAACTTGATTTATATATGACTGACAGCGGCAAAGCCATGTTTGCTATAGAATAGACACGAGTCCACCCTAAACTTTTTAAAAGTTACATATTTACCCTTAATTTTATTAATTTTTATGAATTAATCTTTAAATTTTTGTAATATTTAAGATTTGTATACACCTTAAGATTTCAAAATTTTATGTGTCCATCCTCAAATAAATTTCTAAATCCTTCACTAATGACTAAGTTGAGAGATTCGACTCGAATTTTAAATAAATCTATTAATTACTAAAAAAATAAATTATTCGAATACAAAATAAATTTTACTCCAACCTAATATGATTAATCTCAAAGTATGGTTGTTTTGCTTCCCATATATAATTTTTCATATTGCAAGTGTGTGTATATATAAAACAGTGGTCAAATCTTGAAACCATTATTGGTAGATAAAGCATAGAATGTGTGCATCAAATTATCTTATCAACTATTTGTTCCTTAACCATGAGGTTTTCCTTAGTGTAGACACTCTAGGATCGTTTGAATCGACTCGCTTCCTTTGTCCCTTTCCTTTCAACTTTCCACTCAGCAAAAGAAGGGAAGAGTTAAAATTACAAGGGGTCCAGAGAAACTTTAGACCTCAATTACAAGATCATGATTTGGCAACAACCAATCATTGGATATCCCGTTTCGTTTAGTCACATCCGATTATAAATATTTTTTAACTTTTCGATGTTCAGCGTCACCACATATATATCTTACGATTTTTTTTCTTTTTTGGTATCATATTATTGTTTTCGTTTCATTTCAGACGTGACATAGAGATGCGGATTTTAGTTTTAGGGACGACGAATTTGATTGAAGACCAGACCATAGGAACAGACAAATTAGGTATCAAGCTTGAAGTGTCTTCTTGAAGCAATGGTTTACACTACAACTGTCTTGAGCTTGCAACATGCCGAAACAGATTAAAACTTTGACATAAAGCCTAAAGGTGTGCTAATTAAAGAAACTGAAAAGTTATCCTGGACCTTGACATGGAACACGACAAGTTTTTTATAAGGCGATCCAGCTTAGAGCATGTTAAAGTTACTTACACTTTTATAGGTCAGTAATGATTTTGAAATAATATGGTTTAAGTATTGTAGGGTCTTCTATGTAAACAGACATATTAATTTAATTTTTAAGTAAAATTTTGTTTTATGACAGTCGCTTGGGTTGTTGCTGAAATAAGTGAGAAGTTGAACAAGGAATGTCTGACATGGTATGGATGTGCATGACATGGGAGTTGGCACTCTCATTGTTCTTTTGCAGTTTACTATAAAACAAAGAATGTCTTCCCATGTTCATTGTTCCTTCATATGTCTGAATTCTGATCCAATATCCCCTCAGACAGAAACACAAACAAATAATCATGGGGGTGTTAGAGAGAAAGAAAATTGATCAACAATTATGGGGGGAAATCAAAACTTTAGCTTGTGTGATGAAAATATGATGTGAGGGTGTTTTTGCAAGTGAATTTGCCCATCACAGCAACCCAGCCTCGAACAGATTTCTCCGTCTCAATGACTCGTCCACGAGCTTGAAAGTTTTCTTCACAAGCTTCTGGTCAAGTGCAGTGGTTCTGTAGATCTTAAAGACTCGATCTACTCGATCGGGGGCTGTGCTTTGAAAATACAACTCCTCGAATTTCTTCTTGACGAACCTGAATAGAAGGAGAATCATCATAAACAGTCTTGGATGAATGTTCCTTCTTCACAAGGATGGGAAATAATAAAAAGAATGAATACTTACTCGTATGCATGCTCGATCTCTTGTTTTCCTGTCGAAACGGGCTGGTAATCTTTGAACCACTCGCATGCATTTAGTGGAACCTGCATAATGTTGGCCGTCAAAGACCACACTGATGCTAAAACATAAACATCCTAAAATGTATAGCATTCTAGTGGGATCTACCTTTAGAACCTTCTTTTCGAATATGTCAAATTTGTTGAGAAACAGCACGAAGGATGTTTTCTGCAGAAATGAACCAGGTTTTAGAATAAGCAGAATTCCGGTTACGAGCAATCCTTAAATATTAGATGCACAAGGAATATATATAGCCTGAAGAGAACCTCAAAACATGGCTGCTTTAAGACCCAATCAAAGAGTTCTTTCGTCTCCACCATCCGGTTCTTCTGTTCATCCTCGAAAAGAGTTTGATCATACCTAAGACCACCACAATTTCTAGGTTAACATTTCTGCATTTTTATACCAGCCTCTGGTAGAGAAACTGTTGGGTGTTGTTACACGTACATACAACGGAATTTAGAGACTGTGAAAGTAAAAAGCAACTTACTCGCTAATGGCAGCACAAAAGATCACAGCCGAAACACCTTCAAACAGATGGATCCATTTCCTTCTCTCATTTCTCTGGCCTCCCACGTCAAAGAGTCTGTATACTTCACCACTTTTCTTATTTTCCCCCACAGGGCTGAAAAGCAGATGCCATAGACGACACAAATTATTAGTCGATATATCCTACATAATGCAGACAGGAACCTATGTAGCATCTATGATGTAAACATCGACTTAAGTCACCTTAGCAAAACTATAATCTGCAGATAAATCGGATTTCAAGAAGGCAAAAACATGGGTTCATTTATTAGGCTTAACCTAATTCCCACAAGCAATGAATTTGCATAAGCATAGGAGAGAGTAAATATAATTCACCTGAACTGGATTTCAACAACACCAGTTGTACGAACTCTTGCGTATAGAACATCCTCCTGCAATATGAACCAGATTAGGAAGCTGATTTAGAGAAAATATCTTTAGAATTACAAGATAAGCTATAATGCAATGTCACCTACATCTTGAATGTGGAATGAGCTAATTAAGATCCAGACAGGACATAAAATTTTGTTTTCAAATTTTGCTCTATCAGTCTCATCTTGAGGAGGTAATTAAACTATTAATCATATATATGTTGAATGTTTTCATGAGCAGGACGTATGCATGACATTAAAACCTCTTTAAGAAGTAATTGTTGCAAATTAAAGCTACCTTTGTTGGAATATAATTTAAATCGGACAATCTCTGCAAATTTTCCATGAAATAATGAGTACAATCTGGTACTTGAAGTTCATTACCACGAGCATAGGTTTCCTACAAGTATACAGAGTGATTAAGTACTATAATGTACCATCGGAAATACCGAATTTTGACAAATTCAGTAAATTCTACACACAAGAAAAATAACACAAAACTAAGCAATGGAGTTACTTAATCAGATTATATAGCATTTATAGATAACACATACTTGAATTGCAGAATCTTTCCAGAGAATTTCAATCTCTTGTGCAAGTTCTCTATTTAGACGCGGACACTCCAACCTGCTTCCGATTTCCGATAGTTTCTCCCCAATAACCTGATAGAGAATAGAAAATTTATGTAATACCATGACCACAGATACACAGAAACGATAAGTGATTATTTCGAAAATAAAGGCGAAGAAAAACTAATTGGAATGCAATGGTGAAACTTTACAAATACCACAACAGAAAAACATGACTTCGAACCTTATTTTCACCGGATAGAACATATTTGGAAGAATCTGCTTCAGTGTGGGAAAATTCCTTTGATCCATCATACAGTATCTATACGCCATGTAAAGCACAATTTTAAAACATACATATACTCGTAAGAGATAAAGTTTTGCATCATGGATAACTGACACCTGAAGGGAAATATACCAACACACCCTTTTCAGGTTTTGCATACTTTTATAGTCTGATAGATGTTTGCATGGATGACTGAGATATAGCTCTTTAGCTCTTCCTCGTCAAAACCAGTTTGAAACAGAAGCTTTATCTGCAGACAAGCCAGGTAGAATAAAAGATTTTATACACATCAGCATTGTCAACAAATACACAATAATTTCAATAAAAGGTTGATCGATCGGTTTAACCTGCTTAAAAATTGTTGACTTCCCAGATTCACCAGCACCTTAAGAACAATGAATATTCCGATCATCAAAGAAACGACCCAGAAAAGAGAAGGGTAGAGTATTAGAAGAACATAAAAGAAAACAAAAGCATTGCAGCAAATCATTTCATATGCACAAAATTCAGATCGTGCATGCTCAACAGGAACCATAACTGATATCTTCAACTATGCAAACACAGGAACGAGGATTTAACGGTCAGAACAGGAGTACGTAACTCGTTATTTGCAAACAAATAGGCGTCAAGGAACATAATCTAAGTCGTACACACCAAGTAATAGAAGCTTTTGGATATGCTTTTCAGCCTTTCTTTCTTGTTCAATTCTCCTTTCAATTTCTGCATCCTGAAGATGAACAAACTCAAAATTAAACTGAAACCTATATATCACGCAAATAAAACCATATCCAAAGAATTCGTCTGGCTGTACTCCATAAGAGGATGATAAACCATGTATGTAACTGTGTTTACCTGTGCATTCTCCTCAGCATCAGCTTCAGTATAACGACGGTTTTTGCTGCATAATAAACCCATGTTCTCTAGAACAGTAATCAGCATAGAAGGTGCAGGTCAATTAAGCACCAAAAGGCATCGTATGTGCCCTTGCCTCCTATGTATTTTTAGATTTGTATTTAAATCCGACAAGGATTACAGTTGTACTTGTCTCCCCTACAAGAGATCCATAAGTAAGAAATCATGGAATTGCTTAAACAACTTCATAAATTTTCTAGCGAGGCAAAATCACAAGAAAAAACTAGTCCTGGAAACATGTATTCAATGGCCTTAAATCACATGGCACTGAAGCACATGGGAACGTGTTAGACAAAAACCAATACACCAGACATGAATGTCCATTTCTGTTTTCATCGTAACCATAACAATATACTCTCCATTAGATGTTTTGGATTTTACTACCTTCCTTTACAGCATAATTTCCATGCCTCCTCGACTCTTCCATAAAAAATTAGAGACTGAAATGCTCAATTTTGTCAAACAAACAGAAATCACATTCTCACAGCACTTCACCAACCTACCAGTTTAGCAAGAACAACAAATCTTAGCTGTCCAGCGGATCACTCACCAGAAAGTTTTCACCTCAAAGAAGTGGTAAGGAAACAGTACAAATAAAATGAAACCAGAAACCAAAGCACAAAATGATCATAGCCAGAACCCTCTTGATCTAATCACCACAAAACCAACAAAGATATCTCCAAAATCAGGCCAAAAAATCTAAAGATCTAAAGAGGAAAAAAAACATTGGAACTTCAACATGATGCAAACAAAAACAAAGAAAAGAAAAGAAGTAACTTACCAAATAACAAGGAGAAGGGTCTACTAAAAGGGTTGGCTTTAGATTTGGACAATTGGAACAGGCAAATAAAGAGTGATCGATAAGAGCTAAAAACAAAAACTTTTTGTTTTTTTTAGCCATGGATATGCTATTTTATTAGAAGAAATAAAACAAATGTTTGAATTTTGTGTGAAAATTTCGAATATAGTAATATTTTTTCTTCTAAAGAGCAAAACAAGGAAGAAGAAAGAGCGCCGAAAGCTGTTGGCTTTGGCCTTTGGTTGCCTTCTTCAGTCAAAGTTGGAAAGATATGTACTTTGATATAATAGAAACCTTTGAAACACAACCCAAAGGCCAAAACCAAGAAAAAGTATATAAATTTAGAGGAGTATACTGTTTTTATATTGTGACAGAAATGGGTGCCTTGGGAAAATGCATAGAGACGCGCTTAGACTGGAACTCTGCTATGGTCTGTTGCATCAGCTTCAGCTTCTGCTGCCATCGCCTATCTTTTTCCCTCTGATCCTCTCTGTCCGCATAGTCTCGAATATCTTCCACATTTTGACCATAGAAAAATAAGGCACTTTTTATTTGCTATTTTTTAAAATAAAAATTAACACTTTGTTTGAATTGAAGTGCATATACTTATTTTTATTTTTTATTTAAAAATAAAAATTTACACTTTGCTATGGCAGTGAATGCTTTCTTTGGGAAGATTTAATTCTCTCTAATCCTTTGCGTCCGTTTCTTCTCAAATTTTATCTTTTCGCTTTTTCGTTCTAATATTTTTTTATCGATGGTCGATAATTGATTTTAGTATTGATTATCGATCACAAATTTATTTTTTTTGTTTTATTTTAATAACGATCTCTTTTTCTTTTGTCTTTGTGACACACTCGATCGATTGTAGTTCGCACAGAGATTCAATCGATATTAGTTTTCTGATTTATTGTTTTGTCGGTGGTCACTTGGAAAGACTTACCTCCACTCAGTTGGTTGTTTGCCGATAAAATCAATCCTGAATAGCGGTACGACAGTTTGAATTGCCTACAACTCCTTCCTTCACTATGCGTCTCGTTTGGACAGAGACAAAGATTCAAGAAGCTGTTTAATTTTATTGTTATGCTTATTTTCATAGGAAATTTATTTTTCGTTGTTTTTATTTTGTAAGAATTTTTAAATTTTTTAATTTACATTATAATTATAATTTTTTATGAATTTAATAAAAATTCAGTAACATTTATCAAAAAATATTAAATATTAATTTAAAGAATGTTCTTAGTTAAGATATCAAATATATATGTTAACCTATATAAAATGAACTCTTTACAAGTAAATTACCGAATTACTAGGTTAATAGTTTAGCCTAAATGTCTAACAATGGTATCGAATTGGGTAAAATTCTTTTATTGTAGTTGAGAATCAAATTTTGAGAAATTAATATAAATGGACTAAATGTTTAATTTTAATAAAGTACAGGAGCGAGTTCAGAATTAGACCAAGATAAAAAAAATAAGAACAAAAAAAGGTCAAATCTAGTGGCGATTAGGGTTGGGTATATTTTTGTGGTGGTGGGCTGCTAAAGCCATTTTTAAACAGAAAGAGAAAAGAAAAGAAAAGAAAAGAAAAAGAAAACTTGAAGAAAAAAGAGAGAGAAAGAAAAGAAACCGAGAAACCTGTGCTGTGCTGAGAGAAAGAAGACTGCAGCCAAAGAAAACAATAACCAAAGCTCAAATCCCAATCATTTTAATTAAACAATATTCATCATCGGGAAATACCTACTTTCTTTATCAATTTCCTTCTCGTCGATCTCCTTTTCGTTTTCCCCTTTTTCATATGATATTTTTAGATATGGAGACTTTTGATTTGTTCCGCAAAGGTATAATTTGTTGGATCTATTGATCTTTAATCTTTCTTTCTTCGTTATGTTTATGGAAGAATTTTCTTTTTCTCCTTTTTAATTGTTGTGTGTTTCTTGGATTGACTTGAGATCTTGAAAACTTTGTTCCGAAGATAATGAAAGATTCTAGATTGGACTTATATACGACCTTTTCTTTTTAATTATTCCTTTAGCTAGATGCGTAGAAAGCTTGATTTTTTGTTAATTAGGGTTTTTAATTAAATGAGATTATTGTTAGTTTTTTTCTTGAGAATTTTGTCCTTTCCTTTTCTCTTCAGGTAGAAGTCTTGTTGAAAGGTGATTTTCAAGGTTTTGAACTTGATATTGGCATAATTTTGGCATAATCGCTAGGCTTGATTTTTGAAGTTATTTATAGGAAATGATTGGCTGTGACTTTCATTCAGTTCAGTTGTTATTTAATTGTAGGCTGTAGCACTATGTTTGTTTCATTTAAAACAATGCATTTTGCATGCGTAAGAGTCAAATATGGTTAATATTTCTTTTTATTTTAGTCTGTCGTGATTCTTCATCATCATTATTTTCATGAAGTTTCTATAAAGAGTGGCGGTTTTTTTTGGGTGTTAATTTCAATCAATATTTGGTTATTGAGTTGTTTTCTGTTCAGGATTGATTTTATACACATGTTTTTGTCTTCAGTTTAAGATTCTCTTGTAAGTTTGACCAATTAATACTTTGATATGATGGATGGTTTTGCAGGTTTCGGTTAGAATTTAGCATATCTCAAACGTATATGTTCTGCCAGTTTCCTTTATATGCGTAAAATTTACTTTTTATTCATTTAAGCAAAGAATGAGCTTGTCCAAGAAAGGCTCCCAGATTAGTGACACAAAACCAAATACCCCTAGTAAGGTAACAACTCTGAATCCCAATGCAGCCGAGTTTGTTCCCTTTTCTCTTAGGTCACCGTCTTCATCAGGAAGCACCCGAGCTGCTGCTGCGACTGCAACATTTGCTACTTCTGGTACTGTAGGAAAAGCAGTTCTTGATAGGTCAGGGTCTTCTGTTTCAAATAATTCTGATGATGAGGCTCATCAGTTCTGGCGACATCAGCTCCCTGATGACATTACCCCAGACTTTAAGGTTATTAGTGAAGATCATTCTCAAGGAATAGAATGTGGGAGCCTCTCCTTAGAAGGTTTGTCCTTGCATGATGGTGCCTCAAGGTTTCCTACTGGCAGTGGATATGTATTTGATGATCAGCAGGAACTACTGCATCACTATGGTAATGGTAGTAACTTAGCTGAAAATTTTAGATATCCTGCTTCATCTTATGGAGAGGATTCTCTTTCAGCTAGTCTTTTGAACCTGCCACACAAACCTTGGGACAAGCAACTTGATCAGCCAATTGGTAATGGGAGGAAGGGACAACCATATAATGGAAATTCTGGAGATGCATTCGTCAGTGATATTTTGGGTAAGCACACTAACATGGATGATACTGGAATGAGTCATGTGGACTTTTTGGCTTCTCAGTTCCCTGGATTTGCAGCAGAAAGCCTTGCTGAAGTTTATTTTGCCAATGGTTGTGACCTAACTTTGACTATTGAAATGCTCAGACAGCTTGAGGTTAGTGGTCTTTAACTTTGTTTTTTTGTCAAAATGCTTGCATCTGCCCTTTGTTCAAGTAGTGATGCAGCTGTTATTACATCATCAAGTTATGTATATATTTCATATTTTTTTTTATAATTATATTATTTTCCCATTACCAATTGGTCAAAGTTTTCGTATTCTTTTATTTTCATTGCAATTCCTCTTCACCTTTTTCTTCTGTTGTACTCGTGGGATCTTGGGAATCTTCTGTGGATGGCGTTGATGGTAATGGTTTGGATGCTAACTGTAGTTTGACAGGAAAAAGCTGGTTTTCTTTAGGATTTTCTTCTCTCTTATTTTGGCAGTTATACCTTCTAAGGTTCTTGTTTTTGGCTCACAACTTTCTAGCATCCTCTATTTTTTCCAGATTATTTGTGTTTTGTTCCTTTTAATTGTATTAAAGCTTTTAGTATTCCATTAGTCTTTTCAATTGTTATTGCAGCTTCAAGTTGATGGTGGTTTCAACCAGAACATGAATTCGAAGACCTTGTCAGCTCCCACTCTGAGCACAATGGACTTTCCTGCACTTACTGTGTCAGATGGTCATAGTGGTCCTTCAAAATATGCAGGAAATGATCTTCAACATAATGCCAGTTCCTATCGATCTTCTGACAAGGACAACCTGCTTATGTTCAAATCCAGTTCTTCCCTTCCATCTAGAGGTGCTACAGATTTTGCATCAGCTGTCAGGAAAATAGCTTCTCAAGATTCTGGAATATGGAAGTATGACAGAAATGGTTCTGCTGACACAACTGTTGGGTCAAGTAGAAGTTCTAATGGGTCTGCTAATTCCTACAGTGCATCTGGAAGAGGGGTGTATGCTAATAGCTTGCAGGGTCGTGGTTCAGCTCGTTCGGCTCCTGTTTGGCTTGAAACTGGAGATGCAGTGGGTAATATTCTACACTTAATAAAATTTGTGCATTTATAGAGCTTTCAGTAGGGGCAATATATCCTCTCTGCACATCTAGTTGCTTTAACATTCTTGAGCTGGCAGCAAATCTGTACTCTGAACTACGGGAGGAAGCTCGAGACCATGCACGTTTACGTAATGCTTATTTTGAACAGGTATTTCACTGGAAACTTTTTTCACATATTGGAACTGCTCTGTTTATAGGTTCTACTTTTTGCTATCAAGCAATGAAATTTTGAGCATGTCTCAGGCCCCCTTTAGCAATGTTTTAAAAAGAGCTTTTGCTCAAAAAAGTGATTTATACCCACAAGCAATGCCAAACACTTACAAATTAGAGTGAAAAATCACTTATAAAAGTGATTTCCCACCGAATCTCAAAAGCTAAGATTTCTAGTTTTTTTGGGTGGAAAATCACTTTCGATGGTGAAGTTATTTTTTACCTTAATTATTTAACACTAATATAGTAATTATTAAACATATCAACTATAATAATTATTAAATATAATAACAATTAAAACAATATTAATAATTTAATATTTTAAATGAAAAAAAAATAAAACTTTTAATATTATAAAATGATATTAAATATAACAATTATTAGTATATTAAATTAATTTTGTTCTATTCCACTAATTTAAAAATGCATAGTTTAGAGGCTATTTTTTAATTTAATCCACAAATTTAATTAGTTATATAAAAAATTATTAATGAATTTTATATTTTATTATAATTTAATTTGATTTATTCCATGTATAATGTTAATACATTTTATGATAAAGAATTTAAACATAATTTATGTCCATTTATTTTTGCTTTTCAATGTCAATTATCATGTCTAAAATGAACATTTAATCTTTTCAAAAACACTTTTTGAAAGCAATGACAAACAATAAAATCTTATAACTAATTTTTTAAAATCACTTTCTGACAATACTTTTAAAAATACTTTTCGAAAGCAATGCTAAGCTGGACAAATTAATTGCTCAACCACCCCTTTCACACACACACACACACACTCCCCGAAAAGGTCCAAAACAAGCAACAAGCAACTATACAAGTTTTGAGTGCATCCAGGGACAAAGTGATAGTACTAAGTCCACTCCACACAACTTACCCGTATTGTTAAGTGATAGTACTTTCTTATATATTTAACTTAGGCACGTCAAGCATTTCTCATTGGCAACAAGGCTCTAGCAAAGGAGCTTAGTGTGAAAGGACAAATGCACAATATGCATATGAAGGCAGCACATGGAAAAGCTCAGGAATCTATATATCAGCAGAGGTTTGTCATTTATTTCCTGTTGCTGTTGGTCCCTTGACAGGATGGTTTAATGGCTTTGTGTCATCTTCTCTTGCTGCTGCTATTACTACTATTATTGTTGCTTTTAACATCTGTTGATCAATCGGTATTTTTCTGGTGGAGAATAAAAACATTAGTTATTGTGATTTACGGGAGCTTCAACGTTCAAGTATAATTGTTTTTATGCCTCACTTCTACTACTCCTACCCTTCCTTTCACTATACATCCATCTTTCATGCTCACCTGTCTGATGTCTAATATACATGGGTTTGTCAGTTCTGAATCCTGGTTTTTGGTTCTTTCCAGTAATTGAAATTCATGTTTATTATTTTGGTGGGCTTAATACTATTATGCTTTTGTTTGACTTTTAACAAATTAAAATAATATAGGAACCCAGTTCCTCTTGATAGTTTTAGAGGACAGGAGCGGATGATAGACCTGCATGGATTGCATGTCAGTGAAGCCATTCATACACTGAAGTATGAACTATCAGTGCTGAGGAGCACGGCACGTGCGGCAGATCAGCGACTGCAGGTATATATATGTGTTGGAACTGGCCACCATACTAGGGGTTCTCGTACTCCAGCAAGACTTCCAGTTGCTGTACAACGGTATCTGCTTGAAGAAGAGGGCCTTGACTATACAGAACCGCAGCCAGGGCTGCTTCGAGTTGTGATATATTGAAGCCTTGGATTTGACTGAGTTGAGGAATAGGAGGTTTTGACACTACAGAAAAAAAACCATCCACTTGTAGTCACCACAGTCAATTCTTGTATCTGTACAGTGGAGGACATGGAAGAGAGTAGTTGAAGCCTGAAAAATAACAAAAAAGGGGTTCGAAAAACAGAAGTTAGGGGAAGAAAAAGGTGAACATTAAGCAGAAGTGTATCAATTATCATTAATGTTTAGCCAGGTGACCACCACTATCACATTTTGGTATCATCAGGAGCAGGGGGTTGTGCTGGGTCTGACACTGCCAGCAAGCAACATCTTTTCTCTGGTTTGTTCATTTTGTATCTTAAATCTTTGTTAAATTTTGGGTTTCATTCTCATATGTAACTGATAGATTTGAATTACATGATTCATGAAGTAACTTGTATTGGAAATTTGATCTTTCTACTCCATGCTTGTCGAGCAGAACCTTAGGCTTGGGGCAAATGAGGAACGATGTGCGTTCAAAGACATGGTATTGGGTTCTGCCATGTCGTGGATGGTCTGCGCTCAAGGCCTTGATCTAGATGGGTGCTTTTGAGGCCACAGATGATGTTGGTCGCAAGAGTATGACGAGAGTAGGTGTCCTCTCTTGAGCTTTGCGATGTGTATGGCCTAGTAAGGCAGAGTCATTATAGGAAACAGAGATAGTCCATGTATAAATGGACACAGGAAAGGCTGACCGTGGCTAAGGTCCCATTCCGTATTGTTTTTCAAAAATATTTTTGAAGCCAAGTGTCTTTCACCATTTTCAAGAGCTAAAATCTATCTATATCTATCTATCTATTTCAAAACTTTTGATCAAAATTATTTATTTATTTTTAAAATCAATATCTAAAATGAATGTTCTACTTAAATACATTTTTGAGCTTTCCATTCTAGAAATATTTCTTTTCTATATAAAAAAATGACATTGGTCCTAACTCCTAGGAGTAGTCTTGCATGGGTTGCCTTGTTTTGGGATATTGTATAGGTTGTCCGTGACCGTGTTGGGCTTGTGTGCTCGGCTTCTTTCTCTACTGCCCGGTCTTGATATGGCCATTTGTCCATCGTCATTCCATACCAATCATCCTGTATGTATGCAGTAACAAAAGACATGAATCTTCTGGAAGGGAAGAAACAGGACCATTGCGGATTCAAATGAATTGGTAGACTTTTAACATGATTTGAGCAGAAGAGTGGCAGTGTATAGTGGTTGTTGAAGGAAATCGACTTAAACCAATTTTTTATTGGGATCAGATGGCCAAAATCAATCCAATAAAAAATGCTTGAATTTTAATGGAAAACCATTTTTAAAAAGTAATTATTGATTTAGACCCGGAAATTATATTTTAAATTTTTTGGTTGAAAAATTGTTTGAATTTTAAATGACAAGTTTAGTTGTTATTATTTTTTATTAAATTAAAAAAATAATATTATATTTTTATATTGAGATTTGAATATATACAAGACAAAATAATATGGGCATACTTAGTCAATAGGTCAAGTAGTTGATCTCTAACCCTTATTAACTTTAAAATCTATTTTTTTCTCTAAAAACACTTTAAAAAACATGTCTAAAATAAATATTTTAGCTTTGAGTTTACTGAGTAGAGCATGTGATGGTTGAAAGAATCATTGATTTGACACTCAAATATTTAATAACAACTTTGATATTCGTTAAGAATCATTGATATTGATTTAAGATTTAATAAATATTTTAGTCATTGTTTTTATTCGTGGTTAATTTGTGTTAAAAAATTTATTATCAATATATCATAATTTTATAATATATTTTTTAATGTTGATTGTTGATTCTTTTACCTTTATCTTTAAGTTTTGATGATGTTTTTTTCTCGAGTTTTGTGTTTATTTTTTTTACTTCTTTTTCAATGATTTTATTTTTGATTTAAAGATATTAATTTTATGTTTTTAAAAATATGTTCAGATCAAGTATGACATTATAAACATTTATCTTGAACTTCTTTACTTTTAATAAAATTGATATACTGATTCGGAAAAAAAATTATGATTGAAGTAAAAAAAAAATTAAGAGTACGTGTATTTTTTTAAAAAAAATTTATGATTTAACTTTTTAAAATTTAGACATCGAAATAAGCCGATAATATTTGTTCGTAGACTACAGTTTACTACTGCAACCTGCATCCATGTTTGAATGAAACCAACCCATAATATATTGTGTAACCATTCAACTATCAGCGCTGCCTGCATAGGAACTAAACTGTGGTTTATGACTTTTATGTTGAACTAAATGGCGTACTAAAAACGGGTTATGCTCACTCACTCTACCCTGGACCTGGTTGCACCTTTTTTTGTCGTCCATACTCAACGCAATCCACTGCGAGAATTTCTACTGAAAGTTGCAATCATAACATTGGGATTTTATTCCGTTTACCATAACATGCATGAAAACAGATTTATACTAGGGATTAGGGAAAGAGAGAGAGAGAGAGAGGATGTGGGGAGTAATCATGCACAAATGTGAAGGCTGAACAGACAATGCGAGAAACATCATGATACTGAGCCTTTGCAAGGAAACGAGGGACCTTCAGACACAGACACGAACATGCTTTTTAGCATGCTTCCTGGTCCACTATCCCCCACCACATATGAAGAGCACAGAAAAAGAAAACACACACCAAGGCCTTGCACTTGCTCTCCATGTTACAGAATTCAGATTCAAATTCGATTTAATCCGGACACTGATGAAGTGGAAGATTAATCAAACATGGAGATAACTTTCTCCGTGTATCGACGAAAACAGTCTGAACGTTGTTTTTTTATGGAACAGTGTTGGATGAATGTCTGCAGAAACGAAAAATAATCATGGTGGTGACGTTGCGGCACAGAAAGGTGAGTTTTGAGTTTCTTCATTCTGGTAGTAAGTGAGACATTAGCATCCAAAGTAAAAAAGAGATTTTTGTATAATGAAACCACTGGTCTAATAACATTATCTCATTAGGTAATACATTCAGCAAAGGGGCTGATTTGCTTAAACAATTTAAAGAAGAGAAGAAATCAATGGTTTAAAAGAATACAAGTGCATAATAAATTAGGCAAAGGAGAAAAAGAGGAATCACAGATGGCAATATCAAATCCTTCAAAACATAGCAGAGTCCACAATATGTGTTCATACAGAAGCTTCGATCCTTGGCTCGAATGAAAAAGCAGACATAAAGTCCATGGCTTCACCGTTCATGCAACACTGCGGAAGTTCAACCCATTCGTTAGCCACGATATCGCACAGAACATAACTGCAAAGCTCAGCAGAGCTTAAGCAGATAAATATCCGGTCACCAGCCCCAACACAGTTTACGTCAACTTTCTTGCCATAAAACTCGTGTGACATTGCAGGAGGCATGCTTGCAATCTGATTCCAAGTCTTTGTTTTTTCGTCAAATCTCCACACCCTAAGGCTTGCACTTTCAAAGAAATCCGATAACATAACGACCAACATCTCGCCTTTACACTCCACCACATCAATGGAGTACTCGAAAAAGACAGGCAACAGTCTGGGATATTCAGAGAAATGCTTCTGGGTCAAATTGCAAGCCACAACTGTTCCAGAGGAGCTGAGGAAATAAACAATCTCCTCACCATCTTTAGAAGTAATAACCGAAGAATATTGCTTGGATGGGCTTCTCTGCATGTTAGTTGCCACCACGTTTCCAGCTTTGCTGAGGAAGTACACGGCATCATCTTCGTCGCCGTTCAAATCAAATTCTGTACAATCATCGCTTTTTCTCCTTAACATAATCTCTTCTTCCCAGCAATCAGCACTTGAGTTATAAACTTTAAACGACAGCTTCGGAAGTTCACCGGAGACTAAGACTAGCTTGTAGGAGCCATGGTAATTGGAATATGCATTCATTGCTATAGCATGAAGGGGCAGATCACTAGAGTCTGGATTCACCGGAGGTAGTTTACGACATGATCCTGTCACAGGATTGCATACAAAGTAATCACCTGACATATTGCGGAAACAGACAAGCCCACCAGCTGCTGCAACCGGGATGGAGTCGCAGTTGCAGTTATTCGAGAGGAGTGGCGGATGATTGAGTTTTTTCCAACTTCTTTCAGCAGAGTCAAAGACAACGGATTGAATAAAATTGGGATCCACCATGAAAAACCAAGGTTCCCTTGAAGGAATCCTAGAGCAAGCCAGCTTAAAACTTTCAGAAGCAGCAACTGATTTCCATCTCTTGCACACTGAACCGAGGCGAAAGTACTTCGAGGTTGGTAACCATGAAAGGATCCTTTCAAGGAGGTCATCAGTGAGCTCATCCAAGGAGAAGCTCAACATATCATTGCCTTCTTGAGGCAACTTTCTCTTCCTAGATGGCCTTGAAATGCAGCCATCAGCCTTCTCCATTGGCAGACTATTTCAGAAAATAACCTGCAATGATAAACAGAGGACATCAATAAATCAATAAGAGAACACTACCAATTACTATCATTTATACCATTAAACAGATGAATCAAAATCCAAATTCTTATTCAAATTTATCCACATCGTAGAGAATATATGAAACAAGGCAAATAAGGCTTGAATATCACATCAATTTAAGATTAGGGAAAAATTGACAACCTAACTAACATAAGCATTAAAGGTCCACACTTGACTAGAAAGCACTAAAAGGCTCTCCTTTTCCTAACCTCTTCATCATATTAACACCAAATAGTTTCTTGGGGGGAAAAGTAAGGGTAAAGAAGAGCAAAGATAGTTCTACTATTAAAGAAGTGACAACACCATAACAACTTGGTTAGAAATTAGGTCAAAAGGACCATAGAAATTTCCCTTATTTTTTTCAAAAGGGGTCCAACAAGAACACGAACCAGCTCCATCCAATTTCACTTCAATGAATGCAGAGAGTAGATTCTTCAAGGAAAGTTACTAAAAGAGCAACAATTACGGGATGACATAGGCTAAAGAGGGGGGAAACACAGTATACTACTAAAAGGGGTAAAACTTGAGTTAAATACCATAAATTTGCATTTTGCAAAGAGAGATAAAAACAATCAATCAGAAACGAGGTTGAAATGGAAGAAGACGATGACAGAAAAGAAAGAAGATAAAAGGAAAATAAAATGTACCTGGTGATATGAAGCTGGAGGGAAAGCGTTGAGTGAAGCTTTGGGGGAGATTATGCAAAGGGACAAAGTTGAAACCCCCCGAAACAAAACAAAAGAGAAAGCAACGCAACAAAGAGAGGAAAGTAAGCGGGCTTTAGAGGAAGAAGGGAGGAAGTAAACTTCCCAGGATTCCTCTTTTCGTAAGCGTTGACAATGGAGGTCAGGACATAAGAGTGAAAGAGCAAAACCAAAGATTTATACTCCAACGAAAACAAACGTGAAGCTGAAGCCTCGCACAGTCACAGACCCCCGTTACTCTCACACACACGAGCGGAGAGAGAAGAAAAAGAAAAGGCCAAAGCAAAAGAAAATCTACTGAGTTGACTCTAGGACTCTACAACTCTACAAGGAAGAGTAGTCTACAAGATAGGGTGAGTAGAGCTGTAGAGGGTATCAGAGGGAGAAGGGTGCATTGGATTCTGGGTCGAACCCTCCCTCCCGTGAACTAAAATAAAAGTTGAAAGCTCAAGGATTTTATTTGTTGTTGTTTTGCACTTTAATCATAAAAGAAAGTGAAATCACACGTAGCCCTGGTTGAGTAAAATAGAAGAAAAGAAAAGAGAAGGGCATTCCGATGTCAAAGGAGTGAGACCGTGAAGGGCTGAGGCCTGTCTGAGGAGGCTCTGTTGGGTTGCTGACCTGTAGACTAATATATAATACTACACATAAAGCAAAAGCAACCGAAAGAAAGAGAGAAAACAGAGTTTTTCTTTTCTTTTCTTTTCTGGTTGGGTATAAATATAAATATAATTCGCTCTTGTTTGCCTTCCTCGTTGAGGAATCTTTTCACCTCTTTTTCTTTCTTTTGGCATTGGTTTCAGTCAGATTAATGTGTGTTGTTTATTATAAGTCAAAATGCCCAAGAAGCAAGAGCCCATTCCTATACCCCCCCCCAAACAAAACGATTCAGCCCATTTTTATGACCAGCCCAGGCTTGGTCCCCTTTGTTACTAGCAGTCCTAGGGATGGGTACAGAACCCGAATCCGATAGGTTTCGACCCGATCGGGTCGGATTTTTTGATAAAAAAACGAGTTCAGGTTCGTTTTTTTTCAAGGGTGATCTCAGGTCGGGTCGAGTTCGGGTGGAAAAAATCCGACCAGACCCGACCCAGGATTAATAATGTAATTTTCTCATATATATTTTAAGGATATTTATAATAATGACCCCTCTTTATATATTTTATACAATTAGATCACTAAAATTAATATTTTTTTATAATTAGATCACTAAAATTAAATATTTTTACAATTATATCCCTAAATTTTATTTTTTTACAATTTGGTCCCTAAAATTTTAATTTTTTAAAAAGATTCGGGTCGGTCGGATTTTTTTTCACCCTAAAAACGGGTCGGGTGGACCGAAAATCCGACCCGTGCCCATCCCTAACTAGCACTGTTAATTCTTCCAAGGGAGGAATCAACATCAAACCAGGCACAGCCCGCACAGGAAATTGTGGAGGAGGCACAGGCGATGGGCCAGTTTATAGACAACCAAGATCACACACATGATAAGTCTTCACATACGATAAGAACAGCCAAGTCAACATTACATACATAGCAAACCCTAGATAGCTTAGTCTGTCGATTGTCAGACAGATTAGATACATGGTACCAGGTTTTGACTTTTACAGACATTACAACTGGCCCCTGGAGGCTATAAGAAAACAAGAGAATTGATCCTACATCAAGCAGTACTCTCATGGGATATAATAGCAAGACCTACCATGAGACCTATTTTTGAGTCGTACACTGGCAATCCACATCAATTCCAAAGGCTTATCGAAGACATAGTCCTAATGCAGTTTTCTTTTCACAATACTAACACTGCTACATTTAGTTTTTGTATAATAAGGATTCAGGCAGCATGGGCTGGAGCTATTGGTTGGAATTCTTCTTGAGGAACAGGTGATTTACCAAAGCAACCCGATTCTGGTGAAGCTGCAGCACTTAGGTTAGCTTTGGTGTCATCAAATGATTTTGGTGTTGATGGATTAGGATATGGGTTCCTGTTCACCAGCCTGCACAAAGAAACAAGCATGGCCACAGTTACCACCTTGACTATATTCCCCAATCCCCAAGCTTGGTACAAATTCTAAATCGTTAATAATTGTTTTTTTATCGAAATTATAAACCGACAATAAGTAACAACATTCAAAAACATCATTTTACTGCATATATAAAGCACAATATCATGAATGCTTAGGATCATAAATCTAAACATGAAAAATGGTAGTCGAGTATGGAAGGGATACCTGTCCCGCCGCTTCTCAAAAAACCGCTGAAGGGAGTGTCTCCTTGCTATTGGTAATTCTGATCCAGTTTACAAGAACATCAAACTATATGAGATAACATGCACTGAAACGATTATATCATAAAATATTTACATTTGAAATTCATCCATCTTTCAGATAAGTTAGTTGAGAGTTACCACCTTGAAGTTTGCAGAAGGCAGGCCTATTAACAGGATACACTTGTGCCTGTGGTGAAGCCAAAGCAGTTGCAGTACTTTGAAGCGAAGGAGATCTCGTAAGAACAGGTGAAGTGGTGTCACAATCAGTTGCGACATTCTTCGTGTCGGCAGAGTTAGCAGCACTAGCAACAGCAGTTGCAGCAATAAGCATAATCTCCCGCACCTGATGTACATTAATCAATGGTGAATTTTGGAATGATACCTCCTCCTCCAGTTAAAACATAGTAACATCTTCATTAAAAAAAAGGGCCAACCTTTTCCGCTGGAATTGCATCAAACACGCAAATACTTCCATTATAAAAGATGGTGAGTTGGGATGGAGCAGAGCTTGTGGTATTTAGTGCAGATGCTGGCATGGCGACGGAACTTATCCACCAAAAAAAAAAAGAAGATAACATCATAGAAGCTTATCATAAGAACACAATATACAAGTACAAGCACTGCCAAAAATTTATTTTCCCCATCTATGACTTTGTGCAAACCAATACTGTGCCCTGGTGTTACTTGTATGGTTAGAGACATAGTCATATGATCTTCATCACGACGACCATAGATTGATTGCTCTTTTTTTTTCATTTAACTATTTTAAATAAAGAATTGAACATTTTCACATACTCTGGAAAATGATATATCAAATAAGAACATAAATAGAACTAGAAATCCTCAAAAGAAATTAACAAATTCCAAACCCACTACCCTAAACCTAATATTCAAAGCTTGCTGCAACAATACCCAATTCAATTTTTAAATATAAATAACTAATTTGGGAACAAAAAAATGACTGCAACTTACAAGTTCTAAGATTTTAATCATAAGCATAATCCATACATAATTAAGATAACCAACTCAAATTGAAACCTTTCCATTTTCGAAACCAAAATTCGACAATAATTGAACAGCAGACAAATAGTACCTATATCCAGAAAGATTTCTCTTCCTTTCCGTGGAAAGAAAACAATAACTCTTACCTGTTTGGGAAATTTTCCTTGGAAAGAAAATCAGGGTTTTCACCGGATCCCAAATTCCCAACATCATTATCACCAACAATATCGCCGTTACTTTGCTTAACGACGACGTTTGGCTTAATTTCCTCGTACGAACCAGCTTCCCCTTCCATGGAAACACCTTATTTCCCCTTGACCTTTTCTTTTGTTTCTAATTTTTGATCTGTTTTACTAAAGGCATAATCAAAATGTTATTGAAAACTGGAAAAAATAAAATGAAAGTGAAGGTACACCGATCCAACGGCGGTGGTTGGGTTTCTTGTTTGAAATCACACGTGTCTAGTACACAAAAACCAATCTGTTAGGAAAATTACGTGGTTGTCAAAGACTGGTTGGGACCATTCTACGGGGTGCACAGTAAAGCAGCAAATTGAAGTCCAATTTATGGATAAACTATATTTTTAGACACTAAACTTTTAAAATATTTTCACTTTAGTCACTACACTTCGTATAGTGTCATTTTAAAACTTGCATTAAATTTTCATTAATTTAATTGCATTAAATTATATAATATTTTATTCGACTAAAGATCACCCAAAAAATAATGAAAGATACTTGAGATAATCGACCACCGTCCTTGTGAGTTGTGACTTGCACGATTGCACGCAAATGGTGGCGTGATTACTCACTTCACTTGGCCCCTCCGCCGCCCCGCCCCCTGCCTCTATCTCGCCTTTATTCCAAAGCTCACTTGCTCACCGACAAAATTCCAACAAAGCGATCACATTATCTCTCGCTACTTGGTTTTCTCCTCGTTTTATATGACCCCCCAGATGCTCCTCTATTCTCCCCTTCTCTTTCCCTTCATTGTTCTTCTTTCAACCGTTCCGATGAGTTTCTTTGTACAAGATACGGGGCTAATTCTGACCCATCTCTTTTACAAAACAGTCGTTGCTTTAGCAGTTTTAAGATGGGTCTTGTCTTGGCTACTTAGGTTCAGGGACAACTCTTCATCGTATTCTTCTTCTTCCTCAGTTTCTTCGCAAATGATTAGAGACAGTCTGGTGCTGACTACCTTTGAAGATGCTAAGGAAAGGGTGCCTTGGGTTTCCGACACGTGCGCAGTCTGCTTGAACCAGCTGAAGGAAGGGGACGAGGTCAGTGAATTGAGGAACTGTTGCCACGTGTTCCATGGAGATTGCATTGATAGATGGGTCGAGTATGATGGAGAAGACGATTTCAATCACAGGACTTGCCCCCTTTGCAGGGCTCCTTTGCTCGGTTCTTCACAATGCTCGGTGTGGCCGAAGAATGAACCCAGCTGGGCTGTTCAGCGCATTCTTTACCTATTCGGGGACGATCTTCTTCCTTAATACACATCATGTATCTACTATCCAGTCTCTAGACTATTTTAACTCTTTTTTTACATAGTGTTTGCTCAATTAATCATTGTTGTATATTTTAGCAGTTGGTAGTTTCAGCATAGCCAAAAGGGTCAATTTTGTTCGTTGGGGGTAGTCCACAAAGTGTAGAAATGAAAGAAAAAAAAGTCTTTTTTGAGATTATGGTTTTACGATTCTTCCTTACATCAGCTTTCATTAAAAGGGATTTATAAGTTTATTTTTGCTATAGAAAAAAGGAGGCCTCTTTGGCTTTGAATTCTTTCCTCATGGCAGGAAAGCATAACTTAACTACTATACAATGCGATCGGTTTACGCCTTACACTCTTACAGGGCAGTAGATAACATGGGAAGAGCTGTTATGCTGAAGCATTGCCCGGCAGCTTTAGTAGTTATAAGCATGCTTGGTCTTATGATGCAGAGAAAAAGGAGTTCCCATCACCATCCAACAGGAAGAGAAACCGAAATCTCGAATCAAAAGGTAGGATAGAGAAGATCCGAGCACTGGTAAGGTTCCACTTATTGCGCGATAAACAGTCTCTAACCATGGAAGCCTGCTGCGGCGTTAAGAATCGACAAATCCATGCAGGTAAAACTGAGTCTTGGATAACTCCTTTGGCAAAGCAATGCAACAATTTAGGCACCAATAGATTCCCTTTGTTGCTTATACCAATGGATGCTTGAATGTAATCTTTCATTGACCTTTTTAGCAACTCACTGACATTTTCGGGCCTGAAAATCCTCACCTGATCAGGACAACTCAGTAAGATTAGAAATTTAATTAGTTGATTCCAATGCTTTATGTGGTGAATACTCGAAATACTGCAAGGGGAGATGAGAAGTTACTGCTGGCGAAGAATGTAACCCGCAACTTAAAGCGAAGCATAGAAGAGGTTCGGGATGATCAATTTTATACTTTTGCAGCTCGTTAGAAGTGTTGAGTTTCTGCAGTGCAAGAGCGATACCAGAAGTTACATGTCATGAAATTTTGGAGAAAGGAAGTTACTATTGCATCAAGAAAATTTTCATTAAGGGCTATAAGTAAATGGAACGATTAGTACATACAATTTGCGGACGATAAGTAGCCGGGTTCATTTTCAGAACTGCGCATTCTATGTCAGCTGCACATACGGAGAGTCCTCCAACAGTATAGGAAGCCTTCATGTCATAATGCCATGCTGTTAGCATCTGTACAAAGTGGCATAAAGAAAAAAAGGAGCGGGGAAGTGTAGAGGGACACAACAAGGAAAAGTTACACCATCAAACCTTCTGCATCAAGGAACATAGTTTGGTATCGTTTCTTGGAACTCCATATGCTAAATATGCCTGAGAAGCAGAGATAGAAGGGGGATCAGACAATTCAGTAAGGTTGTAACTATTGATCGAGAGATAATGAAAATGCAGGGGATTGTCAGAAACCAAGGTCTGAGACCTTGTATGCACCTCTGTTATCCAAGACTCCCCATATATTTTTTTGTATGCGTAAGAGAGTAAAGTTCATAGATGGGGAATAAATAGAAGTGTATTACATGCATAATCAAAGCATGATAGAGGTTAATCCAAAATGCCAGCTTCTCGTTGTAACTCATTTGAGACGGATCCACTTTAGCCAACTGCTCAACTAGCAATCTGCAAGAAAACAAAGAGAAACAATAAAAGCAATAACTGGTGAGGTTTTCTACTAAAGGTTTTACAGTGAGTGCTTCGAATCCAATGAAACAAGGATAGAACACCTAAAATGAGAGGCGAGTAGTTGACCTGAATCTTTTTAGAGCCATCGTGGCATATTCAAGTTCTTTCTTTCCAACAGACAACCATGCGACTTCAACTGCTGTGCTGTAGGTCCCAATACTACATTTCCAGTCGGCTTTGCCAAAGATTCCATATGGATCATATACACCACCTCCTGAGGAAGTCCTTGCTAAGGAAGTCACAATGGGCGAGTCCGAGAATGATGCTAAAAAATTGGCGAGGGGACAGTGAGGTGAAGCGGGTGACACCAAATACTCAGACGAAGAAAGCTTCGATGAATCTGCTAAGAAGATAAAAATATCTCTCATACGCAGGACCATTTCTTCAGATAGCTGATTGGGATGCTGCCAAAGGTTCTCCACAATATAATTGTTATCAATAGCAGCCTCTGCTAGAAATAGATCATCCATGTTTTCTTCTGCTTCATCTTCATTGCAAAGCCTAGCAATCTGAAACATAAACTAGATTGTTAATCTTTCCCTTTCCCTTTGCAGAATAAGATAAACTACAGAGGAATCACTGGCATAACACTTAAAGATATACATGGCATAGTCACTGGCATAACACTTTAACGATATATGACAGTACCGGTTCTCTTAAGTAAGCCAAAGAGCAATCGAAAAGTGAAGTTTTGGGACATGGAGAATGCTTTAAATGGTACTCAGCAAGAAGTCGCTCATTCCTCTCCTGACTAAGCTGATATTGTAATGACATAAATTCCTGTTCAAGCTTTGACACTGTAATCTCCAGAACAGCTATGCCATCTAAAAGCTCCTGGACCTGAAATCCAAATTTAGGAGATTGAGAAAAGAACATAAAGACGCAAGAGATACCATGCAAAGGGACGCCAACCTTATCTGGAAGCTTTCTGGGAGAATTAGAGATAGGTGAACCAGAGCGTTCAACAGCACTTGCAAGAGCCAAGTGCAATTCAGTTTCTTCCTGCAACTGTTGCTGCAAATTTTTAACCTGTATTATCCAAGAAGTAGTATGTTGTATGAGCATGAGATCTCAATAATGCACGGGGTTGATTGTTTCTTTTTTTTTTGATATAGCACGGGGTTGATTGTTACTAGCCCTCTTAAGGGAAAACCATAACTTGAATATCCCGACAAGTCTATAACGATTCATTAGAACAAGTGCTTCTTTCTAATCACATCCATGTTATGTTAATCATGTTTCCCCTTTGCTCACCCTCAGTCAAGTTTCTATTGCAATGCAACACGAAGGCTTTGTTGCTGAATAAATCCGAATCACCTTGCCACAGGTTTTAATAAAAAAGAGAGTCAAGGAAAACGCCTAGAATTCAATAATCTCGTGTATACGAATCACCTTTCATAATACACTTTTCTAGAACATGCCACACTTGTATGAATTCAAGAAATCATAAATGTCAAAAGAAAATTGAACTTTACAACAATAGCTGGAGATTTTATGAATCAAAGAACCATGACATCAACTTTGAACAACTAAAATCCCACATAACCTTAATAAAAACTTAACATACAATCTCCAACAACAATCTTTTTAGGAAGCAAACAGATGAAGACTAAGCTAAAATGTAGTGAAAGAAATCTATGTCATAACTTGCAAAAGAGAAGGAGAATGTGCAGATACATATGCAAAGTTTCTTACTTCTTCTTCAAGATGGTATTTATAATGACACATCTGCTCACTTTTCTCTTGTCTACTCCTTTCGTGAGGCTTAGCATCCTCCTGAGACAACAACAGGGTTTCAGTCTTTCAGAATCTAAGAACCTTCACCAAGTCTAAATATAGGCACCAAATAACTCAGATAGTAATTTGCACTCTGAAAATTACATAAACATAAATCAGGGAGCAGAATATTAGCTATGCAAAATGCATATTACCTCCAACTCAGAACAAGAGTTGCAAGAAGGATTATCCACGGCTGAAAATGACCTACTCCAAACCTTGCCGCTTTTCCATTGCAAATACCTATTAATAGAACTTGCCCTGCAAAACAACACAACACCACATCTACCATTACAAAAAGAAGAAAAGCATACACAGCAATTGAAGAAGAAGAGAAAGAAGAAGACCCACCACTTGATTGGTAATGGTAAAATTAAATCCCCAGTATTACCACCATTGCAATCTCCACTCTCATCAATGCTATTATTTTCAGGGCTTTGAGTTTGAACATGATGGTCTTCATCCAAAGCTGCAGCCTTTAGGCAAAGCATCACTCCAGAGAGAGAGAGGGAAAAAAACTAATGAACACCCAGATGCAAGCAAAGCAAGTGAATTTTAGTTAAAGTTCACCATCATTGCTTCATTTCTTCATCTTGGACTGCTGGCACCATGGGAATCTATTAACTCCACTCCACAAATAAAGACTGCTCCTTTGAGAAAGGAAAAACAAGGAATTGTTTTCAACTGCAACAACCAACGAAAAAGGACAAACTACAAAGAGAAAGTGGGGCATGAGAGTGTCAATAACAAAATACTAAGAATAAAGTGAACCCGGTTCAACAGTTGATGGAAATGTGGGATCTATTATACTCATATGTTCCTCTTCCTCTCTGCTTTTAGGGCGGGAGTTTCATAAAACCGACAATACTCACATGCCCTTTTCGCTCTTTTCAGTTCGTTTAATTGTTTGTTCTATTTTATATTCTTGCTTTTACCTTTTAGCAATCATACGATGTCGTTCTTGACATTTGAAAATATTGTTGTTGCTTGCATCATGAGCCATTACATGAGTTGTCGGAAAGAATTTTTTTTTATAATTTTATTCTTAAATGATTCACATTCGACCATAAATATAAGATTTTTTTTAAAATGATGTGATTTATGTGATCTGGAATTTTTATCGAATTATAAATCGTCTATCTTTTTCGGTGTTCTTTTATACATAGATTAGATTATGAAAATCTAACTATTTTTATTGGTCTTAAACATAACTGCAGCTGCTGTAGGGGACGAGTTCTTGGCCAGGGACATAATATTTCAGAACACGGCTGGACCATCGAAGCACCGAGCAGTGGCACTGCGTGTGGGATCAGATTTTTCAGCATTCTACAGGTGTGACATGTTGGCATACCAGGACACTCTGGTCCACAGACTTCTCCAGTTATATACCGGATGCTTTATAGCCGGCACCGTCGATTTCATATACGGAAATGCGGAAGCTGTGTTCCAAGACTGTACATCCATGCTCGTCAACCCAATCCGAACCAAAGGAACATGGTCACGCGCAAGCCTGCGATGATCCGAACCAGAACACCAGGATAGTGATCCAGAAATGCAGGATCAGTGCACACGGGGTTTAGAAGCCATGAAGGCCAATTCTTGACTTATTTAGGGAGACCATGGATTGGAAGCTATATTCCAGAACCATTATCAAGCAATCTGTTATAAGTGATATCATTCATCCCGCCGGTTGGTTCCCGTGGAATGGTGATTTCACACTCGACGCACTGATGTACCGGGAGTATCAAAACACTGGCCCCAGTGCAGACACGTCAAGTAGGGTTAACTCGACAGGGTATAGTGTGATCAGCAATGTATCGGAGCTGCAAGCTATACCGCTCGGAATTTTATTGCCGGAGCTAGTTGGTTAAACACCACTGGTTTTCCATTCTTTCTTGATCTTGGGGCGACGATAGCTGAAGTCTAGCAATAAGTTGGTATTTGGTGAGTTGAATGTAATCATGTTCATGTACCTTAACGAAGGCAATGCATTTCTATTTTGTACCCAAACTATGTGGTGACTGAATTCAAGCCATTTTTAGCATGTGGTTGAAAGCAATTGAAGCCCAATGTCAATGGCTGGGAGAGAAAAAAGTGTATCGTTCGTTAAAATTGCAAATAATACTAACGAACTTTTAAATAGATTACCTGAAACGTCTCCTGTCCAGACTCGATTCGAATGATTCACAGCAGTATGAATCCGAACAAGTGCAAGAGCGACACCAAAACTGAATTCTCATTACGTTTGTTGATTCTCCTCTCTGCCTTAGCTTGAACCTAAGGCAGAGAGATCTCTCTGCCTCAACCAATGATCGATAAAAATGGCGTTTCAAGATTTTGATATAATACAAGAACGTCGGAGACAAGAGAGGCGACGGACACTCAAGAAAAGATTAATAATTGCCTTGGTAGTTCTCTTTGTCCTTGGTGGTATTGCGGTGGTTGTAGCCGTTGCTTTTGGTTCTACGAAAAATGACACCAAGGATAGCAACAAGAACGTAAACAAAGGCAATAATAATAATCATCCATCGACCCCATCAACTGCATCAGCAGCTCCAGCTCTGACTCAAACTGCAGCACCCCAATTGACATCTGTTTGCGAGGGTTCAACTTACAAGAGCTTATGCACAGACACCCTTGCGAAGACAACAGCACAGAATCCGAAAGCAGCGACTGATCCCAAAGAGCTTGTCAAGTCTTTCATCACATCAACGACTGAAGAACTTGACAAGGCCTTTGCCAAAGCCGGTACTATCCGATTGAATACTGAGATGGAGAAAAGAGCGTTTGATGTTTGTAGAGAAGTGGTGGAAAATGCCAAGGAAGAATTGCGTAGTTCTTTTGATGGGGCAGGAACTATTGTTCTGGGGAAGCCACAAACCAATGGTGACTTGAACAATTGGTTAAGTGCTGTAATGTCGTACCAGGAAACATGCATTGATAGCTTCCCTGAGGGACCATTGAAGCTCCAGTTCAAGACTACCTTCAACTCTAGCGAGGGTCATACTAGCAATTCCCTAGCCTTGATTAGCCATTTGGCTGGGTTGACGAACCTACCTAAGGTGCAGCCAGCCCCCAAACAGGTGCAATCATCCCCCAAACATGTGAAGCCAGACCCCAAAACGGTGCAACCAAACTCTAAACAGGTGAAGCCAGATCCCAAAGCGGTGCAGCCAGACCCCAAACAGGCGAAGCAAGACCCAAAACTGGTGAAGTCAGACCCCAAAACAGTGCAGCCAAACCCCCAACAGGTGAAGCCAGACCCCAAAGCGGTGCAGGCAGCCCCCAAACAGGTGAATCCAGATCCCAAAGCGGTGCAACCAGCACCCAAACAGGTACAGCCAGCCCCAAAAGCTGTGCAACCAGCACCCAAACAGGTACAACCAACCCCCAAACAAGTGCAGCCAGCCCCCAAACGACGCCTCTTACAAACTGGATTTAAGTTATTGGCCGAGGATGGGCTTCCCAGATGGATGAACCATGAAGAACGCAAGCTGTTGAAGGATGAGGAAGGTGCACTGCCAAAACCAAATGTAATCGTGGCACAAGACGGTACAGGAAAGTTCAAAACAATCAATGAAGCACTTGCTGCCATACCACCAAAACACCAAGGAAGGTGTGCTATATATGATAGTGATTCATCATTGAATTCACCTGATCATTTCCTTTATAATTCTCATAAATATTGATGTTTTCTCACTTTCATCATGCATGCAGGTATGTAATATTTGTCAAGAAAGGAACATACATTGAAACTGTAACCGTTGCGAAGCACATGGTGAACCTAACCATTTATGGTGAAGGACCACAAAAGACCATTATCATAGGGGCAAAGAATTTTGTTGATGGAATCCCCACTTACCATACAGCAACTTTCGGTATGTTGGCGATGACTTCAACCTCTGGATTAAAATGGTTTAGTATGCAAATCCGATGACTCCAGTTTCAGAAACTTGTTCACTTTCATTCCAACTTTGAAATTTAATGGGATTTTTTTTCAGTGGCTGCTGGTCCTGGATTTATAGCAAGAAGCATAGGATTCAGAAACACTGCAGGGGCCGAAAAACATCAAGCAGTGGCAGCTAGAGTTTCAGCCGATAAGGCAATTTTCATCAACTGTCGCTTCGAGGGGTTCCAAGACACCTTATACACACATACTCACCGCCAGTACTATCGAAATTGTGTGATCGTTGGCACCATCGATTTCATCTTTGGCGACGCGGCCGCGGTGTTCCAGGGCTGCACGATTTACGTAAGGAAACCCAGCGCTAACCAAAAGAACATTGTCACAGCCCAAGGGAGGAAAGACAAGTTCGAAACAACAGGCATTGTGTTACAAAACTGTAAGATATTACCTGAAGAAACATTTAAACCCTTCATAAAGCAGTTCAAGAGCTACCTAGGCAGGCCCTGGAAGCAGTACTCAAGGACCATCATAATGGAATCACAGATCGAGGGTTTCATCGACCCTGCAGGATGGCTCGAATGGGAAGGCAACTTTGCACTCGATACCCTTTTCTATGGAGAGTTCAAAAACACGGGACCTGGCGCAAACACTCAAGGTAGAGTGAAATGGGCAGGCAGAAAGGATATTACCAGGGAAGAAGCCATGGCATATACAGTGGAGACATTCTTACAAGGCACATGGGTAAAGGAAGCAGGCGGCCCTGTTCGTATGGGTCTGGGGAGTTGAGATTTTGTCATTTCATTTAATTAGCAAGCGTTCCCTTGAGTTGAAAAAGACTCGAGCGTAATGACATTTTATTTAATTTTATTTTTTTACATGCTTGAACTAAATTAATAATCTAATACTGTGATATTATATATCAGAAGGCTTAGTATAAAAAAACAAAATAGAAAATATACACTGTACTTTACTGTCAGATCCTTCTTCAACTTCAACTGTGCTTATGTAGAAAAGTTTCCTGTCAATGTTGTAAGATTGGATTATTTTGGTTCACCAAGTGTAATGTTATATTTTGGAATGATATTTGACTCTAAGTTTTACTTTTACTATTTTAATAATTCAATTAAAAAAAGCTTACCCTTGGTTCTCAAAACTGAGCCGTTGGCCTCTTCAGTTGTATTAGACTGTCAGGTTTTGATGCCAAGGTTATATACAACGAAATGGACAGCAAGATTTTATAATGGCTTCCGAATTTCAGCGAGCTCAATGCAAACAAGAACATAAATCTGGTATGCAGACAGCTACAAAAACATATTGGTCTATAGAATTTCGCTCGACATTTGCATTGAGCTAAAATGGGTCAGTCCTTACATCAGAAACACCTCCTGGAGAAATCTGGAATCGAGCTTCAGCCTCTGTCAAGCAAGGCGAACTTATTACTTTGCAAATTCGCTCCTTCCCTCTTCCCTTCCGAAGATCCCATCTATTGCCAACAAGAGCTAATGGTTAGCAGCTGTCAAATAGGAGTCAGGAAAGTGGAGTATTAGGTCTTTCAATATCAAACCTTGTTGTGGAAGCATGTGTCATGATGTTACCGCCAATAGGCTTGATTTGAGGTCCAGCAAAGATTGCTGAACCATCCACTTGGGAAACTATTTGGCCAAACTACAATAGCAGACAATGCCAGGGGGAAACATAATTTACAAGTGATAGGAAGGGTGCAATTCCATAAGTTTAAAATACATGATAAACTGATAGTAATAATCATAGCATGAAAGAAATTCATTGATTATACTAGTAGAAATAACGATGTAAACGCCCTACCTCATCTGTCAACTTCTGAAGGCTCTTGAGGAATTTTGCAAGGTGCATTTGTCGGGCAGATAGTTCTCATCCCTCTCAGTAAAATATGTTCTATAGAGGGCAGTAGCGCTATCAATTATCATAAGTGCAAACCTGCAGAGAAATCAATCAAATTATCAATCTTATTTGCAGCTTGACAGTAGATTAATGTGCACAATGTCAAGCAATGAAGTATGTTGACAGTACCACCATCATTGAAGCTGCTTCTAGCAAAAGCCTTGACTGATGGTCAGTGTTATATGCTCTAGCATAAGCCACATTCTCCAGACATCAGCACCATTCAGTCCAAACCTGCAACATTCAACAGTTTAACTATCAGCACTGCATACAGTGGAGCAGCATCACCATATTCATGTAGCCATATATCACCTCTCCGCTATCTGTCAGAGTCTTTGTGGTCTGAAAATACCTTCAGCTTCTATGTACATTGTTTTTCCCTCGCTACCTCCTTAATCTAATAGAAGCTGAAACACCAAAGAAAATTAGAAGCTTGCCTTTCCAAATTGACTTACCGGGTATCATAACGAATTTGCAATAACTTAAAACGAAAAAGAACAGCTCTCACTTGGCATGTTACACACAATGTGTGACAAAGTTGAGTCTTTCCAGAACAGAACTCGCCATATATCTCAGTAGTAGATGCCGTCTCAATTCCACCTATTGTAGAAAAGTTGGGTGAGCGTGTAACAGTACAGAAAATTAATTAGCTAGCAGAAAAATTGGTTTACAGTTCTTGAGTCTTAATTTGTTGAACAAGTAGTGAATTTCAAGGTGTGTTTAGAATCAAAGCCAAAAAATACAAAGGCGTCAGGGCACACAGAACTTCCAAAATTTTATCTAGTTCGCTAGAGCCAAATGTTATCTGAATTATCTCCAGCCTCTGAGCATGGAGCTGGCCAGAACTAGTGAAACCCAATGGGACCAGTTTGGAGGCTGCCAAGTAGATTAAACTTGCATTCCAGTTAATAGAATCTCGATCAACCTTAGCTAGGAAATATTATAGCTTGTTTATGAACAAAAACATATAAAACTTTCAAGAAAAGTTAACAGAAAATCACCCACCTAATAACCAGTCGAAATCATATAACCCATTTGTTCCAATATTAGGTAAAAGAAAGGTAAAAACGAAATTGAAAAGAACCCATTCTGAATAAAATCTAAAAGCAGTGAAAAGGATAAATAAAACAACTTTTCGGCAACTTGGAGAAAACCCCACATATTAAAGCATCTTGTTTTTCAATAGAATTAAACAAAGAAACAAAATCTTGAAAATGGCTTATTTTTTTCACCCGAAGTTGCTCCACGAGGAACTGACCGTGATGTATCTCCTCAAGCTCCTCCGGCTGTTGATGTCGTTGTTCCATCCTCTGTTTTCTCTGCTGTTCCATTTGTCTTGGAGAAAAGAGAGTTTCAAAGGATCTGTTTAAAGATCCAATCTTGAAGAAAAGAGAGGAAAGAAAATGAAAGGAAGAGAATTTCGAAGGATCTGTTTAAAGATCCAATCTTGAATATGAGCGTGGAGGGAAAGGAAGAGACTTTCAAAAGAGTTAAAAGGGGAGCGGCGCGCCAAATGATTACGGACCGGACCGGACTGTCGGAGGATTTATAGAGCACTCATCATTTAATGGGCACAAAAGTTTTCTAATTAATTGAATTTTTTTATTTCTAATTAAAATTTTAAGATTCGAGTTTTATAATATAAATATATATTAAAATTTTATTTTTAATTTAATTATCATAATATTGTAATTGTAGTGTTACGATTGAGAATAATTTTTCGCTTCATTATTTCGTAATTGTGCAGTTTATAATTACTTATTTTAATTATGATTTTCATCCTTATATTTTATAAAAGTTTAGAAATTAATTGGATAATTCTGTTAAACTTTGACTTTAAAACAATAGCTTAATGATTTATATGGACGAAATTAATAAAGAATTTATATACAAGTATCTAATTGTATAAGCGTTCTAATTTTAAGGTTTAAAAATTTATAAAGATTTTAAGGTTTATAGTTAGGTTTAAATAATAGCTTTAACAATTTATATGGACGAAATTAATATTTTAAATTATGATCAAAATCGATTCAAGTTTAAAAAATCCATAAAAACTATTGATTTCAAATCCAAAATGTATCATAATCAAATAGTTTAAAATAATTAGAGCTTCATTTAATAAAATTCAATTTAAAAGCGTTCGACCCAAAATAAATAAGAGTTACAAATAAATATGGTTCAACAAGTACTAGCCCACTACCTCAATAATCTGTATTCTGACGTTAAGTTGATGTTGGAATCACAATCTTGATGGTGCTCGTTCGATCCAACTTCACCTAACCTACCAACGAAAACACATTTTGAAACGTTGAGTTACAAAAATTCAGTGAGTATACCGACACTTGGCCAACATCATGCATATCATAAAATAAGTAATGCAAGATATGATGGTTCTATCATACTCACCTAACACATGTCATAATGAGATGTATACTAACGCACACAGTATATACATGTTAAACCAAAATCAAAACATAAGGTAGTGAGGCCCGCGTCCACACAACATCGGGATCCTACACTACGAGCAGGGCTCGCGTCCACACGATATCAAATCCTATACTCAAGGATGAGGCCCGCGTGCACACAACATTGGGATCCTACATTCGGGATTGAAGCCCGCGTCCACACAACATCGAGATTCTCCAAATCTCATACCATTGAGTATCTTCGAATGAGGCCCGCGTCCACACAACATCATGATCCTTCATTCAGAATAATCTTTAATACATCACCCGAAATGTTATATCAGATGACCTTCTTTATGTTATAACACTATTTTGGATATCCGGATTTTCATCACAAAGACTCGACCACACAAAAATGAGCCCCTTAGGATTTTCACATCAAAACATACTACGATTAAGCCAAAGACCAAGATTTGAGCGTTTATCATCATATCGAATTTATTATCACAAAAACTCGGTTTTAATATCCATTTTGTGGCTTAAATAACTTATAGAAACCTATGTCATGATTTATCGACCCCCAAACTTATCTCCTAAAAACTTAGGCAAAACTGTTTAGGTGTTTCGATACACCTATACGGGGTATCGAAACACCCTAATATAGAAGGTGTATCGATACGTCTTGACGACTCTTTCGAGTTGACCAAAAGAAAGCCTACCCATTTCGATGCGCCCTATATAGGGTATCGAAATGATTTGCTACTGAAATTTTGAGTATCGAAATGCCCACCTAGGGGTATCAAAATAATTTGTTACTGAAAAATTCGATATCGAAACACGGGCATGACATTTCAAAACACCTACCTTCTAAGCCTTAGTTTTTTTCTCTACGGTATCGATACGCGATCACCCGATATCGTACGCCTGCACCCAAAAATTGCTAAGAACCCACGTCTCTACCTAAACTTAAATCATTCAATCTCAAATTATCTCTACACATTATTAGAAGAGTTTAATGTTTCAATCAGTTTTAAGCCTTATAACATCTTACTACGAAAATCATCATTAAAGGGCCCTAAACTACCAATCAATCATTTATACATACACACCACATGCAATGCAACCTACTCATGAGACGTTTTATGCAAATAAGAGTTGGAGGGGTGCCAACCTTAAGCAAAAGCACAACAATTACATACTCCTCTTTTTCAAGTCGTTTCTTTGCCTAGCTTCCTTGAAGGCTCACCCACTCCTTTCTTTACAAGAAAGAAATTAAATTAACTATTAGACTAAGCTTGTTGAGATTTCAAGAACTGAAAATTTGATTAAAACGGAGAAAAAAACTCTCAAACACTCATTCCTGGATTTGAGCCTACTCCTACTCCAACAATCTTATTTCACCAAAATCAATCATTTTTATATTGACTCGTAAATCTCTTGATACTCTACTACTTACCCTCAAGTCACAAAACGAGACTTTCAACCAAGAACAATAAAGCTTGAAACTTCAACTCTCTTTCACTTAGTTTGAAGGGAGAAGAAGATGAAGAGAAAAACAATAGATGATGAAGTCATCTCTAAACCCCTCTGCATAACAAAACTCTTTCACCTTGTTCTCTTTGTCCTCACAAGAGAAAAGACCAAAAAGTCTCTCAATAACCACTTTGGGTCAAAGATAACCCCAAACCAAAGCCCACAACCAAACCACCACTCAAAACTAAGTCCCAACAAAGCCTAAACGTCAAAGTTCAACGTTTTAGGTTAACCAACACTTGAATCCCCAAATTCGGTTCGTTAAATTATTTAAATTTATAAATTAAAAAAAGTAAATATATTATTATAAAAAATTTTATTAATTAAAACGTCACCTTTTTAACATTCGTAAACGGCTCAATATTAAATTAAAATAAAATAAAAATTTTAATATCATTTTAACGTATTTAAAAATTTAGTTAATATTATTAAATTTTAATGATTTTTACCCTTTATTTATAAACAAATGTAATATCTTCTTAATTTTTCTAATACTGAAATGTGAATTGAAACCGAAAGATTCACTTCTAATTTTGCCAAGGGAGCAGAAAACAAGCCCTAATTCTTAGTATCTCATTTCTGCTTGAGATTTGAGTGCTATAATTACTAGCTTAATTCCTTGTCGTTTCAAGATCTAACCTCTCATCCTTGTACAAGATGTTGTTGTAGAGCTGAATCGAACACCGCAGTATAAAAGGCACGGAAGCAGCCGCGATGACGTATCGAAACTTGACGGATTCTTTGGGGGTGACAGCGAAAATCGCAGAACCGTAAGTGACCATCATGGAAATCGTAGCGATAAGAACCTCGAGTTGGAAAGGAAATCCGTGAGTGAGAGAGATGATGACAAGCACAGAGGCGGAGAGAGCGAAAGTGTTAGAAATCAAGAAAACATAGTAGGCTCCCTCCTGGGCTGCGTAGATTGCTCGGCCAGCAAAATGGCCGTTGTCGTTATCTTGCCATACGCCGCCGGGAGGATTGACCCCGGCTTGGAAGGTAACGGATGCTATGAGAGCTGCAACGACTAACATAATGTTCCGGACATCTCCAGGCTTGTCCACGCCTTCTTCATACCGGAAACGCTTGTACCAGCTCCTCCCTGTGCTTAAACGGTGGATCATTTTCACTAGTTAGGTAACAACAATCCCTAATTTTTGTTATTAATTGGATTAGATTTTCGTAGAATATATAGGAGGAACAACAGTGGAAATGAAGGAGGCAATTTTTTTTATTTGGAAATGGAAGGAGAAAAAGGAAAATATACTGGAGATGTATTCTTTAGGAAAGTACCATGCAACCCATGTGATGTTGACTTGGCAATTTAATAATATGCAGCACAGGAGCTCTTTCCATAAATGAAATATCAAGGTGATTTGGTGACAATGTGAGTGTTTATCAAGTAAATGGATTGTAAATTGTCTCGATTCGTGTTTGTTAAGAAATTTATTATACGAATCGATTTGTTGTTTGTTAAATTCGTTAAGATTGTACTCGATTTGTGCTCGTTAAAATATTTTATTACTAGATTCGATTTGTTGTTCATTAAACTCGATTTGTATCCCGTTAAGCTCACTAAAAAACTTATCTTATTTTTAACTAAAAGTAAAATTTAATAATACTATATGAGGATTAATATTAACACATTAATAAATTTAACCAAAAATATTAAAAATTTATTTTTTTAACTAAAAGTAGAATTTAATAATATTATATGAGGATTAACATTAATATTAATTAATAAATTTAACCAAAAATATCAAAAGTATATAAAATACTTTTAAAGTTTAAATTCTAAAGTAACAATCCATAATATACCAAACTAGCATATTAAAGTTAAAGTAACAATTCATAAATTAATAATTATTATTAAGATTTATTTTTTTGAATAAAATAATTTTAAAGTAATTACTAAAGAATATTTTAAAAATTTAACGATCCGCTTGCGAACTTCTCGAGTCGAGTTAGACTTTTCTTGACTCAACTCGTTAAGGTCTTGAGTCGAATTAATCCTAATTGAGTATTTATCGAGTTTTGACCGAGTTTAGCTCACAAGCTGCTCAACTCGTTAAGCACCCTTAGTCTCCTATGCTTGATGAGTTGAATTGCTTGTGAGCTCTTCGAACTTCACTCGATCAAAATTTGATAAATATTCGATTCAGGTTAACTTGATTAAATTTATTAATATATGTTAGTAATAAACTTATATAGTATTATTAAATTTTATTTTTAGTTAAAAATAAGGTAAATTTTTAGTGAACTTAACAAGTAACGAGTCAAGCAATAAATTTTTTAACGAGCACAAGACAAGAACAATTTTAACAAGCAACGAATCGAGTCAGACAATAATTTTTAACGAGTATGAGTTGAACACTGTTCAACTCGTGATCAACTTGCTTAATAACCATCTCCGATTGGTAGTATTTTTGCAAAAATAGAAAATATTCAAATTTTAGATTGTATACTTTAAATACAAAGAATTGAGTAGAAGTTTCCTTTCCATTGCCCAAAGGGCAGCAAGCTCAGGGAACCATTCATACACTAATTGTGCACCTATGAGGCAGATTATTAAGGAGATAAATAAAATAAACTAAAATAAAATAAAATAATAGGAGATGCATATTGTCACGGGGTCAGAGTTTTGACGCAGGGACAATCACCCCGTGCGGCACCTCAGGCCTCTCGCACACCCGAGGTTCAGCCTTAACCATCTCGATGCTTACTGGTTTCGCCCTCCCATGGGCTCATCAGGGAAGCGGGGACAGCTCCCGACCAGTGTGGTGCGCGATCAACACGCTCATCCGAAGATAGGACGGCTGCTCGGTACGTACTACACCCTTAATGCTATCCCGCTCCCAAGAGTTAAGCACAACCAGAAAGCATCTCACCCGGTCCCGCGTTGCTACGATACACAGACCGTGACAATCTCCCCCACCTGATTCATGCACGCCCTCGTGCATGGGGAGGAAACTCTTTCCCTTCTGGAAAGTAGCCAGGAACTAGTGTGCAATTCTCCCAAACTCACCCACTAACTGGGGCCGCCCTCCACTGTTGGGCCAAGGTCTGCTCGCAACCACCTCATGGCCACTCGCCACTTCAACAAGGTGTCCCATTGTAGTCGACTTGCAACCACCTCATGGCCACTCGCCACTTAGACAAGGTGTCCCATTACTGTCTACTTACAACCACCTCATGGCCTCTCGCCACTTAGACAAGGTGTCCCATTGCAGCACGACCATCTGGAGAACTTTCGCTGCGGCTTCCTGCCTACCCGTCCTCGTCTCAATATCTTTCTAGAGGACCCACTTGCGAACACCCTCTTCTCATTAGGGTGCGAGCTTCACTTGCTCGTCCACACGACTCGCTCCGCAGCACATGGGGCGCTTGGCAAACTCGACAGCTAGCACACAGCCACGCTCTGATACCATCTGTCACGGGGTCAGAGTTTTGACGCAGGGACAACCACCCCGTGCGGCACCTCAGGCCTCTCGCACACCCGAGGTTCAGCCTTAACCATCTCGATGCTTACTGGTTTCGCCCTCCCATGGGCTCATCAGGGAAGCGGGGACAGCTCCCGACCAGTGTGGTGCGCGATCAACACGCCCATCCGAAGATAGGACGGCTGCTCGGTACGTACTACACCCTTAATGCTATCCCGCTCCCAAGAGTTAAGCACAACCAGAAAGCATCTCACCCGGTCCCGCGTTACTACGATACACGGACCGTGACAATATACTGAAGATGATACATAAAATGTGACTGCCATTTAACAATTACAATTGGACTGAAGTAAAAAGAAAAAAAAAAGATGCAAAAATGAATTTAAACTAATGGTAAGAAGTGTGTGTGTGTATATATGAATAGAGGGAGATGGGGTATTGAACTTACATCTTGACATCTATAGACAAAAGGATTCAGATAGAGCATTCAACAGAGTTGCCACCTTGTGTCTTTGCTTGGCAAAGGTCTGTCTGTGATCGACTAGGAACAATCGACGGAGGAGACCACTGATCTGGAACCATGAGAAAATAAGCAGTCATGGCTTTCCGGAACCGTTTCTTGTACTGTTGAGGCGAGATCACTGTCGGAGGTGCGTTTTTAGGCCCACCAAGGATGCCTGAGGTCTTAACCCAAGTTTCAAGGTGCTTGTCCCATGTGTATTGCCTCATGAAATCAATGATTCCAAGAACAAGCTCATGTTTTTCTTCGTCCACGCCAACCAGTAATGAATAATCCATTACATCAACCAACTGTTCCAAAAACATATATGTAGTTATTGGGGAAAATATTAACAAATCAGACCGCCAGATCGATTCATTTAGCTTATATATGCATAGCAGAAATAGGAAGAGCCCATCGTCATGTAGCTTATAGCATGAAGAATGCTAATGAGAAGGGGGAAAAAAGATCCTACACCGTGCCTTACAGACCACACCTGACTACATTACCCACCATTGTTTCTTTCATTTCATAATGATAAGTACCAAAATATCATTTATAAAATATAAAGAAAATATATAGAACAGTATGTGTAGCACAATGACATAAAACGAGAAGTTAAAATCCGACTTACAGCGAGAAAGGAAGTGTCATTCCAGACAGCCCTCTCCAACAACCGCTTCGCTTGGCTTCCAACAAAAATTGGAGAAGTCGGCATTGCTTCAATCAGATTTTGATCCAGAAGAACTTTGTTGCTGTCACTTGTATCAGGATTATACCTTGATCGTGAAGATCCTTTAAGGTCATAAAGTTTCGTAATCTTACGTCTGAACAGAAGATTTTCCATCACCAAAACATCCATTTTTGATTCCTTCCCTGCTTTAAGATGCTTTGATGAAACCTTAAAGACAATGACACCAGAAAATTAAACCAAAAATCAAGGTATAATTATAACCAAACAAGACAGGCTAGTTTTGGTTTAGGAAACTGCAAGATAAAGCAGATAAAACTTGAAAATCTTATAACGCACACTTAGGCTTCTCATATCTCAGGCTTCGTAACATCAGAATATCATGTGTAACCACAAGCATATCTGGACACATCTAAAATGGAGTTCATATACGAATCAGTAAGGAGATGCACGTGCACAAACACATACTTGAAATAAACTGGTCCAAACTTGACAAGATAAACTATGGGTTGAGATACTAAAACAATATTTTTTCCCCCAGAGAATTATTGTAAAAAATTCACTCCTGAAGCTCAACTACTCTGAAGAATACCTGATATATGCCCAAAATCTTTGCCAGGCAAGTAGGGCTTCTAGTATCGATTGAATCAGACAAATACTTGAAATAAACTGGTCCAAACTTGACAAATGATTCTAGTTCTGTCTTTGTGACTTGTTTGATGATAAATCGATCATCTAAAGTTTTTGCAAAGAAGACTTTGCTCTTGCCACCTTGGGCATCCCACTTCTTACAACGACTGAGAGACCGTATAAAATCCATCTCAGAAGGGCAGCAAGTCCTCCTCAAGCTCTCAAACCGCTTTGCATAATAACAAGTTACTGAATACTTCACCTTCCCAAGGGGGCCATCATCGGTAAAAGAAATTCTGGCATGCAAATTTTCAGTGTATGAGAGGGGGTCAGAAGACAGGGAGCTCTGTGACCCATGCAAAAACAAGACACGATCATCACTAGATCCAAAACTTCTGTAAGTTTCAGATGATACGTCACTAAAAGAATTAAGCGAGAACAGATTCGAATCAAAAAGTGACGATGAAACTGCAGAATCTGCACCATCTTTTCGTCTTTCCAGATCAGACATCTGTGAATGGTAATCTGATGAGACCAGTGCATAAGCTATAATACTAGTGAGCTCATCATCATAAACAGGCACTACTGCGTCATTAACACCAATAGGAAGCAACAACCTGGCACCACTTTGCTTTTCCAACTCCCTAAATGATGAGACGAAGACTGGATTATACTCACTAATATCGAGCTTTTGGACACTGAATGGAGAATTCTTATTAAATAAGTCATAAAATTTTCGAAATGGCATGCTTTCCCAGCTTATGGACTTCTCCAAAGATTCAAGTCCCTTAGTAGGCACAACTGACTGAGGAGAACGTGCCACTTCCACTTCACTTCCACTAGCACAATTTCCCATAGACGAATTTAATGCAGTTGACATATCTGCCGCAGCCGAATCAGGATCAGTGTAACCATTCTCCTTAGGAGGAATACCATCTGGGTTACTTTCACCAGTCCACACTAACTTAAGGGTGTCAGATAAATCTTCCATAATTGGAAATTGCCCATCTGATAGGGAGCTCCTTACAGCTCTTTCAGATTCCAGAGCATTGTGCTGCTCACTGCTATTTAAACTAGAAGAAAGAGAAAATTTATTCTCCTTCCTGTTGTTAAAGTCCTGGTCCATGTCTTTTTCTTTTTGGCCTCCACCTGGCTTGCTAATTTCACCAGTATTGCCTCCTTGATTCATGTTAACATCAAGTTTGTTCTTGACTAGGGCAGAGTCGCAACTACTTAGGACTTTGGTTGACTTGGGACTAACATTCATCTCAACAAGCTGCTCCGCAGAACTTATAGGCTTCAGTCCAAACTTCGGGACGGAATTTATAACTTCCTGGATATTATTGTTAGTCGAACCATAAGCATGAATCAGGCGTTGGTCCCAAATGTAAGAAAGAAAGAGTATTTGCCTGCGTAATTTATTGATCTCAAGAATATCAATAACAGGTTGGCCGACTTTCTCCTCCTTACAAAGAACTTCCTTTAAAGATTCCTAAGGAAAAAGTAAACAAATAAGAAACAAGACAGTATATAAAGCTGGTTTTATCCATGAACGAAAACAAACCCAAAGTGGGGTAAAAGTTAAAACTTCTGGACAGCTTAGTTCAAGCATTAATTATAACCATCAGATAGCAATTGTTGCTCATGGGACTAGGAGAGGGTGCACACATAAGTTTAAATAAACTACCTGGAATTCTTTTCTATCCTTTTGGAGCATTGCTTCCAGTTCTTCGATACAGATTCTTCTTTCAGTTGCCCTTATACCACAATTATTGGACCCTGGACCTAATAATTTCTCTGAAAGCATTTGAAGAGAATTGTACACTTCAGTAAAAAGGAATTCTGCCCTGTTACTTACCTGCAAAACAGTATCAATGATCTTGTAGGTACTATTTGATTCAAGAATAGCTTTACGAACTGGAACAAGGTTTTTGGATAGTCAAACCTCATTTGCTTCACTTTGTATCCATTCTTGATTATCATAATTAAATTCCAGTTTTGATGGTGGAAGATAAACAGAATGAACATCAATAGAAGCATAACGAAAACAAGCAACCATTCTCCCGAATCTGCATGTGGTAAAACAGTAGAATCAGGGGGGACCGACACAACTGATATGCTTCATTTGATTATGTCTAACACCTTTTGAATTCTCTTATAATGTATATCACACTCCGCTAATTAACCCACCCTTTCCTTTCCATCCCCTTCATGGCCAATAACCCTCCTTACCAAGAAACGAGTAGTTGGCTTGAGGAGTCCTAGGATTTCAAGGCAACTATGCACTTTATCTTGGAGCAATAGCCACTTGGCCAAACTCAGGTGTTCCCTTACCATGGAAACCTCATACATATGTGTAAACAGGTACACACCTGACACCTCGTTACTGCTCAACTACATATATGTGATACGAAATCCGTACTGGTATAAATATTAGCACTGAAGACTCGGGCAACCCATAAGGATTTAACACCAGATACAATATACGAAGGGACAACTGTTAATAATCGGTATGCCAAGGGAGAACACCAAAATGAAAACTATGAATTCCAATCAATCAATGGTTCATAGAGAAAAGCAAATTCACTGGTTATAATTTATAAACTAGACAGAAATCACATAATCAGAAAAGAAAGACCAATCCTCCACAAGTGTCATCACTGCAAGTGATTACTACCTCTCATTAGCATGGATCACCGTGTTGATCCATTTAACATAATACTTCGGATTTATTAAGTTAAAGCCTTACCCATAAAATCGAAGACAATCTCTGTGAAGGGAATGACCGCAGCTAGCAACTCTGCTCGCAGCTGCATGGTTAGAAAAACTAAGCTCCAAAAACTTCCCAAAGGACAAACCCCAAGCAGCATCAGACATTACAACTCTTCTTGTCGCTGAAGGGAATCCATTGATCCGAGGGCATTTCAAGCACCTATGCCACATCCAAATCTTGCCTTCCCGTTCCCCTGGTAAGGGAGGATCTGGTAGTTTCTTAACAGATATTATCAGGCTACCTTGTTGATGAGTATAACAATGAACATGTGCTTCAGATGGCATCTCACACGAATGACAATGGAAGTTCTGATAAAAAATAATCTTAAGTTTTAGCAATGAGAAGCAAAGAAGAAGATCAAGTTTTCTACATAACAACAACAAAAATACCTGATCAAACAGATGATCTCGTAAAAATCGCCCCAACGGCTTATCAAAGCTCCCATAGTATTTGATTCGGAAGAGATGAGACCGTTCACACACAGTGCCCTTCCACACACAACGTGTTGATAATGACACCAAAATGCTCTGGTGCTCTGAAGTTGACGGAGTAAACTCTTCCTTTGAGGACCCTGCGTCTTCATTATTGTTAGCAGGCTCTTGTTTTGAGGAAGCCAACTCCGGGCCATCCAGATGATTTGTATCCAACAAACTGTTATCAGCATGATTACTGTCCCGACCTTGCTGTGGTGCTTCTGATAATCTTTGAGAAATAGAATCTGTAGATTTGTAAGGGGGCTTATTGTTGGCAGATACAACTGAGATAACATCTGTGTTGGATTTCTGCAATTCGTTAATAGAATGAGAAGCCATGGGCTTCCTGGAGGATGGGATGGCGAAGCCAGGTACAATGGAAATAGACCTGTCAATACTCGATGGCTTATCGGGTAAGGCAATAGTTATAGGAGACTTTAAAGGAAGCTCTGGAAGTGTGGCACCTTCATCAGCAAGAAATGATGTCTCGAGAGCCAAGTGATAAGCTGCAAAAACTCCATATTGGACAACATGTTTCACTTTTTTCAGTTCATCCCCATCTGCACCCATGAGTAAAATCTGAAACAAAGTTAACCGTTGGACCATATTAGCACCAAAATTTTTTACTTGGAAAAATATTTTTGAATGATTACATGAACCTCCAGAGCTTTATGCAGTCACATTGTATGCATCATACCATCCAAAAAGCTAGCAAACAACCTAACTGCAAACAGCCACAATAGTTTCCACTGCACTAAATCTAAAAGTTATTATGCATGACAAAGAAAATCTAAGTGGACTATCGCTGCCACAAGGTTCTGTAATTGATGTAGTTGTAGAAGATGATTTGGAGAAGATGAATATCAGAAGGCATGTTAAGGTGGAAGATGGATTCTTCCACACGCAAGTTATAGGCCAACCAAAAGAAGCTAGATGGCTGAATTTCCGTTTTTCATTTTAACAAAGGAAGTCATGTTGTCACCTGATAATAAAGGGAATCGATCAATCAGCAGAACCTGAGTATGGTTGCTGTAAAAACAAATTGTTCCAACTTCCAAGTACAAGTTATGGTCAGATGAGGCTCAAGAAAATGTCCATTTTTCTTATTGCAGTTATAACTTCCAAGTACTATAACTGTGAGTTTGGGATGGAATCACGGGTGATGGATGGGAAAATCACTCAAACCGAACAAAGGGTGCTTGGAACCTTAGGACTCATTAGAGAGACTCAAATCTCTTTTAGGGTTTTAATAAATACTCTTCTTTGTTTTAAATAAAGATTACAGTAATTAAAGAAAGTATATCAAACTAAATAAAGTCCTACCGAACACAACTATTTTAAGAGTACTAAGAGTTCACAACAGTTAGTCCTGGTAGAAAAGGCTAGCAGACGGTAGTTGCTCCACATTTGCTTCAGTGACAGAATTAAACTACTGGACTCAGGTCAAAGACTACAATGAATGTTGAATGGACTCCATAATTGCTCATTAATGTCATATAGTGTGATGATCTATTAACCCCATTTTTAGGCTTAACAAGAGCTTGTTTTTAGACTTTTTTTTGAGTCTCCTCAAGCATTTACATTGCCGAGCACGTGGTGCCTTTAAAGTTGTTTATACATTCTCATATTTGTTAAAAAAAATGCATCTTCAGTTACAGTGAAAAACATCAACAAAATAAAAGATTACCCAAGTAAAACGTGTAAATAATAACCATACTTGTCATGCAAAAGTTTTGTTTAAAACAGCAACATATACTGGAAAGATTTTCCATATTTGTCAGCACTAGAGAATGGATATGTGTACCATGTATACAGAAGGACTTACAGTATAACCCAGAGGTTTTGGGCAACCCTCAAAAAACATCAGTGTCTTTGTCAATTTTTTCCCACCTTGCCCAGCACTTCCATGTCCCTCAAAAAATTTCTCCACGTGGAACACATCACAATAACCCAACTTTGGTGATGTCAGATGATCAATGGATGGAACAATTTGAGCACCAGTGCAGCGGGCTATACGCTCTAAGAGTGGCCTCTTAATATTGAGAACAAGTGATATGTCGTTGGCAAGAAGGTATTCTTGAGCATACCGAGACACGGATTTCTCCACCAAAAGAACATTAGGATGATGTGCGCCAATTTTAGCAACTGCCATCTTCAAATGATCCATTTCCTAGAAAGGAGAGTAAGCTAACAAATATTAGCTTCAATTGTTTCATGTTCTAGGAGATAGGAGTCAAAGGAATGTTCCTGTTTAACCCTTATTACAAACCTAGGTTAATTAACAAAACAAACTAGAAGGGAATAGTTAGAAATACAAACCTGTTGTAGCAATGTATCAAAACTTGACAAGTGATTAGAAATACGCTGATATTCCAAAGCTCCTCCAAGAATTAGAACACGAGGTTTATCTATTTTTGAAGTCATTCGTCGATGAGCTACATTTTTCTTACAAACAACTCCTTTAACCACAGCACTAGAGAAAATAATAAAAAAGGAAATCAGAATCTCATCACAAAATAAATGTAAATAGAATGAAGTAATACATAAAATACAAAGCATTCTTTCGGTGACACATTTGATTTTATTGTTAATTGTAACCATCTTTCCATATTATTCTCTCTAAAATGCCTCAAATGAACATCAAGAATCACCGGAAAATCACTGTGAAAGTTCAATACAAATATTAGGGATATTCACAACTGATAGCTAATGAGATGAGTGAAGGAATGTGATTGAAGAAATAACTTTTAGGTTATGTTATCTTTCAAAAAAAACTTTTAGGGTATGTTCATTCACATTAAAATCAAAGAACTACAATCAGTACCCATCAACCTAAGGAAAAAGAATATGAACCAATAAGAAGTATCAAAGCAATGCAACAAACTACATATTTTCAAGACCTAATAAGTCCAATGCTCGGCTGTGAAATACAGTTAATCATTTTCAAATCAATAATAAAGTAGATTACTATGAACAAAAAGTTATTTGTATGTTTGGATTGTCAGCTACCATCTGCTAAGAATATGAACCAAGGTGAAGGTGTATTATTGTTACATGATGGTTAAGAAATTTTCAAATTGAGTTCGCTGAGATTACCTTTCACTGCGATGCCCCGCAGCTATGCATTTAACTTTCACATATCCTCCCAGATCCATTCCTCCTCCCCTGCTTGTATCTGGCTTCAGAAGTGTTGCAGCTTCCCATGACAAAGAAGTGATTATATCCAGCCAATTCTCTTTACCATCAGCATCCCCAACAGGAAGGTTTTCGACCAGCAAAAGTTGAGAAACCAAAGCTCTAAAATGCCCTTCCACCACATTTTTCATGGCTTGCCTGTGCTCCTCAACAGGCTTATCCCTGTTATGTTCCCTAGTGCCAAAACTACTAGAGCGTAAATATCCCCACTCTCCTGTAGCACACTCATCATCGTCATCAAATAGAGTGGCTTCTTTCTCATCCTCTTCATCTGCAGGCTCTGGAGGGAGCCACAGTAGCCGATTGCTCTCAAAGTCCACAGGTATGGCACCTGTACCATCCACGTCATAAGCATGAACTTCACCCTCATCAGCGTTTTCTTGATCAATTTTTGCTTCAAATTTCTTGATTCCATCCACATTTGGTGTATCAAAATTCTTAGATAATGGTGAACCACTCAAAGATTTTGCATCAGTGTTCTCAGCATGATGATGCACTTTATCTGATTCATAAACACGGTCAAATTCATCATTATTGGCTGCACCGTAATAATCTTCAGCATGAACATAATGCTTCGATTCTGAACCTGAACGATATGCACCATAATCATCGTCTTCTTCATCACTCCTGGAACCAACAGAAAGTAATAAGTATAGATCACTAGCTCAAAATCATAAAATAAAAGCACAAAAACTTATGGATTCCAACCAAGGCAGGCTATGTAATTTGAATATGAATTGAAAAACACAAGCATAGAGCAAAGAAGTAAAGGCGTATCCCAACACAATTGATATCATGAAGGATTCATTGCTAAACCATTAATGCCACCCCCTCTCAACAAGCAGTGAAATCTCTCTCTCTCTCTCTTTCTCTCTCTGTCTCTGTGTGTGTGTGTGAAGGCATGTGAAATTCCAGAGTCAGATATGTCAGCAATGAGAAAGGTACCTGTTACCACAAAAGCCAAAATTGTTAGGAGAAGAATCAGCTAAGGCAGAACTTTGATCTGAGCTCATCCCATATGTCTCACTGTTTTGTTCAGCACCATTCATATGGGAAGATTCACGATGGCTAAGACCAGGATTATAATTCACGCAGTAGTGAAGTTCATCTGCATATGGAGTAGAACCAACAATGTCACTACTACTATTACAGGTGCAGCTGGACTTGGTAACATGCCAAGCTTGCTGCAGGAGGAAATGGACTGAGACCAGGACTAGATGTTTTGGTCCCTTTATCAACTGCTGCTATCCTCTGCTCCCATTGCTTGAAGCAGTAATTACATACTCTAATCCTTTCCGAATCTTCACGATCAGCACTTGGCTGATCAGATGGGATAAAAATTGAGTTTATAGTACAGTTGGCACAAAAAATACGGCCACAAAGTCGACAATGATGCCTACGATTAAATACTGTAAATTGGGAGTCACATTCGTAGCATACCCTACAACTCTGATCAGGCATCCAAATATCCCTTGACACTTTCAGAAGCTCAGTCCTAGGGATTCGCAACTTTGTGTCAACATGGTCAGATTGTTTGTTGTCAGGGGTGCCCATCTACAACTATCCCAGCATTGTGATCCATTCATTTGAAACTCTCACAACCACAAAATCGCTCCCCCTAATACCCTAGCCATTATTAAAACAACAACTAATAAAATACACATATAGAATTAAAACTTCTATTCTAAAACATATTAATTGAATGTAAAAGGAAAACTTAAATAGGAATTGACAACAAAAAATTGACAAGTTTGAGCAACTAGTTTAAATTACATGAAAAGCGTAACAATACTATTTTCAAAAATAAAATAATAAGAAAACTAAAATTACCTGGAATACGACCTTACTTGAACAGGATCTGTTCTATAGGCTCGTGCCCCTGTATCCTTGAGTTCTAAGGAGACAGGATTCCAAGTCTGGTTGATGAACTGAGACTGTGTGATCTGAGCGTGATTAACTGGTCTGGCCCTCCCTTGATGGGTGGCTTCGACTGCTAGGGGATCGTTTCCAGTCAGCTGAGCCTGATCGGGATGGTCAGGCAGTCGTCTGACAGACTCAACATTTTTTTATTTAAGTTTTTTCTATTTTGATTTTGTTGTAAAGCGAATTGGTGATTTTTTATTGTACTTTGATGGTTCTTTGGATGAAATGAAAACAAACATTTATCCAAAAAAATTACCTGGAATACTATCACCTCAAGTTCCACTATCCAGATGCCCTAAATGCCAATATTGTCTTCTGCTTCTTTTTGTTCTTCTTCAGTTAAAAATGTAACTTCTATACACCGCTCCATACAATAAAACCACGAAACTCAAAAATTAATAAACTCAAAGATATAGAAACCCTAAAATTAAATTAATCAGTTAATTCTTATCGACACCGATTAACACAGCAAAGAAAACAATAATAAGATGAAAGGTTAATCTGGATCTTCTAGCAACGGAAAATCTCATCAAGAACTGAGTTGCTCTTTCATTGATTAGAACTAAATCAACACGTTGTCGTTAAATTCCTACTTACATAACAACAAAAATTACATTGAAACTGCCAAACAGATAATAATCAAAAGCAAAAGCCGTTAACCTCCGTAGTTAATTCCATGGCAAACTTGACGGTAGTGATGCAATTGAATGAAAAAAAAAAACACGATCTAATTTCAGAAATAAATAAATAAATACTCCTAATAATACGAAAATCGTTTACATCAATCTTTATAGAAGAAATCATTGTACCTTCTTATTTTCTTCGATCAGCTTTGTTTTTTCTCCCTCGGTTTCCCGTTTCGCTTTATTTATGAATTTTTTTGTGTTTTCCTGTGAAGTCTGTGCTTTTTGTTGCGTCGTTCTCGACTTCTCGTTTGATTGTTAGCTGCTTCTTTTTTCTCCTTTCTGCGCATAGCAACGGTCCTTTTCCCTTTAGTTAACGCGCTTGCCGTTTGTTTTGTTCGTGATGATAATTTTCTTTTTTTTCATTTTATATAAAATTTAAATTATTTCGACTTGTCAACAAAATTTAATCTAGAAAAAAATAGGTCGGGTAAAAGTATCTTCCATATCCCTATATTATTGAAATTATATCAATTTGATACTTCTATTATTAAATTGCTCAATTAAGCCCATTATAAAAGACCATCTACTATTGAATTCATTTCAAAGAGTCATTAATAAAAATAGAATCAAATAGTAAATACTTTTTTTAAAGATTATGAGTTTTACTATTAATAATATCAATATAATAATTAAGCGACCAATATTCAATGATCGAGAGTATATTCTAAAAAATATTATTATAATATTATAATTAATTTAAATAATAAATAATTTGATCTATTAAATAATATATTTTAATTTAAAACAATGTTTCAATTTTACATAATTAAAATAATTAATATATCAATATATTATTAAAAAAATTGTCGCGTCTATTGTGAGTTGTGACTCTCAAGTTCACAAATTTTTATCTTTTCTTTTTACATTATTTGATTGACAAAATTAGCCTAAACATAATATTTCTTTCAATAGTGTAAATATTACTTTTTGCTATTTAAAATAATATTTATTCTAAAAAAATAAATAATTTTATCTTTAAAATATATATTAAATATTTAAAATAAAATATTAATAAATATTACGGAAATTTTATGAACCTCGTCTATCGACAAAGTTGGCTTTGCCAAGCCTATGAGGTAACCACGCCTGCCACGTGCCATTACTCCATGGCTTATTGTTAAGACAAAGGCGCGAAAAGTCATATTTGGGAGAGATTATTAGGTGAATCTTATTTATTACGTTATTTATAGTTTAAGCAATTAAGATCGTTGATCTTTAAATAACCATCTAATAATTATTCACCCACTAAATCTATATAAAAAAAGGTGATGATTCACTTAGAAAAAATTAAGATCAACGGTTCTGCTTAATTGAAACTATAAATAAAGCGGTAAATATAATTTATATAATAATTTTTTTATACTTAGAGGAACGTTTTAGTTGTGTTGAATAATTTTTAGCCGTAAAATTTTTAAAAGTCTACCACTTCAAAATAAATTTGTAACCTAGCTTTGTCTCAATAGTATTTATAGCGACATAGTCCTTTTTCTTTCTTTATTGTTGTTTCGTATAATTTTAATATATCTTAATAATTGTTCAATATTCGTATAAAAAATTTTATGATATTAAATTTTTATTATGATTATATTGGTGATTATAAAAATATTTTTATTTGATTGATTTTTTAATCGATACAATCACTCATAAGTTGCAGTTTTACAGAGCAATCTGTTTGATAATATGACTCATTCATCATTTTTTCACTCTCGTAATGTATCTCGTTGGATAGAGACAATGTGATTTAAGAAATTTTTTAATATTGATAATATGTTAATCTTTATGTAAGTGATTACAATCTAGATTTTGACCATACAATAAGATTTAATGACATGTAGCAAAGAGATAAATTTTACTTTTAAATAAATAAATATTCACCTTCGAAAAACTAAAAAAATATATAATTAAATAAAATTCGTGTTAAACCTAATCTATCTATTTATTCTCTTACCATCGCATTTTTTAGAAAAAAAGAAAGAACGAGGGTTCAAACCCAGAACAAGCTAAACACTCAACCACTAGAATCCTCCATGTAAGTAGCTCCTCTCGTGTCTTTAACAATCAAGACAGGGTCTAAGGCAAAAGCTGTCATAAATTTATACACTTCTAGATTTGTTGGTAAACTTTAAAAAGTGATATGTAAACCTTTTTTAGGGACCAGTTTGTTATATAAACTTCTTTCTTCTCCAAGCATAAATTAAGAAGAAAACAAAGAAAGAAGAAGAGAAAGTTAAATCCTGGGAGTCGCAATTCTTAAATAGTAAGCAGTTTTTACTAGGTTTTTAAATACCATTTAAATTAGCAGACGTTAGAAAATAGTGTTTAATGGAAGACCCAAAAGCAAAAGATTGCTGATGATGATCATGATTCTGACAATGGCAACCTCTGACAATGAGAACAGAACACAAAAACCAGACATTATCGAAGCTGGCGATTACAGTGCAGTATCTTTTGAAAGCAGGGTAACATGAAGGCTTTCTAATATCAAACGAACATGAAACTTGAAAGAAACAATTTTTAAGAAAGTCAATTTAGAATTTAATCCACAAATGGGTATTTTTCTTATTTTGTGGGTTTCCCTGATCAAACGTTTCATGGAAATTTTGTTTTTGACTTGGATTAGATATACGGAAATGTGATTGGGGGAAAGGAAACTGTAGTTATTAGAATGCAAGCTGACAACAAAGAGAAAAGAAAAAAAAAAGAGGGGACTGAGCTGTTTGATTTTCAATTAGACTATCCGGAAAAGTTTTTAGTTGCAATTATTTATTGCGCGATTTTGGTTTTTTATCGGGTTTTGATTTTTGGGTTTTATTTTAATTTCTATTTTTATGAGAATTTTTATTAGGTGAAAGAAAAGATGTGTCTTTTCGAGGATTCTTATTTGAGGTTTCTTTATTATTAGAGCGAGTCTTCTAAACTTAGGGTTCTTCTTCTTTCGGGGTACCTTTTTATTATTGTTCTTTGGCTGCGTTTGCATCTTCCTGTTTTGGGAGGAATTTTCTCGGGATCCTCGTTTTTTTTTTTTTTAATTTGCTCATTCGGGTTCCCGATCCCTTTAGATAATCTCATCTGGGTCGGTGAATTTTCTTCAAATTTTGAAGTCGTCAGCTTTGGTATTTTAGGGAATTGAAGTGTCTGCTAATACAAAGGGAAGTTCCATCCCTCTCCAGTGGAATTTTGGAGATTTTGAGAGGTGGGATTTTTTAGTTATCTGGTTTTGAGCAAGCTTTTTTAGGGTTTTCATTTGATTTCACTCTATTGTTCTGGGTTATTTAGATTTTCTAACAGCAGGCATTGGTGCCTTATACTTAGTGGCAAGCCTGAGTTTTATTGGTTCTGGCATGTTTGCATGATGTTTAATGTTCAAGGGTCTTTGAGGAACCATTGCAGTTTACTTGCAGTTCTTAGTAGTAGTAAAGTTTCTGATAATAAACATAGGCAGCAAACTTATGATAATAATCCGAGATACCCTTTTCCAGAGCTTGCTTCTTCAGGGCGCCTAGAGGTATATAATAACTCGTACGAATAGTACTAGAATTTTTAAAGCTTTGACGTTTTAGCTTGAAGTTATTACAAAGTTGTGACATTTTCATGTGTGTGAGTGAAGGTCCAGGTTCTGAACAATCCTAGCATTGATGAGTTCCGCCTGGTTCTTGAATCTTCAGAACCAAATATTGTTTACTTTCAAGGGGAGCAGAAAGCAGATGATGAAGATATTGGCTCTCTGGTTTTGGGAGATGTTGATTTGTCTTCTCCAGAAGCCTTTTGTGGACTCTTCGGTTCCACATTGCCCACCACTGTTAGTGATGCACGATTTGGTTACTTTAATTGCTCTCTAGAGTTTATTATATTTGATATCATTCTCCCTGGAATTGTACATTAAAAGTGTTAGCGATGTTGTATGATAAAAGTGTCTTTTTTACTAGTTTTGCAGGTTTTAATGCTTATTTAACGTTGTTGATCATTATATATCTTGAATTAGTCTGTACTCAAATGTTTGTGTAGGTTTATTTAGAGATCCCCAATGGTGATAATGTGGCAGAGGCACTTCACTCCAAGGTAAAACGATTTATCATACTCATGGGCAAATGGTTGGAATTCACTCTTTATGCTTTTATAAAAGTTGATATTCATTTATCTTTGCCAGGGAGTCCCTTACGTTATATATTGGAAAAATACATTCTCACGGTATGCAGCCTGTCATTTTCGTCAAGCACTTTTATCAGTGATACAAAGGTACAATCTTCTACTTAGCTCCTTATGCATATAAAGCATGACTTTACCAACCTCCCTGAATAGTGGCTGTATTGTGTTAATTGTCCAGAGTGGTTGCTGCCACTAGCCCACTACTGTTAATTTCTGGAATTGGTTGATAATTTCAAGTTATGCACTCCATTTTAGATAAATTTCACCTGGTTTATTTACCTACAAACTAGAAAAAGTTTTGCCTAGAAGTGGTACTAAAGTTCTACAGTTTGGTTTATTGCAGTTCATGTAGCAATACCTGGGATGCATTCCGACTTGCCCATGCTTCTTTTAGACTGTACTGTTTATGGAACGACAAGATTCCCGCTTCTGATAGTCAGAGGCAAAGCGTTAAGCCAGGGCCATGCTTACTTGGTGACCCTCCCAAGATTGATGTTTCTCAACCGGAAGTCGATATGCAAGAGGAAGATGGCTCTCTTGAAAATTTTCCTGCCATAAGGATATATGATGAGCATGTTAACATGAGGTTTCTTGTTTGTGGATCACCACGCCTTTTGGTAGGTTTGAGTTTTTCCTTGTTCAAAAAATAATCATTTTGTTTCCTGTTTTATATTGGTTCACTGTATGCCCTGCAGGATGTATCCTCTTTGGAAGATGGACTTAATGCCCTCTTGAACATAGAAGTAAGTTTGTACAAGTCTTTTTTTCCTTGATATATATATTTAGTTTGCCTGTTCCGCTTATATGTTTGTTTGCACTACCATCTTTGAACATCATAATCTAAGAGATTAAATTAGTTATTGCTGCATTTAGATTTGGTTAGTGATCCGTGCTGTCTTCAGCGTTAAAAATGTTCACCATACAGCCTTAAAAAGAATTATGATGTTAGTGTTCTCCTTTGCAAAATTCAGTTTTGCTTGGAAAGATCGATGAGCTGAAAAATAAGTACCTACATGATTAGCAAGGATGTCCATATATCATCATCACCTTGATAATCAAAATGTCATGACAAAAATTTATGAATGAGATTAATTTTATTCTGCTCATGCCCTCAAATTGAGTTGGATATGGTTACACATACAGTGGCTTTGCTGTAATAGGGCTTTATGACATAAAAATGCAGACATATATTCAATTGTTTCGCATTCATGTTCACATAGGAAAACATCACCAATATTCTAATGATTCTATAATTGCAGTGACCAGTGTGGTGTGGGTGTGTGAGCATCTTTTGTGCTAATACCTCTAATCTGTTTTTAACCTCTTATTAACTAGATGGTTATTATTTCAGATACGTAGGAGCAAACTCCATAACCGTGCAAGGTATCAATAACTTTGAGCTTAGTTAGTTTATTTTGGGATAGTTGATTGTTTGTGACTTTGATCTTTTCTTTTATGGACTTACCATTCCCCACCTACTGCTACTTCCAAGCTCCTTTTGTGTCATTATCTTCAACATACTAATGACATCTATTTTATAGTGCTCCACCACCACCACTTCAGGCAGGGTCGTTTTCTCATGGTGTAATGACCATGCGTTGTGATTTCTCAACCTGTAGTTCAGCACATATATCACTTTTAGTTTCTGGCAGCGCACAGACATGTTTTAATGATCAGGCAAGTAATTTGGATTAGGTTAATTGCTAGTGTTATTTCTTTTAGTTCACGTCTAACAGTCTTGTTTTCTCGTTCATTGTTTTTCTGTCTCAGCTGTTGGAAAATCATATAAAAAATGAGGTTATCGAGAATGGTCAGCTAGTCCATGCACAGCCAAGTTCTGATGAAAGCAAAATGTCTTCATCTGAGCCTCGCAGATCAACCTCAATTGCCTGTGGTGCAAGTGTGTTTGAAGTGTGCTTGAAAGTTCCCACATGGGCTTCGCAGGTCTGAGTTCTCTTTAACCATCTTTTTCTTGCTATAACTCTTTCCTTTTTGTCCATATACTTTTATGTTTCATCCATGTATATTGCATGTGCAATTAAGGGTGTTTCTGTAAACTCTTGTTTGTTCTTTTTATCCATATACTTCTACTGAATTATGTTTTGAGAAATACTTATGAAACCTTTTCATGATGGTAATTTTGTTTGACTTGGCTTGATTTATATATTTGTAACCATGATCTGTTTCTGAGAATGGTTTTAACAGGTTTTGAGGCAACTTGCACCAGATGTATCCTACCGTAGCTTAGTTATGCTGGGGATTGCTAGCGTTCAAGGGTTATCGGTTGCTTCTTTTGAAAAAGATGATGCAGATCGCTTGCTTTTCTTTTCCGCGAGTCGGGGCAAAGATCCCCTCTCTGATAATTCTATAATTACCAGATCTCCTATGTGGTTGGTGCCTCCAGAACCTTGTCGTAAAAGGTCAGGGCCAACTAGGGACACTAAACCTCTAAAATGTACTAGTGTAAATGGTAATGCAAGACCAAAGTGGAATATTGCTGCTCTGAAGCCAATTCCTCATATCCATCGTCGTAAGATGGTTCCCTTTTCCGGGTTTTCTGAGGTTGAGAGATATGATGGTGACCAAGGAAAGGTTAACTTGACAGTAATGCCTGTGAAGCAACCTGCACCTATTACACATCGTAAAGCATCATTGAATTCTCAACTGGCCCAGCAGATTATTTCTTTAAATCCATTACCTCTTAAGAAACATGGTTGTGATCGACCACCAATACAGGTTTGCTCAGAGGTTAGTCATCTTCTCCGAGTTTAAGAATTTGTTTATATGTGTCCGCATTTGGGGTTCATTTACAGTCTGTACAAGATTATGATCTATGCTAAGATGTGAATGCCTTTATGGATTTTTCTTGAACTTTACAGGTTTTTATCCACTGTAGCCTGATAGGGGATGCAACCTCTCGATTAGGAATGTCATAGTTGATGCTCTGATTTCACTCAAAAAATCTCACGTATGCCACAGGATTTAGGGGAAAAATTGTTAAATATGTTGCTTGTCTGATGTAATATGCAATTGTTGCATGCTCAGGCATAGAGATGAACTAGCACCGTGATAATGAAGTTTTCTTAGAAAATGTTTGAGAGAAATTAAAATATAGTTTTTCTAAAAAAAAATTTGTTTGTTATCTCTGTTATACCTCTATGTTGACCTGCTTTTCCTCACCATGAACAAAGATAAATGTTTGGGTGAATCTCACTATGCAAAGTAATTGTGAAGCTCTGTGATTTAGTATCTCTTCAAGTATATTCCTCTAATATATCCTTTTTATGTTTGTCAGGAAGAATTTTTGAGAGATGTGATGCAGTTTCTGATTCTTCGGGGACATACCCGTCTTGTTCCTCAAGGTGGGTTAGCTGAGTTTCCTGAAGCCATTCTGAATGCAAAGCGTCTTGACCTTTTTAACTTGTATAGAGAGGTTAGGCATTCTTTGTGGTAAATATGATTGGAAATATGAAAAAAATGTATTGAAAGGTGCTCCTTACAGGTGGTGTCAAGAGGAGGCTTTCATGTTGGGAATGGCATAAATTGGAAGGGACAAGTTTTCTCGAAGATGCGCAATCATACATTGACAAATAGAATGACTGTATGTTTTCGATTTGTCGCTTTTCACTTTTGTCGTGGTACTTTCTAATGTCTATATGACTAATTGATACGCATTCCTTTCATTGCCTAGGGAGTGGGCAACACTCTGAAAAGACACTATGAGACTTACCTTTTAGAGTATGAATTGGCTCATGATGATGTCGATGGGGAATGCTGCTTGTTGTGGCAACAGTAGCGCAGCAGGTGACTGGGTAAACTGTGGAATTTGTGGCGAGTGGGCTCACTTCGGCTGTGATAGGCGACAGGGTCTCGGAGCCTTTAAGGTACACCTCAAAATTTCCTTTTCAAGTGGCAAATGCTTTGTAATGAGAAGCAACATCAGAATAACATTAGTGTGCTATAACCACAATAAAAATACGTTTGATATGTGCTGAAACACCGAATGTAATTCAAATTGTATAATACCAGTGTCATCTCTATGCAATTTCGAGTCGGTTCTGCCTGTTCTATCGGAGTGCAATTAACTTAACATGTTCATCTTCTAATTGTCAGGATTATGCAAAAACGGATGGGCTGGAGTATGTTTGTCCACACTGTAGCATCTCAAATTTAAAGAAGAAACCCCACAAACCTGTGAATGGTTATTGACATACCTTTGACTCACTATAGATTCCCTCCCTCCTACCCAACTTAGAATTATGTCTCTTTTAGTTTTATTTTCAACCTCCCCCCTCCCTCCAACAATATTAGGACTGTAATTATTGTACTGTATTCATCCCCCATTGTTGTTCCCATATATAGATCTCCAAATTTCCCCCCAGTATTCTGTATTCTTCAAAACAGAGATGAAGAGTTAACTGTAGAATATATTCGTATCACACAATGTTGCAGGTTCTTCTCTCTTCGAAGCTGCATTTGAACAAGCTATATCCTAAGAAACGATATGAAATTTGTATATCAGGAAAATTTACAACTCACCCTCTCTGCAATGCTGTGTGGAATGGTAGCTTGACCTCACGGTTCCTTTTATGCGGTAAATCATTGCGGAGGTTGACGAGGACAGACCTGACTGTTAGGATTAGATTTTAAGGTTTAAAGGTTAAAATTTTATGGGTATAATTATAATTTAAAATTCATAAGTTAGAGTTTAGAGTTTATTATAATATAATCAGATTTTTAAATTTTAATCTATAATCCTTGAATTTATCACAATCCATCAATTATAAACCTAAACCCTCAACCTTTAAACTCTAAAATTAAAATATATATTTTTCACACTGTAATGAATAATTACTCTTATTTCATTTAAATAGTTTAAATTAATAAAGGATATAAAAAGAATTTTCACAAACCTCACTTGGTTACATTGTAAAAATAGTTTAAATTAAAGTTTTTTTTGGTTGATTTTAAATAAATTTTTAGCTCCAAAAAATATTTTAGGCTAAAATTAACCCAAAATAAGTAGCTTTTTTAAGAAAAATGATTTTAAAAAATATTTTCAAAAGTTAAAATTTTGAAATTTTAAAATTTTTTAATCAATTTTAAGTAAAATTATTCGTATATTCTTGTTTATATCATAATTTTTTATATTTTTAAAATAGATATCTAAAATAAATATTTTATCTATCTAAAAATACTTTTTTGACAATACTAATCACTTATATTTTAAATCAAAGATTAATATTTGTATTGAGAATGAAATTATTTTATTTTAAATTTATTATGAATTTATAATTATTGTCTATATATAATCTATGATATAGTTTATATTTTAAACTAAATTTTATAAAAATTAAAATTTTATTATAATTTAAGTTTTTATTTCATATCATAATATTAACAAATTTCAACGTCATACAAGTTCATTTATTTTACTTTACAAAATCATATCTGCTCAAAGTCATTTTCTGATAGCAATGAGAAACACTAAAACCTTAAAATCAACATTCAAAATTATTTTTTTACGCCACTTTTCGAACCATACTTTTCAAAAAGCAACATCAACCAGGCCTACTATCCCTAAACTCAAAAAAATAGAAGTCCAAAAGTCATTATGCATAGATATTAACGTTTGCATTTGAGGCAATAATGATACCGATGATCCACTTGGGTTGATCCACAGTCGTAGCAGAAAGCAGCTCCACACCTGTTTCAAACATTCTCAAAGATCAGAAGCTTAGAATATAAAGACATGAAAGATATAAAAACAACAGAAAATCATGAAAGATAACAAAAAGAAACAGAAATAACAGAACAACACTTGTAGGAAAAGATTTTAAACATTTCCATATCCATAGATCACTTCTCACAGTGCTTAAAAGCTTGCAATATGCTACATGATACCAGAACAGTATATGGTTTCTAGAGCATAAAAAGCTTGCTTAAAAGTGTATTCTTTTCGTTTACGACCCTAAGGTTCGTCTGACGCCTCGTCTCGTTAGACTAATGGATAATCTTTACTAATGTATTGAGGCTGATAATTTCCTAATAACGAACACCTACGATACTAAACACATCTGAGTTAAAGCAGTGAGTAATGCTCGTTAAAACCTAATGAAAAACATGCATGTATGTATATGTATGAATGTTAAACAGACAATGCCATCAAAAGTCCCTCATCCAGACAGTAGCAATCAAACCCAGAACCATAATACCTATGCAGGTAGAAAATGGACAAGTGAAGCAAAGATAAGCCACAAAACTGACCTGCATCTCATAAACCTACAGCCTTGGATTCTCTCAACAACGAATCTACAGGTAGGGCACCTAGCCCATTTCTCTTTCTTAGCAAGATTCATCAACAAAATATCCTCCTTCTCACGTTCATCTTTATGCAACCTTTGAAATTCCCCACATTCAATCCCAGCATGCCAAGCAACTTTACACTGTGCACAGAAAAGCCTCCAGCAATTAGGGCATTCTGATTCCTTCACGTCCTCCTCACCATCATCAACCAAAAGCACGGAACAGTCTTTGAAAGGACAATAAAACGATTTAGACCCTAAAACCATGGCCTCGCACAGAGCATCCCCCCACCTATCGAAAACTTCTTTAGGAAGTATATTGCGACAGTACTCAGGTTCTAATGACCCCCCACAGTTCTCAACAGGGCAAGTTATAGCGACAATCTGGTCTTGTAATTTAGATGCTACGTATTTGATCGTGCAATCGGTACAATAAGAATGAGAGCAACCTTTGATGTTAAAAAACTCGTTTCTTGCTTGGGTTCTACGCATATTTCGCATATAAAAGATGGTTCTTGGTTAGATTTGGAGTTTGATGACTCTCCTGGTTCAGTAATGGAGTGATCGGTGAAGGGTTTCTTTTCTTTTTCACGTTTTTTACTGAAATGGGTTTTAGGGGGACTGAAATCAAGTACGAACAGATCATCATCGTAGTTGGCGAGGTCTATGAAGTTACTAACCGGAGATACGGTGGAAATCTTGATGGCAAGTCGGAGGTCCCGTTCTTCATTGTACTGTTCAACGGAGATTGCGTTATTTTTGGAGTTGCCTTTGTCTTTAATGGGTGTGAAACGGAAGGAATCACTTTCGAGGTCAATGATCTCAATCTCCATCGGAAATTCTGATCTTCCTCGCTTCTTTATTGATATTTCTTCGTCATCGATTGGATGAACTGTTGCCATCATGATGAAGAAAATAGTAGCGAAATTTGAATTTTGAACCCTGTTTTTCTTTAGGGTTTTTTCATTTCCTTTCGCCTAGGGATTCAATAGAATTGATGAGAGACCTAGCCTATTTGTATTCCTGTATGGGTTATTATCGTAAAATATATATCGAATGTGTATAATATTTTTTTAAGGTTTAAATTGTATGATTTATAATTAAAATGTTATCTTAAAATAAAAATATTTATATAAAATATTAAATAAATCTAACTCATTACGTTATTGATGGTTCCAGTCATTCAAGGTAAATCTTTATATTTTTCGGATGATATAATGAACTAAATCCATCTAATAATTTCATTATATCCGCTAACAAAATATTCAGAATGAATTTATTTATTAAGATAAATGAATTTTTAATTATTTATTGAGATTGAATTTATTCATCCACATGCACGTAAACAACAAACTGTACAGTCACAGATCATCTAGGGCAAGAAATGCACCATGCACTCGGGTTGTTGCTTGTTTACCAAGCTGCTGCACCAAATTCCAGATGGTGTCGGAACTAACAATGTAGGCTGGAGTAGAGATTACCCAAAGCAGCATACAAGGGCTCAGCAGCCTTTGGTCTTTCCACGGTCCCGAGTAGTATGTCGGCAGTGGTGAGATATGGATCGCCATAGAACCGTAGGTTGGTATCCATTCTTGTTGCAACGATGTTTCCTTCTAATGACACACCAACGAAAGCCCCTGCAAGATTTGCGACAAAATGGATGGTCAGATCCAAACTAGGAAAAAGAAGAGTATGCATGCATTGCAGGATGAAATACCTTTGCTACAACTATAGGTATAGCACATGCCAGAGCCGCTATCCCCTGCCCGAAGATCTGCTTCCATCACTCTCCCCACGGGTCCTGCGGCAGCACTGAAGCCAGCACCAAGAGAGAAATGCATTCGACTACAAAATGTTTTCACCGCTTTTGAATCATGTAGCACAATTATGAAATCCATGAGCTCACCCCCAGCCTATGGAACACATAAAAATAACATTTAGATAATAGATTACACATTTGCTCAAAAAAAGCTACTAGATTACACATATAAATACTTTGGAACTTGAAAGGCAAATGATCTTTTTAGCCTGCCTATACGTGTGTATTCAGGCTAGGACAGGTACATTATTCTCGATTAAAAGTATACCTGAGCACCCCATCCTAAACCAACGGACAACAAAGCTGATGGGGCAGACCATGTTCCATCTGGCCTTCGAGAAATAACAAGACCAGTCCCAACTTTGTATGCAACAAGAACTCCAGCTTTAACAACAGTTAAAATAGCTAGGCCTTTGGCTCTTTTAAGAACTGCCAATGGTATAGATCTCTCCGGGTTTGACCTAGCAACCTGTCCAACTCGACAACTGTTATTAGAAACTTCCGAGTTCTGACAGTGTCAAAACAGTCTTTAATCTTTATGTAGTACAAAAAGTTAGTTCAAGATGCAAAACCAGACCCAGAAAAGCTTAAGCAAGTTGGCAAGTATGATCAATTCAAGAACTGTCTAATAAGAATTGCATAATAATAGGGAAGGTAATCACAAGGTCAATGAAAGTTTTTGACAAACAAAACTATCGGCTTGCATGCATAATGACAATGGGATCTTACCTGGCAATAGTTTCTCAAGGTATTAGATGCTTTGTAGATCTCGTGTTCCATGGACAAACCAACTGGCAAGTTCAACCAACCACGAGTACAGGTCCAATCCATGACATCATGTTTAGCCACTTGCACAGCATTGCTAATGGTATTGATAAGAACACTCTGTAATGGATCAAGCCTATCATAGCAAGAATCGCACACCCTCTGGGGATTTCTTTCCCTAAATTTAACAGGTAGTAAACACCTTCCCTTAGAACATGCTCTGCAGAAAATCCCTCCACAAAACCGACAATGATGTCTGCCTCGTGTAAGTGCAGTAAAGGGAGCACTGCATTGCATGCAAACTGTGGTAGAACTATCGGGAATCCACTCCGGAGGCTCAGCTTCCAAAACCTCTTTATATGCACTATAATCTATCCTACTTGGCTCTAGAACCGGTGGGGCGCTTGGTATATAAACAGAGGAGTGCAAATCTAAATCCCCATTCTTTCCAGAGCCCAGAAATGAAACATTAGAACTTTGGTATTGCTGATTTACAGAAACACTCGAGGAGTCTTTGTGACATCCAGTTACAATTGCAACTAACCCACCCAACACATTCTTCAAGTTCACCTCTGGATACACACCATTTTGCATTGAACTATGGACATCATCACCAGAATCATATCCCCCATCTATAAAATCATCGGACTCGTCCGTAAGCGGATGAACATAATCATTCTTGATCGACTTCGAGCCAAATGGAACAATACGTTTGTCTTGTGGCTCAGTCCAAACAGAACCACAATAACCATCAACAAATGGATATAAACTATTATTTCCCTTTTCTGGTTTCGGAAGCGAAGAATGTGAAACTCTACCCTCAAAGTTTGCCATGCAACCGAATCAGCAGGAAGCAGATTCCAAAACAAGAAATTTCAAGGCAATTCAAAAATTGGTACCCGATTTAGCCACCTATTAAAAACCCTAAACAACAAATAATTACAAGTTTGACAAATTAAGTACTTAAAAATATATCCTATAAAAAATCAAATTAAACAACAGTTCTTCCAATCAGGGATTGACGACGTTGATCTTCAATCCTAATTTATTGTTTGAATTAGGAAAATAAAAATAGAAACTGGGATGAAATTCGTACCTTTTTCGTAAGAGTATATGGTGATTAAATATCCGACCGGAATCCGTATTTCGAAGCCCCAAAACTATCTTTTAATAATAAAAACAGTAATAAATTTCGTGTCGTTATCTTACTTATGCTTGAAGATGTTCAGGGATAGAAAGAACGAAAACAAAAACACGCCCATGGCAAGAAATCTCAGGGATAAAATCAAATAAAATAAGGGAAAATTACAAAAGAAGGTCATTTGATTATGAGTAAAATTATATTCACGTCATCTAATTATTGAAATACATATTTAAGTCACTTAATTGTAAATTATATTTAAATTACCTAATTATTAAAAATGATATTTTGGTTATTTAATTATATGTAAAATTATTTTTAGATCACTCTTTGTATATAAAAATACATTAAGTTAATCATTTTTCCCTGAAACACTTGTATACCCTCGTTAATACTATAGTATTTTATTTAAAATCATTAATTAATTTAATATATAAATATATATTAAATATAAAAATTAATTCAAATATAATCTTATTTATAATTAAATAATTCAAATATAATTTTACCCGTGATTTAGCGACCTCTATTGTAATTTACCCGTAATTAAGACTGATCTCTACTGTTTCGAAATATGATAAACATTTTGGGCTTTGGGTGTATTCGTTGAATGCGCCACTTACTGAATGCTAACACACGGCAAACGCAGCGTTTCACGCTTTCTCTTCCTCAAAAACATGCAAAATAATGAATGTTTAATGGTAAGGCCGTAAACAAACTGAACGAACACGAATGAGGGTGTGTTCATGTTCGCTCGTTTAACTTTAATCGAACAAACGAACGAACACGAATATAAACGAACATAAATGAACATAAACGAACGAACATAAATGAACATAAACGAACGAACATAAATAACATGTATAATATGCTAAATATTAATATTTTGGATTAATTTGATTAATTCAGCTAATCAATTGATTTTAAACCGAATTAGACGATAATTAAAATTTAAAAAAACTCTTAATTATTAGATAAAACCTAAAATTTAACTGATTAACTAGTTTTGTTTTGGTTCGATTCATAACTCGGTTTAACAGAACAATAAATATCTCTAGCCTATAACAATGAAGTTTTTTAACGAGTCATAAAATAAGACTTATCAACTCGAGTAACTCAAAATTTTTTGACTCGACTTACTTGATCTAATGCTCACCCTTAGATATATATGAATAAATTTAAACGAACATAAATGAACAAACATAAACGAACGAACATAAATGAACGAACATAAACGAACAGATTACCGAACCTTCATGAACATAAATGAACGAACGAGCTCTTTGTTCATGTTCGTTCGTTTAACTAAACGAACGAAAAATTTTATTCATGTTCGTTCGTTTAATAAATAAACGAACATTAATGAACTTCCTGCCAAACGGTTCACCGAACGTTCAGTTCGTTTACGGCCTATAATTAATGGTAAACAAACTTGGGAGGGCCGGTGTGAGAAACTATAGAAGTTGGGGGACTGAATTCCGACGAGTGACAAAATAGAAATAACAAAGAACGCATTCAAAGCATAATAAATAACTAGATTATGAATTTCTGATGAGTGACAAAATAGAAATAACAAAGAATCCATTCAAACCTAATCTTTGAGATGGTTTGACAAAGAGAAAGGTAGCAATAACATGAAAACATGAGGGGAAGAACTCCAAAAAAGATCTTCCTACTGAAGAGATGTTAACCAAGAATGGGGAAAATACGGGTGACATGCTCCAACGGAACAGTATCGGTACCACTTTTCTTTAGCTCGGGATGATTAAATTCGTTCCTGGGTAAGATTATTAGTTGTCCCCTGGCATGGCCCTTCTCAAGAATCCAACCGCTGTTGGCTGCCTGGTGTTCAAGGAATTTATCCAAGGACAGGCCTTCGATGTTAATAGCCTGTTCAGCACCCATGTTGCCAAGCAGAAGCGTAAGTTTGATGAATCGAAGGTAAGAGGTAGTCTGTAATCACAACTATAAATGCATACCACATACCTCAGCAAGGACAAGTCTTGGAATCTTTTGATAAGTCACGGAGAGGACATGGAGAGCATATGTCTGGATTGCTTGCTCAAAACCTGCATTCAATCCTCTAGTAAGCCACACACACACACACACAAAATATGAAGGAGCAAAAAAAAAAATTGACATCCTGGCTGCTGCAATCATTCTTTGAAAACCAGCAGTACCCTTTTCATAGGTAGATGCGTTGTTCATCAACGCAAAGAAAAAAAACGCATCTCATCAGTCGTCACAGTTTATTACCTGGCACAGCCTCAACTATATGACGACTCTTGGCTGCTTCATCCCAGAACTGACGAAATCTTCCTGTCTGCAGATGATGCAGGAATAATGAAATCATCCATTTCACTACTGTCCACTATAACTGAAAATAGAAAATACATACCTCCAGATAGTGGGATAGAACAATCAGAGTCTTGAACTGTTCCTCCATTTGCTGATACGACATATAAAAAATGTTATTTATAATAACAGAAACCTACTATGGAGCAAACTCTTTACTGTGAAAAGATGGAATGATGAAACAGGAAAAAATGATTTTACAATGATTGTGTCTTTAACAGATGAATGTGCGGACTAAATGGTTCTCACAGGAAGGTATGAATGTAATCGAGCCAAGTTGAGCTCAAGTAGTGCTGAGCTCTACTGGCTCATTAAGAATTCGGGTGGAATTTGAGCTTGAGTGTGTTGAGCTCAACTCGACTCATTAAGAACTTGAGTCGAGCTCAAGTCCAATCTAGTCGAGCTTTCACCGAACTACACTCAAATAGCTTGTGATCTATCTTGTTTCATTTACAACCCTTACTATAATATATATTTGATAAAATTGCATCGTTTCATTATAGATAGAATCATACAAAGAAATATTTCCATGTGCCTCATTTAAAACACTCATTAAGAACTCGAACCGAGTTTTACCAAGTCGAATTCTAGTAACTTGCGATCTATCTCATCTCATTCACAATACTACTCACAGCTCATGGCAGTACATACTTATGACATTAATAATTCATAATGACTTACATTATAAGTCTATAGAAATAAGTAGGATTTAAACACTGTGAGGGACATAGGTAAAATTTCCCCCGGTAGGCAGTGATCTCTTTGAAATCCAGACTGTCAATAGTTTAAAAGTTGAACAAAACTTTACTATTCCAATTTCCAAAAGCCAAGAATGACAGCCTATGCCAACACACATTCAAACAAGCTTAATTGCTGGTGTATAAATGTATTTGAGATGGAAAACTACAAGGAAATACATAAAATGAGAATGATACCACTCGCTCTGGAATCAAAAAGAGACAAAGGCTAAAATCTGGAGCTGGCATTGCCATGAGAGCCTGCAAAAAGCAGGATGGAAAGAGTGGAAGACAGCATTAGAAACAATATTCCCTAGCCTGAGTATTGACTCTGTATAAAGAAGAGCCTACTGCCTACACATACCTTAATCAAAATGCGTGCAACAATTTGGGTGCTCATACGCTCAGGCTCAAACTACAGGAACAGAAAAATTAATATGAGTAACACCTAAAGAAATGAGTAACCTTTTAAACCTATATTGTTTCATCAAAACTAGAAATCGTGACCAGTAGGAAATGCAAATAGAACAGGTAAACCCTGTAAAAAAGTTACATTTTACAAGAATTTAGATACTTGTTGCCCTCTCTCTTCCATTTCCCCCCTCTAACACACACGATCAGTCCTAAACAAGAGAGAAGATGAGCTGACGACAGTACCTGGTAGAGACGAAGAAGGCAGAGATTTGCGTCCAGACTGTAAGTTTGCGATGAAACCTGGTAAAAACAAATCATGTAATGATTTCAGCAACTTGTACACAATGTGAATTGCCCTTTTGGGGTTCAACCAGTCTTTAGAACACATTGAAGGGGCTCAATCACAAAAACTACATTCCATTCCAACATAGAAGACTTTTAAATCAAACAGTATTTAGACCTGCTCATTTACGTAGTTCTCGAGGTCAGGTACGATGTCGGGATTATAAGGATTGACGGCCACAAGCTGCTCCACTGTGTAAGAAACCTGGTGTTGGTGTTTCGGAGTTTCTCTTCCCATTTTATTTTCTTCTTGTTCCTTTGTCTAACAGTAAAGTTGGCAAAGGCGGCGGATTACGGCTTCGATTCTTCTTTAGGTTCAGCGACGGCAAAGGGTGTAATTAGGGTAAAGCATTTATCTGCGCTTGGCACTTTTCAGCAAACGAAATATGTGGAAAAGACATACGGATACGGTCCTTTATTTATTTTAGGCTTATCCATTTTTAGTCCTTAAACTATTCTTTCTCTCTCAGTTTGGTCCTTCTAGTAATCCAGTTTTAAAATATATAAAAAATAATATTGTACATCTTATTAAACATATTTTTTTAAAAAAAATAACAATCTCGTTATAAATAATATCAAAACAATTTTTTAATTATTTAATTTTACGCAAAATATAATATATATATGAATAAAATAAACAAAACCCCAAATTATTGCTTTATTCCATCCAGAACATTTTTCCTAACTACAACGTCACATGTCAGTCCACAATTCCATGCCAATTGAAGATGGGGTCTTCCTTTGTCATCACCAAGCACGTGAAAAATTTTATATATAAAAAAAGCAACCTTTCTTATTTGAATGGTACAAGTTCGTCACTAGGAAACATTTAGATTTTAAAAACATTCAAAAAAATTATTTTTATTTGTCATTAATTTTTTTAAATAGTATTATTTTGTTAACCGTAGTAATATTTTTTATTTAACTAATATTGATAATTATCTCAATATTATTATCGATCATTAATATTTATTATGTATTATGTTTTATTTTTTATTTTTAAAAATATTTTTTTGCGTTTTATGATACGTTTTCATTGATTTTTTGGTTTGTTTCATATATTTTTTGATACGATTTTAACATATATTAGTGATTGTTTGGTACTCGTATAGAGATTCTCACAAAATTATTTTTTAAATTTAATTTTATTGGTGATCATAGAAAGATTGATCTACACTTGTTTGATGGTTTGTTAGTTGATGTAAACAAAATTATATTATTCTAATAGTTTAATTTGTTCACCACTATTTTTTTATCCTGTAAAGTGTCTCGTTTAACTATAAATAAAAAAATCATGAAATTTTTTAAATTCTAATAGCATATTAATCTTTATAAAAATTTATTTTTACGCCTTTATATAAAATTTTTAATAAATTATTTTTTTCTCCTTTTATATATTATATTTGCAATTACTTTTATAATATTCATAAACTGGGTTGTGACGATTGATATACATAAACACCCACGGCTTCTTTCTCGTCTGAGACGATCATTGCTGGAGAAGTCGATATGATGCAAGGGAAAGAGGTTAAGTAATAATCAATGAACGTCAATGACCAAACATCTCGTTCACGAGCAAAAATATCTGATGAGTCGTATTATTAGAGATGTGTAAAAATATTTAATTTTATTATTTATTGATTTCTTTTGATTTTAAATTATATCAGATTCGAATCATAAATATAATTGTTAAAATTTAAAATATATATTTAAATAATAAAAATTTTGAATATCCTGCTCAAATATCAGAATGTTCACTTTTACAATATTTTATTGATTTAAAATTTTTGTATATATGATTGGATCAAATCAAATATTTAAAAATAAATATCCCTATACTTATATTAGATCTTTATAAAATCTTACTTAAATTAATACGTCCATAAATAAGATATTAATTTTTGTATATATGTTTTAACCTTAAAACGATGAAAAAAGGTTTCTTTTTTTTTCTACTCTTGTTGGGTGGACATGAAACGTCGAGAGCTGCAACATCTACATCGTTAGAGGGAATAAATCACTCTTTAAACATAATTAACCGAATAAACATTATATTATATTAAATAGGTAATAAATAATTTATTAAAAAAGTAAATAACAGTGGCATGCCTTAAACTTGACTGCACCCCCACCATGGAGCCTTAAAAATTATTACATAAACCCTTTTCACCGCCTAAGATATGATCTCAACCAATTAAAATAAGATACATAATATATTTTTTTCATATCATATTTACACATAAACATTGGTCAAATCATCTAATTTAATGTTTTTGATTTAAAAAAGAAAAAAATATTATCAAAGATTTTTTATGTCATCTTTTTTTTTGTTCTTTAAAATTTTTCTAATTAATTTTTTATATAGATTAAGGGTTTAGGATTTAAAGTTTAGAGTTTAGTGTTAGGGATTAATGGTTTAGGGTTTATGTGATTTAGGTTTAAGGTTCAAGGTTAGAGTTAGGGTTCAGGGTTAGGTGTTATTGTTTAGGTTAGGGTTAGGGTTTAGGGTTTATGTGATTTAGGTTTAAGGTTCAAGGTTACAGTTAGGATTCAGGGTTAGGTGTTATTGTTTAGGCTAGGGTTAGGGTTAGGGTTAGGGTTAAGTTTAGGATTATGATTTAGGGTTAGAGTTTAAGGTTAGAGTTTAGGGTTAGTGTTTAAGGTTTATGATTTAGGGTTAGGTTTTAGTGTTATGGTTTAGGATTTATGGATAGGGTTTAAGGATTAAGATTGGGGTTTAGGGTTAGGGATTAGAAAAATTAATTAAAAAATTAAACAATAAAGAGGAAGACAACATAAAAAATCTATGATAATATTTTTTTATTTTTAAATTAAATGCATTAAAGTGGATGATTTGAATGATGTTTATGTGTAAATATGATATGGAAAAAATATATTATATGTCTTATTTTAATTGGTTGAGACTATATTTTAGGTGATGAAAAAGATTCATGTAATAATTTCTCGTAGCCTCACCCATGAGCCTTCAGACTGTCTGCAATTTCCATGTTTTCAAAATTTGTCTTAAAATTGTGGACAAATAATGTCCTAACGAAAGTGAAAATAAAAATCACATGGAAAATTACTTGTCAAACGACAAACATATCGGAAATGCAGTCATATTATAAATATTATAAATTAAATAAAAATTATGTTTGATAAAAAAAACTAAAATAATAAATATTTTGTATCGAATTTTTAAAAATTAAATGAAAAATATTACTAAACTTACCCTTAATCACTTCAAAATACATCCCTCATTCAATACTTCATTTATTTGTCCCCATCATTATATTAAATAATTATATGTATAATAAGATATTTAACATAATGGTCCGTAAAATAATGTATTATAGCTTGAAATTAAAGGTGTTAGGTAGGAGAAATTATATTATGGGTTAATCTCACCACGTTATTCATGAGACCAACCAATAGAAACTGTTTATCTTATTAATTTTTTAAGTGAATATTCACTTGGAAAAAAATTATGACATAAAAAAATTGATGAAGTAAACAGTTTTTATTGATTAATCTCATAGACAGGTGATGAGATCAACCCATGATATAATTTTTCGTTAGATAGACCATACATAACTCCCCAAATCAACTGCAGAGATTGTTGGGTAAGAACTTATCCATATTGGATTTAGGTGGAGGGGCCCACAGAACATATTTTCCAACCTAATTTTTATTTTTTTTTATTTATTTTTGGACTGACAGTATGGGAATATAATACAAAGAAATTTCAATGACTGAACCTTATAACTCGACCAAACAACAATGTAATTTTCCAATGGTGGGTGCACCTCCAGCATCACTTTAAACAAATCAATAATTAATTAAAGTGAAGCGTGAGTTACAAGGCACTCTCAAGTCATTTGAACCTAAAATATTACTAATAATGTAATAATCTTGATTATAACTTAAAATGTTATATAATTAATTAATTTTTTATGAGGTGATTATAATATTTTGTATGCTTGACCCTACAGTTTTTTTTAAAAAAACTAATTTGGTTTTCAGAAAATTTTAATACTAAATTTTATTACATAAAACCTTGGAATCGATGTCACTACACCAATAATTCTATTACAAAATTTTAATCCAACAAGTTGGGTAATAAAAAACATAAGCGATTCTAAGCACCAAATTACAATGATAAGCGACATGTTAATGTAACAAATTAAATGATGTTTAACAACGCCATTAATATTTTTCTTATTTTTCACTTAGTTTAATTCTATTGTATTTTCCCATGACATGCTTTTATATATATTATATATGAATTACACATTAAATTAGAATTTATTTAGTCATATAATAAATTATCAAATATGTAGACCCCTATGGTCCAATCAGCCATCCCTAACCTGTGCGAAATTCGGCTTTTTTCAGTCGTTCCCGTAGCTGTCTCTTTTCCTCCCCTCCACCGCTCAACGTGACTTTCATTTCACATAATTCCCTTTCAAAGCTCTGTTCTAGCACAGGCGTATCAGCGTTATCAACGATCCATATTTTATTTACTATAAAATTTAGGAAAAATTTAGAAAAATTATTGATGTTTAGGGTTTATTTAGTAAAATAAGTGAGATTAAAATATTTTTAGAGAAATAAACTAAAAGAAATAATATTTTTTAGATCTCGCTATTTGTAGGTAGCGAGACGATTAGACTTCATCAATAGCAGGTGACGAGGTTCATATTAATCATTGGATTAAACTAAAATCAACGGTATATATGAACCTCGTTACTTACAGATGACGAGATCTAATAAATACTATTTTTTTTTACTTATTTTTCTAAATATTTTTTAAATACACTTATTTTTTCATTTTTTCTCTAACTTCATTGTTCAAATAGGTTAGTCAAAACTAAGAGATAAATATATATTTTATCTTTATTTTTTTTATTTTGGTATTTCATTTTTTTCATAAAAATTTAAATTCAATGCAGTTATTTTATTTTTATTTTTTTAAAATTCTCTGAATAAATTTAAGATTAAAATTAGGATGTAAAAAAAAAGTTGGTGATAAATTACGTTTTGATTATTAGACAAATGATCGCCATCTCTAAGTCAACATTAAGTCATAAAACAGTGGAGGCATCGGAAAACCAGGTAACCCAAAACCACAACACCACCCGACCCAATGGATTATCCAGACAACAGTATTGTCTCAAGTTCCTAAAAATAATAAATAATATTGTTCAGAAATCAAAAACCAATGGTATTAAATTAATTAAACATAATATAATCATTCCAATTTATCTTCTAAATATATATATTTCAGAAATTGTCGGTGCTATCATGCCACGTCGGATATCCAGCAAAGATTCGGGTAATCCAATCCTGGGGTACGCTGTCTTGCATTTTCTTTCATCGGGACCCCAATTGCCACATAGGATTATTTCTGACGGGAACAGAACGGTTAACTCAGTCCTGTTACTCAAGTTTCACATCAACCAATGGAACTTCACCACGTCACTAACGGAGGATCGTCGATTTTCTTTACATTTTGGTAATGACATTCCGACAACCGTGACCCCACAACGTACCGTAACTAATGCGCCGTGACTCTCACGCTGAGCTGAGAACGGTCGATCTTTCTTTTTTCCTGTTCCACCAAGAGGAAAGTATATTTTTTTAATGGAAGTCGAACTCGAAATGATTAATATCTTTTTTTTATATTATTTTTTTTATTAAATTAATTGTCTTAATTAATTTTTAAATTAAGTGATTTTTATTATTAAAATTAAAAATTATTTTTTAAAAAATAATAAAACACAACTTTATTAAATAAAAAGTAAATCTCCACTTTTCCCTCCGTAGTAAATAAAAAATTAAATGTGATAATCTTAAATAATCTAAGGGACCCCCCAAACGATGATGAATATAATGAAAAGCGGTATTTTTAGAGTAACAAGAAAACCACGGGTGGTAAGGGAGCGGGGGCGGTATTCATTTTCTGGTTTAGTATTTGGACTTAATTTGATTTTCTTCTTCGGCAAATTTTGCCGTATATGTTTTTCTTTTAAAAAATTAGGGATATAAGCTTTAATGGATAAATTTTGGGGAACTACGGCATTTTTTACAGTGTACACACCATAGCGCCACCTACTTTTGGCGTTATGGTTTTTTAAATATTATTTAAAACCATTAAGCCACCCAAGTGGCTTGTTTGGGGCGGCTAGAGCATAATGCCACCTCCTAATGGCGCCATGGGGTGACGCCATGTGCTTATGGCGTTATGTCATTTTTATAAGAAATAATATTAAAAAACTATAACGCCCCCTCCTCTTGGCGTTATGGCAGAACTGTGCTTCAGCGCGAATCTAGCTGAAATGAAGAAAATTTTTGTACTATAACGTTAAGAGGTCATGGCGTTGTAATTTTTTAATGTTTAATTTTTGGGTCTATAAACACCTTTAAACGCCTCTTCTATTACCCATACTTCTGTTTTATAGACCCAAAAATTAAACATTAAAAAATTACAACGCCATGACCTCTTAACGTTATAGTACAAAAATTTTCTTCATTTCAGCTAGATTCGCGCTGAAGCACAGTTCTGCCATAACGCCAAGAGGAGGGGGCGTTATAGTTTTTTAATATTATTTCTTATAAAAATGGCATAACGCCATAAGCACATGTCGCCACCCCATGTCGCCATTAGGAGGTGGCGTTATGCTCTAGCCGCCCCAAACAAGCCACTCAGCTGGCTTAGTGGTTTTAAATAATATTTAAAAAACCATAACGCCAAGAGGAGGTGGCGTTATGCTCTAGCCGCCCCAAACAAGCCACTCGGCTGGCTTAATGGTTTTAAATAATATTTAAAAAATTATAACGCCAAGAGGAGGTGGCGCTATGGTGTGTACACTGTAAAAAATGCCGTAGTTTTCCAAAATTTGTCCATTAAAGCTTATATCCCTAATTTTTTAAAAGAAAAAACATATACGGCAAAATTTGCCTTCTTCTTCAATCAATTTATATTTTTTATTTTATTTAATTTATATGTAATACTAATAAATAAAATGTATTTTTATACTCTATCACTTCATAAACCAGTTTCTTTTCTTTCCGGTACCTTGACTTTTCTAATTTTCACTTTTTCAAGTTTTTAACCGCAGTTACTTTTTTTTACTGCTCGGGTTTATAAATCGACAGTATTTTTTTACCATAATTTATCTGCCTTCCCTTCTATAAATTCCCTCTCGACTCCAGCTATCTCCATTCCCTTCTCCACTGCGTTAAACCCCTCCCTTCGTTATTTTCGTTTAGGTGCTGTTCTGTTTCTATGTTCGTTTTCCTTCTATTAGTGTAGTTTTTATGTTTGATCTGCTCTTTAATTCAGTTGTCTTCTTCATCTTAAGTTTGAAACTTTTGGTGAAGTAAATACCTGCTGGGAATCTGTCTATCTGGCCGTTTTCTAGCAAATTTCCATGCTGAAGAAGTAAAACTCTGCCAAAATATAACCATGTTTTCTGGGTGGAACAGGGGCGTCCCTCTGCCCGAATTTTTCTAGAAAAACAGTACCATATGATCCACTCAAAGTGATGAACTGATGGTCCTAAAAAAATGGAAAAAAAATGAACCTCATATCATTTGTTTGGGAACTTAGTTGAACAGTAAACATAGTTGGATCATTTGGATAATCTTTCCTTTACTTTTTTACACTTACTCTGTTTTTGAGCTCTGTTTTTTGTTTTTATAGTTCAAAGAAATGGCTGAGCGTGCCCTTACCCGCGTCCACAGTCTTCGTGAGCGTTTGGATGAAACGCTTATTGCTCACAGGAACGAGATTTTGGCCTTTCTCTCTAGGTAATTTGAAGCCCATCTTTCAAATTTGCTCTGCATATTATTTACTTTTATTTATGTCTGTTTATATGATTATTATGTTTAATTGTAGGATCGAGGGCAAAGGAAAAGGAATTCTGCAACACCATCAGATCATTCTAGAGTTTGAAGCCATCCCTGAAGAAAACAGGAAGAAGCTCGCTGATGGTGCATTTTTTGAAATATTGAAGGCTAGTCAGGTAAAACAAACCGTTTCAACCCTTTTCTATTTGTTTCTTTTGGTTACATAAACTTGATCCTGGTCATTTTCTTGTGTTAATAGGAAGCGATCGTGTTGCCCCCATGGGTGGCACTTGCTGTTCGTCCAAGGCCTGGTGTTTGGGAGTACATTCGAGTGAATGTTCACGCCCTTGTTGTTGAAGAGCTCTCTGTTGCTGAGTATCTTCACTTCAAGGAAGAACTTGTTGATGGAAGGTAACAATATATACATTATATAGTTCATTTGATCTGTTTCTTCAGTTTTGTTGTTCTTTTACAATGTTTTTTTCTTTCTTTGTTTGTTTTGGTTTGCAGTTCAAATGGAAACTTTGTTTTGGAATTGGATTTTGAGCCTTTCAATTCATCATTCCCTCGCCCAACCCTTTCAAAGTCGATCGGTAATGGTGTGGAGTTTCTCAATCGCCACCTTTCTGCAAAATTGTTCCATGACAAGGAGAGCATGCACCCTTTGCTTGAATTCCTCAGAGTCCACTGCCACAAGGGCAAGGTATTATGTATTTCCCATAAAAAATCAGTCAAATTTGTTGTCAAAGATCATTAAAATTGAGAGATTTAGTTGTTGTTTGCAGAACATGATGTTGAATGACAGAATTCAGAACTTGAATGCCCTCCAGCATGTTTTGAGGAAGGCAGAGGAGTATCTTGGTACACTGCCTGCTGAGACACCATATGCCGAGTTCGAACACAGGTTCCAGGAAATCGGTTTGGAAAGAGGTTGGGGCGACACTGCCGAACGAGTTCTTGAGATGATCCAACTCCTTTTGGATCTTCTCGAGGCACCTGATCCTTGCACCCTTGAGAAGTTCCTTGGTAGGATCCCCATGGTGTTCAATGTTGTGATTCTTACTCCCCACGGATACTTTGCTCAGGACAATGTTTTGGGGTACCCCGACACCGGTGGCCAGGTTGTGTATATCTTGGATCAAGTCCGAGCTTTGGAGAATGAGATGCTCCTCCGTATCAAGCAGCAAGGACTCAACATCACCCCTCGTATCCTCATTGTGAGATTTCCTGATCATTGCATTGTTTCAACATCTGATTTTGGCTATTTTATATGCTTAGTTGCGTTTTTTTTCCTTTTCAGATTACTAGACTTCTTCCTGATGCCACCGGAACAACTTGCGGTCAACGTCTTGAGAAGGTATACGGAACCGAATACTCGGATATTCTTCGAGTACCTTTTAGAACAGAGAAGGGAATTGTGCGTAAGTGGATCTCAAGATTTGAAGTCTGGCCATACTTGGAAACTTACACTGAGGTGAACCATTGATCTTCTTATATGCATTTGATGGTAGATCACATTTTTGTTTTATTTACTGGTAAATCTGTTTGTTTCATAGGATGTTGCTCATGAAATTTCCAAAGAGTTGCAAGGCAAGCCAGATCTGATCATCGGAAACTACAGTGATGGCAACATCGTTGCCTCCTTGCTAGCACATAAATTGGGTGTCACACAGGTTTGTGAAAAACTAATTTACTAGGATCGTACATGTTGATCTCATATTTCGATCGTATTTCGGTAAAATGATTATGTTTTTCACCCTTGTATAGTGTACAATTGCCCATGCTTTGGAGAAGACAAAGTATCCAGATTCGGATATCTACTGGAAGAAGCTTGAAGACAAATACCATTTCTCCTGCCAATTTACAGCTGATCTTTTTGCCATGAACCATACAGATTTCATCATCACCAGTACTTTCCAGGAAATTGCAGGAAGGTATATATAGATGCTTTAATATTTTTATGAAATCCATTCACCGAAGCTCCGATAATTAACTCGATATAATTCTCTGATGGTTTCCAGCAAGGACACCGTCGGTCAATACGAGAGCCACACCGCATTCACTCTTCCCGGTCTCTACCGTGTCGTACATGGTATCAATGTGTTTGATCCCAAATTCAACATTGTCTCCCCCGGTGCTGATATGGAGATATACTTCCCTTACACCGAGGAGAAGAGAAGGTTGAAGCATTTCCATCCCGAAATCGAAGACCTTCTTTACAGCAAAGTTGAGAATGAAGAACATTTGTAAGTGCAAGTTTTCCATTAGCAAAATCATTTACTAAGGCATGTCACATGTGTTGTCTGGTCTAACAATTTGTCCACGATTGTCCGACAGATGTGTGCTCAATGACCGCAACAAGCCGATTCTGTTTACAATGGCTAGGCTGGATCGTGTCAAGAACTTAACCGGACTTGTCGAGTGGTATGGCAAGAATGCTAAGTTGCGCGAGTTGGTTAACCTTGTTGTTGTAGGTGGAGACCGGCGAAAGGAATCGAAAGATTTGGAAGAGAAAGCCGAAATGAAGAAGATGTTCGAGCTGATTGAAAAGTACAAGTTGAACGGCCAATTCAGATGGATATCATCCCAAATGAACAGAATCCGCAACGGAGAACTTTACCGATACATCTGCGACACCAAAGGCGCATTCGTTCAACCTGCATTATACGAAGCTTTCGGATTAACAGTCGTTGAGGCAATGACTTGCGGTTTGCCGACATTTGCAACTTGCAATGGTGGACCAGCTGAGATCATTGTGCATGGTAAATCCGGTTTCAACATCGATCCTTACCACGGCGATCAAGCTGCCGAGATACTCGTCGACTTCTTCGAAAAGTGTAAGGTTGATCCATCTCACTGGGACAAGATCTCACAAGGAGGATTGCAACGTATTGAGGAGAAGTAAGCTGTCACCAAATTCTGTAGCCCTTTTTCATATTTTATGACAACGTATCATGCTTAGTTCTAACGAAATAAAACCAAACAGATACACATGGAAGATCTACTCAGAGAGACTATTGACCCTCACCGGAGTGTACGGATTCTGGAAGCATGTCTCTAACCTTGAACGCCGTGAGAGCCGCCGTTATCTTGAGATGTTCTATGCTCTCAAGTACCGTAAACTAGTACGTTTTGTCATTCCGGTGGCTATTTTTAGTGTCGTCTTCATCTTCAAGGTGTCTTCTTTTAATTACATTGCTTCTGGTTTGTGATATTTGCAGGCTGAATCCGTTCCTTTGGCGGAGGAGTAAACTGAAGGTGATGAACGACAATGGGTGGCTTCTTTTCCGGGGAATAATAATTGTTGGTCGTTTTGCGTTTGAATTGGATGAGGAAAAGGAACGCCTCTTTGTATTTTCCTTTTGTTTTTGTTTTCCCCTTTTTGCCGGCATTGTCTCGATTCGTGCTAGCTAAGTTTGTCTCTTTTTCCTTAATCTCTCAATTAAAGTTGTTTTTATTTGATGACTTGGCGTTAATCATTCCTTTAAAATGAATTAACACCGATCATTAGTAGCTTGATGATGCTAATCACATGCTACATCTCCTTTATAACCCCACAATCAAGAAAACTGCAAATAGATCCTGTTCGAAACGAACAGAGCGCCGACAGAATCAAATAATAGACAAAACCTTAATTATTTTATTTTTATTATTTAAAAGAAAAATAATTGATCAATTGATTCTCAATCTATATGACACGACAAACATCACGAAGTTGATAAGGAAAACTCGATTCGAGCCGAAAAGATTCGATTTATTTTAGTTCGATACGATTCATAAAATTTTAAATAAAGTTTAAGTTATAAAGTAAAAATTCAAATAAATAAAAATTTTAGTAATTAAATAATTTATTTTTAAATTTAAGACGAGTCTCTCAATTTCTCATGATATATATTGATATACAAAAATATGAAAAAATATTACTACATTATAAAAAATAAAAATATATATCTTATATAGCTAGATAAAGTCATTTAAATTAGGATTAAATCATACTATAACATCATAAATAATTATAATTAAATTTTTATAGCAATTCGAAAATTTAACTCAACTTGTATTTCTTAAACTTGACTCGAATCGGAAAAATTTTAACTAAAGTTTAAATCGTAAAATTGACTCGTCAACTTGAATACTCAAAATTTTTAACTTAACTAAACTCGATCGAATATTCACCATTACATATGATTCCAAAAAAAATACATACTATACTAAAAAAATATTGATAATATATTTAAAATACATATAAATAATTTAAATATTTTTAAATTTTAAACATTTAAATATATTTGATTACATATTTTTGTATATATCATATTAACGATAATATCAATCAAATTACATTAATTAATAAAATTATACGTATTTTTTGTGATGATAAATAAATAGATTAATAATTCAAATATATATATTATTTTTGAATGTGTAACAAAGTGGACGTACTAAAAATGAATTTATCTAATTCGGTGCAAATTCATGGCGCTGTTAAATTAAAGTGCATGGATCCACATGAGTAGGGTATGGTCGTGTGCTGATCGAGGCTCGGTTCTAGACTGCGTGAGTCACAAAATTTCAGACATTTTAATTTGATTCCATGTGTTGACTCACATGCAACTGTTTCAGGCGCCGAAGGATGTCTGGATCCAAGGATTTGGATGGACTCAGAAATAGTGTTTTAAAAAAACATAATCTGACATATAAATATTGTTTTTAAATTATTTAAGGTTTAATTTATAATTTAGATTTATTTTTTATATCAATATAAATATATAACACTAGAGTCGAACTTTCCACGTCAACACGTGGACCCCAAGTAATACTGCCCTCATTTCCACCTGAATTTACGATTTCATCCTTCTATAACTCCTTTATAAACTAACGAACCTTCCTCCTCTGTTCGCAAGCAGTTATTTCCTCTCTATTTGGCCTTGGCAGTCAAAAAGCTTCCCAAAAAACCTTTCTAAAAGGGAAAGGCAATGGCGAAAGGCAGCGACAAGATAACGAAGCTTAAGTCAGTTCTGAAGAAGCTAAACTCATTCAACAACAAGCAAAACCGCCCTACATCGAGCTCGGTAGCGGCGGCTTTGGATACAGACGAGGGATTTTCATCGGAAAATCTCCAGCCCGTCTATGTGGGAAAATCCAGGAGGCGGTACCTTATTAGCTCTGAAATCATCGAAAGCCCTTTGTTCCGTGAACTGACGGAACGGTCGATGGGCGAAAACAACACCGTCATCAACGTGTCGTGCGAGGTTGTCCTGTTCGAACACCTGCTTTGGATGCTCAAAAATGCAGATCCACAGGCTGAGTCCTTGGAGGAACTTGTCGAGTTCTACGCTTATTGATCGCCTGTGGAGACCAAACGAAGCATCCCCATGTACATTATGTTATCATAAACTGTACGTAGAGTATCGTTACGATGTGATTACATGGTAATATATACTATATTTTTACGTACAAATTACGTTTTACTTCGAACCTAGATTATGTAAGAGAAATAATATGTTGAATATATGGATTCAATGATTTGATCTTAGCAAAATTATTTCCCCCTAACAAAAAGGAAGAAAAATAGAAGGCAAAAAGACATGAAATTATATATAAAAAAACTTTTATATTATGGAATAGTTTGGTAATAATCAAACATAAATCAATGAACTTCTCCCATGAGCATTATAATATTTGTCAAACAACATGACACATGTTTTAAAGTTAAATACAAATCAAGTACTTATGCTCAGAAATCGTGTTTCCTCCAACGTTGTGACCTTTAGGTTGATTCTCTATGTACTTGAGAAGATATTTGAATGTTTCGATTTCACAAGGAAGAGTGAGGCCACCATTGTGATTGTATCCGAATTCCTCCTCGGCTTTTTCCAGCAAAATCTTGAAAACAGGGTGGCTGAGATAGGCGGTGGGGATGATAAACCTTCGGAGCTCAGGCCCAACATAGACTGCCAAATACCCTTTGGGAACATCCGGCGCAGGTCCAGGGCTGTAACAACCATCGTCGTCAGAATCGTTATAGATTATATCTGTTTGAACTTCGCGGATTGGGTGGGAAACATTTCCTTGGTTTTCTTTTGGATTGTGGGGATTTGGTTTTGACCCAAACGTCACGGTTTGCCACTTTTGAAGCATTCCCTTGAGTCTAACGATCTGCTTGATTCCGGTCGACTTGACACCACTTTGCGGAACCATTGTTCAATCTCCGAGGAAGAAACCCACAGCTTAAAATACGTGAATACGTGAAAATCAACGGAAATCTAATGAAAAGGGAAAAGCTTGTTACCTGAAAATGAAGGGAGCGAGCTCTAAGGAAGGAAAGCCATGACGACGGAGGAAAATAGGGAATGATAAATCAAAGCAGTCTCATGAGAGAAGATTAGGACCAAAGTATAAATCTTGGTTTCAGAAACCACACCAGCTGGTGTTGTTTTGGGGGGGTCATTATTTCTAGTAAAAATTCGTTGTGAATTTTCTTTGGGTTAAGCGATTATATCGGAGGCATGAGGTGTCTCAACAGAGCCTATGGATTTTGCATATTGGCTAACAAAAAAATCATTTTTAGTAAATGCTTTCCTTAGTCCATGACATTAAACAATATTTATATGCATTAATATCTTGAATTTTAATTTAAAATAATCGATCATTATAGTATTAAATATTGTAATTAATTAAATACTATAAAATAATATTCTACACTAGGTAACTTGGGATTATAGACTAACTAGCAGTGCTTGGCTCATCAGCCATCTCTCGCTCGGTAGGTCCAGAACCATATCGCATGTCAATATGTTTTACTTCGGAAGAAGGAACGTAAGTACGTAACCAATAATTATATATTATATTATGCAGAAGTCACTCGGGGATGTAGCTCAAATGGTAGAGCGCTCGCTTTGCATGCGAGAGGCACGGGGTTCGATCCCCCGCATCTCCATTTTTTTATTTTTCCACACAAGAGTGAGTATTCATTCTCCATGCCAGCGTCGTTTTCTGTTTTGCTGTTGTTTGGTCTGGTCTGGAACTCTATTCTCACTTTCTTCCTCGAATACTCATCTTTGTTCGACGCATATTATTTACTCCCTAGACGCGCCTTCATCGGTGGCGACTTTTTCCCTTCGCTCTGTTCATCTCTTTGTATAAAGCTATATTCTTTTTATTTCTGAAGTTCATTTCTCAATTGCTTTTTTCGTTGTTTCAGCTTCCTCGAATACTCGTTTTTCGTTTTTTCTCAATGGAGTAACGGTGACAAATACAGAACGGGAGGGAGTTTCGGCGGGGAGTACCGGTGGGAGAGAGTATTGAGGTCGAGGAAAGGGGAGAAGGGGGTGGGTGGGAGACCGTTATCATGATTTGACGGCGGTAAACGGCAACATTGTTAGTTTATGGGATGATTCACGTAGAAGAGGAAGGCACTGCTCGAGCACTAACAGTCCTGTATGGTAGTTGGTGTTTCCTTCAGAATTAACTTTGTAATTTTGTGATGCTCTGTTTTTGTTTCTTTAATGTCTCTTGGGTTAAGGTTGTGGAAACATGTATTAATCGGACAAAACAGCCATTAACATCGTTGTTGGTAAGAGAACAAAATCCATGGCCGATGGTGCCCATATGCTGTACTAATTAGTAATTATAGCCATATCGAATGTTGTTTTAATATGATCCCAATACTGCCCGCACTTGTTTCATTTCAGAACACTTACAATTAGGTGAAATGAGAGGTTTAGGGTCCCAACTCTGGACCTGAAAAACTGAGGTTTCATATGGAAATGGAAGGGTTGCCACTTGCCATTCGGTTTTTGTGTTGTTCCGTTCCTATTAGCCCCACCATTGCCAGTCACCAGTCGCTCTGGTTCACTGGTTGCAACTCAGCTTCACATGGACACAAGCCACTTCGAGTGTCCTAGTTTTCTACATACACCACAGATTGTTTTCCAACCATTAGGAATATAAAAAAATATTTATTTATTTTCCTATGTCGCGATGAATTGAGTCATTTTCATTAAAATTTAAATAGAGACGAGATGGCGAGATTAAATTATGTTTACTTTATGTTTGATCAAAGTCGATCAGGTTAAACTATTAAATTTAAAATAAAACATGATTAGGTTAGAATTTTTAAAAAATTTTGAATCAAAATCAAGACTATCAAACACTCATCCCGCTCTTGTTATCATACCTATTTCTATCATTCATCTCATCCATCTTCACTTCCATTTCTCGACTCAATAGACATATAATTAAAAGGGTTATCTATTTTATTTGATTATATATTTTAAATTTATACAGAATATATAAATATAAATTTTAAAAAAAATTAATCAACCACTAATATGACACCTTCATATCCAACAAATTGTGAAACCGGGCATACAGACAAAAATAGGATTACTAGCTTCCATTTTTATCAAACTATGACCTAAAATTATATATTTTATTTAAATTCATCGTAAGAACACGATCAATCCTTAAAAATATATTTCAAATATTCATTTAAATCTTAAGTAATATGAGTTTTTTTTAAAAAAAAATTTCCGAACTCATCGTATTTTAGAGTTTAAATAAAAAACAATATTTTAAAATTTATTATACTTATACCATGATTTTACTATAATAATATTACACTAAAAAATATAAATTTTGAGTATTATTTTAATAAAAATAAAATTTAATGATCTGAACCCCTTCTCTCGATTGGGTAGAAAAGGACAATAAATACCAATGCCGGAGTGGATGTTCGGCTCTCTCGCTCTCATTAATTATCTGCCGACGTCTTGCTGCTTGTTTCATAAGCAAATTACCAGTTCTACCCTTCAAATCTTCTTTCACACATCAAGGGGTTCTAATTTAGCCATACTCTATTTTGATAATTTTTTTACGTACTTTTCTAATTTTAATTGTGAATGGAATTATATCATAATATAACTAAATTATATAAATTAAAAATGGTCAAGCTGTAGAATAATAACTAAACTTATACATAATATAAAAAATAACGATAGAATTTGACTCGAGTCTAAAATTTTAAAATTCGAAGATTATAGGGACTAAAAAAATAGTTGACCACATAATAATGGTTATATGAAGTGAAAAGAATTTCGAGGGTAATAGAGTCATGAAATCAACAATAATTGCCTGCCATCGGCCCAACGGTTCGTCCTCGATTATAAAATCCATCTCCTCCTCTAACCAAACCTCAAAACTTTAACTAGTATCACTCACTTAGCACAGCTAGACGATGGGATTTCCGTTCTCTCTCCTAACACTCCTCCTTTTCCTCTCCAGCTCCGCCGCCGCCGCCGCATCTCATGATCTGGTCCGTTCGTCATGTGTCCACGCCAGCTATCCAACTCTCTGCTTCCGTACCCTTTCTTCCTACTCTGGCCCAGCCAACACTCCACGTGACTTAGCCCAAGCTGCCGTCAAAGTCAGCCTGTCGCGTGCCACCAAAGTGTCGACCTACTTGACGACGAGTGTGACGGGGAAGAGCAAGAGGGAGCGAGTTGCACTCGGCGACTGCGTGGAGCAGATATCCGATTCCATGGACGAGTTGAGCAAGACACTGCAGGAGTTGAAGCACTTGAGAGGAGAGACATTCGGGTTTCAGATGAGTAATGCGCAGACATGGGTGAGCGCGGCGCTGACGAACGAGGACACGTGTCTCGATGGGTTTGAAGGAGTCGACGGAAAGGTTAAATCGGACGTGAAGAAGAAGATCACCAATGTGGCTAAGGTTACCAGTAATGCTCTGTACATGATTAACAGGCTCAATGAAAGTCGTGGATAGGGAACCGCTGAATCCATGATGACGAATAATGGATGGCTGTGATTTCACTAGCTTATCATGTTCACGGCTTTTATTTTCTTTTTTTCAAGCTGTATATGTATAATATTTTCTATTTATAAATTAACATAAGCTGATATCCATTCAAAAATTATTTTTAATATTAACGACACTCGGAAAATTGAATTGTTACTTTAATTTTACATATAATCAACGTCGACCTGTCTGTCATTCTCTTGTAATGACGACGCGTGTCAAAAGATTAATGGACTACAACATACATCATGTGTGAACCATTGTAGACCATATTATTTTTGTAACTCTTAAATCACATGACAACCCACCAGATATTTATGAACCATAATGTAATCAATACAAATCACAAATCGCATTATTGTATTAAATTTTTTATCATATTCTTTTTCTGAATCAGTTACAGTATTACAATAGTATCTGTTCTAAAGTATACTCTCAACGCTTAGACATCGATCACTCAAACATTGTGCCGGCATAACTGATGCTCGAACCCGTAACCTCTAAGAAAAACAACCGTTCACTTAACCAATTTTGTTTTTAGGATAGATTCTTGGGGTAATATTTGTGTCCTTGTCCATCCACCAAATGTGACGGTGGCTCTGATTCTGCAGTAAACAAAGGTACAAAAGACAATTCATGACTTCTTAATAGTGCTGTCTAGTTTGGTATGCAGCCTGCACCGCTGTTTTCTGCAACAATAGATTCAAGACATATGGTTAGAAAGTAGGAACAGATTGGATAATGAAAACACAGTGGAGACCACAAATTAAACATTGGTTGTTGGCGTAAAAGTCATGAAATCTTGATTGCAGATGCTTTACATCAAATGAGCAAAGAGAGAGCGAAAGCATGGGAAGGAGAATAGAAGTCCTACTTGCTGCCAATCAATGCATGGATGGCTATCAGTAAACAACCATCCAGATTTCAGAACCACCTCAACTGCTGAACAAGACATAAAAAGACCACAACCCAAAACAATAAACGAGTCCGAAATGAACCAAACGTAACTTAAATGTGTGTGAGTGTATATTTCAATCTGTCATGACTTTTACTCGATTAACTGTTTTCAATGAAATATATTAAGCATCAAGGTAATGGAACATGCACCAGAATTGAAGATAGTGGTCACAGGCTCAGAGTGATTGCATCCCATTCGCAGACCAAAGTACACCACATGAGAAATGGGTCTAATGTCTGAACCTAACTGAACAGAAATTTGGTCAGTGGGGGGTAGGGGAGTCAAGGACTCAAGATATTAGCTAGTTTCTCTATTGCCATGGGGCAATTCACAGGTAGGGATACAACTGGTCAAGAAGGACACTCGGTTATTTCAAACTCATGACAAGATGCACAAGTGCAGGTGTAGTTAGATATAAGAGCATATCGTCGCCGGCACGAACTTGTTCAATCAAAACAAGGTCAATAAGTGAGACAAGGAATGCAACTATAACAGACAAGTTAATTTTGCAACAATGTACATGTTCAGTCGAAATTCAGAAACATGAGAAATGCACCACAAAGAAAACGTTAAAAGCAAGACATTAGTATTTCATTCTGCATTCTGATATACCTCAACCAGCAGTCTCTGATGCTTGACTATGTTGTTCCTCGATCAAACTTTGAACTCTCTGCAGTCAAAATCAAATCAAAATCTTAAGAGCAAATGCATAAACACTGTCAAGAAGACATCAACATGTAATCCTCGCTTTACCTTCACAGAACTCCCAACCTCCTCTAGTTTCTGTAGTAATGCAAGATCCCCTGAAGTAGGAACAGCATCGTGCTTAACCGAAAAGCCCTTGGGTTAACCATGCCTTGGATTTGTAAATTATCACTGTGTGGCCTCCTCACACCAACATTCTCAATTCTAAGAGAATAAACACCAAATCAAGACTGCAAATACCCTAAACAACACCAAAAATCACATAAATAAAAACCCAAACTTTGTCAAAAACAGCTAAAAGTACATCCATTATTCTCACCTTGTTCAATTACAACATCTGCAACTGAAGGTAATAGAACATGCTTCTCTTTCTTCAAAACCCCCAAACATGGAAATGACACTGGCCTTGTAACCTGGATTTCCAAAGTGAACTACATTCGTGAATAATATTTCTAAAGATAGGAAAAGATTAGAAAAGAGAAACAAGAGTTGAAATTTACTTTGTAAACGATTGAAGTAGGGCAAAATAAACTATATATCATGAACTAAGTTTAAATAAATCGTTTAAATATTTTTTTATATTTTTATTTTAATTAGTATTTTATATGACTTTGGCCAATTTCTTACGAAAAGAGGGAAAATAAACGGTAGACGATAATATGATAATTTTAGGAATTAACTTAAATCATGATTTGTGTTTTCGAGAGTTAAGAATTTTGAAATTAAAAATTTATTTTATAATTTTTTTAAATTTTAATTTTTTTATAAATTTAAAATTTTAAAAATTAATATAATTAACATAATATATTTAAATTTATAATAATTAAAATTTTAAATATCTATTTAAAAAATATATAAACATCATTTTTTTTTATTTTAAGCCAAGAACCTTCCCAACATTTCCATCCTCCACGTGTCGACATTAATGTAATGAAAACAAATAAATGCCCTCCCCTCGTTTTACGTTTCTATCCATATCCAACGGTCGCCAAGCTTCCACGTCGAGTCTCCACGTTCTCAGCACCGAAATTCCTCTCTTAATCTTCTACGTGGCAGTTTCTCAAATGTCCACGCGCTCCCTCCCCCCGCCGCCTCCCACCTTTTTTCAATTCCTTTTGCACATCAAGCCCTTTGCTATTTCATCTTTTACTATATAATGATAATCCAACAAAAAAATCATTAAGGAGAAGAAAAATGGTGAGGCCGATAGGGGAGAGGGATAGCGGCGGCGACGGAGGCCGTTACAAGGGTGTACGGATGAGAAAGTGGGGGAAATGGGTGGCGGAAGTACGGCAACCCAACAGCCGAGGAAGAATATGGTTGGGTTCTTACAAGACGGCGGAAGAAGCGGCGAGAGCTTACGATGCCGCCGTTTTCTGTCTGCGGGGGAATACGGTAAGGCTTAACTTTCCCGACAATCCTCCGGATATAGCGGATACCAGTGATTTGACGATCGCTCAAATCAAGGAAATGGCTTCCAGACACGCGGGTCGGGTTGCTGAAAAAGAAGGAAAGGAAGTGTTGGCTGCTCCGGCCGGTAATTCATACGCGGAGTGTCATTGCGGCGGCGTTGGTGTCGGAGACAGATCGGGTCGTGCTTATTTTCACCCACCTGGTGTTTGGACTTTCTAGCCCAGCAAGTCGAAACTGGTTCATTCGTAGATCCCATGTTAGTTTCATGCAAATCTTGAATCTTGATAGCTAAAAAGAATTCGTAGATCCCATGTTAGTGTTTTTTCGTATTTGAAAAGTTGTTCAACAACAATTATCGATCTGTATTAGCTTTGAATTTATGGGTTTTTTTTTTTAAAAAAAAAGAAGAAACTTGGGACTGTATGTTGTTCTAGTCGAAATGAAACCGATGGCTTTGAAATTCAATGGGATAAACCAATGAGAAGTGAAAAGATTCGTTGGATTACCTAACAGGTTTCTTGTTTTTGTCTTTCTTTCCTATTGCGGCTTGACTTGTTGAGTATTCTTTGCCTACCGACACAATGATTTTTTGTAAGAACGCGTGCGTATTCTTTACTAGCAAGAAATCTGAAAACCCATACCATGTAACTGACGTCCTTGTATTCAAGGTCACCAAAATCTATCTCAAAGCAGTTGCAGTATTTACCCCAATATGTTATATAGGATGGGCAGCATTGGTGTGGCAGCTGGTTGAGGCAGATGGCCAGAGTTTGTTTCTGGTGCAGTAGGACCCTTCGACCCTGTATGTGTATCTACTGCAGGTTCATATCGTTTTACCTATGTTGTGAATTGTGATTCCGACTTTATTTCAACACAAAGTTCTTGACATTTTCCATTATTCGGGAATCGAACTAATTGTTCGAGACTGGTATATTTTGTCCATAGAATGTCCATAGCCATAATGTAGTGTTTTCAAACAAAATTAACATGAACGGAAACTTCCTTCATACAAACTCATCAACAGTCGGATTTGACTGAGAGTTAAGATCTAAGAGTGCTCGTTATAACTGATAACTTGATAAGTCGAAGCATGCATGGATATTTGGGGTAAGAAAACAGCAGGCCGACCCTGCTGAAAAAAAGAGAGGACTTGAGGCTGCTGAAAACATAAGGCATCGGTTTAGATTTCTATGGTGATTGTGCAGCCAAAACCAGCCATGACTTGCTGTCGCCGGACTTGGAAGGAGATGCGGCGGAGTTAGTTATCTGGTATGGTGCTTTCAAGGTGATCCAGAAAAAAAAAATGATCATCAATGATTTTACTCGAAAAGTGGTATAAATTAGAGAAATGAACCTTAACATGTCATAAAACATATGCTTTGATCTTATTAAGAATTGCAGGACATTTCTCTAAGAATCTCAATGTCTACCGTTCCTTTCGATTCTTTAGGAACGATGCAGCGAAGCTCTCTATGCAATTGGCAGATCTGTACCAAATAGACCCAAAAACTAGTAAGATATCCAACATAAAACATGAACAGTAAAGCAAAACTCCATCTTCAATTACCACTAGTAAGGGGTTGTTGAGCGGCTTGATCTGCTTTCAAGGTAGAAGGAACTCCGATGCCGGATTCAATTGGACTTCTAGCTCTGCAGGAAGTAAAAGGGGTGGGGTTGAAGCTGCTGCTGTTGCTAACTAGAAGCATAATTTCCTTAGCTTTGTCAGCTGGGAAAACATTGAACGCAGTCACTTGTCCACCATAAAAATGGCCATTTCTGCAGTTTGAGGCCCCAACCTGAGCATGTTATTAACAGAACTACAATCAACCCTTTTAGGAACATCGTCCTTAGGAGCCAGTACCCAAAAAAACAGCTCCTTGAGGGAACGAATCCATGGATCTCAAGTTCCTAGGAGGGCCAACGGTCCGGACGGAATCATTATCGGACTTGTTATTATCAACGGGAAACAAATTCATGGTCGTAGGCAGCACCTGTGGTGTACCTGCAACATATCCATAAGAAAGCGGAGATACATTAGAATTAGACTCGAAGTCAGTTGTAGAACTGAACCAAGTAAAGGCTATTAATAACCAAGAATCTGATGATTCTATCAAGTTAAATCTAGCTATGAGAAAGTCTGGCACGGTGAAGGAAGAGATAGAATTACATTCTCAAAAAAAATTATGTTTAAATATGAGAAAGTCCCAATATTATATTTAAATAAATATTTAATTTTTATGTTTAAATTTTGTAAAGCTAAGTCGTATCAATGGAAAAGGCATTGATTTTGACATTGACGAAGTCAAAAGAAAGTTTGAGGCCTCAGTTTCTCCTTTCAACACCATAAACTCTCTCCAATCTCAAACCTCAATTGTCAACACTATTATTAGACCTGAATGCACCTTGCTAGCTTCATCCTCCTCTCAAAGCTACAATACAGTTTACCGGCATGGCAAACCTGCCTTTTGCTGGCCTCAAATTAACCAAAATCGAACACAACGACTCCCAATATCACATGATTTTTATAAACAGCGGTTCGTTTCTATCCGGAGCTCTCTTATTTCCGGCCAGTAATGCCCGCTGTTCGCTTCCTCCCTTTCCTTCCCTTTCTGATTCTAACCCTTTCTTTTCCCACCCTTTGCTCTCCTCAATCTGATGCAGAAATCCTGACTAAGTTCAAGCAATCGGTTACACATGGTAATTTCAGTGGTTGGATTCCAGGACCGGATGTCTCACCTTGTCGGCAAAAATGGGTCGGCGTTAGGTGCCGTGGAGATGATATTGTCGGTCTCCATTTGTCGGATTTACATATTTCGGGAACACTCGACTTCCAAATTTTGCTTCAACTTCGTTACCTGAGATCCATTAGCTTGGTGAGGAACAATTTGACAGGTCCGATCCCGGAATTCAATAAATTTGGTGCTTTAAAGTCTTTATATTTATCTCATAATCAGTTCCGCGGGGAGATACCGAATGAATATTTTGCACCGATGAGATCTTTGAAGAAATTGTGGTTAAATGAAAATAACTTCACCGGACATATACCTGAGTCCGTAATGCAACTACCTCGTCTCTCAGAACTCCACCTAGAGGGAAACCACTTCAATGGATCGATCCCGCCGTTGAAATTCCCGACTGTTCTGACATCTCTTAACCTGTCGCTTAATCACTTGGAAGGACAGATCCCCGAAAGTTTGGCCAAGTTCGGTGTCGATACATTCCAAGGAAATGAAGGTCTTTGCGGGAAACCGATGGCCAACAGTTGCATAAAACAAGCTCCACCGCCGGGGAAAAAACAAAACCAAACTGGAACCGGTAGAGCCAAATCCCATTACAATGGCAGGCCGTTGCTTGTAGCCACAACCATGTTTTTCTTACTCTGCGTTGTGATAGCCTTCCTCTTTTCCGCAATCCGTAGGACTCACAAGAACGATGGTTCCAGCTGTAAAAGTATGGAACCTGTAAGAGACAAGATGTTGCCAGTCCAATTACCTCCAGAATCTATCCACAGAAGGTCTGTAGAAAAGAATCGGAGGGGTAAACCGGGCTCGAGGAGGGACTCGAAGGCATCGGTCACCAAGGGTGGGATGGCTGACATGGTTATACTGAACGGTGAGAAAGGTGAATTCGGCATGCAGGATTTGATGAAGGCATCCGCTGAGGTGCTAGAAAATGGCGTGTTGGGGTTTGCATATAAGGCTACAATGGTGAATGGATTGACCGTGGTGGTGAAGAGATTGAGAGGGATGAACAGGTTGGGAAAAGATGAGTTCACCGCTGTAATGAGGCGGTTCGGAGCGTTGAAGCACGGCAATGTTTTGGCTCCAATAGCATACCATTTTAGGAAAGAGGAGAAGCTTATTGTTTCAGAATACATACCTAAGGGCAGCTTGTCATACGTCTTGCATGGTAATGTTTTGACATTTTTGGATGACTTTCATTTTAGATGCAGATTCAATGGCTTCTCCCTCTCTGAATCCAATCAAAACTCTAAATTTCAGGTACTCGAGACTTAACGCATGCTAATCTTAATTGGCCGACTCGTTTGAAGATCATCAAAGGCATCGTCCGAGGGCTCAATTGTATTCACACAGAGTTTGCAACGTACGAGGTCCCCCATGGAAATCTCAAATCCAGCAATGTTCTTTTAACAGAAAACTACGATCCATTGTTAAGTGACTATGCTTTTCAACCCATGGCGAACTCCAAAAATGTTGCTCAAGCATTGTTTGCTTACAAATCCCCAGAATATCTTCAATACCAGCAACTCTCCCCAAAATCAGATGTTTACTGTCTAGGAATTGTCATCCTGGAAATCATGACAGGCAAATGTCCTTCACAATATCAAAGCAATAGCCAAGATCGGATCGATATCGTGCAATGGGTACAAACATCAATATCAGAGAACCGAGCTCGAGAATTGATTGATCCCGAGATAGCAAACAATGCATCTTCGACTGATAAGATGCTTCAAGTGCTTGAAATCGGAGCTGCTTGCGTCGAAAGTAACCCTGATAAACGATTACACTTAAACGAAGTCATTACTAAGATAGAAGAGATAAGTTAAATACCAAGGCAGGCTTTGTTTCCCACTGCCCCGTAGGTGAGACGGAAAAGGGTAGGTGAGGTTGCCGGCTACGGTCAAGATCCAAGCTTCGACATTTTCTACAAAACAAGAAAGAGATCTGTCATTAGCATCATCTTTTAACTACCCAAAACTAAATGTTCGGATTTATTTATATGTTAGGATAAGAAATTTTAAGACTGTGAAGAAGCTTTATGAAGAATGATTAGTATGTAATCTTAGTAATGTTCTTTGGTCATTCCCTTTGATATTGGGAAAAAGATCACAACTTTAACTCAGAAAATAATAATGTAATATGTACTAACAAGATAAACATAATTATTTTTGTATAAATGAGATATATGTGATATTTATAGTGTCGAAAGATAATAAATTTTTCGAGTTTAATAAAAAAACCAATTTTTTTAGTACATTTTTGTTTACCTAACAGAAACCACTATTATTTTGCAGTATGTTACTATGTTCTGATGGGTCTCTTTCTTCTCTTTATCTCACCCACATGCTATAAATCTCTTTCACTCCCCTGTTCCACTCACTTCACCTCAAACAATAGACAGAAAAAAACAGAGTAAATAAAGACAGAACATTGAATGTTCGGTTCCATGCCATGGCAATTCCAGGCTCCGACACTCCAAACCCACCAAACAAACTGACTGCCCCGACTGAAACCCATTGCATTAAATGCGAGTCTTGCGGCTTCACGGAGGAATGCACCGTTGCTTACATCACGCGCATCCGGGAACGTTACCAGGGACGTTGGATTTGCGGGCTATGCAGCGAGGCGGTCAAAGACGAGGCTCTGAGATCGGTGACGCTTATTTCCACCGAGGAGGCGTTGGAGCGACACATGAGTTTCTGCGAGAAGTTCAGGGCGTGGAGTCCTGCGAATGAGACGGAACACCCCATTTTTGCCATTGGAAGGATTCTTCGTCGAAACCTGGATTCGCCCAGAGCTCTTCGGACAAAATCAAGTGGCGTGTTGCCTGGACTTGAAGGAGTTAAGCGCCCTCCTCTGCTTCGATCTGAAAGCTGTTTCTCTGCTCTTTCTATCTGAATTACATTCTTCTCAAACTCAAGTTTAAAAGGTAAAATCTGGGTAGAAAAACAAGTGTTTTTCTGTATGGGATTTATTGTTATATAGACTAGATATCTAAAATGTTTCTGAATCTGATAAACCTTATGTATGGTTTATGTGTAGCATATATGAACTGCTATTAAACTTTAATCCAGATTCTTGAATGTTGATCATATTTGATTTGGTTTTCTCTTGACTTTGCATATTTTTTAGTAAAAGCAAATCTAACAGCATGTGATATTTTATGAAAATGGTCACGTCTACAGAAAAAGGAGGAAGAAGATGACAGAAAATGAAATTTCCTGGAAACAAAGGTGTGGTAAAAAAGTTGTGTTATTTTGGTTTTCAATATTATTTTCTTAAAACTTGTGTTCTATGATCTCATTCCATATCCTAATCTGAGTCATAGTGCAAATATGGTGGCTGGTAATAATAGCCATCTGCAAACAAACTCTTTCTAGTAGTAAACAACAAGGGAAAGACTCCTAGAACATGACAAAAAGTTTAACAGGGAAAGACTCCTTGATCCAAGATTTCATTTCATAATATGACATAGAATAAGGGAAGATGAAGCATCTGGAAAATACAATTGCAGACTCAGTAAGAAACATGTACTTGTCAGATAAAAAAATAAAAATATCTTCTTATTTTCTTTTGCAACAGTTTTGGGCCTGATATTTTTCAAAAATACTTTTCCCTAAGACCAATCAAATAAGGTGTGGCAAAAGAGTATTAAGCCAGGTTACCTTACCCCGTTAGGATTCGACTAGTCAGTTCAGTTTTATATTGAAAAATCCTTTTCTGCAGTTCCCTGGTTTAATGGGGCTCTTGTTTAAAGGTAATTCCTAGTCAGTTCAGGAGAATCACTTTCGGCACCAAAAGTAACTTTTATATGCAAGACCCTGTGTGACGTTTAGCTCAGTGATAAACTAACACGCTTAGAGAATTCTCTGGAAAATCCCAAAGTTTCATCAGGATGTTTAGAGTACGAGAACTTGAGTTACCTTTCTGGAAACTGAGCAAGAGCAAATGTACCTTTTCTGTAGATAATTCTAATGGCCCCCGGTTGAGTTTTTCCAAATTGAAAGAAACAAAAAGCAGCAATAGCCATAAGTAACATGTCTATAATTGACATCAAGTTAGCAACATTGCTTTGAGCGTCTGTTTTTACTTGGGAAACTGAGAATAAAGCCACCCATGGTTTCAATATCAGAGCTGTTCATTTTGTGTTGTTTTCTGGTATGGTTAAACTAGCAGGGGGAACATAATCTTGACAGCAGATATTGCATGCGTAGAAATATTGACCCGTTATGTGGATAGGAATTGCAGACAATGACACAACTTTAACATATACCTCACAGGCAGCCAAGTCATGGGCCTAGATTTATCATATTTATCTTATACATCAAGATACATGTTTTAAATACATATTATTTATGTCAACCATTGAAGCTTCTGTATTTCAAAGAATGAATGAACAAGTCTTTGGTCTCAAGAGAAGAAAAAGAAAGAAAGTTCGACCTCTTTTGACATTTGCCACATTGAGCAATCTTTAATTACTGCATAAACAGTACACACGGTGTGATTTACATTCCGTAATAGTCTAAAATATACTCTTATGGAGAATTCAACCCATTTCTATGATTTCGCTTCGGGGTTTTGTTTTCGTGGTGAATTGGAGACATCCTCGGTGATCTGTGATGCCTCAGATGGCGATGATGGAGCCTGTGGTTTTCATGATAATGAGATTTCTCTTTCTTTACCTCCTCCTTTGATTCACATTGTTCATTGACAGTGTCCTTGTCTTCTTTCGGAGAATAACTTTGGTTTGGTACCGTATAAACAAAGGTACTGACTAGGATGTCTTCATGGTCCTGAAGTGGTTCCAATGTCTTGACCACATCACTCATTTTGGGTCTTTGCTTCGGGCGCTGGCTAAGGCATTGGTAAGCCAAAGCAGCTGCCTTTCGTGCGCCTGTTTCAGAGTACTGGCCTTCAAGTCTAGGATCCATTACTCGACTGAGTTTCCTAGGATCATTCAACATTGACCTTGCCCATTCGACTAAGTTCTGTTCTCTTGGACCTCGGCTCTTGTCTACAGATCTTCTCCCTGTTAAAAGCTCCAAAAGTACCACTCCAAAGCTATACACATCACTCATTGCCGTCAAGTGTCCTAAAACAACACCCAACGATTACATCAATTCTAAGAATAATTTGGCATTGCAGTCCATGAAAATCAAACCGTATGAATCAAATGGATGTACCTGTCATGATGTATTCAGGAGCAGCATAGCCATGTGTCCCCATAACCCTGGTGGAAACATGTGTGTCATCCCCTTCGGGACCATCTTTTGCGAGACCGAAATCGGAAAGTTTAGCATTGTAATCCTGGGACAACAAGACATGTTTCAAAACTCAACATCATCAACAAAAGTGAAGAAAATCCTGGGAAAACATGTTTTTCTCAAAGACAATATACTTACAGAGTCTAACAATATATTTGATGCTTTGAAATCTCGGTATATGACCGGATTTTCTGCGTCATGGAGATAAGCTAGACCTTTGGCAGCTCCGAGAGCAATCTTCATCCTTGTCGCCCATGGAAGAGACATTGAATACCCTGCATTGCAAGCAAGTAGATTGGCATTAATTTTTTTGTCTGAAACGGAATGGTAATTTGCAGAGAGAAACATACTTCGAAACAGCTGATTCTCCAAGCTGCCTCTAGGCATATATTCATACACCAACAGCCTATGTTCTTCTTCGCAACAATATCCAATCAATTTCACCAGATGCTGATGCCTCAACTGTCCAAGAAACACCACTTCTGTCTGTCCAACAAAAAGAAACATTTACAAATAATGTCCAAATGTAAGCAAATTTTTTTTATTCAAATCAAAACCCTCACCAGCCATTCTCTATGTCCTTGCAGACCATCCAAATCCAGTAATTTAACAGCAACAGGTTGAGCTTTCAACCCTGGCCTAAGCTTATCATCAATGAACCCTTTATGAACCGGTCCAAACCCACCTTCACCAAGAAAGTTGGACGATGAAAAGCTTTGGGTTATCAGCTTTAGCTCCCCAAGCGTGAAAATATGAAGATTTGAACCGGCAAGCGAGATAGACAAATCTTCAGAAAACATTGAACTGGGATAACTCAACTCTAACATTGCAAGCCTGTTAAATGAAGTTTGTTTTGAAACATCCTTCTTAGGCTTGGCTTCTGGTTCCACGACACCCTTGGAACATGTCGGGATGATGGATTTCCATGTGATTTTCATCACTGTCATTTCCTTCTTCTTCTAAATCTAATGCTATAAGTATAACTCTGCAAACACAGTTCTGGCTTAATATTAGAAGGAAATCCGACAGGTTTGAGGTAATGATTTGATGGAAGCAGATAATTAGGTTGGGAAAATGGTCGAGAAAGGTGAAGAACGTGCGTTGGTTTGGATTGGAAAGACTTTAATAGGAAGGGGAAGGAGGCTTACAAGATTGGGAAAATATTCAAACACCAAATCACCTACTACCATGGACAACTCCTTTTCGGTTTGTCATTCCTCATTGATTTTTCTTCATATAAATAATGGGAAGAATTCCAAGTTCCACCCTTCTAATTAAGTATTAAAAGGTATAATTCTGTAAAAGGTCCTTGTGTCATATGTTCTTTTTCATTTAACCACTATATAATTTAAGTATCTCTATTTTCCACAATATTTCATTTTTTCGATAAAAGAAAAGAAAACATAACCGATACCATCTCATCCCTATATATTAAAAAACTTTTTAAAATATATTATATATTAAAAACAAATATTATAAATATTTTTTATAATAACAACTTTAAATAATGTCTTTATCGTTATATAACTATGTAAATCTTTGTTCGTATTAACCTTTATACACACCAATCGGGGAAGTTTCTTTAAATTCAAGGTATGATTTTGTTTTTTAGAAACTTAAAAAAAAATTATATAATGTTCTATCTTCTAGAAGATTTACTTTGGATATATATATATATATAATTAAATATTTTTGGTGCTGATTTTATGATCCTAATCTTGCCTTGTCGCTGTTAAGATGGCCGACATGATGAAAAATATTTCATCTGCCGATTCTGCACGATTGTGAAATACAGAGGGATCATCACAGCCGTGAAATCTGCATACTTATCCCCTTCATCTAGATTTGATGGCCAGGATATTACCTTCAAGTTGACTTCAAATATAACAGGGTTCCAGAAGATGGTAGGTTAGGGGTAAGATTAGTATCTATTTACGAATATCAGATTTGTTTTAACCTGTAATTCTCATAATATCATATCAGAATTTTCTATTTAATTTTGAAATTATATTATATGTAATAATAAAAGGATTAAAAAAATTATATCTCAAACATTTAAAAAATCAATATAAAATAAAAATATAATAAAATTTAAGAACGTAAAAATGTTAAAATAATAAATTTAATACCTCCAAAAGAATTTTTAAAAAATTCTGAAATTACATTCAGTAAATTATTAATTTTTTAAAAAATTCTGAAATTACATTCAGTAAATTCTGGAATCTTGTCCAAGTTGCAATTCGAAGCGATAGTCTTTACTACTCATTATGTTCTATAAATATTGTCTTTTATTGGTTTTTTGTTAAATTTTTTAATTTTGATTCTTAATTATTTAAAATTTATTATTGATAAAAATATAAAAAAAATATATTTTAAAAACTTCTAATTGAACAGATTTTAGATATATAATTTATAAAATTTAATTATTTAAAATATTTAATATAATAATAATCAAAACTTAAAAATTTAACTTTTAAAAAATTAATAAAAAATATTATTTTTTAGACGGATGGAGTATTATTTAAGAAATTAGGGCAGAGGAAGAGTTGTTCTGTCTTCATCCTTGTATAAATGAGACAAGGGGAAGTTTTGTCAAGAAGGGGGTTGGTGAGTGATTTGAGAGAACAATTCAAAGTCAATAGGCAATACTGTCATTTCAGATAGGAAATTACGACGACGTTTTTAGCACAACCTTTAATTGTCATAGTTTACTGCTGTCTGCTTCAATAATTAGATTAGGGTATGGTAGAAGTAACGTATGACTTAACGTGCCATGCTCTTGGGTTTGGTGCGACAGTATATGAATCGGACAGTGGACATTTAAATTGCTATTTTGTGTGGAAATAACAGTGCTACTGACATGGCTAACATGTTTCTTAAAAGGATTGTGGTGATTGACTTGAATAGTTCAAAGGCTTGGGCTTTATCTCCAGACCTTTGGACCCATTGAAATTTGAAGCTTAATTGGTCCTATGATTAAGCTGAACAACAGTCTGGGTTTTGGAGATACCCATTCGGCCTGTAAATGTTAGATTCAAGATTTGCTTTCAATTTTCTATTAATCTCGAAATTCAAACACAACTGCTGCATTTAAAGATGAGCATGGATAAGATCAATGACGGATCTAAAAATTTATTTATGGGTGGACGCACATAGATTTTTAAAATTTCAGAGTGGGTACAAAACCTTAAATGTTATAAAGACGTAGAGATTAATTCATAAAAATTACGAAAATTAAGGATAAATATGTAAACTTTGAAAAATTCAGGGTAGGCCTTTATCCACCCTACTTCATACTTGCATCCGTCACTGGGTTAGGTCTGATTGACTTTTGGTCCACTTAAATTCAACTCAAATATAAATATTTTAAATTTGACTTTTATTCGATTGGGTTCGACCTGATTTATAATAAAAATAATTTAAGATTAAATTATAAGAAAATATAACTTTAAGAGAATTAATTAAAAAATTATAATTTTAAAAATTAAATTATAAATAAAATTAATTTTAAAGATTTAATTATAAAAACATAAATAAAACGGAGAGGAGGAAAATCAAGATCAAAACAGGAAAGCGACGTGTCGCCCTTGTGATTCGCATGATCGCCACGTGTTCTTCTGTAACTGTCACCTAAGATATTCCCAATAAAAGAATCAGAAGCACCGAGAAAATAAAAAGTAATTAGATTTGCAATATTTGGATAAAATACAATAATACCATTTATTACAGGATTACAGTGTTGTTTTATTGGGCAAAAAGTTATTAATACAGGATTTCTCTCTGTTTTGGTTAATTACTTAATTACATACTTTTTTATATTTATTTCAGATTTTATAAATAATCTTAATTACTAATCTATGTATAAATTATACTATTTTTATAAAATATTAAATTGAAATTTTGTAAAATAAAGCGAAAGTCTTAATTAGACGACAATCTTCCGTGATTAACGGCGAAAGGTTTTTCTGTTGTCGTTATCATCACTTCCCACACAAAACATCATAGGATCATACACCAATCATAACCGTCCACGTCATGTCAAAGTCAAACGGAAATCCAGAACAAACGCGAAGAATCGTACTCTGGTCTACAACACAGTGCTTCCCCTTTCTTTATTCTTACAAATACGAAATATCTTCATCCAGAATTTCCAGATAATCTTTTTTATTCTTTATCTCTACAATTTCCAACAAAAGGTATAAAATTTAAAAGAAATTCCATTTTTTATTTTCCGGTCAAGACGATAATGGTTCTGGTATTGATTTATTCGGGTTTTTGAAGCAGTTTCTTGTTTATTTCTGTTTTTTTTATTTTCTCTCTCTCTTATCAACAATGGCGGAAATGCCGCCTTCCCATGTGCACTTCACTGGATATTATTATTAATACCCATTGCTTCTAAGCGCCCTAGCTTTTCTCTGCCCGTTTCTCATACGATGTCGCTTGTTTTTGGAAGGACTAATGATAATTCTAGTTCAATCAGACGCTCAGGGTTTCTTCACGGGATGCAGCGTATTTCCGTCCATGGTTCGCCGGAGGAGAAAAGCCAGGATATGAGGAGGTTGTCTCCGACGGAGGAGATAGAAGATGATGATTTGGGGTCTTGCAGTTCGTCGTCGATAGGAAGGAACAGTGATGATGATGACTCACCGGAAGCTGAAGTGCAAAGCCAGCCGAAAGGACCTTTGGACAGCGTGGATGCTCTCGAGGAGGTTTTGCCCATGAGGTAAAGCATTTTTTATTTAAAAAAAAGTTGAAATTTTGGATTATGTTTCCTTTCTGGGTTTTGAATTTTGATCTAATCTGGATTTTTTGTTGAACTTTGTAAAGAAATCTAGTGGCACAGCTAGGGTTTGTTTTCTAAATACTGGTTTATATGTACTCTAAAGTGAAATTTAATGAACTGGCTTTAGCTTTAACATAAATCTCTGAATAAATTTTCTTAATGGAAATTCTGAAGCATTTAAATTTTAAAGCATACTAAGTAGCGAGATTTGTGTGTGGTAATTGTCTAGACCGAAGAATTAATTACTGGTTTGCACTTAATTACATGCTTAATTGATAATCTTCTGATGCACTTGGAGATTAGAATATCTAACCACTAATCACTCCTTGAAGTTGCACTCTTTGATCATCTAATGCCACAAAAACATTTCAAAGGAGTTTGCTTTCATGTTGCAATATTACCATTTATAAGCCAAAGTCCATACCATGCTTGGACTCAGGTTTGAGTTTCGAGTATGATTATGTTCACGACAAAAGTATGTTTAAGGTTTTTGAAAGTTTCATATATTTGGATATCACTAGAGCCATGTGTTTGGAATAATAGGAAAATATTTCAAGTTCTTAGTAACAATTGCATAGTTATGGTTTGGATGCTTCAGTATCTTATTCTTTGTGGTTTTGCTTTATTTCAGGAAAGGCATATCCCAGTTTTATAATGGCAAATCAAAATCCTTCACAAGTCTAGCTGATGCGGTTGCTGCTTCCTCTGTCAAAGATTTTGCAAAGCCGGAAGATCCCTACAATAAGAAACGGAAGAACTTTTTAGTCCGCAGTTCTTCGCTGGACAAGAAACCCAATAATCCTTTGAGAAACTATGTAACTGAGATATCTAAGATAGTAGCCAACACCAACCGAAACAAAATGGCTCTGGGATCCGCAACATGCAGCTCTGATATAAACTCAACCGCATCATCCCCATCTAACTGCCTTCCACCTCTGCATCCACCTTGTAAAAAATCAACTACAATCAGACCAATGTCATCATCAACTAATCGACCAAACCCACCTTGTCGATCTTTCTCCTTGTCTGATCTACAGTTTGCTGCTGCTGGAACTCCTAACGTAGCTGGTTTGGCTGTTCATAGTGGCAACAACAAGGGAAATGAACTGCACTGAGTTTAACTGAAGTTTCACTTTCCAAAGTATGGAACTGGACCTTTCAAGAATGTTTGTAGTTTTAGTCTTGAAGGCGCTTCCTTCTTTGATCTAATGCTTGTAGTCTGAAATGCTAGGTATACCATGGTGATGAGCTTAGAAGTAATTCCTAATGTATTGTTCTCTTGTTTGCTTTGAGACAAACGATGGCAACATTATTGTATGGAACTATAAGTAAAATGCATTCGCTTCCCGAGCAGTCAATGTCGCTTATGCTTCCAATTTTGATTTAAATTTATGTCGCTTATGCTTCTACTGTGCCATTTTACGAAGACAATAACAACTGTAACATTGCTGCTGTTTAAATCCCTGATATATGCAGCGTAGAATTAAAACAACCCTTCTCTTCTTAAATGAAACCTAGTAGGTGTATTCATCAAAGATGATAGATTGATGGGAACAGTACTAAGCCGGCATAATTTGAGGGAGTCTCTGAAGTTTTCAACCTAACCTGTTATTAGGGCTAAGTAGGTTGGAAAACCAAGATCATTGTTTACAGGGTGGAGCACGCGAATTCACTGTCTTACAAGGCATATAGATTTCACTCGGAAGGGTAAAAAGGTGTCGCCAGAAAATTTTCCCGACAAACATATCCTTAGAAAGTGCAAAATATCAAACGTTTTTATGGTGCTAGGAGATCTGACAGGGAAGTTGCAGCATTTTAACACCATTTTCAACCTAGCAGCTCGAGGTGAAAAAAGGTTATCTGAACCTGATCTGAGGCATCCATTGAATATTAATGGATTCCCTTTCTCAGTGCAAGATATCCTTTGACTAGGTACCTGGACAGCCGACCATAAAATATATAGACTTTGGGTTCGATCTGAAACCTTGAAGATTCGAGACCTTAACCCTTATCAACTCTGTCAATGTCTCATTTACCGCAAGATATTATCATTGGACCGGAATGGTAAGACATTTTCAATGTTTAAACTAACATGAAGACTTATATCTCAAAACAAAATATAGCAGTTTTGATCCAAACAAGGTACTAATCCGTTTTAAAGGATTCACCCAGAGTTTCTCAACCTGAAACAAAGCTAAAACAAGGTAACATAGTCTCTGTCCCAGATTACATGGGCACATACGAGAAATACAGGCACATCATTCTTGCCTTGGATGGTTTTAGTATAGAATTGCTCAATCAACTTTATGGCAAATGTTTGATATTAAACGATCACTGGCGATTGGACCTCAAAGGCGTGACTGTACTTGGCTACCTTTCTCTTCACTCATGAATGGATAGTCTGTGTATCCAACAACGGGATCCTGAGTATAAAATGTCTTCCTGATGTACCTATTTAATGGTGCATTAACCTTCAGCCTAAAGACTAGGTCAGGATTTGAGATGAAAAGACGGCCATAAGATACCAGGTCTGCATCTCCCTCTGCAATAGCTTGCATACCCAGCTCCCTATTGAATCCACCACTAGCCATGAAAGTTCCCTGATAACTGCTCTTCAGAGTCCTCATTAAATAAGCTTCCTCGTCTTCACTCCCATGTTTGCCTGACTCAGTTTGCCCATAAGCATGGTAACGAGGCTGTGTCACATGAAGATAAGCGAGTTTTGACCCCAACTGGAGCTGGAGCTTGTTAAGCCTCTCAATCACTGCCAAGCCTAGGTTGAGTGGATTGGAGTCCATTGCATCAAGGTGATCAATTGCAGGCGAAATTCTGAGGGCAACTCTATCTATACCAATAGCTGAAACTACAGCTTGAACAACTTGCATTAAGAATTTGCAGCGGTTTGCCAATGATCCACCGTACTCATCTGTGCGATCGTTGATCCCATCCTTTAAGAATTGGTCAATGAGATAGCCATGAGCTCCATGAATCTCAATTCCATCAAAACCTGCAAGTTTTAATGATTTTATACATGTGACATACAAATGTAGTGATGGGAAATTCTATACAAATTTTTATTGGATCAATGTTAACATTCCAAGATATCGATCAATGCCACAAAATCTATGGAAAAACTAAACAGATTGATCTTTGTACTAGTAGTATTCATGACCCAAAACATAAGTCAAGTTCATATGGAAAACCGACATCATATGATCATGCTCGAGCTGTATATATGTAGCCACTATAAAAGAAAGATCCTAGTACAAAGGTAATTAGTTCTTATATAAACTCAGCCTGCTATTGAAGGACAAGACGATGACTTTGTCTGGTTCAAACTCATGAATTCAAATGAATACAGCTTCAGGTCACTGTACCGATAATAGAATTTGACGATTAATGTTTAACTAACCTGCTTGAATGGCATTCAGAGCTGCCTTGCGGTAATGCTCTACAACCTCTTGTATTTCTAAAGCTTCCAGGCGTCGAGGTTTTGGATATATGCCGTGGCTCCCATCCGGCATAAGAATTCTCCACCTATCTGAGATGGACTTATCTGTTGACGATATCGGTGCCGCACCACCAGGTTGATACACTGTTTCATTAATCAACAACCAAACAAAACATGCTGTAAGTGATCAACACCGAAAAAGACGGTAAAAGCAAAAAGGGTAAGGATTTGGGAAAGTACCAGAATGAGATGCTCCGCCAACATGCCACAGTTGACAGAAAATGATACCTCCTTTGGCATGAACAGCGTCGACAATCGCCTTCCATGCCTCCACCTGTTCTTCATTGTAGATTCCAGGAACATGTGGAAACCTGCTTCGACATTACAATATCAGACAAAAGAAACACTCTCAAACACATATGACAACAGGATTTCAAATGAAGTTTAGGACAGTAGAAGTTTGAATGTCTGAATAATTCAACATGATATCAGAGACAGGGACTGTCTCTAAATCAATGTATGGGAAAGTCAGCTACAGCCACTCTGGTCCGATTGGTAACATATTAAGATAAGATTTAAGTGGGACCAAAAAAGCACGAAGTTGGAGGATAATGGCGAGATGGGACCAGCAGCCACTATTGATGTAATAATGCGAGTGACTCGTATGAAATTTCACTATCAGAATTTGAGTTAAGAAATTACCCTGCTCCAGTGTCAGAGATCAATGTCCCTTCGGTGATGAGAAAACCGCTGGGAGTTGTCCTCTGAGTGTAATATTCACCGAGCGCTGGCCCTGGAATTCCATTCAACGCCCTGCATCTCGTCATAGGCGCCAGCACCACCCTGCCATCAGAAACAAACCCGTCAAACTTAGATGAAAGCTTTACAAAATTACCCTTCCGTGTTTTCCTCCGAATATCCTGAATCCGAGGAGATCGTGGAGGAACATGCCTGAAACGAAAGTCCCCTAAATACAAGGATCTAAGCCGCCCCTAGATCACAGAATCCGATGCCAAAAAAACCCGACAAACTGAATCACAGATAGAGAATAGTCAAAGTTGGAGGGTAGACACCAACCTGTGAGAAAGATTGAACTTGCCCATCCTGTAAGGAGAGAACAGCGTTGGGGTTCCATGAGATTGGGTTTCTGCCATTGTTAACTTTTTTTCCTACAAAACTTGATGGTACGTACGATGATGGCTTTTATACTCCAATTTCAAAATTTAAGGGGAAAAAAACCAAACATGGAAATGGTATTAAAAGTGGATAATCTGGATATGTGCTGGAATTGAAAATGCTTGGATTGGGAGATGGAGTTGGTGAGCGTGTAGTCTCATGTTATGTTGGCTGCGTTTCATTACTGGCATGTTTTTCATGTGCAGCTGTAGACGGTCGTGTTAGTCCCGACAACCTTTTCTTTTTCAGTTGAGTTTCGAAGTTAACTGTCTGAGCCTGCACATTCTAACCGGCCAAATTAAAATATACATTTAAATTTTATTCTATTCAAAAAATTAGATTAAAAAAATCAGTGGACTAGCCCTAATAATAAAATGATAATATAATTTATTCGGATGATCAGAATTTCAATATCATATGTATATATCATTAAGAAACTAAAAATTAAACATGTTAATTTACGATCATATTACTATATTTAAAAAAATAAATTAAGTTATGAAAATTAGGATAATATTGATTATGTAAATATTTCTATCACTAATGTATCATATATTTTTTTTTTTATAAAAATGTCATAAAAATAATACTTTTAGAATAAACTTCGAGTCTCGTACTAAAATTTAAGCCCAATATCAGTGGATTGGTCTACCTATATTTGGGCCTTAGTTTACGGAATTCTTTTCCTTTCCTTTTTGGTTCCTTTCCATTTAGTTTACCTTTGGAGGCGATGATGATTGCACCATGCGCTTTGAAAATTTCTTATTTCCTTTTCAGACCACTTGATTTCCTTTTTATTACACCTTGTCTGCTGGTATGCACGGTTTCAAGTGGGGTGGGGACGAAATCACCAAGCATTGGATCAGATATAAAGTTAGATTACATCATAAGGAGTTAAAATAAGAAAGAAAAAAACATTCATAAGACAAGACATTACTTAAATATTTAAAAATATTATATGATACAAAAGTAACACATAATCAAATGTGTAAACACAATATGTACATGTGGGTGGTTAATAATTTAAGGAGTTTGGTATAATTTATTAAAATATAAATTTTATTTTAATTAAAAAATAAAATTAAATTTTTTGGGATAGTTTAATTTATTTTGAAATATACGTGATATTTTAGTATATGTTGAGTTTTAGGTTAATTTTTACAGTATAGATAAGAGAATATTATGTGTACATTATGTTTTTTTTTTTCAAATTATACAAAAATAATAAAAAAAATCACTTACAGGTGACATTTTCTTTCAAAGTCGTCGTTTGTAAGTGACATTCTTTTACTATATTATAATTTTCGGTTTAAATTTTTAGAAAAAATTTTAAAAATTTTATTTAAACGGAACAAGGTTGTTAAAGAAAACCAACCACATGATTTTCTGATTGCGGAATTTTCACAAACAGGATTTGGACATTGGATAATGGCTGGGACATACTAGATAAGAGATAAGAAACGAGCCCTGTTTGCCTGCCTTCGTCCGCATGTGATAAAGCGAAATCCATGGCCTAAACACCGTATAAATCCTACCTTTGACACTTTATGTTTATCTTTTTCTCCTCTGGTTTCTCGAACTCAATCTCGGTCAATAATTTCAACTGCCCAATCAAGATATCAACTTAAAATAAGAGACTGTCAAGATTCTTACTTAACGTTTTATATTTTTTTAATAATCGTGTTGTAAGCGTAGTTTTATTTTGATTTTTTTTAATATTATTTATTAATGAATTTTATATTTTATTGTTAAATTTTGATGATATTTGTATTTAAATTAATTCAAGTCTTTAAGTTAATATTATTTCTGAACGAAGTCTAAGTAGAATCAAATTGAGTTGTGCATTGGTATGTGATTTACGATGAGGAAAGAGTGAATATGGTCACATGTATAGAGATGGGCTTAAAGGTGTAGCCATTTCTTAAATTTTTATTTTTTTATTTTATATATTTAATTATTTTTATTGATAATATAATTATATATCTTATATTTTTAATATATTTTTTTTATTATTTATACCTTTTATATAAAATTTTAGATCCATGATATCCCATACCCAGGAGAAATTATTCTATGGACCGGTTCTACCACGTCATACATGGTCCTTAAGAATAAAAAACAAATCCACGTCATCATTTTTTACACATCATCTGCACACTCATAATTTTAATTTCCAAATCATTTTTAAATAAAATATATTAAAATTTAAAAATGATGACGTGGATTTGTTTTTTAATTAGGGTTTAGGGTTAGGATTTATGGTTAGAGTTTAGGGATTAGGGTTATTGTTAGTGTTAGGGTTTAGGGTTAGGGCTAGGATTTAGAGTTAGAGTTTAGGGTTAGGGCTAGGATTTAGGGTTAGGGTTTAGGGTTTAGAATAAAAAACAAATCCATGTCGTCATTTTTTAAAGTTTTAATATATTTTATTTAGAGAGATTATTTGGAAATTAAAATTATGAGTGTGCAGATGATGTGTAAAAAATGATGATGTGAATTTGTTTTTTGTTCTTAAGGACCATGGATAACGTGGTAAAACCGATCCATAGAATAATTTCTCCACACCCAGACCCATCCTCATCCTTTCTGTCTGTTTCATGCCATGCCATCATACATCAATGTGGATTTCATTTTTCATCACAAACATTGTCTTTGGTCCCCCACCAATCACTCGTCTGATAAAACAACAACAATAAAAGGAGAAACACTCTTAGGCTTGGAAATATTATTAGGTGAAATCTATTTATCACGTTATTTATGATTTTAATTAATTAGGATTGGTAATTTTAATTTTTTTTGAGTGAATCATTATCTCTTTCCTATACTTAGTGGGTGGGTAGTTATTAGGTGATTATTTAAAGATCAACTATCCTAATTTATTAGACCATGAATGACGTAGTGAACAAAGTTCACCTAATAATCTATCCTTGGCTTGGGATATCTTAATTTAAGTATTTGTTGCCTACTACCCCACGTCAACACTTCATGTTAAAAAAAAAACACTAATTTCCATATTTACTTTTTTTTCAAGTACCGAGTCACTCATAAGATCAAACATTTAGTTATTTTATAAATTAATTCTTATTTTTTTAAAATTTTTATAATTTTATGTTTATCTTAAAATTTTAAGATTTTATATTTGTGTCCATCTTAAAAGATATTTAAATTTATACTCACCCTCATAAATATTTTTAGATCTATCACCGAATAATAGACATTTTATTAAAATAATATTTTTATCCATAAATATTATTTTAATTTAAAATAAAACATCAAACATTAAATTATTTAGAAAATAAAATAATTATTTAATCAAATATTAAAATATTTATATATTTTATATATAAAAAAACTTCTTTTAACCATTTGATCATGAAAAGTGCAAAATAAGCTTTAATCTCAACTTTGACAAAGCTTTTTTCATGATTCCCATTTTTTCAAGGCATAAAGGACCCAGTCAAAGGCGATACACAACTAAATACACCGAACCGTATATCGAGGATCGTGTCCACACACGTGGTTTACTGTCCACGTGTCATTATTTCAAGACATAACAAAATGACCTGAAGAATCCTAACAAATTAATCTTTCCCTAGCAGCGTATTGCGCGCACAAAAAATATTACCGTTTTATTCCTCACATAATTAAATTAACTAAATCTCGTAATAATATCTATTATTTTTTAAAACACGAAACTAACACACACTATATAAATAAGATTATTGGAATTTAAGTATTTTAAAAATAATTCTCATTAAAATAATTTATTAAATTTATTAAATTTTCACACAGCCAACAGGCCTCATTTTTTCTATTTACAGCCTTTTCAGTTTCTTATTGGTTCTGTTTTTTTTATTATTAATTTAAATAATTTTTATATTAAATTCGTCTTGGACGTCGCATACGAGGAAAAAGGAAAACCTTTTTTTTTGGTTTTGCTTCTAAAATCCTCCATTAATTACCAGGAACTTAATACGGTTATCTCTGCGCTTTGGTAAAATAGGGAGAGAAGAAAACTGAAGGTATTTGACCTGAAGGAGAGAGCTTTGTTTTTCTTCATATGGCGGCTGCTTAAAACCATGTATGTTTCTTTTCTCGCTTTGTTAAATTTGGGTTTATTTTCCCTTAATTATTCGATCCGGGAAGTCGGAAGATAATAATCATTTTCTTGCTGCTCTAAATCGTTTTTTTGAGGTAAGTTTTTTTGGGCTTTTGTTTTTTCTTCAGTGTTTAATTTCTTTCGAGGTTAATTTCGGTGCCCATCTTTATCTGAAAAGTTATTTTTTTTTTCTCTTCCGTTGGATCCACAATTACTATTTAGATTGCTTGTTGGGTTTGTTGTGCTTCACATGCTCGAGTTTATGAAGAAATACGTGCGAATTACTGTTTTCGGACCATCCTACTTTATTGCAAGAATATTGATCTGTTCCAAGTTCTGGTTTTGTTATTCTCAAGCTTCTTGTAAGTTGTATTTGAAGTGTTTTTTTTAATAAAGTGGATGTACAGGTTGATTTAAAGTCTAAGATAGACGTTTAATTAGTGTAACTTTTCTGTGCCCATAGGTCGATTTCGGTAATTTCTTGAACTTGTTTCTTTGATTAGATCTGTAACCTTTTTTGGATGATCGATTATGATTTGTTGAAAGATGGGTTTTCATTTTAATTTCCACTTGAAGGGTGGAGATTGTTAAGCTAGTAAGTTTAGTCAAATTCAATGCTTTAGAAGTTGTTTATTTGTTGTTTGTTCGTGTATGTTAACAGTTGAGCGGCTTTAAGGATGTCTAATAGTGAAGATTCTGGTAGCCTTGGATGGAGTGCATCCTTTTTCATGCCGACAAAGGAGGATGTTGCTAGAGCAGTTGCTGCCGCTGCGACTGCTGTTCATTCTCCCCGACCATCTGCTGTATATTCATTGAAAGATGAAAATACCGGTAGCCGATTCCAGAAGTTGCAACATCATGTTTCAAGAGTTTTAAAAGGCTTCTCGCAGCCCTCTGAAGTAAGACGTGGAACCTACAATCCGGAAGTTCTGACTAGTCAAAAGCGTCAGTGGGCAAGCTTTCAGCTGCAATATTTGGTACAGTATTTTATTCAAGCTTTCAGCTGCAATATTTGGTACAGTACTTAGACCTGTGTATGGACTTCTCTAAGCAAGTATATACCAGGGGTTGTAATTTTGTTCATGTAGCTGTTGTTTTAGTACATCATTTACAACCCTTAATAAGCCACATATTTTCTGGTCTAATTGTCACTCAATATATATTTGTTGCAAGGTCTAATATGATGCCTGATAAACCTCTTCTATTTTACCTGTATATGTTCATACTTCTGTTTAACTAGCAAGTAGTAACAAAGAATCTCAAAAGTGTTTTCATAACATTCTCTTTCTAAGTGTGCAGGATCATAGATCTTTTAAGGAACCCTCAAGGTTGTTCGAGAGCATGGTTGTTGTTGGACTTCCTCCTAGTTGTGATGTTCAGTCTCTTCAAAGGCAATATGTCACTAGACGGTTTGAAGGTTCTGGGAAGTTGGGAAGTGCTCTAAGTTGTCAGAATAATTCCCGTGTTGAACCTTGCCTCGAACCTCAGGTTGGTGTTCTTCATAAACAAGTGTTTTCTTAAGGGTCTGTCATGTGGAGAGAGGAAGGGGGTGACCAGGGTGGGTCATGTCTTTGGATATTGATTCTGTTCTCTATTTTCAGGTCTTATTTGTTTATCCACCAGAAAAGCAGCTGCCACTTAAATACAAAGATCTTCTTTCATTCTGTTTCCCTGGAGGCATAGAGGTGGCTAATGGTTCTTCTTCTATTTATTGTTTGTAAATATACACGTGCATTATAGATGCACATTTAAGCTGGGTTTTCTAAATTCAGTTTGTGCTATTTCAGGTTCATGCTGTTGAGAGAACTCCTTCAATGAGTGACCTGAATGAAATTCTTCTTTCCCAGGTATTTTTGCTAAAATCAGATGTTAATGTTCTCCCACTTGAATTTTGATAATAGATTATCTATATATGTTTGCCTTTGTACCTTCTCAATCATCCTTGAATGCTTAAATGCTACTCTCTTCTCTACCACTTGAATTTTGATTATGTTAAATGCTACTCTCTTATGTTGCACTTCATGTCTGGCAGGAACACCTAAAACAAAGTGATCTGTCATTTGTATTCCGGTTACAGGTAACCTTTTAAGTTGTGCTACCTGCTGCTTATATAATCAAAGCTTTACATGTTTGATGTTGATTCTCATTGTAAAGTTCTATAGGTATAGTGATTGATACTGAAGTGAAAGAATACTTCTCACGTGTTCATGCTCCTATCATGGTTATCAACAGAGGCTAATGTGTTCTGGAATTTTGTTGACCAACTTGGTCCCATTATTTTTTGATCCCCAAATCCTTGTTATTGTTGCTAATTTCTGCTAACAGATTCAGTTTTATTATGGTTGTTATTGTCACATATAAGCATATATATTTTGAGTCTTTTATTCATCTGTACACTATACTTGATCTTTAAGGTTTCTGGATCAATTTCTATTGCTATATTAGGTATATATATATATATATATATATTTTAATGAAGATCACATTTTGTTGTTTCGTTCATATCTTCGATTGTTCATAAGAAGTATAATATCACTTCCATGACTTTTTGTTCTTTCTCTCTAGGTTGCTGATAATTCCACTTTGTATGGGTGCTGTGTGTTAGTTGAAGAAATAGTACAAAAGCCCTCTGGATTGCTTTCCTTGATTTCAGATAGACAACCTGCCTACCCGTCTCTGAGTCGTTATGCGATGACCACTCGCCGATGTTATTGCATTCTTTCGAGGCTTCCATGCTTTGAGTTGCACTTTGGTGTTCTGAATAGGTGTGCTTTATTAATGTTAGATACAACAAATGATAATAAGGATCTCTTAACTTATTATTACTATTATTATTTCCATTAAGAGCAGATAGATTTACTTGGACTGAAATGTCAGTCAAGATTCATGCATTGATGAAAAGTCCTACTTGATGAAGTTTTTGGACGGAAATTTCGATGCTAGCAACATGGTGTTAGTTCATCTTACTAGTTTCATAACTTTTTTCTACTTAAAAATTTTCTTGCAGTATCTTTGATGAAGAAAGGTTGGAACGATTAACAAAAAGTATTAGTGATATAGATTTGGAGTTATCTGAGAATTATAGCAACGAAGCAAATATGGATGATGCCTTAACTGATCAAGGAGCACTTGAGGACATGCAGAATGCAATGACTGAAACCTCGGAGTTAAGTTCTGCAGATTCTAAACCTGGAGGTACTGATGATGTGAATATTTTGGACCATCAAATGCCTGAGAGGGACTTTGAATCAAACAAAGTTGTTACAGTTGATCCGGAAACTGAGACGTTTAAAAGACAAAAAGAATCCAGTGGTGCATTTCCTGAATATTGTGATACTGATGTTGATGATTTCTCAACAAATAAGCAAACAACGGAACGACATTTGCCAAATGCTGTTCTGCCTTTTCTGCGTTATTATCAGTATGAAAGCTCCGAGTCTTCTTGCAGGTAGAATGCTTTACAACCCTCCTGGCTGTTTAGTTGGTTTATCATTTCTACGGACGTTTACATGGTCAACAAGTTTTATATTATTTTGCTGAAGTATGCTTTTGGGTCTTTCACATTCAAGAGTCTTACCCTTCGGTCAACTTTTTTATAAATACAATATGTATTCTCTGTGCAGTTTCCAAGGTTCTCCTTGCGATGACAGGAATTTGAGGAGTGATGTTGATGATACAGAAACAGAAGAGGCATCTATTTCTGGCCAGGAAGATTCCAGTGATCATCTTGATATCCTTGAATGGGCTAAGGTTTGAATGTCATGCTGAGTAATTTAAGTTTTTAACCTTACCCTTATGGCATGTCCCGCTTCTTTCTATATCTACATCTTAGAGAAAGTAATTCCCCCTAATTTCCAGGCAAACAATCATGGAGCATTGCAGATACTTTGTGAATATTACCGGTTACAGTGTCCAGCAAGGGGTTCAAAACTTAGGTTTCATCCTTTGGAGCACCTTCATCCACTGGAATATCATAGGCCTGATGAACAAGTTCTGCATATAGCTGGCTCTACCATTGACTTGAGATCTTGCAGTACAAGTCTTGAATTTGCTGAGGTAACCATATGATTATTAGTTTCATGGGATGGAATAATGTTGCATTCCTCATTTCAGACTTGAAGGCTAAATTCCATTTCACTATTATCTTCTTTTTATCAGGCACACACCGCTCTTTCGGCAGAAGAGGAAGCAATCGCTCTGTCAACATGGGCTGTTGCATGCATGTGTGGGTCTCTACGTCTTGAACATGTAAACATATGTCCCTACTTATTTACAGAAGCATAAGATGCTGCCTTAGGTTTTCTTCTAAGTTGGTTTTAATGTAATGCTTCGGTTTTTGGATGTCATATGATACATTTTGCTCATGAACTTTTAATGATTGTGAAATTTTAAGGACATACATGCCAACAAATCTAGTGGTGAATCGTGATACTGTAGTACTATAATTCTAAAATTATTTTCTATTCTTTAATCCATGAAGTCCGGCCATGATTTTAATCATAGAATTTGTTAGTTATGGCCTACTTTTTAAAACCTTGTTCTATTTGATATGGTAACATAATCTTCAATCACCATTTATCTGTATATATATTTGCATGTGCTTGTGTATCTGATGAGTTGTTCCCTCTAAATATGATGAACATTAGTGTTTCAATTTGCTTAGTCTTGTATAGATTGTTGAGAGGATAGCTGAATTGATTCTTCTTATCATGCAGGTGTTAACAATCTTTGCTGGAGCATTGCTGGAGAAACAGATAGTGGTTGTTTGTTCAAATTTGGTAGGTATCAAGTATCCTCGTAATGATGATAATCCATGGCCTTTGAATGATATGGATTATGTTAAACTTATTTTCTTTTTCCTGAGATTTTCTGCTTGATGTTTATGACTTATGTCATATTTGAATGATATAGATTGGCTAGCGTACATTTTTGTTCTTAAGTGGTTGATAATTAGAAATTTAGAATCTCCGGATTTATATTAGATTTGAAATTATTTGCAGGGAATCTTATCTGCTCTAGTTCTGTCAATTGTTCCTCTGATCCGTCCATACCAATGGCAAAGCCTCTTGATGCCAGTATAATCTCTTAACGATCTCTTCAGATTTTCTAGATTGATATTTAGACTATTCATGTTTTCTGTACTTACATTTAAAAGTTTGCAGGTTTTGCCAGATGATATGCTAGACTTTTTAGATGCGCCTGTTCCTTACATAGTAAGTTTTTTAGAAGAAGGCTTAATGTTGCATTCGTTTATTTGGTTTCCAAAAAATGTCAGTAATTTGTCTATATGTATAAATGAGAGTTGAGGTTTTAAGTGGATGATGATGCTTGTGTTGAAAGGAAAAGGAGCCCATACCGAAGAAAGAATTGTGACTTTGGTCTATGTTAGTAGAGCACATACTTGGAAGAGGAGGGTAGACCAAGTTTCTTTGCTGTTATTGAACTTATGAGGATATCATATAAAGTTGAGCAGAACAGATTGCATAACCCGTTTAACTGAATCTACATACTTGGAAAAGGCTTGGTTATTATCATATATGTACCCATAAAGTCCCTTGGCTAAGGTTTCTCTCTTGTTATCATATAGAAAGTGATAAGATCTCTCTTAATAAGTTATGCCCCCCATAAGTTTGTTTCCAATGAAGTTATGTGGTGGGATATAGAATTATTGTACACTTCACAGTTTTTCATTAGTAGTGTCCGGTGTCCCCCACCCCCTGTTTATTCCCTGAAGCACTCGTTAATAAAATTTTATCGTCTCCAGGTTGGTGTAAAGAACAAAACCAGTGAAGTGCAGTCAAAGTTGGCCAATATCATCCTGGTTGATGCAAATAAGAACCAGGTTTGCATCTTCTCAAATGTTTGGATTACAATATGGCATAATAATGTATTTTCAATATAGATTCTAAATTATATATATTTTATTTTCAAAATCACCTCCTTTTCTACTAAAAGTAAGTGTGTAAGTTTGACTAGTCTACTGTACTTTCGTTGCATTTCCCCTCTTTAGAAAAAGAATTTTCTATTGGGGTTGTGTGCTTGCCAAATTATTGTTTGAATGGTTTGTTGCCCTTTCCTTTTATATACAACAGTATGTTTTTAAATGTCAATTTTCATAGATCTGTTTGATTTTTCTCAGATCAAGAGGAAAAAAGTTAATCACTGTGTATAAACCTGTTTCCTTGCTGAGCAAGAAGCAGACCAAATTCACTTATTTTTAGTGCTCACACTACATTCTAGTATCCATCCACGTTTGAAGAGAATTTTTGTTCTTGAGAAATACTTTAGGTTAACATGTGGGCCCTTCTGTTCAGTTCTAATTTTCTCATTGCATGATGTGATAGCTAAAGGCATCCACAATTCCACAACTGCCACAGCATAAGGAGCTCTTTGCATGCTTAAGTCCCTATCATGCAAAGCTTGTTGGTGAAAGTTATTTGGGGAGGAAGAGACCAGTATATGAATGCACAGATGTGCAGGTATGCCTTTTGTCGCCCATGTCAGTTTTTATTTTTCCATTCCAATCATAAATCCGGAAGACCTTTTACCAATTATGCAATTCAAATATTCATGAAAAATTATGCAATTCATTTATGCAATTCCTAAAGTTCACTTATGCTGTGTCATGAAAAATTATGCAATTCAAATATTCACGAGTCTGTTTAACTCTTGTCTGAAATTTTGCAATATCAATCAACTGTTCACAATTATATTCAGGTCTAACTAGAAATTATAGTTCATACGAGCTTGGGATGGACCAGATTACCACCATTTTTAATTGGGGAAAACACGCTACCTCCTTTTCTGAAGTTTATAAATTATCCATATGAACCATTGAATCATCTCCTATTTGTTTCATTTTTTGCATGATTGCTTGTTCAAAGTTGTCTAATGAAGCGTCACTGTCATATTTCAGAGGTTTTCTAATTGTTGTCTTGATGTTGTTAATGGTTAGATTGAAGCTGCCAAAGGTTTTCTATCGGTGTTAAGATCATACTTGGATTCTCTTTGCTCTAACATGCGGTCACACACAATTACAAATGTGCAGTCGAACAATGATAAGGTTTGTGTTTTGTTGAATTAGAATATTTTCACCTTCTTTAGGTGCTTCCTTGGTATCTGGACAAACCTACAATGCTGTTTCACTGCTTTTGTTGTACACTTATTTGTGAACTTTTTAGTAGTTTCTATGGTAGATATTGCTGTTACCAAATCCAAATTACAAGTTTAGTGTAAAAGTGATATTGCATGGGAGTCATAAGGATTTTGATGGATGGATATTCTTTGTTTTGGTGATCGAGTTGTATATTGCCAGTGTTAATGTTTTATTGTGACACCTTGTATTGTTTGGGGAAAAAAAAGAGATAAAATCCGGAAGTTCTGCCATTTTCAGGTATCATTGCTTTTAAAAGAGAGTTTCATCGAATCATTCCCTAGTCGTGATCGACCGTTTATGAAGGTGAGTCCCTCTATTCCTTGACTAAATCTCTAGATATTTGCCCCAACACCTGAATTGAAAATATTTCCCCTTCCTCATCAGAAATTGTTAAAGAGAGAAATGATTGTTGTATATTGGACCGTGTTTTCCTTCTACTTTCATTTCTTTCAGTATGTTAAATATAAATAGCAAGTTTTGGAATATAAATTACTGACAATCCGCCTCTTTCCCAGCTGTTTGTGGACACGCAACTCTTCACTGTACATACAGATCTTGTTCTCTCATTTATCCAGAAGGAATAGGACACCACAATCATCCAAAGATGGCCTGCTATTATAGTGTTGTAACTTGGATATAAGTTCAGCAATGATTGTATTATGTCAAATATGTTATCAATATCAGACCCCCCAAAGAATATATATTTATTTTTCCTTCAACCCAGTTCTCTCCATGCCATTTTCTACTTGGCACCATGAAATTGAAAACCAATAACAATTTAATGAGATATTTATAGAGATATGGGATTTTGATAAAGCTGTAGCAGGAGAAATAGTTATCAACCAGGAAGAGTGGAAATTTATCATATGCCATAGCTCAAGATAATGCCTTTATACTCCTTTCTTCATCATGCCTTTATAAGCGGTGGAACAACTGCAATCCAAATTCCTTGTCAGTTCGAGAGATTAAGACACGTGAATCTGCCAGCGGACATGTAAAGCTATGAATGAGTTCGGGAGCAAGCTTTTTTTAAGGCTTTTGTTGCCCACTGACCAAACATTTGTTTTGCAGAAAGGGAACAGTATCTTCAGAGCAAGCAGCAGGCTTGGTTTTAATGGTGCAGAATCTAGTGCCGTATCAAGACCTTCTGGTTCTGTCATTGTCTAAAATTTCTTAGGAAACGAAGCTCTTTTTGTTAGTCTTGAAATGACACTCAATAGAATCAAAACAGTCGAGAGTCTGATCTGAGGCTGGTGTCCTACTCTAACCTATTCACCCTGTGCTACAATCCTCGTGTTGTCTGATGGTAGGGCCGTAAAGAGTAAGAGGAGTAAACGTGGGTATGATTAATAGAGTTTGAACACTGATATTAATGAGTGTCAGATTTTCAAGCTTCTTTAATTATAGTTGCAGAGAGTAATGGATTAGAAAACACGCTAAATCTTGGCAAAGTGGGAAAAATGGCATTGCTAGGACCATAAAAACTTTGCTGGGATTTCTAAGACACGAATGACCATAAAAATGGTTACAGCCTTACAGGTGTAGCATGTTGGTGACCTACATTTGACATTTGAGTTGGAACCCTTAAAGCTAAAACAATGTGAGTGGTTGCTCCAGGACCAGCAATACAGGCCAATATTTCCCACTACCTCACTGAATCATATGACCCCAAGATTTTAAAACCCATTTCCTGTATTATCCATTACTTGGTAAACATATCTTATTCTAAAGGAATATAACGGGAAAATGCCATTATTGTGGTCAAGTGGGTAATCTTATGTTTGTTTAAAGGTGGTTTGAAGCTGGCAGGGGAGTTCAGGAAAACTCTGAACAGTGCCTGCAACTGCCAAACTTATAATACAACAACACTGCTTTGGATTTAAATGCAAGTAAGTCCCAGGGTTTCATTTACTTCCATTAATACAATTGTCCCGAAACTACAGGGAGAAACAAAAGTATCATTTGAAGACTGTTGGATACATTTGTGTCCATTTGAACCTACTTTGGAACCTCCATTAGCTTGCTATTGTTAATTTAGGACATAGGTATGATAATGAAGTGTTCCCATAGAGCTTAGCCGATATATTTATTTATATACATTATATAAACAGTTTAATCCTTGGTTTAGCAATGCAATGAGTAATGGGTTAGATTCTTTCTTCAACCATCACTACTAAAATAGGTATTAATCTACACGTGGTAAACAAAAAGTGGGAAGAGTTAACCCCCTCCCCCCAAGAACCCTAGAATAAAATTTTCATTTTTCCCATTTCCCCAAAGTTGAAAAAAGATTTGTGTAGTGAGGGATACTGGGATAGTATACTGAGTGTCTGAGGTAAAGGAATAGGAAAAAAGTAAAAGAGTTGGCAGCAGTAAAAGCTCAAAAACGTACAAACTTCTGATGAGGCATTTGGCCTTCGGACAGCAACACCAAATGTTAACGATGATGAACGACTTTGTTTTTACAGTCCTTTTTAACCCACTAAACTTTAGTTTATGGGTTTCAGAAGTGTTGTCAGAAAGACAAGAGCTGCCACTGAGGGCAGCTTAGCCTGCAGGACCAGAAAGCAGCAGAGTGGTTCAGTCATAATATGAGCCACTGCTCTCTTCTCAGTTCTCTCCCTCAGAAGTCAGGTGTCAGAGGGAAGAAAAAGAGAGAGAAAAGATTGATGGCATTGGCAGCATTATAATCAGGAGCATTAGTTTTATTCATGAACAGAAGATTCTGCAGTGAAATGGTCCCTGAAATAAATATACCTACACCATATACACAGTCTACATCAGCATTCAACAGCACAGGCTTCTTGAGTAATAAGCAATGCACTCACCCAACAAACTTACACTTACAAAGAAACCAGACCTGTTTCACTTTCAATCTTTCTCCTTCATGTTTGTTTCTCTTTCATTCGTCTGTTTGGTCTGAATATCTGCTTTTTTCTCTTACTATTTATTAGCTTTGCTTATTTTCAAAAAAATTGTCCATTGTTCCTCTCTTTGAATGATGAACGGAAGAAACAGGTTTCCTTTTACTGCATCTCAGTATCAAGAGCTTGAACACCAAGCTCTAATCTTCAAGTACATGGTCTCTGGCATCCCCGTACCACCTGATCTCCTCTTCACCATCAAGAGAAGCTGCTTGGATTGCCCACTTTCTTCAAGGCTTTTCTCTTACCAGCCTCAACATAGTAAAAAAACTCAAACTTGACTCACTTTTTTCAACTTTTTCCATTTTGGGTTTTAGGCAATGAGTCTCCTGTTGTTTTTTTGGCAGTTGGATGGAACTGTTTCCAGATGGGATTGGGAAGAAAAGTGGACCCTGAGCCTGGGAGGTGTAGGAGAACCGATGGAAAGAAATGGAGATGCTCGAAAGAAGCCTACCCAGATTCAAAGTACTGTGAGAGACACATGCATAGAGGCAAAAATCGTTCAAGAAAGCCTGTGGAAGTTAGTAGTAATACAACAATGGCAAAACCTTCATCATCAATCACCAATACTCACCCTTCTTTTTCTTTGTCCTCTGAGTCCCAACAGCATCACCATCAAGTTCGCTAACATGGTTACCATTCTCAGGTCAATCATCCCTTTATGTATCCCCAAGCATCGAGGCCTCCAGGGGTTGGCCTGTCACCTCAAGAGAACACCTCCCACACTCTCTTGGATTCTGGTTCCTACTCCCAGACAAACACAGATTACAGGTTTCATTTACAAAAAAAAAAAGATTTATTTTTACTGTACCTTTTTGTATTTTACTGATGAGTTTTATTTCTTGTGTTTTTTAATGAAGAAGAAACAGTTATGTCTATGGGCTGAAAGAAGAGGTGGATGAGCATGCTTTTTTCTCTGAGCCTTCAGGGACGATGAGGAGCTTCTCTGGTTCATCTGTGGATGATTCATGGCAACTTACACCACTAACTATGAGTTCTTCTTCCTCGAGGCAGAGTGAATACTCTTACTTGCAGCTTCAGAGCCTCACCGATCACAGCACAAAACAAAGCAAGCAGGACGATGATGAGCATTGCTACATCAAATTTAAAATGCCTAATGAATTTGAGAAAGGAGAACCACCAAAGACGGTCCATCGTTTCTTTGATGAATGGCCACCAAAACACAGGCTTGATTTGGATGATAAATCTTCAAACAGCTCATCAGTTTCAACAACCAGACTCTCAATATCCATCCCTTCAACCTCACATGACTTTCCCATTTTCAGTTCAAGAGCTTATAACGGTATCTATCTTTTGCTGGTTTTTGCTCCTAGTTTTAGTGTCTAACTCCTTTCATATTTTTATTTTTTGGCCTGGAAAACTTGACATCATTTTTTGTTTTTGCAGATGGTTGAATATCCAGTAGTAGTTTTCTGCATTAAAGGTCATGAAACTTAGTGGGGATCACTTCTTTCTTTGAATTCCGACTGTTTACTAGTCTTTCTTCTGTTTCTTTCTTGGGTTAAATGAAGATTGGGTTGTCCCCCCCCCCCCCCCCCCCTATTAATGAAGGATCCAATGACTTGTATGCTACTGATTTCATGTTATTCTCCTACTGCAAATAGACAAGTTCAAAAATATTAAGACTGGAAACATGATTTGCTGGTAGGTGACATGTAAATGTGTTGTTCTGAGGGTTTTCATTTTTCAAGTTGGCTTTCGCTTCAAGGCTCAAGCAGACATACACCTGCTCTGCACTGCTTATTGTAATAATAATAGTTATGGTCCCCCAGGCCCTTGTTTTGGGAAAAAGACATGATATTTTCCTTCATTATTGGCTAAAAAAATGATCAAGTTACTGATTTGATGTCTTTCTCCTACTGCAAATATACAAGCTCGTAAATATTAAAGACTGAAAACATATTGTTTAAGTTGAGAGCTGTGGTTTAGACTTCTGGGAAACATTCCACTATTTAAAGTAGAAAGAAGCATCTTCCATTCCATACAAATGTAGTTTCAGGGTTGCAGGCCACTCCACTTTTTACCGCGTTCATCTTCGTCTTTAAGTGATCCAGATCCAGTATCCACTAAGCTTTTCTTTGTTTCTATCTCTTTCTTCTATGTACCCTGACCTGCTTTAGTACAGCAGTATGGTACATAATGTGGCTATAATCACCGAAAGTTCCCCACACTATCTACCTTTTAATTTGCCTTTAAACCAGAAGCAAATGATGAAAACAAAAGCTTCACCTCTGTTAGATTGGTCCATAAACAATATGTTTCATTAGAGGAGACAAGGGTGTTCAAGTCATAGTAAGAACCTTCAGTTTCTCAGTTCCTGTGTTTGATATGACTTAGAAAGTATGGCAACACAAAATTCTCTAATAATTTGCAAGTCACTAGTGTAGTATCTTAGTTTAATATTATATTGTTCGAACTCGGATCATTTAATAGGACCACACCTTAGGCGGTGAGAGTAAGGCTCTGCAAATCGGTGTTAATGTTGTGGTGGTTGGGTCAGATGAGTGGGTTTACCTATCAGTAGTCATTTCTCAGTAACTGACGGATACACCTTTTATCCTCCACGCACGCACGTACTCCCTGCCCAAATCCCCCAGGAAGGTTTGTTTCCCACACCGTTGGTCATTTTTTCTAAGATTTTTTATGGCTTCTTTGGGACTGTTGCAGATGAAATTTGCACCCAAAGCTCCTCCTCACCCAGCACCGAAGCTTGAGGTTAAAACGTATGTGGATCATTTGGCACTTGGGATTGCAATGCTAGTCGTCTGTTGCATTGCTTTGAGACCAACAAGTTAATCTGTATGTTTTATTGGTTGTTTTCCGGTGTGTTTCAGTGAATTGTCCGAAGACACTGATGCTGCTCAGGCCAGAGATTTGCTAGAGCGTTTAAATGTACATTTCTTTCCAAATTTGTATTACCATTTTCTTCATGCCATTGATTTCCTTGTTATGTTATTCTCATTTCATCCTTTTCATTCTCTTCTCACAGCAAATTTCTGCAAAGAAAAAAGACTAAATTTGAGAAGAAAAGTATGTTCTATATTTGGGGTGAAAATGATTAGTTCCATTATCTCATAGTGCAAGGCATTGTTGTGCCTCATTGTTCTTCAACATTCTTGCCTATTATGTGCTCAGAATCTGGTCTTAATGAGATCATCTCTAAATTGCGTTTAGACTTAAACATTACATGCTCTCCCTACAGGTTGAAAATATCACTGTGAGTTCTTAATAAGCTTTTCTTGTCATGCAGTTGCATCTTCACAAGTTGCATTTGGTTTCGAATCAGCGTCTGCGGCGTCTTCAATAAAAGTATTTGGTGGAATTCAAAAAGGTTCAAGTCCTAGTAGATTGGAAACTTTCACCTTATATATGCTGTCTGGCTAAGAATTGAGATTCATTTCAGTCTGATATGTAGTGTTGATGTTTCTATAGGTAAAGTACCTACTTCAAAGAACCATGGGTATGTATTAGAGTATGGATTATTAATGCAAAGCTATGCTGATCTGTTTTCTAATGCTCTGTTAATCACTGATTATTACAGGATTATTACAGTTACTATCCTCTAACCATTCCGATGAGGAGACCATATGCCGGAAATCCAGGTTTGTGGTTAGTTTCACTTAAAGAGCCAATGTATAGGGCTACCTGTTGCTTGAAATTTCAAACATCTTTACAAATTTGAGTAGCTTTATGTTGAATTTGAAGGAGTGTTGTGTTGTTGGGAAGCTTGAGAAATAAGAAACGTGTTGTTTTAAGCCCGGATGTAAATTCTGTCTTGGATAAATTGGATAATCTTTGATGCCTTCTGCTTCCTTAGGTTTGGTTAGTAGTTTTATTCATGAAGGAATTTAGAAAATAAAATGTTATAAAAACATTTCAGAACATGAGTACTCAGTGAAGGTTAGAGGTTACTAAAACAAAGCAAAACATCCAAAAAAATTCATCCAAGTACTATGCTTTAAAGTGAATCTCAGTACCTGGTGAGATTGCTTGAAATCTTGTATGATGTATGTTCTAAACTTGATTGTGTACATATAATTAACTGATGTGTTGCATTATCTGGTTGGTATGTTCAACTTTGAATTCATTTCAAAGATCATTCATTGCAGAAGAATCAGAATTTAAACAGTAATTCGATTCGGAAGGGCTCAAATTGCTTGAAAGTGATCCGGAAATCACTCAATTTCGAATTCAAGATACAGAAGATAAATCCTGTTTCCAAAGTCAATCTGTCTCATAATTATTATTCAATGTTGCATATTGTTCCAAAAGCTTCCATTATTCAAGAACCAAGATTTTCTTTGTAGTTGACAATCTATGGAGACAATGTTGGCACCACATAATCAACAACAATGACACCCTCCAAGTTGTTCCTGACTTTTTGCTTCTGTAGGTTCGAATACTCTTCCTTTCCCACTGCTGCCTCCATTTCTTCAACTCCAGCAAAAACAGAGATCGAGGCTAGCGAAAATCCCTTAGCTCTTGCCGAGAAATTCTCCCCGCAAGTTATCTGTTGAACACCAGAGATCCCCTCCTTGATCCCTTTAATTTCCCCTAAAATCTCACCCTGCACTTCGTTTGGAACATTCTCTTCGAGTTTCAAGAAGGTTACTTTGATGGCAGAACCAGGGGGCGGTGACAATGGGGTGGGACTATTATCAGCAACCCAATCAACAGCCATAATATCATCACAGATGGGAGCGACATTTTCCTTGACTACACGTTGGTGATCGGGATGTACAGCATATGCATTTAAATCTTCTTTGGACCTGTACCGGCTATGGAGCATGTGTGTGAAACAGGAGATCGGAGATTTGGTGCGAAGGACGGGACCAGCAGTGAGGTGCACAACAGGATCAAGAGAAACCAAGCCATTGAGGTTGTTAAGCATCGTGTTAACCTTTCCCTGGTCCGTGTCATCTTTGACCTTAAAAAGAACCACATGCTCAACAACGGACATGGTGATCGAGGATTTAAAGTTTTTTGTGGACAAAGTGACAGGTCTTTTGAGGTATTTGAAAGAAGGGAAAATGAGGGAAAATGGAGATGAAAAGAGAGGGCGAGCTTTCAAACACAACATTAAAATCAACGAGTAGTAGACCAATGGTTGGACTAAATCTAACAAAACATCAATGTACCTGCAAAATTGAGATCATATAGGATGGTTTTCCATTAAAAAATAGTTCAAAACTTACAATCAAGCACAATTTCAATTTCCAACAACCCAAAAATTCAAACAAACCCTTACAAAATTGTTAGAATCCAAAAAAAAAAATGAACAATTAGTCTACCAAATTCATATGAGCTAAACACCCATTTCGGAGAACAACGCTATACCATAAAATAATTTCTACTCTACCCCCAACAGAAATAAATATCAGTCGCCAAATCATAAACCCAGTATTCGGAAATGCGTAAAAAATATAAACTAATAATCAAAATCCCAGCTGAGTTTTCTAATCAAAAAGAAAACTGGCGAAGCAGCTAACATAAATTTGCAAGAAGCTGGAAGCATATACCGATCAGAAACCCTAAACTAATAAACAGATGCACAGTTTGAGAATAGAATGGTCGACTGACCTGAGAGAAGCTATCGCTGCTCTACCAAACTTTGTGATGGAATTGGAACTGTGGGAGATTGGGCGAGTCTTCGTTTCGTTGATAAAGTAGGTGAAGGTCACGTGCGCAGTAACCCGTTATGTGGGCCGGCACATGACTCGATTGGGCGGGCTTATGGGCTGAGTATGGGCAGATGCACACAATGCAAGTTCAACACGAGATTCCGTTTGGATTTTGGATTTTATTTAAAATATACGATAATTGATTTTTTATATATTTTTTAAAATATAAATATTTAAATATTAAAATTTTATAAGATTAAAAAATAATTTTAACAGTGATTTTAAAAATTTATTATAAAGAATCCATTGATGGGTGAAAGAGCCCATTTTCCGGGCCTTAACCAGAGTTCTGTGTTCATCAAGAACTGATCAACACTAACTTTGCTGAGATAAATATCCATCCAAAACCCAAATTTTGGGGGTCCAGAACCCACCAAGAAGACACTTAAAAACCCTAGTTTGGATCCAATATGTTCATTTTGCTAGGGTTTCTAGTGCTTCAGCCTTCTTCTGATTTCCTATCTCTGCAACTTCCGTTCTTTCCACTCCACACAAGCGTAAAATAATCATGGCGGCAGCTCAAATCAGCAAAAAGCGAAAGGTATCGTCCCCCATCCCGTTTTTGTTTCATTTCCCGCCATTTCTTTAACCATTTCTTGTTTCTTGTCTAATGCATTCAGTTCGTCGCGGATGGAGTCTTCTTCGCGGAACTTAACGAGGTTTTGACCAGGGAACTGGCTGAGGATGGATACTCTGGAGTCGAAGTAAGGGTTACTCCTATGCGCACGGAGATCATCATCAGAGCCACCCGCACCCAAAACGTTCTCGGTAATTTTCTATATAAATTTTGTTTCTTCTAACAGTTTTAATTATCAGTTTTTGCACCGTCTAATTTCAAGCTTTAATAATTGTGGATTATAGGTGAGAAAGGTAGGAGGATTAGGGAGCTTACCTCAGTGGTTCAGAAGCGATTCAAGTTCCCAGAAAACAGCGTCGAGCTTTACGCTGAAAAGGTCAACAACAGGGGCCTTTGTGCTATTGCTCAGGCTGAGTCTCTTCGCTACAAGCTGCTTGGAGGACTTGCTGTCCGCCGGTACATACTCCAACTTGATTCGATCGTTCTTATGCATTTTTAATGACGCTAATATTGTTCATTCAATCTGTGTTTTAAAAATTATGGATTTTTGTTAATATAACGTCATCTACAAAGCAAATTGGTTCTTCAATGCCAATTTTGTGTTGGAAGGTGACAAAAGTGATTGCAATAGTATATTTCTTCTCTTACTTTATCCTGCTGAAATGCATTTGGTTTTCTAGCAGTGAACTTAGGGGAAGAAACAATGTCAAAACTTAACAACTATTTGTGATATGTAATCAATTTTTATTCCAAACTATGATATGTTATTCTTTGTGTACATTCACAATGAATGTTTCCAATTGTTGATCTCTTTTTTTACTGTTCATTTAATCTTCTATAAAGCAAGTAGTTTATTTCTATACTGATTTGGTGTCGGAAGATGACTAGACAAATACAATCCTCCATTGAATTATTCTGTTTGCAATTCAGTGGTTTTCATACAGAGACATTTTGGAGGATATGACTGATCTCAATTTCTCTGTTCGGTTTTTGGTGTAATTTTTTATGTCCATATTGATTTTGTATGTGTGAACGCGAAATGGTATCACTTGGTGAAATTTTCTTTGTCCATTTAATCTGATGCTGGACATGGTTTGTGCAGGGCCTGCTATGGTGTGTTGAGATTCGTCATGGAGAGTGGTGCAAAGGGATGTGAGGTTTGTATGCCGGGTCTATTTTGGGTTTTATATGTTTCTTTTCTCTTTATTTGATTTCTTTTTAGAACTTGTAATATTTGCTTCCTTTGGTAATAGGTTATTGTTAGTGGAAAGCTAAGAGCACAGCGAGCCAAATCCATGAAATTCAAGGATGGATATATGATCTCTTCCGGCCATCCGGTGAATGAATATATCGACTCTGCTGTCCGACATGTTCTCTTGAGACAGGTTTGCAATCTTTTAGTTTAGTTTTTACTCTGCTGTGACCTGTTCCGATGGCGATCATCATATTTGATCATTTTATTGATACAGGGGGTGCTTGGTATCAAGGTCAAGATCATGCTTGACTGGGATCCTAAGGGCAAGCAGGGCCCGACAACTCCAGTACCTGATCTTGTCACAATCCACCCTCCCAAGGAGGATGAAGTTTTTATCAGTAGAGAAGTGCCTGAGCCAACTGATATCGAGGTTCCAGTGATGGCTTAGATCTTTGAGGTTTGATTTGTTTTTATTATGCTAGTTTCTTTGTTTGTGTAGCTTTGTCCCCAAAGACATCTCCAGCTTGTGTTCTTTTGGTTCTTCCTTATTGTGTTATACTAAGTTTGTTACTTGTTAGTTTTTGAAGCTTGATCACTATTGGATTAATATATTTTCATCCTTAAAATTTTCTTTTCAAAAATAAGATTTCATCCCTAAGCTTTTGTGCCAAGTAGAGCGTTAAAGTTGAGATTTTAGATGATTGTATAATCTTCTTTTGGTACATTAAAATTCTCAATATCGAGATTCGAACCATCAACTAATGGCGGAAAGCACTCAATTGAAGGATTTGTTTGTATAATGGCTATATAAATCTGCGTATTCCTGTGTGTTGGTTGATTGCTTTCATATCATGATACATCCATCTGCAAGGCTTTATGCCCGAAATTTGTATAGGCTTCATGTCTTAACTCTTAAATACATTGGGGAAAGTGAGAAAATCGTATTGTATCAGCCAAAAACAGAGTTCATTATTGGAAAGCTTAAACAGATACATAAAGAGATTTTAAGGGGAAAAAACAAATCGATATGTAATATTAGCAGCTTGGAGTAAAATGGTTCAGGTCCGCTTGACAGGTCAAAGTTGGACACACTAATTACAGCTCCAACAATGGCAGCAAGCACAACACCACCAGCAGCGATGCTAAGCAAGAAGTTGTTTAGAGAAGGGGTAATTCCACCAGCGGCTTGAGCTACCTTAGGGATCACCATTGATGTCGTGATTGCAGCTGCTGTCAATCCGGTGACTGCCTTCTTCAGTGAAGCAGCACTTCAAGCCTTCCACTGGATCTTGCTGCAGCTGCCACTGGCTCCGGTGGCTTAAGGAAAGCCTCAGAGCCAACCCCTTGTTTTGGTTACCTGGAGCTAATGGCAGAGCCATTGAAATAGCTGAAGTGAAAGCCACAGAGCCAACCCCTTGTTTTGGTTACCTGGAGCTAATGGTAGAGCCATTGAAACAGCTGAAGTGAAAGCCATTTTGTTTCTTTCTTCTCTCGAGTCTTCCAAAAACCTTCACTTTTCTCTGCTAGGCCAAGTATGAAGGGGAAATGGTGGGAGGGGAGTCGTTTGAGATTTGAGGTGGCCTTGCCATGTCAGCATTATCTCTATCCTGCGTGGCTGCTTCTGAAATCGGAATTGATGGATAAGGTCATCAAATTTGGAATCTGGGGACTGAATGTAAAGTTTAAGGCTGGCCACCCAGTGACGATCATGTGTGTTTTCAGTAGCAGCAGACAGACAAAGCACCAAGCATCAAAGAAGAAACGAGGACACACATTCTTTCATTGAAATTGGTATTTATTTTTTTTTTTACCACCATCCAGATACACAGTTTATAAGAAACTGATAATTCTAAATTTCTAATATGAAATCCCACCAAGACATTTCCAAATAAGAACACAGGTACCAGTAGGAAAAACACCTGGCTTACGTACTGTAGAAGGGATTTTACTTGAAATATGAGAAAATAGCTCACCCTCCTCACACCCTCGTCTACAAGTATTGTTCGTGGACCCTGGCTCGGTTCTCTTCCCACCACACTCTAGCATGCATCTCCCCAAATCTTTCTCGGCTGCACCATACGTGCATAAAGTGATTGAAAAAAAAAATTATTACTACAATATTTCCTCAGTAAAAAATCATGATAAAAACAGTAGATTCGGGTCCGCATGGGATGGGAGTAAAATTATTAGTGAAAGCAGAATAAGTGAACTGATAATGATGCTGTCAACAAAAACAAAGATTCCCAGCTAAGAAATCTCTTGCTGGCTAACAGTAATTCCTATCATACCATAATTGTTTTTCTAAGGTGGACCTTACTCCTTAAAATACAAGAGTAGAGTGCAAGTTGCATCATATTCGACCTTCTCATAGTCCTAAAAATACAATAAAAGCCATTAAATAACAAATCATTGCATGGGATGGGAGACATCAAAGCTATGATGTCAACTAGCATTAGCAATGAGAGCACTGCAACATTTACTAGACTCTGATGTTGCTTAGATGAAACTCTGGGCCTCTGGGGTATTGACAAGAACAGTTTGGCAGATTCATGCAAGCACATATGTATATATATTTTAGTTGTTTATTGGCAAACCAACTATAAGTGAAAATGAATGTCATAAAATCATACCTGAATCGAACTCGCCTAAGCTCCCTTTTGCCCCCTGGCAAGGCTTTGATAGTAATGTAAACCCCTGGTTCATCTTGTTCAACCCATTCATTCTCAAGATCACTGGCATTGCTGATGGACATCTCTCCGGAGCGATCGGCCTCTCTTGATGAACTACTCCTCATAGAGACATCCATTGATGATATCTCTGTTTTGGCACCACTGATACTTGAAACTTTAGGAGTTGAGGCAACACCAGAGCCACAATATTTCCGAGCCTGCATCGGATGTTGATCAAGTGAATCGGAGGATGAGTAGCCCACATTCATCCCTGTTGGAGGGTATAGGTTACGAGGTAATCTTTCTCTACTCAATGGTGGTGTCACAGGGCTTGCTTCTGCCGATTCCATTTTCGAGCTCTGGAAGGAATCAAAAGAATGTTGTTATTAACATTGGAAAAATAAACGTTGATTCAACTCGCACTATCTTAAGCAGCAAGCAACAGCCTAAGAACTAGCCTCATCTTCGGATATCAGTGGTGTTGGTAGAGCGAATGCATTGCGGTTTAACCTCTGGACATTGTAAAGTTCCTTGATCCTGTCATAGTTCTCAGACCACCATCTTTGAGCTTGCCATTTGTTAAACATTTCTCGACTGGTCCAACAAAATAAACTATATATCAGCACACTTGAAGTTCATAGCATTAGCATATACCAGAAACACGGTAATAGACAATAGCAGACATGCATTAGGGTCGTCAAGCACAACTTTTGGTCAAAATCATCTGGAAATGGAAGATTAAACTTGTGTACTTTTGAAACCCTAATTTCACAGGTCATTAACTTTAAAACCCAACCATGACCAGTATCATTGCATTATGTGAATGGAAAATTTTAAACTAGATTTGCCTAATAAACCACTTTTGACTAAACACCCCTGCTTTGAATTCATAAAAGAAGCTAGCTAGCACCAAACCATAGGTAAGGGGAATATTAAAATGTTCTAGGAATAATCATTGTGTCTAAAAAGTAGTTAGAACACTAATCTCCCAGAAAGCAAAAGCACCAGGAGTCTAAAACCAATGAGGAGCTTTATCAACCATTAAACTATTTATAATCATAGAACATGGAAGTGGTAGTGGAAAATACAGTGAATTAAGGAACCAACTGAAATCGAAATTCTAGAATAGACAAAAATGCTATCTTTAATAAAAACAATCGTATTTTTTTATCTGTTTTATCCTCACTCTCCGTTTGTCACATTGTCCAGGAGAAAAAAAATGAAAAGATAGAAGGATGTAGTCTGGGTGTTGTTTGTTTGTTGGGGAAAGAAAAGGCGAGTGAAGGTCAAATATTTTGTCTATCATGTAGTTTTTGGAGTGGCAAATATGACAGGAGATGGGGGTGTAGTCTGAATTGGGATTCTTTCGGATGAAGGAAAAGGAAGAGATGCTTCCCCGACAAGACGACAAGGTCAGTGAAAAAGCTTGCCAGCACCTCCCTCCCAAGTCCCACCCATTCGGCTTAATTTAAGTTATCCTTTAAGACTTCTATCGGATGATTGCTTTTCGTTAGGCATGAATGAAACCCTACTCTTACATTGTACCCCAAGTTTGGTGATGAAGATGAATAAAATTTGATTTGATTTAAATATAATTTTTTAATTAAATATAAATTTTTAAATTAAATTCGACTTAAATCATAATAGATTAAATCTCTTAATTATACATTATATAAATATATATGAATAAATGATTTTTCGAACCAGAATGTATACCCAAGTGCATGCATAGGTTTTTGTTGTAATTTTTATTTCTTTATTAGATAATAAAACATAATGTTTATAAAAGATTATGTATGTTATCACAAATAAAATATATAAAAGTATATACATGTATATTATATATAATCATAAAATATTATTTAAATTAAAACAAATTAATATTAAAATATTATAAATATTTGTAACTAAAAAAATTGTATAACTCGTATTTAAAATTTTTTAAACAAAATTTAAATTATAAAATAAGATTTATTAATTTAATCTAATTTTAATTCCAAGATATCAAATAAATAGAAAAATGTTAATTAAAAATGCAGAAAATAATTAAACTAAATCCATAGACTTATTTTATGATTATTATTATTCTAACAGGGAATAAATTGAAGTCGCACCTGAAGCGTATACGTTTGAGATCGTTGCCGCCACGAGGAAGCGAAACGAAGGTGATAAGTACTCCAGAATCGACCTGAGCTACCCACTCTTTAGGCTCATTTTCTTCGACAAACACGATCGGTTCGGCACGGCGGCCAATCGACAAGTTCGGCGTCGCTTCTCCGCTCGAACTCGATATCCCTTTCAACCTCGCTTCCATCTCCTTCCCCCACGTCCTCGAGCTCCCTGTCCTACGGTACGGCCACTTGGAACGAGCGGAGTCCGTGTCAGAGCCACCGCCCGGGGGATTCTTCAACTGAGTCTGCACTGTGCAGGGGCTGCAGTGCTTGTACGCCCCCGACGCCTTCAGCGCCATGTCCTTCAACTAAAACACAAAAGTAGCAAACGGCTCTCATTAGAGCCAAAACAAAGAGAAAAGAAGTCGAAAATCTTGACACCGTAAAACCGGCAGTGAATTTACCTGAGATGTGAGAGATTTCATGGCTTGGTTGTGCTTAGCACTAGGGTTATAGGACGAGTCGGTTTCCTCTGGTTGAGTCAGTGAGTCATCACCAGATTGCTTGGAACGAGCTATGCACGTTAGCATTGTCGTTTACGGAAATCCTCAGGAAAATGAGAGTATTTCTGTGAAAGAAAACGAGAAAAGAGTTGGCATTAAGAAACAACACATACATTTTTCAGAATTTAGAGTAAAATAAACATAAAATAACAATTAAAAAGTACAAAGAATTCTGGACTACCGTTCAGAGAAGCAAAATCTTCTTCACTAATAAATCTGAGGATCAGGGGTTGGGTTGCGTTTCTTTTCTTTCTACTTTTTGGCAGTTTGAGGGAACTCGAGTAACGAGCCGCGGTCTGGGTCAGACGCTCTTTACTTCGACGTTAGAATTTAAGCGATCAGAGAATCTCTGCACTGACCCATTGTGAAAGCAAATTGGTTTCGAGGGACGCCTCTAGAATCGCTACAACGGCAGCATCAGCACTGCAGAAGTGCGATGTGAAATTGGCTGGTTTGTTTGCTGTGTATAATACTCTGTTATAGAAGAAGAAGAAGAAGAAGAAGAAGAAGAAGAAGAGATCGAGTGGCTGAGCTGTTGTTTTCATTTTTATACTCTGTTGGCTCCGCTTTGGGTTTTCTCCAAAGTCTCATTCGAGAAAATTAATGGGCTTAGTTCAATTCTAATACGGAGGAAAAAAGAGCAAATTTTTAACCATTTCCAAACGGAAGTTAGGAAATTTTACTACGGAGGAAAAAAGAGGAAATTTAACATAAAATAAACGTGATACCATTTCAATAAAATGACAAAAGTTTACATTAATCAAGAATAACAAGCGAAAAATCGAACGGCTAGAATGGTTTGTCCAGAACCATAGCATCTATCCCGCCGCCTATAAAACTATTTTCCGCGCCCTATATTCTCAATTACTCCTCTCCCGCCACCTCCCGCCGCCTCCATTCTCAAACATGGCTTACTCTTGTTCGGTGTTCCATTCCTCTCTCGCCTCCAACTTTCTGTCGCTACAATATCGGAACAACCGCAGGTTCAATCGCCCCGCACCTATTGTTATCTCATGTTCATCCTCTTCCACCACTAGTTCCTCCAACGACTCCCCTTCGACCCAGAAGAATCGAAGGCATTCCGATGAGAATATACGTGATGAGGCTCGCCGCCACAGGTCCACCGCTAAGAACACCCTATCCGCAAAATACGTTCCGTTTAACGCCGGGCCTGACTCCACTGAGTCCTACTCTCTCGATGAGATCGTTTACCGGAGTCGTTCCGGTGGATTGCTCGACGTTCAACACGATATGGAGGCTTTGAAGAAGTTCGACGGCGCGTATTGGAGGGAGCTATTTGATTCGCGTGTGGGGAAAACCACGTGGCCGTACGGATCTGGAGTTTGGTCCAAAAAGGAGTGGGTTTTACCCGAGATTGACTCGGATGACATCGTTTCGGCTTTCGAAGGGAACTCCAATCTGTTTTGGGCGGAACGGTTTGGGAAACAGTTCCTGGGAATGAACGATTTGTGGGTTAAACACTGTGGAATTAGCCACACCGGCAGTTTCAAGGATCTGGGAATGACCGTTTTGGTCAGTCAAGTTAATCGACTGCGAAAATTGAAACGGCCCGTCGTTGGAGTCGGCTGCGCTTCCACAGGTGACACATCAGCCGCCTTATCCGCTTATTGTGCTGCTGCTGGGATCCCTTCCATTGTCTTTTTACCTGCTAATAAAATCTCCATAGCCCAATTAGTTCAGCCCATTGCAAACGGCGCGTTCGTATTGAGTATCGACACTGATTTCGACGGCTGCATGAAGTTAATCCGGGAAGTTACGGCCGAGCTGCCAATTTACCTTGCCAATTCATTGAACAGTTTAAGACTCGAAGGGCAGAAAACGGCTGCGATTGAGATTTTACAGCAGTTTGATTGGGAAGTTCCCGACTGGGTTATTATTCCTGGTGGTAATTTGGGCAATATTTATGCTTTTTACAAAGGGTTCAAAATGTGTCAAGAACTGGGTCTTGTTGATAGGATACCTAGATTGGTTTGTGCCCAAGCAGCCAATGCCAATCCACTTTATCTGCATTATAAATCAGGGTGGAGTGAGTTTAAGGCAGTCAAGGCAAATACTACATTTGCATCAGCTATTCAAATTGGTGACCCTGTTTCTATAGATCGAGCCGAGTATGCTCTGAAAAATTCAAATGGGATTGTTGAGGAAGCCACTGAGGAGGAGTTAATGGATGCAATGGCGCAGGCTGATTCCACAGGGATGTTTATTTGCCCTCATACTGGAGTTGCTTTGACTGCTTTAATGAAGCTTAGGAATAGTGGGGTTATCGGAGCTGAGGACAGAACCGTTGTGGTTAGTACAGCTCATGGATTGAAGTTTACACAGTCTAAGGTGGATTATCATTCAAAGGAGATTCAGGATATGGCTTGCAGGTTTGCTAATCCTCCTTTGCAAGTGAAGGCTGATTTCGGTTCTGTTATGGATGTGCTGATGAAGTATTTGGGAGATAAAGCACCAAAGCACTAGGTGCTTCATTTTGTAAGTTTAGCAGCTTGTACTCTATGGTTTATGCTTGGTTTTAATTTTGGTAGAGCCTTGCGCTTCTTTGTGTTATACAAAGTTTCAATCTTGATTCCGTACGTAGTTCACAAACCATTTGTCAGCCGCATTAGTAATCTCAACTTCTGAGTCAGAATTCAGAAGAAGCTTAATGTTTTTTATGTTCGTAGATGAGGATTATGTTACATTTGCTTGACTAAATTGTTGAATAAAAGGTTTACATATGTGGCTTTGGGAAATCGGACTTGATGTTTGTGCCTCAAGAATGTACCCTACATCACTCTGCATTCATGCCATGAAGTTTGCATCATTGAAAACCAGAACTCCGTGTGAGAATCCTGGGGCCAATGAATTTGTTTGGGGATCTTGTCCACGATGTTGCTTGTGCTTTATAATTCTTTTCTCAACATGTGCAACTGAAAAATGATAGTTCATAGTTCTTATCATCTAAAGGAACTGCTTTTCTGATAAATGTGTAAAGTGTGAGAATCCTGGGGCCTGGGAGTTTACTTTCTTGTTTCGAATGAAATACAACTGGAAATGACCATATTCATTTTTCATATTGCTTCTAAAAGACTCTTTATGTTCTCTAGCTGCTAAGAGGGCATATCCATGGAAGTTACTTCAATTTAGATTTTGAATTTCAAAGGTGCTTCTTTATTTGATCCCTTCTGGCAATAGTTGCATATTTGAAGGGCAGTGAGCTTTCTGAAGATGCTGGTTGTTTCGTCTGACCCCTGCAGCAGCAGCTGGTCCATATACCACTGCCCTGACTGGGTCTATGTGATTGCTAATTGTATCTATGGCTACTGCCATCTTATAACCCCATAACCTTACATTCGTGTCACTTTAGCTCTTTGCCAATGGCCTCTCAATGAAGGCTAACATCCACGCCCGACACCCACCTAGGGTTATAGTTTTCCCCTCGACGCCACAGATATGCAAATGCCCATCATCGACCACCTCATGCTGTCTTTCTTTTCTAGGCAATCATGACATGACTCCTGTTGAATTGAACCAAAGATATCACTCTTCTATATAATATATACAAATTAAGCAAAGTAGATTTTTTTTTAAAATCTTAGAACTAGAATAAATTCATCATCACATTTAAACAAACTTAATAGAAATTCCTATTATAAACAATTTGTTGTAATATTTAAAAATATTATGACAATGATTAGTTCCAAAAGCATTGGGTTGAAAGCAATATGTTAAATGTTTTCGTTTGGTTTGAAGCAATGAATATGAATGACACCCAAGAAAGATACGTTTTTTATTGAATTAGAATAACTCATTAATGTCAACAGTTCAAGCTTCAACTGGGGAAAAAAAAACTCAGTCAGAGCCAATAATCCTTAGGAGCACCGGAGTAGGGATTTTAATCGTGGTCGGATTTTCAGTCACGATGCTTTATTGTGTTTGTTGATAATAATAGGTGAATTACGATTATTATATACCGTTAATTTTTATAATAATGTTTTCAGAAAATACAAAAATCTTAAAATATCGGTCTCGATAAGTACCTAAATTTAAATCCTTGTTCAGGAGCATGACACTGACCTAAAAATTAACTTCCATGAAATTTTCTTTTCCTTCCTAGTTATACATCTACTAAAATTGATAACAGTTGCGTCAACTTTGCCTTTGTTGGATCTCAGCTTATACCAGGTGCTGCTCTTTCATGGAGTTATATTCTCTAATTTCCATCCGTCCCGGAGTCTGGCAATAAAGGTGTCAGCTTTAGCGTTAACATCGGGACTGGGACAGTACACAGACACGCCTGAAATTCCAACTCCATCATCATTCTCCATCATGCTGGTGGCTGTCTCCTCTTCGGCTTTGCTTGAAGAAACATCAATTTCTTCCATGTCCGGAGAGTTATACCATGAGCTAGGACTGCTTCGTAGCTTAACAAAATCTGGCATCTTAAACAGTGGTGGAGGGGGCGGCATCGGAATTAACGGTGACTGTCCGCCGCTGTTCACGTTATTGTCGTAATAACTAGTGGTGTTTGCTTTTGTTGGCAATGGGGGTCTGCCGTTGTTGGACGTAGTTCGTTTCCTTGAAGGTTCAGATGGCGCTGTAGATGGTGCAGGTGGTGGTTTCGATGGTGGCGTGATCTGAGTGTTCTTAGATGATCGTTTTGAAAACGAAAATACTGATGGTGGCGGTGGAGGCGGAGGTGTAGGAACGTAATGGATTTTTTTCCTTTTGCTTCCCTTTCTGAAGAGATTGTATTTTTGAAAGACGGAGGATGGTGGTGGAGGCGGCGGCGGTGGAGGAGGTGCCGGTGATGTTGGTCGTATGGTGATAGAATTATTAGCCGGTGAGTCGTTTGAAGACTGCAAAGGACAATCTTGCTGTTGACCACGGTCTTTTGACTTTTGTTTCTTCTTTCTCTTCCGTAAGGAAGCAAAAACCATCCTTATTTCTTCGGTTGCAGTACTTTTTCTACGTTCCAATTTCTCATGCTTCTGCTCTGATCTATTTCTCACTTGAATTAATGGCGATGGTGGTCGCCGAGGAGGCGGTATTACTGATGGGGATTTAATTTCATTGATTTCAACACGTTCGTTCTGATTCATCACCTTATGATATTCATATTCGTGTCCATCGGCCTGATAAGTTCGCCTCGGTTTATTACGGTCAGCATGAGGCGGAGCTGGCGGCGTTGAAAGTGGAGAAGAACGAAGAACAAAAGTATCAACAGGAATAACCTTGGCTTCTGATTCTTCAAATCCACTCCTCAAAGTCCTATGAAGCTCGTGAACTTGATCATCATAACTCGATGAAGATCGATACTTGTTCATTTCGAAATCATCAAAAATCCGAAATCGATCTTCATTATTCACCCACAGAGAATCCTGTCGCATATCTGGGTACGAGCTACAGCTTCTCTTCAACCTCCTAACACTGCTTGCCGGCGACGACCTTACGTTGATCGGAGCGTTGCCGTCATATGTCTTCCTTTCCGGATGCTCGAACCATTGTTGCGAAACATGATGACCGCTTGCCTTACGGCCCTTACTACTATCACCGATACTATCATTTCTAATGGCGTTGGCGTTATTGTTGTTGGTCTCCTCGCCGTCGTTTTTTCTCGCCAAAACGCCGCTAATAATAGCAAGCAAGACCAGGCAAATGTTGAGTGTGTCCCAGCTTTTTCTGACACGGAGGGGACTGAGAATCTGAGTGGTGACGTAGAGAAAAGAAGGGACTACCAAGAACAAGAGAAGCAATGCGAAAATTGGAAAGAGAATGATGAGAACAGGTAAGCTGAAAATAGGGGCCGGTAGCCGTCGGCGAGGCGTGGAGGTGGTCATTTGTGGCATAACGGTGGAGGTTTTCCGGTTACTTCCATGGAGAAGTGCCGGTTTTCGAGGTTTTTTTTTCTCTTGAGTTTCTGAAGTGCACAAGTTTTTAAAACATGTAAAGTCTCTTTAATTATTATAATTAAATTGTGATCCTATTAGGGGTAATGGAGTCCACTCAGGCTTGTATTCGGTAAAGATGTCACAATGTTTTTAAAGCAATGAACAGACAAAAAAAACTTTTGGGTTTCACAATCACACTAAGAATATAATATAATTTTATGTTTTTTATATTTCTTATTAATAATTTTGTATTATATATAAAAAATAATTATTAGTACATGTGACATAAAATTATTAATAAATTATATAAAATAATATAACAATAAATTTAAAGTAAAAGAAAGAAAAGAGAGCCCATTGCCAAGCATCTTTCAGCTCGTTAGCTGCCGGTAGAAAAGCCTTCATTCAACAATAGGATCCGCTCCACTTTACCTCTTAACGAACGACGCCGTTTTTCTCAATCCACAAGTTTTGAAATTTAAATCACTATATGAATCGTTATATTTTTTAAATAGGATCAGAGATTTAAATTTTGATATTATAAATAACGTAAAATAAATCAAAAGATTTAATTTTATAATATTGATTAATGGATCTGATACTAAGACTAGTAACTTAAAAAATATAATTATAAACAATCATTTAATTTAAAAAGTTATAAATAAATTAATTAATCGATTGATATAATTTTTAAAATTAAGTGAAATGTTTTTCATTAGAAGAATAGATTTTATAGACTGATATAAAAGTCAATTGAAAATATTCTTTAGATTATCAAATGGAGCCCTATTCTTCGAGAATCTAGAAACATATATTTTTTATACTAATTAAATAATTTATTTATAATTTTTAAAATTGTGAATTATTTTTAATTTTAAAAATAATTGAATAGCTTGTGATATAATCTACTCAATAAAAAATTATTCAACAACATTTTTAATCAATATTTTTTTATTATACTAGGCTTCAGTTTTTGAGTCTATTGGGTTGTGGATTTAATTTGAGTACAAGGGAAATGGGTTATTACACTAGCGAACCACATGGTCCCATGACGCATGCATGCATAAGGATGCTCATTGTTAGGTTTTCTTAAATAGAACAGGAGGTTATGAAGCACTACACACCTGACAGCCTCGGTGATGGACACTGTAGAAACGAGCAGTTAAATCGCTTAGACCATGATTTATTCCATTTGATATGCTCTCAGCTTTCAGCATTTGACGAGGAAGTTCCGAAAGGTATAGCATCAACCACGTCTTCCATATCTGGTTTCCTACCACACATTGATGTAAACCAACATGGGGGTATGCTATCTAGTTCAAACACATGGTTGCAAAAAGGAAGGTACTCTCTAGTATTACAAGGCAGATAAAATCAAAGTTCTCAACAAGAAAATCCCAGAAGTGTGCCTAAGAATCACTTGGCCCCTCCTGGAGCAAACATGTTAATTGAGGATGCCAAATTGTCAATGCATGAATAACATATAAAAAATACACCTATGACTGTACGACACACCCCAGATTTTGGCTTTATATGCAGCATCTAAGCACATTAGAAATGTTATAACGTGTTAAAATTTGTGCCATGAAAACATGGAAAAAGGATGAAGTGAGCCTAGAGTTCCTACCTGAAGGCCGTGGCTAGGACCATTGATAAAAGGGTACTCGAACCTAAAGCCTACAGTTGTATAGAAGAAATTATAAGGGAACTTAATTCTCAATATGGTTGAGATAAGATTCTAGAAAGTTGACGATCATGAATACTATATCAAACACAAGCCATTACAAATTTACAGCCAAAGCTTTCAACAGTGTCCTTGAAGTCATGCATTGCTTTTCAGAGGAAAAAAAGGAAAAGAAATAGAAAGAAATGCAAATGTCATTCTCATGGAAAAAATAATTCTAAACAACAATGTAGATGCATGATTACGTTTATATCCAAGACAAGAACAAAGATATTCTGGATTTACCTTCCCCGTATAATCAGAGACAGAGCTAGGACTTAACGTTGAGAAGGGTAAGAATCTATTAAACCTTTAAATTTAAAAGTTAGGAGGGGCAAAACCTTTATTTAAGTAATATTTAAACTAAAAGGACTAAAAATATAATTATACCAAAAAAATTGGATACGCAGCTTCGTCCCTGCCCGTAATGCCAGGTTTATCAGAATGCGGAAGATGACATTCTAGCATACAATCTCAGGTGCTCATTTCCAAGAGAGCAATTTCACCTGCAAACATTTAGACTTCTTACATGGAGAGAGAGAGAGAGAGAGAGAGAGAGAGAGAGAGAGAGAGAGAGAGAGAGAGAGAGAGAGAGAGAGAGAGAATTGAAGCATACCCTAGTATCAATAGGATAGTATAAAGCCAGAATCCTAGAAACACTGTAAAAGGAAGCTTAAATTTGATGCCACAACCTTTAACTGGGAAGTTAATAAATAAACGCAGTTTGTAAAGATCTTACCATAGTTCCTGAGATGCTTAAGTGAAAACCTGCAACTTCAAGCGATAAAGCAGGGAAGATATAGAGCTAACTGTCCCAATCTGTAGCCAAAATAATTCTTTTTCCTGATTGAAGAAACACAGTCAATTATTGTATTGACATCTCGATTGAAACTCTTAGCCTCAGAAGAGAAACTAATTCATGAATAAACACGAGGAAATTAATACATCTAAGATAGCACCTTTTAACAGTAGCTGCAATTGGCAAAGTGAAATAAAGATGCATAAACCATATATATGATTATGTTTTCAAGATATAATTAAACTGAGAAAAAAACTAATTTCATTAGGAATAAATGTATGTACAAGAAGAGCATTGCTCTCTGATCTGTAAAAGCTACAGCCAGGATACAGGGTCTGCTAATATATAATTGCTAAGACATGCTAACTTGTAGGAACAAAATATCTTTACACTCAAAATCACCAACTCGAGAAAAATTCAAGACATCCAAATTATTTCACTCGAAAAATCAACTTGTGGATAAGTCTACAAAGAATTTATGTAACCTAACTGTGGACTAGACAGTCAAACAACTATCCATGTAAAGGTCATTTCCTGATGACACTAAATAAGAATTTTTTTGTCAACAGTCTAATGAAACAAGACTATACAAAGAAAATGAATTCAAACCATCATATTCAAGTCGGAAAGATCATCCATGGGAATTTCAAGGCCCATGAAGTCATGATCTTGAAATCCGTCATCGTCGATGTTCAACCATGAACCCAGATCTTGTCCTGGTAGCTGCAAGTCATCCAATACATCCAGGCTAAACTCATCTTTTTCTCTGGCACTATTATTGGCCGTTATCTCACTTAACTTTGATACGGAATTAGACGTTTTGGTTTGCTCAGACATCTTGCCAAGAAGGACACTTACAGAAACAGACGGTTGAGTTGTTTTCTGCTTAGGCTTTGCGTTCAACTTCCTTTCCCCCTTAACATTGGATACTGGTCGGCCAATCTTATTAGTTCCATTTCCAGATAAAACCTCTCTACCATGTCCCTTCCCTTCCCTATCTCTCTCACTCCTCTTTCCTTTTGTACTGCTTGACAAAGGACTTCCAATGCCTGACTGGGCACTGGAAATACCACCAACTGCATCCTCCAGCAGTAACTCTCTCCTCTTCACCCTGTTAGAACACAAGTCATCTTTAACAGCAATTTGATCGGATAACCGATTGTTTGGTGGAAGCAGATCAGCGGAATTAACAACATAGTTATCCCTCTTTGGACCTGCCAAATAAGTAGAGTGTGAGAAACAACAGAAGCTGTATAAAAGACCAAAGCAACATTCCACAACAGAATTTGCCTCATAAGACTGAAAAGTTGTAGAAATAAGAAAAGGAAGACAGCTCTGCAGACTGCAGAAGTACAATGAAGAACGTTTGCATATGATGATATTACATGGAATCAAGCACAAATGTGAAGACACAATTAAAGTGTGTATTTCTCCGCAAGAATCAAGTAAGTACCAGAATTTCTAGCTTCTAGAGAAGGGATGGAGTTATTGGTACACGGCTTCCCAGATTCGTCACCATTTAGGAAAAGACCAGAAAGAAACATGTCTCTAAGCATGGGCTCATTGAAGCAGCTCTTGCCTGAATCTTCAAATTTATGATATCGATCTAATGTCCGCTTAACAAATGCTAATGCAGCTTGCTTTCTCATTTTGTTACTGGAACTCTTACCACCGGAAGCATTACGACCCCAACAAGTCTATTACAAGATTATTGATAAATCATCAAAAGCAGAATACCAGCATCTAGTATAACAACCAATTGATAAATACAATATCCAACTTTTAGATGATTAAATATTCTCAATGAAAATGAAATGCAGTAACACAGAATCAAGTAGGTATATCGACCATCGTAGGAAGCACCGGAGGGGAGAAAAACCAAAAGCAAATTCAAATTCTGGGACAATATTCATTTATAATATAAATTTTGAATATAAAAGCTCTAACTGTTATTCGTCTCAGTTTTTTAGTTATCTTCGTATGTATACAGCTGAAGAAAAGAAAAGAATGTAAGAATTAATAGATAAACCTCAGCTGACCAAGTTACTCATAAAATTTTACGAATTTCCATTATCTAAGCCTCAGAAGCTCAAAAACAGTTTATTCAATAGAATCAAGGAGAAGTGGAGAGGCATTATCTACACGGGAACTTGGAAACCAAAATATTTTAATGGAACTATGTTGTCTCTTCAGCATCTGAAAACCATGATGAGTTTGAACTACCGAACAGGAGATAGTTCTCTCCTGTAACATAGAAGATCTTCACCAATTTCACTTTTATTATTATTATTATTATTATTTGAGCCAGTTAAAGTTAACAATATTACCATTCCTGCTCATTTGCAACTATTTTCCTTGAAATTATGAAAACCAAAATAACAGGGAGACTGAACAAGAGATTACCATGTACTTTTCATATGCCATCGTGGCAAGTTTGTCAAGAGCAAGTTGTTCAAATTCCCTATGTAAAACAGGATTTGTTAAAAAAACACTAGACTCCTAAGACTTTAAATTAAAAGACGAACAACAAACTATATAAAGAGAAAGGATAAAACAATACTTCTCCTGATTTCTTTTTGTTTCAGTGGCAGCTTCCAACAGTTTATCAAGCAACCTTTTCTTCTTTGAAACCTATTGCATTAGCAACAAAATTACAAAATGAACTCAGAAAGAGTTTAGAACTTTAAGATGGAAAATCCAACAATAAATAGCAGGGGACAAAAGAAAGATAGAACTTCTATATCCAGTGGCAGTTATCATAAAAAAAAGAAGGGTGAAACAATGATGTAAAGGATAAGAAAATATCAGATTCTGTATTAGAACTTCAATAATTTAGTCGGGAAACTACCTGTTCATTGTGCTTCTCCTCTAGCTTACTAATGTCTGCACAAATTTCATCATCATCCACTTGTGCTATGTCAGGCTGAAAATAGTGAAATACAATAACATCAAGGCAGAACTAGAAAATGAAATAAAAAAGATGAATCTGACACAAACATGTAAATCACCACAGACTAAAAAAACCGCTCTTCAAAATGAGGAGAAGCTGCAGTGTCCATACATGAAGCATTTAATAATTAACCATTATTCAGTTGAGGACAGAAAAGCAGACCAGATTGCTAGATCAGGAAATTTATTGATTTTGAAACAACAAAATGCGTACTGCAGGATAAACAATATATGCAACAAAAGGCTAATGCAAAATTTAACACACACATATATAATATATTCGTGTAGAAATAGACCAACCAGTGGTTCTAAGAAAATTCCAATGCTTTGGGCCTCCAAAAGGAGTTTCTCATTTATCTTCATACTCTCATACTGGAATTCTGAACAAACCATGCCAGGCAACGGTTGGTCTCCAAAAGTTCCATTCAGGGACGGACTAAAATTTGAGTTAATTCCGGTACTTCTCAACACATCAATTTCAAAATCATCATGTTCTGGCTTCCCAGTTATCTCATAACCATTGAATGAAGTATCCCGAGTCGAGTGGAAGTTAACAATACGACTCAAGCCATTGGATCCCAATTCTCTATCTATCTCAAATTCAGTTCCATATACATCAAATGGTAGGTCCTCATTTCTACAGTCACTAACTTCTTCTGGAATTAGAGCTGCTATAAATCTCTGACAGAGAGAAATCACATTCCTGTCCCCTGTATCCAGGACCAATTGTGGTAAGAGGACTTCATCAGGTGATATTACAGCAGCACTTCTACCATCTCTTTCCTGTTCTAGCAGCCCACATCCGTTGGGTATGGTACTGCAACCATTTGTAATAGAAGGAGCTTGTGTTGATCCCAGTTTGGTGAGTTCATGATTTCCCTACAAGATGTGCAATGATTTCAGAGAGACCACATCAGTTGTGAAAAGAATGTCTTCTCCTGTCTCAAACTTTAATCACAATGAAACCATAAACATTTTATGCAATTCAATAAGAAACCAGAATATGTGAGTACAGCTGTCACTCTGCTACTATTTACCCTTTTCACTGGAAATAATGCATTAAAAAAACAGAGTGGGTATTCTATTTTCACACACACACACACTTTTTATCTTGGATTAAGCTGTTGCAATATTACAAAGATATGTAGCTGATCTCCGAAGTGAAATTACGTTATTTTTTTACTGGTGAATAAATAAATTTCAAATGGTAAACTTTAGTATATACATGCTATTCATACCACAGTCAAATACAAAGATGAACTCTTGAAAAGTTGTCACATGGTTTGACAACCACCAATATTAGGTATATATCAACAAGTCAATAGAACTTGATTTATTTATGACAACGGCGGGCCAAGGTCTAGGTTCAATTCCTCCTTTTTCCCATGAAAAAGAAATCACCCAGGAGAAAAAGAGAGATAAGCTGCAACAAGTAATTCATATGTAAAGCATTTCGGTAAAAGCAATAAAATTATAATGAGCTTTTTTTTTTTTTGCTAAAAAGGTAATATATTAAATGAGATGCAAACAAGTAGTTTTCAGTAAAAATATGCTAAGGTGTTATAATAGCAGTGACAACCAATCTTAATTTTTTTGGGCAGGGCGGGACAAGGAACGTACCTGCTGCTTCAAATAGGCAATGTCTGCGTCAGATATGATACCAACAAAAGGCTCCATCTGCCTCCAGAAGGAATTGGGAAAGGCATGGGCTACAATGAAAGTAAAATCAGCCAACGCAAAAAGGATAAATTTTGGACCAAAGTAAAATCAACGTAAGACACTACCTGAACTTATAAGAGCGTTTACAGCAGCCACCAACTCTTCATGTCCATCCTCCGAATCAACTAAAAAAATTGTACCAAGAGTGATTAGAAGACACAAACATGCAATAGACAATACAGAATTCATAAATTTTGTACGCATCGATATTTAAGAATCCAAGGAAGTTTGTAGTTAGCATTGAGTATAACTACCAAGAAAATCTGCAGCGGTATTAATAGCCGCATGTTTCTGGCGTGCATAGGCCTTGCGGTCAGTTAGCTTCCTAGTTGGAGGGCGACCAGCCTTGCTGAAGAAAACATTCTTCAATTGTGAAATTTCAAACAGAAAGAATGATGTTTCTAGAAAACAATAAAAGAAATATTAAAAAGGAAGGTGGTTGGTAGGAAGAAATATTTAACCTTTCAGCCTTATCCAAGCCAAGCCTGGCAATTCTGAGTTGTTTTGCTGTCCCAACATTGCCAAACTTCTCAATTGTCATCGGGACAGGAGACCTTGAAGAAATAATTCCCCAGACAGTCCTCCCTTGTCGACGTACACCATCTCCATTATCTTCTCCAACCATCAGCTTCCTCTTTCTTGAAGGAATGGCCAAATTGGATACTTTTTGAACACTCTGTCCAACTTTCTCATCTATTTCATCAGATGTTTTCACCTTTTCTTTAGATTTACTTTCAGCAGCTCCAGACTCCTCACTCTCAGAAAGAGCAGCTGAAGCTAAGGCATCACCTTTTAGTTTAACTTGTCGGGTAGAGATGTTTGACAAGCGTCTAGCAAATCCTGACCCAATTTCATCTCCTGCCATATCAGACATAGTGTCCAGCGATGGTGTTTCATCATTAGTTGAAACAATAGCAACAAGATTTGTACGTCTTGCAGTACGGGAGCTCTTAAGTGGTCTCTGGCTGCCCCAGTGGGTGACAGGTGGTGACGAAGACTGAGCTGATGTGCGTTTTCGATTATTAGCACCACCAGCAGTAGGTGGTTTGTTTGTACAATGAGAAAGCTCCCAGTTATTTGATGTCTTTTCCCTGTGAAGTAGTGGCGACAACTTTGGACCTACTCCAGAACCTGAGCAATGACCACGATTAGATGCATTCATTTTTGAGCTTGAAGTAGATGTAGGACTATCTGAACTAAATTCATCACGGACACTACTAATCCTGCATATATTGACAGAAGAAAGGACATGGGAATAAGTATGCATACTGCAGTAAGGCCTGAAAAGGAAAAGTACTACAGGAGCCATAAATATAGTTGCCCCAAATAACAAAAACAGAGAAAATTTATGCAAAAGTGGAAAATAAAATATATACTATAAAAGTCATGCATACTTGTTAACGGCTCTAATATTCATTCTCTCTTTATCGAAAGCAACATGATGATCTCTCCTATCATTGAGAGGGCAGCTGTTGTCTAGATCTGTCCCAGGAACAGATGACCGTTGACCCAAACCTGTCGGGTGCGAGATACCTTCTGATTTTCCAGCTCCAACAGATCCATTAGCACTTCCCGATCTATACCGGGGTATACATTTAAAAGAATAAGATTCATCAAAAGGTTAGAAAAGTAAAATAATGACTTGATTCATGGAATCCACCATATAGAAGATTTGAAGAAATAGAGCACAAGAAAGACCCCTCACAATTTCCCTACAGCCACCATTGTGATACTGTATTAAGCCCCCCCACCCCCCCACCCACCCACCCACACACACACAGTGTGAGGCAAAAGCCACAATAAAAGTTCTTGCTTTATGTGTCCGAAAATCACGCACTTCGATCTTAATGAGAAGATTAGGTCAAATCAAGACAAAAGTACTCTACCTCTCAAACATATGGATTAGATCAAAGGGTTGGTCTGTTATATAGTGAAAAACACAGATTGGTAAAAATTAGTAAATCTGCCATCTTATACTTCTCTGGCAAATATCATCAAGTGCAAATGCACTTTAGGGCATTAGTTACATATCCTATATACTGAAGGCATAAGAAACCTCACATAATCTAGAGTTCTATATCATGGGTTGGTGTGATTTTAGATCTCAGCCAAACCAGGATGCCAAATAAGGATAAGGCAGCACAGGATAATAAAAGGTGGCTAAAGCAAATAGATTAATATGAAAGAATGAACAAAAAGTTACCATAATTATATTGTTACTTACCCTGACAATATCATTAACAGCCTGCTCATAAAATAAGAAACTAGAAAAATAATATGCAAATGGAATCAGATTAAAAGAGAACCTTAAAAGCATAAAATACAAGCTAGACATCAGTTATTCAGTGCATCTTCTGACTTCCACAACATAGAGAATTAAAAAGAAACAGGAAGAAAGAAAGCAGTTCCAGCATGACAAATTGGTTAGAGGAGAATACAGACAGAAGCAGCTACTGCCATCATTGTTATGAATGATACCCTTATTCCCACAGAAATCTTGGCATTGGGCAGAACATTTTGATCATAATATGTTAGTAATCATACTAATGTTTTGAAAACAGGACTGACAGTTGAACTGGTGGGGTTCCTGGTCCTAACCCTTTCAACTGGCCAGTCTAATTAAAGAGGGTTGCTATTGTTAGAAACATGACCTTGATGTTAAACAAGTATAGTGATTACTTAAGAAAAACATGCATTTGACACTTTGACTCGATGGTTCATTAATGAGAAGGTAAGTTGTGAAGAATTCAAACCACTTAACTAAAAAAAAAAAACTAGAAAGATTAAATAACCAAAAGAAAAACTAAAACCAGTTCAATACCGACTCCAGTTCAGTTTTAGAAAGATTGTAATGATAAAAGCTTCAAATTTAATAGTTTCTAATATTCAAGGGTAGTTGTCCTGCTAGCAACCCTGATGCATGCCCCCAATGGATTTTCAAGACAAGCATTCAAATATACATCATGGCACATGCACAATAGACGCACTTTCAGCAGCCCTACCTGAAGCCATGAGATTCATTATTTAACCTTGATCGAGCATCAGAAACAGTCCTTTGTTGCATTCCCTGTTTAGATTCTCGGTACCCTTCCATGGGTTTAGGTGATACCATACTTGGAGATACATCAGTTTTTATGCCAGAACGCTTTTTCTTCATCTTTGCCTTTTCCCATCCATCAAGAGTACCTGATAAAGTTCGATCCTCACCCTGAACGGCACCACTATTTGAAACCCTGAGCAGTTCCCTTTCCTTATCTGCATTATCAGGCTGCCTGACTAGAGCATTATTCCGCATATCCATCTAGATACATTGAATAAATTGTTAAATCGTCTCTTCAAGAAATAATGGTGCAAAGATGGTGCAACTATGCAGAAGGGCAATAAAAAGAAATGTAAAACCATATTTGTATCACTGCATACAAAACAGAAAATCAAGTGGATCCCTGTACAGTATCACTCATATTCACATAAGCACTGACTCAATGATTGAAATAAATATGGAAATCTATTAAAAGGAAGACTAAAGAAAACAACCATTGCCCAAGCTTACTAAATGTGTTATATCAGGATCAATAGCAGTATAGAATTATAATATTACCATGACAAAAAATACATAGAAATGGAAGATATCAAAAATACAAACCCTGACATCCACCAGAGAAGTTCGAGTACGTTTACTTGGAACAACATTTTTAGGCCTTTCTTCTGATATCTGCTGTTCAAATTCAAAATCTCCAGCACCAGATTGACTATGCATTCCCATCTTACCAGTGCTTGGGCCCAAGATGGACCGATCACTAGATAACAAGGCATTAGATCGATCACTAGGAAAGCTTTCTGATCGAGATCTCTTCTTAGATGGTACGCTTGGAAAAAACTTGTTGAATACTGATAAGGCTTCATTGAAAGTTTTCATACACTCCCTGTTAAGTAATTCATTTTTAATAACTAATGAAAACTTCAATACAGAGTACATAATCTACAAAAACTACCTCGCTTTGACAGAAGAATCACGTAGACCAGCCTTAACTCGTTTGATTTCCTCAGGTATGGGAGAAGGTAGCAACTTGCCTTTTGATGACACAGTGGGAGATTCATCAGCAGAAATGCCAAGAGAACCGCTAATGTGCCGTTTAAAGTCTCCTTGACGATTAGACTTATAATCAGCAGCAACCATCTTGGCATCAAAACGTAGGCATTGGAAGAAGTTGGATACATCTCCTTGGGCTATTACAGAAATGCTCCTTGACATACTTGGCAGAGAAGATAGAATATGGTTCTCCATGGTCTCACGAAAGCTACCCGATCTGTCAAATTGAGCAGCTGAGTGGGCCCCACGCTGCCCGCTGGTGTACATTGGCCTATCTGGGCTACCAGAAGATAGATCAAACTTGCTAGACATTGCCATTGCATCAGATTTTGCAAACCCACAATTTTATTAGGCTGATAATTACAGCAGTGCATGACAAAATTGTAGTACAACAGCGCATACAGCTGATTTAAACTCTTAATGGCAATAATTTCATATCTGTAATAGAGGAAAAACCAAGGATAAGTATATAAATTCAGTATTAGAATCCAAATCCACTGAATAGTTCCTCAAAATTCAGTTCTATGCAGAATGCACATATAGCAAAGTACAACTAGAAGAAGTAGGTTAAAACTAAGTCATAAAATAATCACTAGTTATAAAGAAATACCAAATGCAAAGCAAATACGATGAGATTCATCAGCTTCACTATCTGTGCTACAGCTTTTTTTATCGTCTTCACTCCAAATAAATACAACAAACAAAAAACAGTGAATAAATGTAACTGCAAAAATAAAAGGAAACCTTCAGAAAAAAGTGCCAACAAATCTGGTGTAAATAGCGGTCAAAATCATGAAAAAGATAAAAGTCAATTTAACGAAGAGAAGAAACAGACAACAAACAGGCCATCCACAAATATATTTCCCATCTACATTTTCATCCTATAAGGCATTTCAGGCATTTATTCATCTCTCAACCTCCACCACTGATAGAATTAATTTTATCTTTTTCTTGTCCCATAAATGACTAAGTCAGAATCGAAATAATTTCTATTCATGTCACTGAGCTCAAAGATATTCATGGGGAATGGTTAGAGTCCTTTCAAAACATCAAGTTGACAAAATTTTAGGTTGCTGAACCTCTAAATTCTGACTAATATCCTTGCTCACAAATATTTTATTCAAGCAACTTTTTTCTCCTTATATGAGAGTCAAATTCATTCTTTCATCTCTTCTCTTCCACATATGAGATTACCATTTTTCATCAAATGCAGCTTATATGACTTTCAGTCCTCCTTTAAATAGATGGTTTATAACAGCCAGCAAAGTGCCAGAGGTATACAATCAGCTTCAAGTTTTACGTAATACTCAACACTCTTGATTTACACGATAACCTGAATAACTCAAACTCCAGAAGCTACCGATAACTGAGCTCAAGTAGATATTTAGGGTATTCCAAAACTTCATGCTTGGTAAATAATTAAAGGCATACGAATCTAACCGAATTCATTTCATTAACAGTACGTAATGCATTTAATATAAATAATATTACTATAAATAGTATCCTAACAAACCTTAAAACGTTCTCTTCAGGTACTCACCAGCAAAAAACACATTAAGTATAAAATAATGAATTAACAACCCCATGAAACTAAATACTATTTTTTATTCAAATAAACTTCTAAACTGCATACTTCACCTAGATCACCCTCAATTGCATTAAACGACCTATGGAAGATTGATGTTAAGACTGTCTGGCCAACTCTGCAGGGTGCATGTAGCAAAACAAGCATATTTTTGGGTCAAGTCATGTGTATCCAGACCATAGTGACATCCACATAGGTGTGCCAATTAACATATACATAAGTAGACACATACAATTGTGGAAATTAACATGAAGTGTTTACAATCACACTAGTAAAAGGTTTTCTTTTCTCCTCGTCTAATCTTTGGGTATCCACCAAGAACCTACAATTTTAAGTATGAAAATTTTTGAACAATTTTAGTAGCTTCTCCATAGTCGAGAAAGTTCAAGAAGCCGTACAAGAAGTAAATCCTAGGAGGTTCGTAAGGTAAGCATCAGCAAATTGTTCTTGAGAATTCAAATTAACATTGGAGTTGAAATTCTGAACCTATTAATTCTCCTACACATATCATTACCAGAATCATGAATCATAGATGGATGCAAAGACAATCAGGGTATATTTGTAGCAAAACCTTTTACAACCATACCATTAACACATTAATTCATGAGATAGTATTAGTATTATTGAGAGTACCTCTCGGAACAATTAACCCATCTGAGCAAAATCCATGAGGGTGAATGCATACAATCTCAGGAAAAAGAATATTAAATCGTTAACCTGAGTTTATCCGAAAGGATCAAAGTTCAAAAGATTGGTCCGATGCATCTATTGTTGAGCATTAATTACACTCAAACGGAAAAACTCTCTTCGCTATTTAATTAACTGCTACAGCTAACAATATTCTATACTTTATATTGCATCAGAAAATAAAATATTTATATTTAAAATGTAAGAGGACCAACACGATTTACTAATGGAACTAACTGTAATTTCAACTGGAAAGAGGCTTCTCGAGCATCGCAGCAGTAAGAGAATCATTGCCATTTTCGTTGTATCTAACTCAACATAATTGGCTCAGCTTAACTTACCTTACTTCAAATAAATCAAACTAGAATTGGATCACAGGGGAGAAAACAAAACATTATCCAAGTTATTCACAATTTTTTTGACTAATCACAGACAGTAAAGTCGGCCTAAACTCAAACCTCACCATTATATCCTATAATTCCACGATTCTACATCTTAATCATGCTTCAATCATAAAACATCATCTTTACGGAAAACAAAAGATAATACTAACAACACTAACAAAAATTGCAGGAAAACCCTAGAAACTAAAAGAAACTTAGATAGTAAAACTGAAATAAAAAAACAATAAAATAAGTAAAACAAAATCAAGAAATTCAAAAAGAAAACCCTAGAGCTCGCTCGCAATCAAGAATGTGAGTAAATCTACCTTCGGTAAATCGCGAAAATAGGAGACGGCGGAGGCTGTAATTTTAAGCAAGGTGATTAGATTCTTTAAATTACGGATACGAAATTGGTTTACGTTATCGATTCGAAGTTCGAAATCGAAATTGGAAAGTTCGTACAAAGCCATGGAGGTCGAAAGCGCCCGTGTTTTGATCGGCAATGGAGTTGGGTTTAAAATTAAATGGCGATTATGCCCATGAATCGTAGCACCTCGGATTCGAGGATGTCGAGCTTCTGACCGGGGCTTTTTGGTAATAAAAATACATTGAGGCGGCTCGTGGTTTTATGATATGTAATGTAATGCGATGAGTTGGGGATCTTAACGGTAAAATGTATAATTTCAGTTAAGAAGACACGTGGACGTTATACTGCTCATTTTTTATTTTTTATAGTGCAAATGGACAAACGCAACGTACGAAATTTAGCACAAAGAAAACGAACTTAATTATAGTTATTTCGCTAAAAAATAATGTTTATTATAAAAATTTTACATTTTAATAATTTTATTTATAAAATTTATTATTACTTACCAAAGAATAATGCTTTCATAGAACACCAAGAACAAGTATCTTGACTCACTGAGTCCAAGTCCTTGACTTTGAATTTAAGACGATTTAACTCAAGACTCAATGGACATAAACTCTTGGTTATATAGCTACTACCCGCCAACCCCATTAAAGAACTCGACTTGGTCATTCTAACCGATAATGTCTGTCTTCCCTCCACGTGGTGAGTTTCTGTTTGTCTTGGCCCCACAAACAAACTCATTGCTTCTGAGACGTAAGGAAAACCTGGCAGATCAGCGTTGAGAAATGAACGGTCTTTACTTGTCGATGTTTTTGGGGTTCGACGCGATTCCTTTACTAGCAGATTGCCAGATCAGCTATCAGAGAAAAACATAGCGCACCCAATTGTGTGCAGATGTTCGTACCAGATCATATGATGAACACTTCTATTTGTATATGAGAAAGAGATGAAGCACGTAAGACCTGCTGAAATGTTTAATATCATAAATTTTATTTATTACATCATTCATTATTTAAATAATTAAATTCATTACTTTAAATAAATAACTAATAATTATTAATTCATCAACTTATTTTAAAAATAAGATAAATAAATCTAATTAATTAAGATACTGATAATATAATAAAAATATTCATAATATAATTTTTAGTTGTACTCGGTCTATCCATATTTTATGTGAAGCTAACGTCACATCGGCACTAAAATTAGGAAGTTTTTACATTTTCGGTCCACCGCTAAATATTTAGATAAATAAACTTGGTAAGAAACAATAAAAAATGTAAATTGTTATTTTTTATATATATTTTTACATTTTTTAATAAGATTTTTATTTTGTGGTATATATTTTCTTTGTTTTTATGATAATTTTTTTAAATTGTTTTATCTGTTGTAGTTTGATTTTATAAACTTTGATGATCACTTGGTGATTGTACAAAGATCTTAGAACTATCGATGATCATAGAAAGATAAATCTTTATTTAATTAATGATTGTTTAGTAATATAATAAAAAATGAATAATGAAATAATTTATCTAATAATTTAATCAAAGACAAAAAAATAATAATTTTTTTATTTTTTTGATAAATATTGATTTTTATTCATAAAAAAAAAAACATAAATAATATATCTTATAATACTCCTACTTATAAAAAAATCAAAATAAATCTTTTAATCTATAACTCTTAACCTTAAATTTGATAAAAATTTTATAAGGTAACAAGTTTAATAAATTTTAATGATATATTAATATTTATAAAAAAAATTTACCTTTAAATTATATAAAATTTTAATAAATAATCTCTTTCGTTTTCTTTTCTAGATGTATCATATTTATAAAATCTTCTATAAAATTTAAAAAATATTTCGTGACATTGTCAAAAGAAGGAGAAAATACGAAAAATAAAGTCTTAAATCGTGTCACCGAACCATAATTAATGACTTAATTTGTAACATCCTTGTGTTCACATCATATCATCATCAACGGTATGTCTTGTCTGAAAAGAGTAATATTTTGACACAAAATTCGTTCAATAATTATGACGTGTCGTTATAAACGCCTAAACCACGTGATAAGTTTCGGTACAAAATGTGATTGGTTACGAGTCTAATCCAATACACGTTTTAAAGCGATGAATTAATTGACCTAATAATTAAATTTATTTATATTCATTCTATAATATATAAATTTGAAATTTGGTATGATAATATATTTTTTATATTAATTAAAAATATATTATTGAGTTTTGATTTTTAATAAATTAAGTTATTTATATGATTATATACTTAAACTGACACTTTTACTTAATATAATTTTTATATCAGTTATATAGTGTTCAATTAAGATTTTAATTATTTTTTTAACTTTATATAAAATTTAATATAACATCCGAATAAATAACTCGTTTTTTTAAAACTACGTGTTAGTCTGTGTTTTTTAATCCTACGGCATTTAGAGTTGCACAATTAGACTTGCATACTTGTCAGAATTTCACAGCTTTCTTTGAAATGGAAAGGTGTGGTCAAGTTGAATTTTAATTTTAACTGTTGAAAATATTTAATAATTAAATTTATTTAATATTATATTAAATAAAAAGTAATAGAATTAGGCGGCTTTACCATCTAATATTTTATTCCACACGTATATAATAAATCTGAACCTTATAAGTAAAATTATTTTAAAGATATATAATATATTCTCAAATATCTGGAATTATTGAAGTTATTTTTATAATCTTCGAAATATCTATATCACGTGTCTTATAATAGTCAGGGTAGAAAAATATTTTTTGATAAAAATAAATAAATTACTGTTTAAAATTAGATTTTAAATATTTTAACTTTAAAAATATAATAGTAAATATTGTATTATTAAAATAATCTGAATTATATCTTATTTATAAAAGTAAAAAAGGAAAAGCAATATTTGTGGAACTTCACCAATTCTGTTCGTTAGATGTCTAAAAGCCTACCAATGGAAACGTCAAAATCGCGACCAAAGAGTTTGTCTTAGACACGACGCTGGTATTGTTGGTCAATCATCTACTATAAAGTTGGATTTTTATCTTTAAAAAATGTATTCCCCCTATCCTATTACTATGGGTTATGGCCAGCGATCGAGTCATGTTAATTATTGAGGGTTTAATTTTTTTTCTTTTATTTTTTTTAATATAATTATATTTAGATTATTTTAATTTGAATAATAATAAAATATAACTTTTTTGTTTTAAATTTAAAAATTTAATAAACCTTAATTTTTCTTAATATTTGATTATAGTTCGGTCCTTTAACTCTCTGAAAGTGTTCTGTTTGTGTTTGGTTAAGACTTAAGACGAAGGATGAACAAGCAACGAGAACAAAGATTAAAATTTAAAACTCATTTAGAAAATACAATATTTCAGTTATTAATGGAACCACAAATCCATTCCCACATAGAAAGCAGGTCATGACTCATGCATGAAGAAGAACACAATACTTAAACCTGGCTATGGGAAGCAGAAGGGGTAAACTCTTGTAGGAACCGACAGAATCCATCTAAATAATTATTACTCAACTCTTCATTGTCGAAAAAATCTCTCATTTTCCATGCCTTTGCCCTAATCACCTCCCCTTCTGGTTCTACCATCACCTGCCTGATCGTCGCAGCCACCGAGTCGCTTGTAAATGAACCGTCCACTTCATTTCTCTCAATTTCTAAACCAACCTTCCTCCCATGCAACAGCCTGGCGTTCAACCCCTGGTCCGAACTGGCCCCGGAAAACAAGATCAAAGCTCGACCGAACTTGAGTGCCTCGATTATTGAACTCCAACCGCAGTGAGTCAAGAAACCACCGATGGAAGAGTGAGCTAATATCCGCAACTGTGGTGCCCAATCCCTCAACACCAAGCCCCTGTTAGACACTCGTTCTTCGAACCCTGGAGGGATTATGTCTCGATGATTATCCGTCTGCCCTTCAGCCATCGGACGTTTTCTTATCACCCAAACAAAGGGCAGATTGGATTTCTCTATCCCGAATGCCAACTGGTGCATGGACTCTTCACTCAGATTCACTTCACTACCAAGGGCGATAAAGAAAACCGATTTCTCTCTTTTGGTATCAAGCCAAGTTTTTATAGCTTCCCACTTTTCATCTCTTTCATCTTCGTTTGAAGGCAGTGATGGAGGCAGGAGTCCGAGTGGAACGACAGGCTTTTGGTAAAGCTTAATGAGTAATTTAATCTCGTCTGGTTCGAACTCGTAGCAGGTACGTACAGCTACAAACTGACAACCTTGAATCACTCGTCCAATACGTTGAAAATCAGATACATCATCCATGCACTGTTGGTGGTTCACTATCTCATGGAGTTTCCAAGCTACGTTGCAAGGATAATCTATCCACTCAGGGACGACTGTGAAGTCTTCCGGACGCTTCCGAACATCACCTAGCAAAACTGATGGCGGACCCAAAAGATCAAAAAGAGTCGCGTTGAATATGCTGAAGAAAACCGAGTTGATGCCGAGTGGAGCGGTAACCTCAGGTAACCAGTAAGGCGCAAAGTCATGGATTATCCAGTTGACGTTTGAGTTCTTGAGGAACTCAGTTAAAGGGACTCGGAGCTGGTCATACGCCTTTTTAAGGTAAGGGACTTTGTCGGCTGGTACCTCGGACGTGGATTCAGCTCCTGAAGGTAAGCCCTGAACATGGGGAAGAGAAAACTGGACGAAACGTATGTTAGACGACAGATGTGGGGGAAGTTTAGGAAGGCGGGCGATGTTTTTCGGGGTGGAAATATAGGAAATCCGATGACCCTTTTGAGCTAAGACTTTTGAAACCTGTAGAAATGGCATGATATGGCCATATGCTAGCCATGGGAACATTACTATGTGAAGCTTTTCTGATCTGTCCATGGCGTAGTATTGTTGTAAAAGTTTCGGACTGAATACGTTTTCTTCATAATGAGATTGGAGCCTTGGTTTTTATAGGCACTTGTCTCTCCGTCAAGAGATTATTAGGTAACCTTATTCACCACGTCTTTCATAATTCAAGCAATCATGATCGTTAATCTTTAAAAAATTAAATAATAACTACCCACTCACTAAGTACAAGTAGGAAAAAAATGATGATTCACTTGAAAAAAAATTAAAATCAACGATCATAATTAATTATGACTATAAATAACGTGATAAACATGATTCACCTAATAATTTTTCCGATCGATACGTTCTCACCGAAGTTTCATGATTGCTTCTAAACCTACTCTTGACTTTTCATAATTGCCTCTCAGTTATAAGATACACGATAATTAACCTTTTAAGTTAAACCAAATAGTTTATGCAATATTCAATATGAACTAGTTGATTGAAAATAGCAAATTAAAAATTATATAAAAATAATTACGAGGCTTATACGTTAGATTTAAATTTATAAATAAAAGTATATTTATTGAGTAAAAAGAATCACATAAATAATAATATATTGAGATTTAACTAGAAATTAGTATTTATTGTTTTTTAGTTAAAATAGGTATATTTTTTTTTATTTTGTTAGTGTTTTTAGATAATACTGTTAAAAATCATCAATCAATAAAGATTTAATTTGTATCTATTTTATTTTTTATAAATAAAATAAAAAATAATTTTGAAAAATCTAAAAGAATATATTTTTTAAAAGTCTCAAATCCTTAAAATCTTAAAATATCAAAATTAACATAATTACCGTCATTAATAGTTTTATCGGATCTCAACGTTGTCAAAGATCGTTACTCGTTTTTTCTCTATCACTCATTATCGATAACCGATGAGAGATATTACAATCAGACATTGAACGAGTAAAGCCTTTGCATTCGTTGTTTGATAGTTGATTAAAATCTCTCACGTCAATTATTGGCGATGAGTAGTTGGAGAAAATTGTCGATAATCTAAGACGATGACAATGATGGAATTTGACAAGGATATTATCAATGACGATAATGACACTAATTTTGGTATTAAAGTTTTTGGGTTTAAATATTTTGAGATTATTTTATGATTTTTTAAATTTTAAAATATTATTTATATTAATTTTTAATTTTCTAACATAAAAAATAAAAAAATAAATATCACATGTGAAAATATTATTGGGTGGTGATTTTTTTAACGATGTTACTTTAAGACACTAATAGAATAAAACTTTAGATATCTATTTCAGTCAAAAAAATAATTATCTATTTTAGAAAAATATATAATTTGAGTACTTATTTATGAATTAAATAAAAAATAAAAATATTATTTTAAAACATTAATAAATTTTTATATATATATTTATTTTAATAAAAAAATATATTAAATATTTATTTTTAAAAATATATAATTTAAATACTTTATTTTGAGCTAAGCCTGTATAAAAAATTAAGCTTCGGCTTCTCTCCAAGTTAATATGTAGGGAAATAATGAGATTTTAGAGTTCTAGAATAAATTAAAAAACTAATTCTTTAATAATAAATATTATAAAAATAATAAATTTTAGAAGTATGAATTTAATAATAAATATAGAAAATAATAAATTTTAAGAGTACATTTATAATAATAATAATTGTTTTTTTTAAATTAAGAGTATGTTTGTAATAATATATTTTTTTTAAAATAATAAAATTTTAATAATAAATATTAAAAAATAAGTTTTTAATAATAATTATTGAAAAAAAAATGCCCCAAAATTAAAGAAAATATTGAAAAATAAATAAACGTTAAGTGTATATTTTAATAATCATATGGCTAGCTTATGGCCATATGATGCCATTTCTACAGGTTTCAAATTTCTTGGCTCAAAAGGGTCATCGGATTTCCTATATTTCCACCCCGAAAAACATCGCCCGCCTCCCTAAGCTTCCCCCACATCTGTCCTCTAACATACGTTTCGTCCAATTTTCTCTTCCCCATGTTCAGGGCTTACCTTCAGGAGCTGAGTCCACGTCCGAGGTACCAATCCACAAAGTCCCTTACCTTAAAAAGGCGTATGACCAGCTCCAAGTCCCTTTAAATGAGTTCCTCAAGAACTCAAACGTCAACTGGATAATCCATGACTTTGCGCCTTACTGGTTACCTGAGGTTACCGCTCCACTCGGCATCAACTCGGTTTTCTTCAGCATACTCAACGCCACTTCTTTAGATATCTTGGGTCCGCCATCAGTTTTGCTAGGTGGTGTTCGGAAGACTTCACAGTCGTCCCTGAGTGGATAGATTATCCCTGCGACATAGTTTGGAAACTCCATGAGATAGTGAACCACCAACAGTGCATGGATGATGTATCTGATTTTCAACGTATTGGACGAGTGATTCAAGGTTGTCAATTTGTAACTGCACGTACCTGCTACGAATTCGAACCAGACGAGATTAAATTACTCATTAAACTTTACCAAAAGCCTATCGTTCCACTCGGACTCCTGCCTCCATCACTGCCATCAAACGAAGATGAAAGAGATGAAAAGTGGGAAGCTATAAAAACTTGGCTTGATACCAAAGGAGAGAAATCGGTTTTCTTTATCGCCCTTGGTAGTGAAGTGAATCTGAGTGAAGAGTCCATGCACCAGTTGGCATTCGGGTTAGAGAAATCCAATTTGCCCTTTGTTTGGGTGATAAGGAAACGTCCGATGGCTGAAGGGCAGACGGATAATCATCGAGACATAATCCCTCCAGGCCTTCTGGTTTCTATGTGGGAATGGATTTGTGGTTCCACCAATAACTGAAATATTGTACTTTCTGAATGAGTTTTAAATCAGGTTTAAGTATTGTGTTCTTCATGCATGAGTCATGGCATTCTGCCTCTAACGTTCGCATCGGTGAACATGTTAATGTTCGAGGACTAGTAAAACTAAAACAGTGTTTTTACTATCGATGTTTAATGATTAAAAATAGGATAAACTACATTAGTGACCACCCAACAATTTAGGGATACCTATTTTGACCACCCAACTAAAGAACTCGTCAATCAGGTACCCAAACTTTAAAACCCTACCTATTTTGACCACTGCCGTTAAAATTCTGACGGAAAAGTTAACAGTGATGACGTGGCAGTTAATGGTGATGACGTGGACGTTAACTAAAATTTATAAAATTACATATTTAATCCCTCTATTTTATTTATTAATTTATTTTTATAATTAATTAATATATTTTTCTCCCCAATCAGGTGGTGACAAAGAAATCAGGTGGTGACAAGGAAAGAATGAAAATGAAATGATTATGCCTAAGAGGGGATTTGAACCCTTTGCTTGAAAAAGGGCTGAACCAATAGGCCAATAGAATTTTGTGATATAAAACCCGAAAACGTGGTATTAAATGGTTATCTCTTAGTATTTAAATTACTTTAATAAAGGTCAACTGTTTAAATCAATTAATATTTAAATAAAAATATTAAATATTTAGATTTTAATTATTCAAATAAATTAAAATCTAAATATTCAAATAAAAATATTTAGATTTTAATTATTCGAATATTTGAATTTTGTTGTTTAAATATTTTTATATTTTTTGTTCGAAAAATTAAAATCTAAATATTTTTATTTGAATATTTTTAAATTCAAATATTAGAATATTCATGATTTTTATTCATATATTCGAATAAAAAATATTTAAATATTTATGATTTTTATTTGAATAAATTAAAATCTAAATATTCAAATAAAAATATTTAGATTTTAATTATTCGAATATTTGAATTTCGTTGTTTAAATATTTTTATATTTTTTGTTCGAATAATTAAAATCTAAATATTTTTAAATTCAAATATTCGAATATTCATGATTTTTATTCATATATTTGAATATTTAGATTTTAATTTATTCGAATATTTGAATTTCGTTGTTTAAATATTTTTACATTTTTTGTTTGCATAATTACTGAAACGTTATCACTTAATAAAATATGTGAATATATTTTGAAATTAAAATTAATTGGCCTAGTGGTTCACTTGTTAATAAGGTGTTAGTTATGCTAGAGGTTGTGAGTTCAAATCCTTTTGCATGCAAAAAAACTCTACATTTTATTTCTTTCACTAATCATTCACCAATCCGGTGGTGACACGTGTCACCACCTGATTGGAGAGGAATATATAAAAAAATAATAAATAAAAATAAATTAATAAATAAAATTAACCATCCAATCGATTGATGACACGTCATGATTGACAATTATGATTAAATTTAAAAAATAAATAAATTAAAGGGATTAAATGTGTAATTTTACCGATTTTAATTAACAGCCATGTCACTGCTGTTAACTTTTCCGTCAGAATTTTAACGGCAGTGGCCAAAATAGGTAGGGTTTTAAAGTTGGGGTACCTGATTGACGAGTTCTTTAGTTGGGTGGTCAAAATAGGTATCCCCAAATAATTGGGTGGTCACTGGTGTAGTTTACCCTTAAAAATAATATATTCTAAAATAATTATTATTTTAACCGCTTAATTAATTTTAAAAAATAATATTCGCAATCCACATTCAACCTCCGCTAGAATTCTAGTTTAATTGTTTGAAGATCGAGTGCTTCTAACTCGTCTTTAAACAATAAATAAATTAAATAATATAATTTATTTAAAAACGGGTGAAAGAAACTCATCTTTGAATAATGTTTTTTTTAAATTTATTTATTAGGGAAAAACGATACTGAAACAATGATTGAGTGAAAAACACTATTCAAAGACTGATTGTTTTCTTCTATCTTTGAACAGTGTTTATTATTTTTATTGAAACAACGGAGTGAAAGCAATCAAAATTTTGATTTGAACAGTAATTCACTATATTGTTAAAAATAATTTAAGTAGTTCAATATTTTTAGAAAAAAATTCCAACAAAATTATTGGGAAAACGTCGATATAATAGTATCATATAAATAAATATATTAACATAAAAATATTTTTTATTTAAAATATACAAATCTAGTTATGCATCTCCAAAAAGCCATAGGATTAAAAAACAAAGACTATCACGTCGTTTTTCGTATTTTTATAGAATTTTAAACATTAAGATGATAAAGAAAGTACAACTCTTAATTTTCAGAACGCACTAATTAGAATCTCAATTGTTTTAGGGACTAGAACGAATACTAAAAAAATGATATTTTATTTTATTATTTTAAATAATTAATTTAATATTTATTAATAAATCATAAAGATATACTTAAAATATGTAAATATTATTTTCATTGTTTTGTTAAGAAAATACTATAAATTGTCTAGAAATATTAAAAAACTAGTAATTAATATTAATTAAATTATCACTTAAAATTTTATAAAATTATAGAAAGTATAAATTAAAACCTTGAGTGTTGTTCATGACTCTCTCCGACAGATCTAGGTTTCCTTTTAAATTTTTTAAAATTTATATATTTGATTTTAAAATTTTTATGACCCTGAATTTTTAATATTTTTATATTTTGTATCTAACCTAAAAAAATATTTTAATTTAAAATTATCCTCATAAATATTTTTGGATTTACCATTATCTCTCGCAAAACTCTTAATTTATTTTAAATCGAACAATTCGAAAACATTTTTAAAATCATATTGTAATATATTTTTAACTATGCTTTCTAAAAGTTAATTTATACCGTCTATGTATATAAGATTTTCTAATATATATATTTTTATATATTTATCTTGAGAAATCTCAAATTTTGAATCACCACCATTCATTTCCATGCAACATTATCTTCTTATCCATCTACTCTCGTCTGTAGAATTAAAATTCATGCCCAGCTTGACCCGATGTTGCCGGTCGACAAATCACAACCCCACATCTCTGACGCACGGCGGAACATTTATGTTCTGAAAGGGGAGTTTGTCGGGGAAGAACTGTTTTTTTTTATAGAAGGGTCGATATATATTTTAAATTTTTTGATTGGTGGAGATTAAAAAATAAATTATTAAAATAAATCATATTTTTATTTTTTTAATTTTATAGAATATATAAAAATAATAATTAGCGAGAATCGAAACCCCAAAACTCTTATATTCTGCCCTGAGTTGTCCAAATACAATATTTTTTTTTATGTAAAAAGGAATGCAACTACGAGCCTCGTTAAATACAATATTTTTTAATTTACATTTTTGATGACATACAAAAGCAGAATTATTTATTTAAAAAAATTGTCTGGTTAGTATGTTAAATTTTATTTTTTTAATATTTTAATAGAATTTTTCATATTTCATACAAATTCTTACTAAAGGTGTTAAATCTATTAATATTTTTCATTAGTATTAGAAAGGTAAATAATAAAATAAAATATTTGGATAAAATAGCCTTCAAAAAGGGTAATTCAACTCTCATTTTATACCCTAAAACCCCAAAAGTAACAAAAGGAGAAAAATATACTAATCTATTTATCAATATTAGTGAATATCAATTTAATGGGTAATTATTTGATTCATCTTTAGAAGTTTTAAATTTTAAATTCCGAATTTTAAAGGTTTTAAATTGAGTTATTAAAATTAATTAAAATTAAATTTATTAAATTGAGTTATTAAAATTAATTAATTATTTTAAAATTTATTTTTTATAAAAATATATTTATAAGCAAGTAATTAAAGTATATTTTTATTATATATAATATATGAAAACTTAGTTATATTTTGATATGCCAGTAATTAAAGTATATTTATATGTAAGTAATTTTTTATACTTCAAATATAAAATCTAAATTACACAATTATTTATATAAAGTTTAACCCATCATCTAAATAATTTCTAGTTTCCGAGTGAACTCATTCAAGTACTTGTCACTCAGTTCAATGCTGCCAAAGATCTCCTTCATTGCATGTGCGTTAGCCCTGAATTGCTCACCCTCAGGATCCACCATGACTCGACGAATAGACATAGCCACCGAGTCGCTCGTAAATGACCCGTCAGCACTGTTCCTTTCTATTTCCAGCCCAACCTGTTTCCCATGCATCAACCTAGCCACTAAGCCAAGATCTGAACTTCCAACAGGAAACAATATCAAGGGTTTCCCCACCCCAAGGGACTCGATCACCGAACTCCACCCGCAGTGAGTCAGGAAACCTCCAATTGAGGAGTGAGACAAGATCTTGAGTTGAGGGGCCCAGCCTCGTAAAACAAAACCTCGACTTGAAACCCGTTCTTCGAACCCGGGTGGGATCATGTCCTCTACCGACTGTTGTTCAACTAAAGGGGGTTTTCTCAACACCCAAATAAATGGTAATTCGGATTTCTCTATCCCATATGCCAACTCATGCATCAATTCTTGACTCAGATTCACTTCGCTCCCCAGTGCGACGTAAAAGGCAGACTTCTCTTGCTTACTATCAAGCCACTTGTTCACGGCATCCCACTTTTCATCTCTTGTTGTATCATCTTCTATATTGGACAATGATGGCGGTAGCAATCCAAGTGGAACAATTGGTTTTTGGTGAATCCTGCTAAGCACACGAAGCGCCTCGGGTTCAAATTCATAGCAGCTTCTCATGGCCATGATTTTACAATTTAGAAGCAATGTCTCGTGTCGGTCTAAATCGGTTATTGTATCTTCACACTCTCTGTGACTTGTAATTTCATGGAGCTTAAAAGCTATGTTATTAGGATAATCCATCCACACTGGAACCACCGTTAAATCTTCAGGTGACCGTCTAGTTTTACCGAGCATATCTGATGGAGAGCCAAAGAAAGCGTTTGATGAAGCACTTAATATGTTGAAATAAATTAAGTTGATGCCGAATTGAGTCGCTAAAGGTGGTAACCAGTAGGGGAAAAAGTCGTGGATAATCACTTTAATCTGTGGCGACCTTTTAAGAAACTCTGCCAACTGAGTTTGAAGCATGTCATATGCTTTTTTGAGGAAAGGGACCTTCTGGATGGGCAACTCGGAGGTGGACTCAACTCCTGGTGGCAGACCATCAACTTGAGGCAAAGAAAGAGGTACAAAGCTAACGTTGGTGCAGAGATTTGGCGGAAGCTTAGGGAGACGGCTGATGTTTTTAGGGGTGGAGATATAGTAAATCCGGTGACCCTTTTGAGCTAAGAATTGGGAGACCTGGAGAAACGGGACGATGTGACCATACGCTAGCCAGGGGAACACAACAATATGAAGCTGCTTCTTGGTGGAGAAATCCATGGCTAGCGATTAGAAAATCAAACTGTTGTGCTGTGATACAGAATTCCTTGGCTTTATTTGATTCAATCATGGGGTTTGGGGTGGAGGTGGGTGGCCGTTCAGATCAGCATATAATTAAAAAATTAAAAATATCATATTATTAATAGTGAAAAATTATTTTTCACAAACACTTGTATTTAAAATTTAATATAAGTTACAAATATGATTGAAAATAAGAAAAAAATAAGATTAAAATTGAAAATAAGAATTTGTGTAGATTATAAATATTTTTATAATTATACAATGAGTTCATATTTATTTATTTTTTCTTTTTTAACAATATTATACAATAAAAAAATTAAGTTACGAGTGTTTTTTTAATATACTAGGGTATTTGTATAAACAACAAACACACGTAATATCCAAACTTGAACCCCTTAAACATACATCATTATTTATTACTAAAATCACTACATGATTTCTACTAGACAAAATCTGTCCCATCGTCTAAAGATTTTCTAGTGTCCGAGTGAACTCATTCAAGTATTTGTTACTCAGTTCAATGCTGCCAAAGATCTCCTTCATTGCATGTGCGTTAGCCCTTAACTGCTCACCCTCGGGATCCACCATGACTCGACGAATAGACATAGCCACAGACTCACTCGTGAATGATCCATCAACATTGTTCCTTTCTATTTCCAGACCGACCTGTTTCCCATGCATCAACCGAGCCACTAAGCCAAGATCTGAACTTCCAACAGGAAACAATATCAAGGGTTTTCCCACACCAAGGGACTCGATCACCGAACTCCACCCGCAGTGAGTCAGGAAACCTCCAATTGAGGAGTGAGACAAGATCTTGAGTTGAGGTGCCCAGCCTCGTAAAACTAAACCTCGACTCGAAACTCGTTCTTCGAACCCGGGTGGGATCATGTCCTCTACCGACTGTTGTTCAACTAAAGGGGGTTTTCTCAACACCCAAATAAATGGTAACTCGGACTTCTCTATGCCATATGCCAACTCATGCATCAGTTCTTGACTCAGATTCACTTCGCTCCCCAGTGCGACATAAAAAGCAGACTTCTCTTGCTTACTATCGAGCCATTTCTTCAAGGCTTCCCAGTTTTCATCTCCTGCTGTATCTTCTTCTCTACTGGAAAGTGATGGCGGTAGCAATCCAAGTGGAACAACTGGTTTTTGGTAAATCCTACTAAGCACGCGAAGCGCTTCGGGTTCAAATTCATAGCAGGCTCTGGGGGCCAGAAATTTGCAATTTCGAAGCATTGTCTCGTAGCGTTCTGAATCACTTATTGTATCCTCACACTCTCTGTGACTTGCCATTTCATGGAGCTTGTAAGCTATGTTATTAGGATAATCCATCCACACCGGGACTACCGTAAAATCTTCAAGTGATTGTCTTCTTTTATGGAGCATATCCGGTGGAGGGACAATGAAAGCGTTTGATGAAGCACTGAATATGCTGAAAAATACCAAGTCGATGCCGAATTGAGTCGCCAAAGGTGGTAACCAGTATGGAATAAAGTCGTGGATAATCACTTTAATCTGTGGCGACCTTTTGAGAAACTCTGCCAACTGAGTTTGAAGCATGTCATATGCTTTTTTGAGGAAAGGGACCTTCTGGATGGGCAGCTCGGAGGTGGACTCAACTCCTGGTTGCAGACCATCAACTTGAGGCAAAGAAAGAGGTATGAAGCTAATGTTGTGGCAGAGATTTGACGGAAGCTTAGGGAGTCGGCTGATGTTTTTAGGGGTGGAGACATAGTAAATACGGTGACCCTTTTGAGCTAGGAATTTGGAGATCTGGAGATACGGGACGATGTGACCATAAGCTAGCCATGGGAACACCGCTATATGAAGCTGCTTTTTGGTGGAGAAATCCATCGCTGAAACTAGAAAATCAAACTGCTTCAGCCTTCAAACAATTATCACCACCACCGCAACAAGAAGACTTTAATCTTTATTCCTATGTTAACGTGTGTTTTCCAAGTGGCATCACTTCGAATAGCAATGCTTTTCATGCCACATGGGTTCAACTTTCGATGCAGTCATTTCACTAAAGAGGAGTAGAGGACGAAACAAGAAATATAAATGAATAGACTCGGGAGACAAACAAATGAGATAAAAATCTTTCCCTATGTATTTTTTTATATTTTTTCTTAAAAATTTTAAAAAATTAAATTTTAACTCTGATTTTTATTTTTTAAATTTTAGATCTTATACCTTACACTCTAAAATACCTCTAATTTCTTAAACCTTAATCATAACCCCTAACTTTATAGGTATAAATCGTCTACCTCTTTCTCATGTCTCTATTCGTGCTTTTATTTTAAATTAGAAGGTTTAGGGATTAGGATTTAGGGTTCAAGGTTAATGGTTGTGGTTAGCGTTTACGAAATTAAAAATAAGGTATATTTTTTAGAATGTAGGGTGTATGGGTGCATTCGGTTCGTTTTCGGTTTAATTCTGTAAGTTATTTTAATAACCGTCGATTTTCGGTTCGATTAACCTCAATTTTCGGTTTTTTCATATTAACATTAATTTTTAAAAAATTATATTCTATCTTGACAAAATAGCTTTATTTTATGACTTTTAAACATTAAAAGGTAAAAATTTAAGATATTTTTCATAAATATTTATTAAAAACTTATTTTTAAGTATAAAAATAAAAAATAAAAATATATCTATAGTATTTTAAGAATAAAATATATATTTTTATCTTATAAAAATAATTAAAAATCAATTAAAGCATTAAATTCGGTTTTATTCGGTTAACCACGGTTAATCACGGTTCATAAATTTATGAACCATAATACCTCGGTTTGGTTCGATTTTCGATTTTGCGGTTTTTGCGGTTTACCATGCTTAGCTCTAATAGGGTACATGGTTTAAGATATAAAAAATAATGATTAAAATTTAAATTTAAATTTTTAAAATTTTTTAAATAAAACATAAAAGATAGACGATTTGCATACAAATAACTGACTCACAATAAAAACGAATACATCTAAAATTAACTCAAAGTTAGATTTAATTTAAAATTTTAATAAATTAAGTTGAGTGATTTAAATTCGCTTTAAAGAATTTATAAATATGTTTAAAATATATTTATATATTTACATTATAATTTTTTTATTTTGATTGATTTAATTTTTAGGTATTTTTTTATTAAATTTCTTTTTAGTGTTCATAATCATAATAAAATATGTTTTTAATGAGATTCTATCTTTTATTTAAAAAATTATAATAAAAATATTTTTTTTTAAATTAAAGCATAAAAAATCTTATTACGAATCGAATCAAATTTAAATAATTTAATTTAAACTTAAATTTTTAAGTTTTGTGAACTTCGAGTCTGAACTAAACTCGATATTATTATTTTCCATCTAAAAACTAAATGAAACAGAGGGTCCGTAAAGATATGTGAAATACAAAATTAAATCAAGATTATGATTACTTTTTATTTGTCATGTTTGTAGGTATAACGTATAATTTAACATAAATATTATACTCATAAATTTTTTAACGGCTATATTAGATGTAAACGTAATAATTTTGGGTATAACAGTTTATAACTATATCAAAAAGTCAAAACAACTTTATATAGTGTTAATTCATCTTCAATCTAAAAATAAAAATCACTAAGCTTCCTTATCCCTCAGGATGTTAATGTATATTTTTACGAAACATAATTAGTTTTTTTTTAAAAAGATAGATTTAATAAAATATATAATACACTATTTATATATCACAAAGCTTTTATTTTTCTTTTCGATGTAAGATTAATATTTATTGTCTTTTCTTAGATATGCTGTTTTCTTCCATTCAACTCTTTGTTCACCCTACTTACCCCTTTCATGAAAAATCGACGTGAAATTAGTCAGGGACAATCAAATGATCGCTTTGATACCACTTATCACGAGATTATTATCCACTTTTTAAAAAACATATTTGATAGGATGTATAACACTACCGTTTATATATCTTAAGACCTCCTTTTATATTTTTTATATAAGATTAATACTCCTCACGCCATTTTAGGCGTAACAATGCGTGTTATTTACACAACTAACAAGCGAAAACTCCTTGCCCTATGTCGAATATCGATCACAAACGACTTGATGTCTGAGAAATTCGAATCCGCGGAAGTGATATACGACAGCGATGGACAACAAAACATGTAACTTCTGCATACTTTAGATTTTATGTAACTACAACTTATTTTTGTTCATCTATAATTATTCCATGTGATGTTATTTTAAAGATATACATCCCAATTCATGAACAACTAATCCGCTTTAAGAAATTTTTTTTTATAAAAATACACAATTTTTAAACTTATGAATAAGTTTAAAAAATCAACAGATCAGCTGATATATTGGAATATTACCTAAAATTCTTTAAACAAGTTTGAGTATTTAAATTCACGTAAATGAATAAATCGATACGGACATAATAAGTTTTGTAGTACTTGATCCGGACTATTTTTTTTTTCTGATTCTGGTTCGAGTAATATTATATACATGCTTACATTTTGAACAAAAATGTGCATTGTATTTAACAAGGAAGATCATGCAAAAGTATGAACAACATACAATGCCTATTTATTTTCCAGATGGATAAGCTCCTCATAATACTGCTTGAATAGCAACTGAAAAATACAACCAGACAAGTACCATCTATATTGTGATATAGGTTCTTATCATGGTGGCTCCGGTTGGATCCGACATCAAGTGCCTGACAAGGGACATTCTCAGATCGTTCGGAGCTATGACGAACATATAAAAAGCAAACAGGACGAGATCGGCAGAGGAAAGAGTAGAACCCAGAAATCCTTGCCACATCCTGTAAGAAAATATATCAGCAAATTATTAAGAAGAAGCATGGTTTTAAGCATGCAACTCAGACTAGTCCTCTAGGATTTCTTTATAAAAAAGCACCAAAAGATGGTAAATGTAAAGTCATACCAACACGGCAAACGGAAGAATGTGTGGAAGAACGTTCGAATGCCTTCGATGTCTAGTTGCAATATGAGTGCTAGTCCAAAGAGAAAGAAGGACCTCTGACGTTTCCTTTCTTGTGGCCAAAGAGTATTCCAAGCTGAACCAAATTAGAATGACCGGTTCGAAGATTACATTTACGAAGAGAAATCGTTGAAAAAAAATCATTGAAATATCTTATACACGTAAACATATGCATACAGAGAAGTTGAGAGGTAAAGAGGATAAATCAAACAGCATACCTTGCGTTGAGATATTACAATTATCTCTTTGAGTGGTAAGGAAGCCATTAGAGTCCTTCTTTAGGATATTTGCAATTACAGAAGCATAATTCGGAGCCTCTGATAAAGATCTGACAACCGAATAACCTGTTTAAGAAGGTTTAGTTGAGGGTATCAAGTCAAAGATCTGACAACAGAATAACCTGTTTAAGAGGATAACCCAATTCTTACCTGTAGCAGGGTGCACCATGCTTGCAGCAGCACCAAATGCAAGGTTCTTCTGCTCTGTGTTCGGTAAGGAACCACCAACTGGGATGTAAGACCACTCCTGCATAAGATTGTAATACTTTGAAACCAAGAAAATGGCATCTTGCTAACAAAATTTGGCATATAAGGCATGTTACTCCCCGATGAATTTGGAACATGGAAATGTCAGGAATCAACAAATAGACTAGTAATTGAGAAGTGAAAAGATAGACAGGCATTAATTCCATAAGGAAGGATTCAGAGCAGTGAACTTTGCACTCCTCAACAACTGATCAGAATTTTGAATGAAAACCAGCTCAATTGCAAATTATGTGCTACTAGTAAATGCTGGTTGGGAAGTTAAGAGAGATGACACTAATATGAAATAGGTGTTTCGAATCAGTGATAATGGCGCCTATTTTGGATCCCGGCAACAATATAAAGTAATACATACATTAGAAATCTAGCATCTTAATTAGGTATGCAGTTTACCTCTTCATAAACTTTTAAAATCCGGATTCCCATGGTCTCTAACCTTGACATGAGTTTCTTCTTTAATAAATCAAAAGGCATGGCATCTTTTGAAGCTAAACAAGTTTCCTGCAGATCAACTTTCTGGGTTATTTTGCATGTAATATGGAATACAACATGAACAATAAACAAAATTAATTGCATGCCACACAAACCTCAAAGAAAACTTTTGTTGAAGACATGGGCATGGCATAGAGAAATGTCGGATATCGTGCTTCTAAAGTTTGAACTTGGTGTTTAGCATAGTCTCTATAATCCATGAAAACCATCAGGCTGGGATCATAAGGATTGTTCTCCACCTGATGTAATAAGACAAAAAAAGAAGCCTGTTTAGCAATTTTGTGGTCATGTTGCAGTAAGGTTCAAATAACAAAGGCAAAGATATATGACTGATTGACTGTAAACGATGGGAGTTCGCATATCATGCATACCTCAACCTCGATGCCATAAGCTGTTTGAACAGAGACTCTTGGACCCCCTACCTCATATTGCAACAATTTACCTGAAGCTGCTCCTGAAGCAACAGTAACAAGCCTAGAATAACACATTAGGAGCTTGAAAAACTTATGATACTAAAAGGTTTGAAATTCACAAATGGCAATAGAGGAAACAGAAACTATCCTACCTGCATGGAACAACACAATTGTGTTCACAAGCTACAAGATTATGACCATCTGTATCTTCAGTAATTGTCTCTACTTTTGAGTTAAGATACATTACACCCGACTCGACACACCTATGGAAAATTAATACAATTAAAAGTTCTTGGTAGGCAATATAGAATAAACAATAACATAATTGACATGGAACAATTGTTACCTCCTCAACAACTCCTCATGGAGCAAGTGTCGACTAACACGTCCATAAGCACGACCGATCATAATAGGCTTATCATCATCAAGGTATACAATGGTATCCCGCCAAACATGTTCAATACATCTTTCAAGTCCAAGATCTGAGAATGACATCAGATGAACACCAGATGTATAAAAATTATAACTTTTCATAAGAATAATGGATATAAAGATTTGCTTAGAAAATAAATGATACCTTTAAACTCATCTTCCCAGACTCCATAATTGTTGGTGAAAGGAAGATCAGGGCCAATTAGTCCAACATTTAAACCTAACTTAGCCGACTCTGCAGCAAGAGCAAGACCAGCTGGACCACAACCAATAACCACAAGGTCCAGCACGTTTTCTCCAACTGATATAAGCGGTAACTGTGAAAATATACATGTTAAGAAAAGGGAACTCAAACAGGAAATTCCAACAAAATAGTAAACCCACTACTAAAAATGCAAAGCTTGTTTTCCAGAGATTTTGTTATCCAGCTTCTCCAAGTCACTGGTTGGTTCCCAGTCCCACCAAAATTCAAGGCAAACTACTATCGACCAGATGCACGTGACCCTCACATGTCAAGATTTTGATACTACTGTAAATAATTGTGGCTCAAAGGTCACAACTTTAACCACCAGTAGGATCTCCATTTTAACACGAAGAAATAATTTTATAAACAAGGACCAATTAAAAAGAGTAGTTTTAGTTTCCAACAAATGAAAATCGACCTCTAAAGAGAAAAAACGAAGAACCTTATCCGCTATTTTGGATTGTTTATCCATTTCCTTATTCTGTTGCATTTGAACAAAGAGAAGCTCAGAGCCACCCGCTTTTATGAAATCCTCTTCGTCGGCGAAGTCTTCCTTGACCGCAACGCAACTCTCGCTGCTCGTTCCACTAGCTCTCACCTTTAAGGAAATAAACCGATGGTGACTCGGAATCGCTGCTTTAGTCCTTATCAGGCTTCTCCTCCACGAAGCACACGTGGGAACCGCCATTGCAGCGAAGTTCCGAGCTCCAACAGACTCCATTACCATCACCTTCGGAGCTAACAAAAACATGGAGTAAAAAGCATTAATTTTTTTCTTTGAATCCAACCAAGTCTGGATTTTGAAACTAAAAGTGTCTTCTTTGTTCCGTTTCTTATCTCCGTTGCTGCTTCTAAAGATTATTTTTTCTTTTACCATAATTGTGCTGCCGTATATAAAGAAGATCAGGGGATGGATAGGGGAGGTGTTTGTCTGGTGTCGTTTAATTTGCTGAGGTGTTCCACTGTCATCACTTGATTTCCACGTGGTCGGTAGAGATTGGTCAGGTCACTGGAAAAGCTCACCCCTATCTACCTTAACCCGCTAAGATTATTTAAACCTCGTCGTTTTAATTCAAACTTGATTATTTCCCCTTCTTTCCGTCATATTTTTGGCTTTTTTAATGCGAAAAAACAGTAATAGACAATAAGTCAAAATTAAATAAATAAAAATAAGATCAAATTGAAAAAGTTCAAAATAAAAATCACATGTTATAGGGGTGTTCAAACGATTAATTCGATCGGTAATCAAATTAAATTATCAAAAAGTAAATTAATTAAATTTTTAATTATTATTCGAATTGAATTTAAAATACATTAACCGAACTGAATAAATTTCGGTTAATTTGGTTAACCGAAATTTGTTATAAAATTTTAGGTAAATTACACAAACGATCACTCAACAATGTCAAAATAGTCCTTTTAGCCGTCGAACATTCAAAAATTATAAAACAATCATTAAACTTATTTAATTATTAAAATTGATCATTTAACTATTATATGTTATAAATTATTGATAAATGTTAAAATATGTAATATTTTTTAATAATTTAATAAATTTAATTATTATTTTATATTAATTTGATAAAATTTAATGACCAAATTATAATTTTTAAAAGTTTAATTACTAAAATTAAATTTATAATATATAAAATATAAAATTTCGGTTGATTTGGTTAATTCGTTTAATTAACCTATTTCAAATTCAAACCGAATTAACCATTAATCGAACTTTCAAAAAAAACTTTAACCACTCAATGACCGAATAAAATTTTATGGTCGACTGTTTAATCGAATTAATTCGATTTCATCGATTAATTTGATTTAGCTGACCGTTTAAACACAGCACATAATATTTGAAAAAAATATCCAATTAATATAGGATATTATTTTTTAATACTCATAATATTTGAATATTATTTTTTTCAATTATTTAATCGTGGACAACGATTGACAATTAAACCCCCCCCTAGCCATCGCAGCCCCCGATGACTCCCCTTAATCTCTTTTTGAATGTCTTATAAGGTTATATAAATGTGCATTAAATACGATTAAAAATCTTCTTTGAAGGAATAGTGGTTTAAGTCCACCACTTGCACTTAGATATCATTAATAAATTAAAACTATATAATTGTGCATTAAATAAGGTTGAAAATACACCCTTTAGATATGGTTTGAATACTAGTTATAAGTGATAATGAACTTAGCCGGTTCGCGAGTTATTCGGATTCGGTTTGATCAAAGCTCGGTTTGAGTGAGTTCGATTGGGTTTGGATTCGGCTCGGGATTTAAACGAGCTGAGCCGAGTTTACCCAAACTCGGCTTAAAAAGCTCGTGAACAGACTCGGAATAATTATATATAAACATACATATATATATTTATATATACATTAAAAATAATTTGTTTAGTAGGAAAATAATAAAATAATTGAGAGTAAATCCATTAAAAATAAATAAAATAAAATAAATTGAATATTATCAACTAAAACAAATTTATAAAACTACAAAATAATAAATAAAAAATAAACTATAAATAAATAATAAAAATAATATAAAAATTGTCCATTTCGAGTCAAACTGAGCCGAGCCGAGCCCGAACCAAGTCTAACGAGCTTTGAGCCCGAGCCGAGCCCAATAATATTATTTTTGAGCCGAACTCGAGCTTAAAATTTCGAGTTCGACGAGCCTCGAGCCGAACCGAGCACAAATATGCATATTTCCGAGCTGAACCGAGTCTAGCCTAGCTCAAGCTCAGCTCGTTATCACCCCTAGTTATAACGTCACATGCATGCTAATCCAAAAGAAGACAAAATCAAAACATAAATGTCAAATACGATAAAAATACACTTTTTTCAAAGATTTATCAATACCATGTACTTAGAATAACTCTAGAAAATCATATTTCATATCCGCATCTAAATAAACATCAAAAATAAATTTTATATATACAAACTTTTAATTTGGAACAATTCCAAACTTATAAAATAAGTATCGATATTAAAAAAACTAAAAATTAATAAAAAAACATTATAAAAAAATCTATCTTTTATGGTTTAAAAATAAATTTTCGAAATTTATCATCTTTTAATCGTAACTTACCCATAGTGTACGTTAGACTTCCCTTGTATAATCTTTTACAACTAGAAAAATAAAACTAAGAAAAAACAATAAAGTGAGCAGCAAGCAGAATAAGAAAACATCAATGAAAAACTGCAAGACCATTACAGAAGCTATGAAGTAAACTACGATCAAAACTTTAAACCCTAAACCTAAACATTCTAATTTAAAATGAAAGCACAATATAAACATGAAAAAAAAGTAAACGATCTACGTTCCTTCTAAAATACAGTCAAACCACATCTTTATATTATCCTACTAAAGAACATCGAGACTTTACAATATCGCCTCCGATATAAAAATTCCAAGTGTCCATGAAAATGAAGTGTCGTAGACCAAACAAAACCCAACTTGCAGGCTGCAGCACATGGCAAGCTAGTCGGCTACAGTCATTCCACGACACAAACACTACATTTCTTTACGCAATACAACAAAGCAAAACCAGTCCATACATGGGGTCGTGTCGAGAGAGAGAGACAAACATGGTGGTTAATAATGGTTACGACTTACGACCCCAGCAGTGCAGCAGTTAAGGAGTGAAGAACGTGGAGCCACACTTGCATTTCCATCCCTCAGGCTCATAATTGGTGTACTGGGTCCCCAGTTTATCAGTCGCTGCGGGGATTGGAGTGGCGACACAAGGCTTACAACCTCCGCACTTGCGTTGGCAGTTCGGTGGCCTTGAACCAAGTCTCCCCACCAGTCTATTTCCAACACCTCCCTGAAAAAAATAAAACAGATAAGCAAAAGATCGACTCCCGATGCACATGATTCATGAAGCAAAAGGAAATAACCTGTTTAGAGTCAAAGTTAACTCCCGAGAACACTGGAACAGTATCTGTTAAACAAAGACTAAATATTAATTAGCAAAGAAGATAACCTTTTTTCCCCCTTTTCGTGGATGCAAAACAGAAAATTAAATGACAAACCTTGTTGCTGAGGAACAACGTCATGAGATGCTATAGAGCTTATAATCTGCAAAATAATAATAATAATAATAATGAGAAAACAACGCATTTTTTGCTTCATTTTTCCTAAGAATGATGAGACGATGATGATCTTTGTTCTTGAGAGAGATGGGGGTTAGTTTGAATACACAGATTCACAGAAGCAAGGCAGGTTATATAGAACAAGCCAGATAGCAACGACTGAAACAGTTCAGGCAAAGAAGTTATCAAGTCTGTCTGTGGTTCTATCACTCCCAGATGTGTCTAGGCGAAGAGATCTTGCTTCACAGACAAGTTATTTTGCCTTCTTATAAAACAAATCAGCAGCTATGCCTATGGATACACTCACTAATTTGCCTTCCCTCGTCCTTTTCATAAATAAATCTGGTGATATATTACAGTTAAACTTAAATCTGAAGCAAAGCTCTCCTGAAACGCCAAACCTTGAAAGAAGGCGTTGCCTCTTCCATTATTGTTGCGTATCTTCAGTATTCAGCAGAGACCACCACCTTATTTCTAAGGACGTCAGTACTGATAACTAAAGTGAAAGAAAATAATAACCCTCTTTTATTCAGATTCTATGACATGAATCCAGAACAGAAGTTGCCCCGATATAAGGGAAAAAACTGGCTTATCAATGAAAACAGTCAGTGCTGCCAACGTACTACTTGGTTCTAATAATTCGGCAGAGAAAATGAATAACCGGGGCCGGATCATGCACTACTGCCGTAGCTTGCATGAAGCTACTATTTCTGACGAAAAAGACGGTCTTTTTGGTTGAAATGATCTTGGTTTAGCATCATTTAGGCACTAGTATCATAGACTCGTACTAACGTTGTGTCTGTGCATGTCTATCACCTGGTACACCAGCTAGAGAGACACGGGGAAGGTTTGTTGCCTTGCATGTACAAAGTTTAGGGTTTAATCTAATTTTAATCCACTCTTTATAGAGGAGTTTTATCTGCTTAATATATTTACAATTATAATTTATGATTTGATCAGTGATTTTGATCATTCACTGTGACCGTACTTTCTTTCCAAGATCTGCTTTTCTTTCTCTGCAAAAGGTAGTTTATGCATATACACCGCAGTAGATGCTGTTAGGTTTACAAAATAAATCATAATCATTAACCGGTATAACAGATTATTTATAAATTAATTAATTTAACCGATAAAGTTAATATATATTTTATTATTAAAACTCTAAAAATGATTGTTAATGGTTAGTAAGTATTTTTTAAACTAATCATGAAGTTTACGTTTAAAATCTATTTGTTTGAATTTTTAATTTTAATATAATATTTATTATAAAGATATTTATTATTCTAATAAGAAATAATAAACATTTAAAAACAAATTTATATAATTAGGTTATATTAGGTTACGATTAACCATTTAAAAAATAATGGTTAGTACATTTTAACGATTAACTTACAATTAATAATTATTATAATTGTTTATTATGTTTGACAAGAACGAAACAAGCATATGTATGGTGGATCCTCAAAGAGCTTATCTTATGTTGCAGATAAAATTAAGCATGATATTCGTTTAAAGCTTCTTGGATGCAAACTTACACGAGATTCATCCGGTTTATGTTTTGAGTGGATATTGTATAGTTTTCTTTTCCACTTTTGAGACTGATTTGTTTATTGGTTTTCTTATGAGATTTTTTTTGGATGAATAAAATTTTAATCAATTATCTCAAAAAAATAATTATTATAACTATTAACCAATTGTTTAAGCTAAACGGTACAGTTAACTTATAATACGTAATTGTTGCTATTCATCTAGATAGATTAACCCTTCTATGCAATAATTATAATAAATAGAAATAAAATTGATTATCTTTATTAGCTTGCCATAAATTATTCATTGTACACTGGACAAAAATATGAATCAAAAAGGGAAAAAAATAAAGAATGAACTTTATTGTGGGTTAAGTAAGTTGTTTACGGTTTCCTCCCCAGTTGGTTTCCCCAACTCTTTCTTCCTTTCGGCACAAGCAGTGCTAGGGGGTGTCCGGTTCGTATCTTTTAGTTTTTGGCCCAACTCTCGGTCGCCCAAGTCGTGCAAAACCAGTAGGCGAAGTGGCTTAGTTAGCTGCTGGTATAGGCCTTGGACTAGGCAGTCCCATGCCTGTAATCTTGGGCGAAAGATGGATTCTTGGACTAGGCCTTGGTGAAGGAATTGGACCAAACTTGAAACAGGGAGTAACCCTTGGTGATAGGTTAACTTGTTCGAGTGCTTTCGACTGCAGATCGGTGGGGTAGTCGCGCACACACCCGATGCGGGGTCCAACCCCTGTGGTCCACTTGCATGGTAATCTCTTAGGCGACTTGAACACTGGTGCTGGCGCCTTGGAACTATTGGTGCTAATCTTTTCATCACGGCCATGATCAGTAGTCGATGTTTCCACCACACTGATGCGGTCGCCTCCATCACCGACATCGGAAACGACCAATGGTGCCCGTTTGGGTTCATTAGCCGGTGCTTGCCCGTATGGTTGATCATCATCAATAGCACACCTCTGCAGGAAAGAAAACATCACAAAGACACAAACCCCATCAGCTAATCATCACATTTATCCAACTAAACAATTTCTTAACCTAATCTTAATCCATAATTAAGAAGTATTTTACCTTAACATTGGTGAGATTCACATGATTTTCCTCCAGAAAGTTAATGAATTCCATGAAATTCTCTTCCGTAGGGAGATAATGACCACTGTATGGCCATATAGCCTGAAAAAAAAAAGAAGCAAACAGAACATTAAAACCTTAAAACAGCACACGACATTCCATTCCATTGCATGCATGAGTTTGGTTTCGTACCTCGAGAACCCCATCACGAGCAACCAATCGTCCGGCTGCGGTGGTGGCACCGCCGGCCAGAAAGCTCGAATGTTGAAATTTACCCTTTTCCTTTCGACCCACATACAATGCCCGACTTGTGCTAAGGACAAATATCCATTTGCATTCAGCTGTTGTATTCACCGGTGACCCACTTTGTTTAAAAACAAGCCTTCCATTCTCAACTATTACCTCATACCCTTCCCTTTCTTTCTGCAAATAAAACAATCGTGTAAGCACTAAGCAAACACTAATTACTGAAACTGAAAATTTAATTACACAACAAGCTGTTAAAAGAACACGTACTGGTCCAAGATATGTAATGCATTGCTGTTGTAGCTTTTTTCTCGGGCATTTCTCAAGATTTACTTCTTTCCCATCTCCAACATCCAACCTTTTGAGAAAGAAAATTAAACCAAAGTCAAGACAGAAAATGGTAAAAAACTAAGAACAAAATTCTCAAAGGCTGAGAAAGAAATGATAATTACCAGTAGAAGAAAGGCTGTGAGCTTTCACTTGAGAACCAAACATCATAATACATGTGTAAGTTATGTCCATATCGATGTCTCGGGTCGATCTGCAACAATACATGGAGCGGTTCAGTTCATACATGTCTATGTATTTATGTCCAGAAAAAGAAAATGTTTGCAAATTGCACAACTTACAGCTTCAAGCCAGTGTTGTAGGGCTAATTTCTGAGCCTTTTCGTCTTTGGACAAACCCTTTCCCACCTTTGCTGCTCTGGTTTTGGCTCTTGCCCACCGTGAAACGGCAGATTCATGTTTTTCAACATCGAAGAACGAAACAGAACTTTGTTTGAGTTCTGCAAGGTCTAATACCTTCCACCATAGCTCCTCGACCACCACGGCACAATCGGCAAGGTTTCTTCGAGTCCGGTAGCTCTTGTAAACTTTCTGAAGCTTAACAGCCGCCGCATCTAGCTCACTGACGGGTCTAGGTGAAAACAAAACCGTGGGTTCTGGCAATGAGAGTGAGGGCATTTCCTTATGCAACAACAATCCATTCGAGTTCTTTTTTTCTTGAACCAGATCCTTGAAAGAAAACGTCTTCTCAAGCACTATATTGTCATCACAAGGTTTGCTGGTTTTCAAAGTTAATGAACTTTTTCTATGAACCTTATCCGACCCAGAAACTGAGCTGGCTATGGTGTCTGAATCTGAATCCCTTCTCTTGAAGCTATTTACCCTCAAGGTCACCTCTCCATCTTTAGAACTCAGACTAACATTGTAAGCCAAATCGAAAAACCTGTGACTTAGAATTTGTTGCCAAGCAGAGAGAAGCAAAGAAAGCGACAATCCCATAAGCCTTGGACTAGTTTTATTACAAGACAATAACCCTGTACCTGCACAACATAATTTAACAATTTCCAACTTGATTAACTTCCGGTAATTGAAAAGAAAAAAAAAAAAAAAACAAAGAAAACCGAACAATATCTACCTCTGTTTCTCTGAAAATTTAAATTTCAACCCTTTCCAGCTGAAGTTGATGATCAAAAATACGTTTCCCTGGCTCTGACAGCCTTCTCTCCTTATATACTAAAGCTTCAAATCCGTACAGAAACAAGGGCACGCGTAAGGCGTTGAAATCTCGTACCTCTAAACAACGAAGAGTCTAATTCAACTGGTTTTAAAGTCTAGTGGTTTGATGGATTCAAAGCTTTGAAATTTTTAAATGTGAATTTATAGGCCATTTCCTTTCTTTCCTGGAATGTCAGGGATGGAAAAACGAACGTGGAAAACTGGGAATTACAGAGAGATTGGTCAAGGAAAGTAAGCTTGTTGTAATGAAGGAAAGCTTCCATGAAAATACATGAAAGCGGCTTTTCAACTTTTTTCAAGAAAATCCGGTGTCACGCGACGGAGATTTTTGTTGTGCTTGTTTAACAGTAACAGTCAACGAGTGTCTGGTCATGCACGCGCCTTCCTCTTCTTCAAACATTTTAGCTTTGCTAATCTGCTCTGTTTTTCTTGTTTGTCCACTGCTGTCGTCACCCATTGGCCATGCATTCGTTTTCCCCCCAACCACTTTTCTTGACTGATTTAAAGCTTGCCCATGGAAGATGACAGATGAAAATTGGGAAGTAATATAAAGCGGCAGCCTTTAAAAAAAAAACTAAAAAAAGGCTATATTATTTTGTAAGAAATTTAGTATATATTTTTTGATATATACTAATTTTTGTAAGGAAAACGGTATATATCAAAATTTTTATACTTTCTATAAAAATTTTGGTTTAAAAACTGAAATTCTTACAGTTTTTGTAAAAAATTCGGTATATACCGTTTTTATTACAAAAATTATAAGAATTTCGGTATATACCAAAAAGTTTATATCAAATTTCTTATAACTTTTGTAAGAAAAATAGTATATCGCTTTTTAACCTTTTTTTAAGGTCGCCTTTTTTTAGAATAACCCGATGAAAATTGCTTTAAAAATTATTACATAATAAATCTAACAATCAACAACAAATTAGGACAAGAAAGATACTATTCCATTTAAATATGTTCTTAATTTAGTATAAGTTTCTTTTAATCAGCTATAGTGTTTTAAAATATACTCTTAATTATTAAATATTGATCGCTTAAATATTGTACTGATATTATTGATTCGAATATATCAAACGTATATATTTTCCAGGAAGTAGTAAATTTTAATCACATTTTAAATTAAAAAGTATAGTCTAGAGAGGATCTAGTATCGTTGACTATATATGTATTAATTAATTGCATTAAAAAAATACGAACGTGCGTTGATTGAATTAAACCCTTCAAACAATCTGGAAATCTAGCATGGCTGCTGATTTTTTTTAAGCTGCAACACTTTGCTTGTAGAAATGGATAATGTTTATCCTACCAAAGTATATCAGAATAAATAATTAAACTATCAAACAGCTATTTACTAAAAAAAATAATAAAATAAAATTAGGTTATTTTGTAATAAATAATTGGAGAATATATTATTAAATTAAATTTTATGACAATAACATAATTATAAAAATAATAAAATTAAATATGTGATTTAATATCATTTTATAAATTAACTCTTTTAATACATTGAATTTTTTAATATATCTATCTTTTAGTTTATTTTACATAATTATTTTTAAAAAAATATTTACCAAACACTGCAAATAAAAAATTAAACTAACAAACAGCTAATTATACGTTAATAAACTAAAAAAATAAAATATTTAATAAGCACTATATTTACCTCTTTTATACGGGTATAAATTCTCTGTCTTTTTTTCATATTTTTATCTGTGTCTCTGTTTTAAATTAGAGAGTTTTGGGTATAAGATTTAAGGTTCTAAGTTAGAGGTTTGGGTTTGAGTTTAAGAAATTAAAAATAGGGTGTATGTTTTAATGTATAGAATTTAAGGTTTATGATATAAAAAATTAAAATTAAGGTTTAAATTTTAGTTTTTTTAAAAATTTAATAAAAATCATAAATAAAAACATGATAAAAATGTAGATGATTTTTACTCGTTTTATACCGCTAGAAAAATCTCTATAAAGCCGGTCAAAATCAAACGAATCCAATTAGTCTTTGAATTGACTGGTGTTAGAACCCCACGATCACGGCATTGGCTATTTATTTTATATAAAAGGGCAAATTCCGTTTAATATCGTAGAATAAAAAATTAGTAGAATAAAATAGAAAAATTATTTTTTAATATATATTTTTTATAATAATTTTAAAGTCGGAATTAATTAATTTTATTTCTAAACAGTGAAAAGTTAATTGTAAATAAAAAATTGATTTAAATAATATTAATTACAGTTTTTATTAATTATAAATTAAAAATATTTTTGACTCTAATTTTTAACGTTATTTCCTATAAACCTTGTGCAGCCTTTGCTTCGTAGCACGTGTACTTTGACTGACAATCTTCAATCTATCAACTTCTAACATGTGTATCTTTCCATATTTACATAAATGACCACAAACTTAAGGATGAGTCTACCACGTATATCGAACATCGTTAAATACCATTAACGTTAAATATTATTGAACATCATTAAATTAATTAATAAAAATTAAAAATTATAAAGACTTAACATATAATTATTAGTTATTTAAAATAAAATTTTAATTAAATTATTTTTTATAAAAAAACTATCAAATTGATCACTCAACTATTATTATTTTTCTGTGTTGGTCACCCAACTAAATTTTTAATAATAATTATAATCAATATTTTGTTTTATTATCATTTTGATCACCCTCTATTAAATATTTAATGAAAATCATGACATGATATGATTTAATAATAATTCTAGTCCATAAAATTATTACACTATATCAATTTAATTCTAATAATAAATAAATATTTAAATTAAACCTTAAAATTTTTACTCTTTTTCTTCTAAATTTTAGTAAAATTCAATTTATAACTACCTTTTCTATAAAAAACAGTTTAAATCAGTTTAAAAATTGAGGAATCGTAAAATAACTAAAATCCTTAAAGGATTTAGAAGCATAGGAGTGTGAAGAGGTGACTTTATCCCAACGAAAATGATAAAAAATAAAGAAATACGAATAAAATGAGTGATGAATCACCCAAACATATTTCACAAAACCAATTTAGAATATGTTTTCTTTCTCCTGTCACCAATCTTGCATTTTTAGGTCATAAACTAATCTTCGAATTTCATACTTTTTTTTTATCAAAAATAGAGCTCAAATTGACCCGACCCGTCAAATATTATTTTTTGTCTATTTTTTCATACCCATTAAACCAAGTCCACCCCTTTCTCTGAAGTCTTTTCATTTGTTTTTTTAGAGAAAAAAATCTCATTTAAATTCATGATCTGTTTTGCCCTTTAATTTGAGTGTTTGGTAGTGAACTTTGAGTATTTTTTTAATCATATCAATGGTGGTTTCTTCAATTCTTTTCGGTGTTAAATGAGAGCGTTTGTTGATCAATTCTTATTCATCACCCTCGGCTTCTTTTTTCGAACTTATTCTCTTTCTCAATAGCAAATAAAGGCCTTTTTTAAAATTTTATCGTTTGAAGAAAGGTTTAGTTCAGAGAATTGATGGAGTTAGATGTGAAATTATTCAATCCAACACCATTAACGAAGACGAAAGAATCATTCTCTTCGAGGCTTTTCGCTCTCCGTTCTTAAACAACTTAAGACTTTCGCAACTGATAATATATTTATCTTTAATTTCTGCTAAATTTTTCTTTTTCTTTTTCTCTTTTTTTATTTTAACAGAACGTTTACCTTTAGTTTTTGTATTTTATAACTTAAAAAATATTTTTTTTAAAAAATAAGTAGTGAGATACGAAGAAGATGATATTCTATTATTGTATTTCAAACACTTAAAAATAAGTGTTTTTCAAAGTAGTGTTGTGGAGAAGAAGAAAATGGACGAGGAATTTGGAGTTTAATCAAAATATTTGATAAGTTACTTTTAATTAGGATTAAACTGATATAATGTCATAATTTTAAGAATTAAAATTGTTACTACTTTGTCATGCTACAATCTTATTAATTATTAAATATTTAATGACTGGTGACCAAAACGACAATGAAATGAAATATCAATATCGATTTTGATAAAAAAATTAATTAGGTGCCCAAAACAAAAAGGGTTGATAGCTGGATAACCACTAATATAGTTTTTCCTCTAAAAAATAATTTAATTAAAATTTTAATTTAAATAATTGTTAATTATACGTTGGGTCCTTTAAATTTTTAAACTTTATTAATGAATTTAATAGTGTTCAGCGGTGTTCAACATTAACAATGTTCGACGTCCGTTATAGAATTTTTCTAAACTTAAATATATTCTTATAATATCTAAATGATTTTAAAATTTTAATTAGACAAATTATAAATAATTATGTATTTAAATATTTAAATACACTCAATTCATAACATTAATATTATTATAACAATTATAATTTTAAGTAAACTTAAATTTAAGTAAAAATAACTCCTTAAAATAAAAAATAAAGTAGATCGTTCCAAATGGATATTATTTTTTCGTTGTTATCTTCGTACTATTATCATTATTGATTAATGAGATTATTGAAAATCATTAAAATACTAATTAATATTAGATTCATCGTTCTTTTCAAATATATTGACGGGACTAAACCCGGACTACAACATTAAAAAACAATGTGAAAAGGAAAAGATTCCAACATATTAATTCAGTGTAAGAATATTAAATACGAAGAAGCATCTCAATTATTATTTAGTACAGTCAAAATATATAATCTTTTATGTCAATAATCTAAAATAAATAATTAAAATTATTATTTGACACATTTACTTCCTTTAATTTATATTTTTTAGTCCTGTTAATTTTATCTGTTTTCAATGTGTCCTATTAAAATTATTTTATTGAAAAACTTAATAATTTTTACGGATTATTATTTTAATTACTTTATATCAAATATTTCATAAAAACATTTTTAATTCACGTAAATAAATTAAGATAAAATAAAGTATTTGAAAAGTTGTAACTCGCCGCCTCCAATTATTGCCTTTTCCCAGCCAAACAAAGCACTTAAATCACGGGGAAATTCAAATCAAAAAAAGAAAATTGACAACTTTACATTTATAATTCCTTTCAATATTGAAATTCAAGTTGGTCTTTTTGAAAGAAAAAAAAAATCAAGTTTGCCTGACCTATATCATTAATTATTGTTTTTTAACAAATGAAATTTTAATATTAAAAAATAAAAATATATATTTAATTTATTTTTCATAATTAAAATCTAAAAATAAACAATACACATATTATACCACATCAAATAAGCTATATCATTCGAATTTATAAAATGACAAATTAATCACCCTTGTCTGACACGTGCCAATACTTTTAGATCACACACACTCTCGTTGTCTGGATTTGAAAATTTGGAACTTTGAACCTTCTAGCCAAGGATCATTTTCAAATCATATAGTATGTTTTAAATATATATTTTTTAAAAGATAAACTATAGTCTATTTTTTAATATTAAGTCTTTTTATTTTTAATCATTCAATATTAATTTGTCTGTAAAAGGATAAATAAGAACAATACTGACAGAAAGCTATTATACATTCATAAGAACATTCTGCGACAGTAAAACTGTCGCTGATTTACACTGAACACTTGTCTGCTTCAAAGCATGGAACAAATAATCATGGAAGAGCATCTCTGCATATATCGATGAAGATGAAGAACAAAGGCAGCAGCTGCAACCAAACATTCACCTTCCTGCAACCAATTGGCAACAATAATAAAACATCATATAAATAAAAAAAATACCCAAAAACTAGATCATGTTAAAAAGATATGTAATTTACTTTTGTTTTGTTATGTTCAGACACAACCAGTTTGCTCCACCAACTCACTTCCAAAACCACCCCACCCACATTGTTTCCAGTTGATCAGATCTTCCAGCTCTAGATAAATCTTGGAATCATTCACTGACGACAGATCTTCGTTTGTTACATTCTCAACACCCGAACTTTCACCTAGTAAGTTCTCCGAGACGACATCATAAACAGAAGGCATTTCTGCTGCTCTGATCTTCTCAGTTTCGTTGTGGTTCTCCGTATAATCTGCCGAGAAAAGCTTAGAGAACTCATCAGATTGCACTGATTTCAATCCCTCTTGACCAACCATTGCTACAGGCAAGCTCTCTGTGGCTTGCGTCCCAAGCAATTTCCTTTTCTTGCTGAAGCTGAACTCCCCTTCATCAATCAGCTCTTTGTTTTGTTGCTTCCTTTTCTGAGTCAATCGCTGAAGAAAATAAGGGCTTTTAGCTATTTTGGCGAAGAAATTGCACATCTGTTGCTGTCTACACTCGGCGAAGCGAATCCTCTCATGAACATCTCTCAGCTGGTGATTTGAGTCTTCTTGTTGTTGCCTCAGTTTCAAGACCTCCAGTTGCAGTAAACTCCGATCTTTCTTCAATATTTCGAGCTCGGCTTCCAACACATATTACTTGTTGAATTGTTAGAACAGAAAACTCCCTGTTGGTGCCTGTTATATCTACTTCTCCTCTTAATGTTCTTCAACAGATGCTTCTTTCCTCCTTGGAAACCTTCGTTTGCAAATTCCCATCTATCTGAATCGATCTTTCTAAATCCCTAACAAAACCCAGTAAAAAAATACAAAATTTAGAAGAAAGAAATTACAGAAAAAAAAATGATAGAAAGAGGGGGAGTTGTACTTGTAATTGCTTACGTAAGTGTTGAGTTGGCGGATGAAGCTGGAAAAGTTCTTGTGCTTGAAGTATTTGGGGAGAAGATTTTCGGAGAACTTATGAGAATCCCAAACGATGAAGCTATTCCGGTTAATGCTCCAGGATACAATCGGGTCGGTTTCCGGATCCTCGACCACGTCGTATGTTTTTCTCAGAAACGGCGGAGGACCCGACTCGTTTAATCCTTCCACTGGTTTTGGCATATGATCAGATGAGCTGGAAGAAGAAGACCCATTATTACTGACGACAACGTCGTTACAATCCCCACCGTTAATCATATCATCAATGGCTCCCGTTTCTTCATCTTCTTCCTCTTTAACTGATTTCAACAGAGCCTCATGATAATCTTCTCCGTTACTTTCAGCTATCGGCTCTTCCTTGACTACGCCTATTTTCTCCGGAAACGCCGTCGTATAACTCGAGCTCAACCCTTCTCCGCCTCCATCGTCCGGAACCACCATGTTCACTCTTTTGAAGAATTCACTAATTCAGAGTTCAGACTTGTAGCTAACAGTCTTTTGAGAGGCTTTTTTTTAAGTGGGTACGGCAGCGAAGCTGAAGAAATTAATAGGGAAAGTTATGCAGGTTACAGTGCTGTCAGCTGTCTTAAATCTAAACTCCAAAGCACAAGGAAATCTTGCCACGTTGCAATTTCTTTTCTTGTTTTTTGCCATTTATAGCATTTCTTTCATTGTCTCACCCGATAAGATCACGCCACGTGGGAGAATAGGGAAGCAATCGGTGAGCTCCTTGTTCTTTTCTTCTGTGCTGAAAAATCATTCTCCGTGCAATGGACATCTCCTAGCCGCTTGATGGACACGATCTTGCGGTCGCTATACGACAAGCATTCGGTACTTCTTCTGCATGGTCGCCACGTTTCGGTGTATTAACATATTCATCAAAAAGAAAAACAGGGACCGATCGTGTAATTATTACTGACAAACAAAATATAAAATTAAAACCGATCATGTGATGCCACGTCATCAAGTGGTGAGGTTGAAGGGGCCAGAAATGAAAACCCAGATCAGATTCAGATTTTGAGCATGATCTGTAGGTGTACAAGTGGCACCGATGACCGAGTGTCAGATTTGATAGCTGAGATTACTGGATGGGCCCTCTTCAGCTTTATAAATTGAGAAGAACGTGTCTTAATCTGCTCCTCTTATTTACTTCCAATTAATTTCCGATCACCGATGACAGCGAGTCGGCAGATGGATAAGGCAGAGAGGATTTGATTTGATGAACGGTGACTGATTATAACATCTATCTCACGTAAAACAAAAGGAAAGGATTTCACCTGGCAACATTACCCGTACCCTGATTTTAGAATATGGAATAGGAAGATCGCACTCATAAATTTCTAGAAAAAGGAAAGGATTTCACCTCCATCAATTGGCAGGGCCAGCGTGATGATAACCAGCCTATGATAAGGATTATTATTACGCACAATAATTAGTCTCAACCATGTTAACTGACAGTAAAATTAATGGAACTTGTATGTTTCACCTGCTTGTCTGGTGCTGCATGACTGGAATGAATGACCATGACGGTAATCACTTGAGAAATACCCATCACCCACCATAGCCCCCAAAGTCGAAACCCATTTTCAAATGCTTCTGCCATATTAACCAATGGGTCATCACTTCTGCTTCATTTTACTGCCACCGCTAGACAAAATGTTTAGAAGCATTGAAGTTTTTGTTGCGTCAGTTTTTGATTCTTCACCAGTTTTGCTATCCGCTGTTTCACTGCGAACTGAAGCTTTAATTGCAGACTGATTTTTCTTCATTCCAGACTCGAACATTGTTGCAAATGATAGAGTAGACATCAGTGCCATCTGAGACAAATTTGGTGTGGGTTTAGGTGTTATATTCTCTGAAGATTGACCTGCAGTAAGCAGGGAAGCTGACATCTTCCATGGGTTTGCATTGGAGTTGTATTGTTGACTTTCGTGATCAGATTTACCATTGACATTATAAGACTTTTCTGACATTGCAAGAGTAGAAATAAGGGCTTCTCGAGAAGAATTTGGTGTACTTTTATGTGCTATCCACTCTGAGGACTGGACTGAAGTTTGAGGAGAAACTGGCAACTTGGATGACATTGCACCTGAGTTGTTCTGTTTATCAGCAGCATAGTTAATCTTAGCAAGAGATCCATTGTTAATATTATCAGAAAGGCAAGGAAAGCTAGCTGGTGCATCATTTCCAGAGTAAACTGGTTTTCCCACAGTGAGATTTATTCCCAGTGGCAGTTCCAATGGATGAGTTTTCCTTTGATCTGTACTTGATGTACTTAGGGTAGTGTGGTTGCTGAATTTACCACCAAGACCTTCATTGTCACAGGGTTGTTGCTTAAATCCATCTTCCGTATTTAGTGTTAAACTAACTTTGGTAGTGGAATCTTCTAATGAAGATTTTCCAAATGATAGAAAATTTATACCCCTGGGTACCACTTCTGGCATCTTCTTTGGACTAGCATCCACGTTCTGAATCGTGTGTGATTCATTTTGGTTACCAAGTCTGCCACTTTCACTCATCATCAGAAATGAGCTACCCAGGCTAAAGTTACTTGATTCTGCCGCAGATGGCCTTGAAGCAAGAGGACCATTGACACCTAACATCCTTTGGTTACTTTGTGGCCAACTCTGCCAGTTCCATTCATCTTTTGAGTGGAGCTGCATTGGTTAACTTTAATTGATTCACCTTTGCATGCAAGATCAGGTGTTCTACTGGGAGTATCTGCCGCAATTTGTCTTTTGCCTTTGTCGAGAAAAGCTCCTACAGAATACGATGAAATATCAGCACCCTTATGTGAAGCTCTGCTAACACTCAGTATCGTATCTGAATCACTCTGCGATGCTGGCTTCGGTTGAAATTCGGGGACAATTGATAAAGATGCAACATTTCCCTTCATTGGCATCAGGAATGAAAATAAGATATTATTACCTCTCAGACAAGTCCTTGAAAATATTGCACTTTTTCTTTTTTCTTTTTGGGTAATAGAAACAAGGTTACCTTGTGTGAAAACAAACAATCATCACCTCTGCTGCAGGAACCTTTAGTCATATAATTGATACAAGGATACATGGAGAGCTGGTGATCAAATGGACAGTCATCTCCTTTCATGCACGAGTTACGTGCAAAATGACTACAAGGCTACAACAACGGAATAAAAAATATAGTAAAAAAGCACGCTCACAGAAATAGAGAATTAAATTTAAAAATAAGGACATAAAACTCTAAGCAACTTGTGGTCTTATCAGCAATTAGGAAATACTCAAAGTTGCTACAGATTCTCTACCAAAAAGATACAAAATAAATAGAACTACAAATGGTGTTTCCAATTGCAACTAGCAGTCGCAAGAAATTCTAACATATACTCAACCTGTAAAGGTCATAGTGACTACCAAATAAACACTGAATTATAATAGAACGCAGCTACTTGCATAATGTGTATCAAGCGATACGAATATACCTGAGATTTTGTCAAAGGCACTGTGTCATGTGAGAATTTGCACTTCTCGCCCTGTATCAGAAAAAAATATACTTAGATCATTTGTTACCAGATCAACATATCTGCTTCCAGTCCTTTTCATCTACTATGCACCTTAGAGTGAACAAAATCCAATTTCAAGTGTTTATGATATTATAAAGGGAATAGTGAAGCAGGAATAGTCAGAAATATAACTAAGAGCAAAGCAATCAATTAATTAAATTTCTATGTGAACCTCTAGAACTATTTTAAAGAGTAACCACAGTAAAATATCAACAAGAGGGAGAAAAAAAGGTATAACCTCAAGACATCTTCCCTTCAGATAATGAATACAATATGATACAGGTTTGGGTTTCAGAACTGTCTGCAGTTTCAACCTTTTAACACCCAGCTGCCGGTTTTTCTCTCGTTTATTTCTCTGCAGAATAGAACCTTAACAAGTGAATCCTTTTAACCTTTGAGGAACATGGAGGGAATGTAGCTATTATAAATGTCAAAACATCTGTATGTAAAAAAAATGTAAGCTAAACCATAGATGATTAAAACGTGCAGGTTTCATGTTCCAAGAAATTAACTTTCACAACAAGGAGTAAAGTTAGCTAATAAGAGTCCATTTAAAAGTAACAAAAGGACTAAATAGAGAAACTGAACTACCTTTTTCTTTTCTTTCTTCTCTGCAAGAGTCAGACACTGCTTTTTCTTATCCTTGAGACCAACATCCTTCTGCATAAATAGGAGGAATCATAGGTGGCAAGTGTAAGAATTCTCAGACCAATTCCATCATGACAATATAACTCTAAACTAGTTTATAGGTTTCTAGACAGATTATTGGCGGAAACTTGAATCCATTGCATGTCTTTTGGTACGTGTATATGTAGTTGCTCAGATGTGCTTTCATGAGAAAGCAATGCCAAGGTGGGAATCTATGAAAAACAGCTAGTTGTCTTGTAGCAAAAGAGAGCTGTGAAATCCTGACCTAAAATCCAAGCAAACTCTACAACATCCCAACCCAACTGCATCTCCAATTCTTATGTTGATGGTAGGAGGCATACTTGATTTATTTAAATTCAGAAATGGTAAAATGTAGGAGATATTTTAAAGTCATTTCAAAGAAAACAAAATGGCATTGACTTCATATAGAAGGCAAGCTCATAAAGATAATAGCCATGACAGATGTTTCCATAATTAACTAAAAGAAGTTCATAATTGCAAAGGTCCCTAAACAATAAGATAAAAAATACAGATTATAGTTCCGAGTTCATTCACCATCCGATCTGTCTCACTTCCTTCAAGCTCTCCGGGTGTAACTTTATTTGCAGTCGTAGCAACATTTCTATTAAAGGAAGCACACTCATAAGTTCTACCAGTTTCTGTGCGTTCTTCATTGCAATGAAGATGTTTATCCTCAAAGGTACCTCCAGAAATTTGTTTCTCCTCTACCTCTTTTTCTGATACCACAGCCTCATCTAAGAGTGTATCAACAGACTCATTGACGAACTGAATGTCACCAAAAATTTCTCCCTCTTCGAGCTCTCCATCTTCAACCATCTGACCAGGAGAACATAATCTCTCGTTAGGGCAAACAAACTTCTCCAATTCTATCTCTTTTTGCTGAATTTCATTTTTCTCATGCATTAAGTTAGTCTCTAACGAGTAACTTTGGTTGTTGGCCTTCTCATTTGAATTAGATGCTTCAAATGTTGGACTCTTATCTGAAGAAAACCCAAAGTCATCAATATTTGATCATCACCCTTTTTGTCTACTTGTGGGCAACCAACTGCTCCAGATTCCTCAATAACAACAGGTGGACAATCATTATATTCTTCTCGATTATTCAACAATATATCTGTACAATTATCGTCCTGGTTCCTGCCCAATATTGCAGTGGAGCAGTTACTAATGTTATCCAATTACCATCGCCTTTCATGATATTTTCTAAATCAGCCATAAGCATTTGTTCACGACCAATCTCTCCATCACGGAGACCGTTGCCTTCCATGTCATTATCAACCATCATATCATTTTGACTCAATAAATCCTGACCTTCTTCCATTCCCATAATCCACTCAATTTCACCTATTACCATCTGTGTGTTATTAAATCCCCTGTCCCGGAAAACAGCACCTTCAGAATCTCGGTTAACTACATTGCCTTCTTGAACCGCCATATTTGCAGGCTCCTTACTATCTGAGACAATCATCTCGCCAGACTCTATGACATAATCCCCACCTGGTTCATGTCGGTTACAACCATTATCTTTAACAAAAAGAAAGAATATAGATATATATAAAAAGAAGTAAAAATTACTGAACCTAAACATCTAATGATTCTAATGTATTTACTGAAGCAAGAAGGATTTGACTTGTTCACAAGAAGAACAAGTGAAGACCAATTCGCAGAAATCAAATAAAAAAAAAATCCTAATTTCTTTCCCAGCGTGGTAACAAAAACAAAATTACATTTCATTCAACTCGGTCCCTTCTAACATTAAAACAGAAGTAAAAGAAAATCTGAAGAATTCAAAAAGATGCATTACCAGGTGTCTGTGAAATGGGGATAATAGGAGGGGCAGTGGCTAGTGGAGAATCGCCGTAGCAAAGGATTATAAGTCGAATAAGATTACGGTAAGTTCCACTCTTGAGATGCGATCGGCGATGTGAAAGGAAAGAAAAAGGAGATCCTACGCCTGGTTCTTGCGGTTCCTCCATTGTTTTTCCGCCAAGAACCAATTTCTAATTCCGAATTATCGCAGACTTGAACCCTATTGAAGGTTTCTTGGTCTATTTATTTCATTTTCTTTTCCCGTGTTAAAACTAAAAGAAGCGGGGCGCCTTTCGAAGGCTTTGTAAAAGCGATGCCGTTTAAGCGCGGTTAGAGTTGGACAGTTTTGCTGTGGAAACTGGAAAGTAAATACTAAGCTTAATGCATAAAATACATATTTGGCATCGATTCAATTCTAGTGTTTTTATTTTGATAATGTAATAATATATTTTTAATTTTAATCAATAAAAAAATAAAATAATAATAAAGTGTTTTTTAAATTATTTGATAATGTCGTTAAAAAAATATAAATATATATTTTATATATTATTTTAAAATATAAATAAAAATAAATGAATAGTTTTGTTAAAAGGACTTTTTAAAAAAATTATGAATTCTAACTTTTGTTTAAAAAATAATAGTCGGATGTTGGGGATTTTGGAGGTAAAAGTGAGATATTTTATACGATAATAGGTAGGAACGAGTATTTTTCGATTTTAAATTTAATTAATTGATTAAATTATTTTTTTAGTTAATCAAATAATTAATTTTAAATATAATCAATTAAAAGATAAATTTAAATTATTGATTAATTCAAAATTGAATTGATTGACTGTAACTAACTGGATAATTATCCTATCATTATTATTATATACATTTTAATGAAATATTTAAAACAAAATTCATGCACAATATATATTATAGTAAATCACAACACGTGTAATTATTAATAAGATTTTAAATGAATTAATTAATTTTAAAAAATATAAAACAAATCCCTCAATTAATTAATTGTTATCAACGTGGCACTGGGTCATTACGAATGAAAACAGACATTAGAAGGTGCCGGTAGAAAATTCTTTTATCGGGTAAATTACATCATATGCCAACCAAATATTAATATCTATGATTAGGTCACCTCAATAATTAATAAATTATAAATAAGTCACTTACTAATCAGAAAAGAACAGTTATTTTGAATTAATTATTTACATTTGATTTGTGATATCGAACGTAGTTGGAAATTATAGTAGCAAAATAGTAAAACAATAATGATATAAATTCGTACATTTAATACAATTTTCTTATTTAGTTATCGATAAATTTTTCTCGTTTTGATAAATTTTAATAAATTAATGCATGATTTCTTTTAATTTTGTTTTTAGTCCTTTTTATTATGTGTCATAATGAGAATATTTCATGTAGTTGTAGCACAATACCATGGAATGTCATCAAATTCAGAGGATCTAGGTATCAAATTGAAATTATTATAAACTCAAGGGTTTAAAAGTTACTTTATCCCTTAAAAGTATCCAATGATAGAAACACTATTGCCCGCGTCTCGGCGGATTCAGAAAAACGCAGCACAGTTGTACACGTCTCTCACCCAAACCCTTCTAAAAACCCCCTTTCGCTTCACACTCTTCAACCTAGGGCTGTAGCATCTTCTTCTTCTTCCTCATCCAAATCATCTCTTCCACTCTATTCACTTGAGAATCTACAATGAGCAACTTCAACATTTCCGATCTCGGAGACGGTAATCTCTTTCTCCACTAAATCCACTATATCTACTGCATTGGTTCCCTCTTTCTTCGTTTCGCGCACTCGTTACCTTCTTCTTTCTTGTTTTGATTGCAGCTCTTAACGAGGATGCTCGAGCTGATCTCGTTAACGTTCTCAAGGTCGGTGCCAGCAGGTTTCTTTTTTATTACTGACCAAAAAATATTTTTTTTCTATGTTTTGACTTTTGGTGGTGTGGTTTGTAGAATAAACTTCAGAATCTTTCTCGAGATCACACCGCTATGATGGAGAGCCTAACGCCGAATGTCAAGAAGCGCGTGGAATTTCTCAAGGACATCCAGGCATGTTCTTATTACTGTGCTCTGTATTATTAATATGATACCACTCTTGATTCACTTTGTTTTTTCTCAATCAATAAAACTCGAGGCTTGATTTGCCTCCGTATTTTCATCAACAGGGTCAGCATGATGAGTTAGAGGCTAAGTTTTTTGAGGAGAAGGCAGCACTTGAAGCTAAATACCAAATATTATATCAACCCTTATATGCCAAGGTTTGCCTTCTGCATTCTGTTTCTGGATTTATTCCTGATCCGTTGCTGATTGATCAACATACATTTGTAGCGATACGATATTGTGAATGGTGTTGGTGAAGCAGAAGGTACTCCAAGTGAATCTGCCTTGGAACAAGGAGAGGATAAAGCTATTGTAGGTATGATCTTATCTCATTAATTATCCCCTTTTCCCCCATCGGATCTATTCTTTCAATGTTTATGTATATTTATGCAATTATGATTTGTGCAGAGAAAGGAGTTCCTGAGTTTTGGCTTACTGCATTGAAAAATAATGAGGTGCTTTCTGAAGAGGTGTGTTAAAAATTTATAATTGTTGTCTTGAATCTCTTGATACATTTTTCTTGTTGGATTCTAATTAAACTTCTCTTCTTCGGAGTAAGATCACTGAGCGTGATGAAGGAGCTCTCAAATATCTCAAAGATATTAAGTGGTATAGGATAGAGGACCCTAAGGGATTCAAGCTGGAGTTTTACTTCGACACGAATCCTTATTTCAAGAATACTGTGTTGACAAAGATATATCACATGATTGATGAAGATGAACCCATTCTTGAGAAAGCTATTGGGTAAATGCCTGCCATTTTTTCTTTTGAATTCTTTTTAGTCGATTATTGAATTTCATAATTTAATTGAACATATGTAACCTAATTTGTAGGACTGAGATTGAATGGTACCCTGGAAAATGCTTAACACAAAAGCTCCTTAAAAAGAAGCCTAAGAAGGGATCAAAGAATGCCAAGCAAATTACTAAAACTGCAGATTGTGAAAGTTTCTTCAACTTCTTCAAACCTCCTCAAGTTCCTGATGACGAAGAAGATATTGATGAAGATACTGTAGGGCCAAGTTCACCATATCTGTGTAGGACTTTGATGATTGATTTATTAGTTTTGTTCTCATACTGTTTTTACTTTGTTATGCAGGCTGAAGAGCTGCAAAATCTAATGGAGCAGGATTTTGACATTGGGTGCATTCTCTTTTCACCTCACTCCCGTCATAGGCTTCTGATTTGCATGATTCACATATGAGCAATTCATCAAACAATAAATTATAATTGCCCGGTCTTACATTTATGCAATACTTGTGTTCTTTATGCTAACTGTTTGTTTTTGTAGGTCAACAATTCGAGACGAGATCATCCCACATGCTGTATCATGGTTCACAGGAGAAGCTATTCAGGATGATGAGCTTGAGTTAGAAGAAGATGATGATGATGATGAAATTGATGATGATGAGGAGGACAATGATGATGAGGAGGACGAGGATGAAGAAGAAAGTGAACCTAAAAAGGTATGTTGTGTGATAATTTTTCATTACACTAATAATGTTTGCACATTTGTTCTTTCTGAGATTGATCCCTTTGTATCGGCATTAAGCCTTATAGTATTCCTTTTGTTTTTCTTCTTCTGCAGAGGAATGGAAAAGCCTAAGTTGGCTGGGCATCAATGAGGTGAGAGGCCTCCAGATTGCAAGCAGCAGCAGAGATATGCGTGGCGGTGTTAAGCCCCCCTTGGAGGGTGTTCGTGGTTATTTATTTTTCGAGTCATATGAATTATTGGTTTGGAGAATCCTTCTGTTTTCTTTTTCTTTTCTTTTTTCTTTGGGTCTGGTCTGTTTGGTATGATAGGACCCTGGTCTGGTGTGGTGGTCTGCCAGTTGAAATGTGTTGAGAATTTATTTTACGTGTGTTTTCCTTTGAACTCTGGAATACGTCTGCCTCAGTATTCTATTCTTGTGATGGCTTGTTACCAATTATTTTATGGTTATATTTATTTTTTTATATCCTGCCGACTCCTTGTTTTGTTTTAACAGTAAAGTTTATTTTTACACAAGCATGATTAAATATTTGAGTTCAAACTTTAAAAAATCTAAAATCTTAAATATAAACCGTCATAAAATAAATATATAATTTACTAAAATAAATATCATTCAAAATGTTGACACCGTAATTCAACTTATTTTTTCTGACATTGCTAAAAGATGATTCTCCTGTTTTTTATTTCATAAGATTTTAGAATTTAAATTTCTTTACTAAAACCAGGTTCAAAATCTTGACCGAGGCCAATGTCAGTGTTTTATAGTTTCAATGCTTCAATAGTTTAAATATTTTTTATATAAAAAAACAAATTTCTGACTTACATATGGATTCATCCACGTTTACAGTCACTAGGGTAGACAGACAAATGTTATCGTCAAACTAAATTAAATACAATAACGCTATGATATACTACAAGCGTCTGTCGGCGAAAGCTGTCTGAAACACTGGGGCTCCGGTCAGGCTCCGTCACCTACCCAAAGACACTGACAGAGACCGGCAAGTTAATGATAATAAAAAAAAAGACAAGACAGCGAATAGATGGGGGAAGATTTCCACTTGTTCCATTCCATTCCGATGGAAAAGTCAGTCAAAAGTCAAAACCTCCGTCTCTAAGTGGCCAGAAGTTTAGATTTCTTGGAATCTTGAATGTGACCGCAGAACAAACATTGAACTAATTTATAGCCACTTGTTCCATTCCTTGATAATTTTTTCAGTCAAATATTATTATCACATGGAACATTGAATTAAGTTTAGTTTTGTGGTTTGATTCATTTGTTCTTGTGGCACGTTGCAGTATACTTTAGCGATCGGTTGTTGTTTGTTGGTGGTTTGATTTATCTACTCGTGGTTTAATTCAATCGGCGCTAGTTTTTGATTTATATTTCTGTCGGTGGTCTTTCGAAAAGTTATATCTCCACTCCGGTTGATGGTTATTTGCCGATAAAATCACTCTTGGGTAGCAATGCTTTTTACATGACAATTTGGATCGTCAACAACTCCTTCCTTCTTTATGCGTCTCGTTTGGACAGAGACAAGAAGATTTAAGAAGCTTGTGAATTTTATTGGTATGCTTAATTTTATAAGAATTTTATTTTCTCTATTTTTAGGTTGTAAAATGATTGGATTGTTTAATCCAATTTTTCACTTCTTAAAGACGATGTAATTATAATTTTTATGAATTTAATAAAAATTCAATAGCATTTGTCAAAAAAAATTACGTGGTATTTATATTTTTGTAATATTTTTGTAATTTTGTTTATTTTTAATAAATTATATAACTATTATTTGATGTATCTGTATTTAAATTATTTATTTTAATTAGTGATTTTAACCCATTACTAGAGTTTTTAATTAACAAGATTTATTAATTAATCGAATAATATAAAATATTTATATTATTTTATGTTATATAAATTTAATCATCTAATTTAAATATATAAATATCTTTATTTAACTAAAAATTTAATTGGTTGTTGAAATAATCTAGGACCCGCCGATATAATTGCCTAAATATCTATAAAAGAATATGAAAGTATTTATGATGAATCATATATTTGTATATATTTTTTTATATAATTTTTTATGTTTTAGTAATCTGTTACGTTCATGCAATGGAAACAAAGAATAAAAAATCCATAGATATTCAAAATTGTAGTAATCAATTGCATTAAAACGTAATTGAACATCACTTTTACCCTAGATCAAAATTAGTCTCATCGCTTTAATTAGGATGATGCCGTGGTGCCAGGTCTGCTAATATCCTTCTCACTGCTTCCTGGAAGGTGGCTTCGTCCCAGTCATTGCCCTACATGTATATCATTAAAAAATATATTAAAATTTTAATAAACATCGATTTAATTAGAAATTATTCATACGAATTGCTTATTTGCTTACCTGAATCCTAAATCTCAAGTTAACATGATGAACTGAGCCTACTTCTGTTATCCGAGTGTTGGCCTCAGTAGACACCAAGCTTGTATTTCTGTGGAGTTTCAAGAATTCTAGCAACCGGATTAAGATATCCACCGGCTGCTTCTCCATTTTAACACTGATTCTTAGGTTGATGATTCTGTGTGGCGGTGCCGATTCAGACACTGGTATAATCCGAATATTTAATCCCTCGTTTGATGAGCCATTAACTTCTTCGGCAGCATAAATAGAAGTGGTCGAAAGTTGAGCTTGTAATGACTGGTTTTGCCGATTGAGCTCCATGATTTGAGCTTTTAATGAGGCTAAATACTCCGTTGAAGTTGTGAGTATTGATACTCTGTCTCTCTAAATGAAATCCAAGTCCACCGCCGTTGTTAAAGCTTTGAAATAATTGAATCATTTGATGCATGGGATAAAATTAATGGCGGGGTGTACCTTGGTATCGGGAGGAAGAAGGGATCGCAAGGCGTGGAAGCTGTCGTTGAGCTTTTCTCGCCTTTTACGTTCCGATAACATATGCTGCAACTGATTAGCGGTGGGCGGGTTTCGTAGCAGTTGTTCACGTCTCAACGAATTTAATTCTCGGCAGAACAAAATGGCTCGTTTCAGCATGCTTTGGGTACGTAAACTCGTTCTTGCCGCTGTTGTCGAGGCGGCACTTGACACGGAGCCGTAACGTTTGAACGCAGTTGCTTTGGGGTTTAGTTCGTGGGGTAAGTTGTGATGGGATGTTGAAGATGAATATGAAGAAGGAGAAGTTAGAACAGTAAGGATTGCTCTGACCATTGCTTCATTTTCGCTCTCTAAGGTCGGTAATCTTATATTGCTCCGAAGCTCGGATAAGGCTTGTTCCACAGCTTGTTGGTGTAGATCGTAGACCGAAGATGACGCTTTGGCTAGCAATGATGAGGGTATTGTTCCACCAGTCGGAACTTGTTCCCGAGGAGCACTTGGGGCGGTGAACACCAGATAAGAGTCTAGACTCCCACCTGTGGACCGTGACCCTAATGAAGATGAAGATGAAGCTGGCCTGTTAGGATCCATGTGTTGCGGCAGCCGACCTCTTATAGCCACCGGAGACTGCCTCAAAAAGTCTTCTGGGAAAATACTTCTCATCTCCATCTCCATGTTAATCTATTAAAAGAACAGGAAATCATAGATTAAATTATATTATTTTGATGGTCCTTGTTTATTAATTATTAGCTCACTGCAGCTTATTTACCGCATTGAGAAACCCTAACTCAATCTCGCCACTCCTGCATCCCATGAAAACAGCCGTCTGCCATACAAAAACAGAAAAAATGAAGCTCACGTCACGATTATTTCATTACCATAAAGTTCGAAGGTACCGAAAGTGTTGACTGCAAAATGAACTAACCTTAACACCTGCTTCCTGTAATAAAGACAACAGGGATTTATGTTATGTTAGGTTACCATGTTCGTACCCATTAAAAGAAACTGCAGTATTTTCCATTTGATTTAACTAATTTACCCGATAAAACTGTCGCTGTGTGTTATGAGATGCTCGTTTTTGAAGTTCCTGTTCCCACAGCTCAATATAAGGACTATAATTCCTGAAAGCAAATCCCGGAACCGAGCCACTGCAGCAAAGAGATCTCACTGGTTAATGGTACTGATCGAAGCAGGAAAAGACTAAGGCAACGAAATTTCGTCGTACTTATTGTTTTCGAGAGGGAATATTAGTTGTCGATATTCGATGAACAGCACCAGAGCTTCGGGTCGGATCATGTTTATGTCGTTATAACATCCATCCAACCCAATCAAACAACTGTAATAACGAATCAGAACATTAGTTTCTCAAATCGTAAGCAAAAGAGACATACCATAAAGCGATGAAGAAGATCACTTTGCTTGCTGCATCCATAAGCAAATGTATGTGCAACCAGTTGACTGCCTGAGGAATCGGAGAAAACCAGAACGGTCTGCTTCATCAAGGTGGAAGACAGCGTCCATGTAGACGAACAAAATCCTACACTCCTGGTTTGCTGTCTTTCGTACCATCTTATTAAAAGGAATTAAATTGGTAATAAATGTGATCTCACGTGGGAGAAATATGTAATATAAACAAAATGGGACAAATTGTCTGGTAAAGTGAGAACTGAGAGAAGTAAGGACTATGAGAATAGAGAGAGATGGGTTCATATGGATTGATACGAGCAATAAAAGACGAAGAACGGATGCTTAGAAAAGTAAAAGGCCAGTCAACCTTCAAAGTCTTCCCTCACGATCATTTGTTTTAAAAAAAGTCATGGAGGGAGGGAAGGGTATACGATGAAATTTAAAACCAAACTATAACAATCTTTTCTGGTCCGGGTCATAAGTCCAAACCTCAAATTAAGACTATAATCGAATAAAAATTTCAAAATTCAATGATTTATTATAAATAAAATCCAGTAATCTGCTAAACAACAACAATATAATAATAACAACAGGGGCGATTCAAAGATTTTGGGATCCTGTGCAATTTACTAAAATGTGTTCCTTAGAAGCAATTGTTCATAACTCTCACTAATTTTAAAAATGTGACCCTTAGAAGTAATTATTATTTTTAAGGTCCTTGTACGGTCATTTCTATTGCGTTTGTCCAGAATCTTATTAGTTCTATAGAAACAATAGGAATAAGAATAGTAAATAAAATTTTAGAATCAATTATCACATTTAGAATATAATTATAACATAGAATCTCGAGATTAATATCATGTAATGGACTTAATTTATCAAAATTTTTAGACCCTTATTTTTAAGAACCCTATATGGTCGCTCTTATTACGTCTGTCCAAAACCTACCCAATAATAATAATAATAAATCACCACTCCACCTGCATGCCTGAGTAGTAGATTCTATTCCCCACGTATGTGAACTCGTTGATTTCCCATTATGAAATTAACGTTTTCAAATTCATCAGCGACTGCACATTCTTTTTTCTCCGAGCTCGTTCTATCTCTGTCGTACTCCACGGACTACTACACATATCCGCGACATGACGTCTTCATAATTCCACTACAATACTTAAAAGGTTATAAAATCATTGGTTTTATTAAATAATTGTATTTAATATTATACATTTGTTATTAAATATATTAATACCCACACTAACCTTAATACTAATGATATGGTTATTTATTTGAAGCAACGACTTCATTTTTATTATATACATGAACGAGTATTTAGTTATATATTACGTTCAAAATATAACGGTAAACTATATTGGAATTATATATGTGATTAAAATTTAGAAAGTTGCTCAGAAAATTGTATAGGGACACATTTTGATAGGAGCAGATACACATATTTTAGAAGTTCTTTTAATTACACTTTAATTCGAGATATATATATATATATATATATATATATACACTTTTATTGATAACGGTTTGGTCGGTATTGAGGATGAAGTTATATATTTGGTATCTTATTTTATCTGTTTTTATGTTTTGGTATTTTACTTATTTTTTGATAAAATAATATTTAATATTATGTTTTGTTTTTATTTTGATACTTCAACGTTAAAAATCAACAATAAAATGATTAAAAGATATAAAATCACACGTGATAAACTGTCACATCATTTTTCTCTATTTTAGTCGGTATGTTACGTCTATTAAAATTATAAAAAAAACACATATGATATACTGACTATAAAAAAATGACATGACAACATGTTATATATTTTTTCTCTTAATCAATATGTCATATGTGTTTTTCTTTTTTAATAAACATATTATTGATTTTTTAATGACGAGGTACCAAAATAAAAATAAAATATAGTGTTAAGTATTATTTTATCAAAAATAAATATGATATCAAAATACGAAAACATATAAAAATGAGATATTAATTATATAATTATCCTTAAATTTTTTAACTCGCCAAATATGATACTTTAAACTAGGTTAAAATCATTTACGAAAAAAAATACGTTAACTACGTTAAAAGTACACAATTTCTGTACAAAAAAAATGCATTTTTGACATGATCATAAAGTACCAATCTTATTTTTCTGAGGCTTATTGTGTTATATTCATAGGTAGCCCAAGTCTAAGTTTAGGGTCCGGTTTTTGTACAGATTTAATGGAGTTTTAGAACCCAAGTTCATCAAATATCATGATGGGCTTAGATCATAGAATATGATAGCTCCTCATTAGCCAATACTATAGCACCAGACCAGTAGCTTTGCTTGGTTGCTGTCGTGTAGGAAAATAGAATAAAACATCAGTGAACAAGTAAAAGGAAATGGAAACTCTTTCTTGTAAATTCAACTCATTTTTCTTAAATTTATCAAATTCTCAAACTTTAACTTTCCCTCAGTTTCCTATTCATCAGGTCCACTACTCTATCAGACCAGCAACAAACTTGAGCTTGAGGATGGCTCACTCTCACTCTTCGCAAAACCCAGGTCTCCTGTACTTCTTAATTTTTTGTTTTGTTTTTGAAGTTAATTGATTATTGGAGATTGACCCTTGGTTATAGTTTCAGTGATTGAGCAGCAGAGAGTTGTAATCCCAAACAAGCATGGAGAAAAGCTTGTGGGATTGTTACATGAAACTGGATCTAAAGAAATTGTAATCTTATGCCATGGTTTCCGATCTACCAAGGTTGGTAATTTCTAGTTGAAACCTTTTTATATTTCTGCACTTTGACTTTAATCAAGTATTGGGGAGATATAAGCTTGGGTGTATATGATTAATTGTTGTTGGAAGAATGATATCTGTTTATGTAGCAGCAGTTTTATTTGGGGTTCAAAGGCTCAATCATGGAATCTGCTTGTGCTACAGGCTGATCGGACTATGGTGACTCTTGCTGCTGCTTTGGAGAAAGAAGGAATCACGGCCTTCCGTTTCGACTTTGCCGGAAATGGGTAGGTTGGAATTTGGATGAGGTACAATGGATTCGTCACTATTTGTGTTGATGAATCCATTGGACATTTATTTGTACCTGCAGAATTAGAATTACTGTTTATGTACATCTCAGAACATGATTCTAACTGTGCTTCGATTCGATCTTTGTCGAGTGACATAGCTTTTTATGTGTCTTGAACCTTGTACATAGTTTTGTTGCTTATCATATGGTTAATTGTGAGCTTCTGCATTTCAGAGAAAGTGAAGGTTCATTTGAGTTCGGTAACTATTTGAGAGAAGCAGATGATTTGCATTCCGTCATCGAGCACTTTTCCACGGCAAACCGTGTAGTAACTGCAATTGTTGGGCATAGCAAAGGTGAGTTATTGACGTAGGTGTTTTCTTACAACTGCATGTATGAAGAAGTGTAGGAAGGAACAAATTTATTCTGTGTTCTTCCATGTTGGGTTTATGAGGCTTGTGTAGTTTGCTTTAAGTAGTGTTATTCGGATGCTATTTTCTTTTCTAGCAACCTACTTGCCGTGTTCAACACGATAACTAGATACCGAGTTTTCATATTTACACTATTGGAAGTGTTGTATGGCTAAAATAAGGTAAATGCAGGAGGTGATGTGGTGCTTGTCTATGCTTCCAAGTATGATGATATCCACACTGTTGTCAACGTCTCTGGCCGCTACGACCTGAAGAAAGGCATTGAAGAACGCTTCGGGAAAGACTTTATGGACAGAATGAAGGACGGATATGTTGATATTAAGAACAAGGAAGGTAACAGTTATTTTGGTTGAATGATTATAACATGAATGAGTTCTTCCTTCGACTGGAATCTTTCTTTTCCCTCTTTTATTCCTTCGGGTGTTTGTCATTACCGATTCGTTTTACATTGATTTGAGTATTTGAGATTTTGTCTGTAGGAAGAGTTGAGTTTCGTGTGACCAAGGAAAGTTTAATGGATCGTCTAAATTTAGACATGCACGAAACATGCCTTAAGATCCCCGAAGAATGCAGGTGAGAACGAATCATATTCATCCATAGTGTTCTCTTGTGGCGTTAGAAGAGTGTTACTTGCTTCACAGATCTTATATACGACTCTTCGGATACCTTAATTTCCCTAGTTATTATCGCCTTATCGGTATAAAAAGAACGAATCTCATTAAGTGATCCTCTACAGGGTGTTGACAGTCCACGGATCTGCCGATGAAACAATCCCCGTCGAAGATGCATTTGAGTTTGCCAAGATCATACCGAACCACGAATTGCAGATCATTGAAGGCGCCAACCATAACTACACTAAACATCAATCGGAATTAGCATCGGTGGTTGTGGATTACTTAAAGGCAGCTTTACAGCAAGACTAGTGAACTCCTGGGGTACTTTTTATGCCAACATTTCTAGTAAATTTTAGCCATGTTCTTAGGAAGACCGAAATAGAAATGGCTGAAGGAAACAGCAGACACCGGCAAACGATGTTTAAGTGTTTGGAGACATGTTTATTCATGTGAATAAGTTGGTATTCCAGATTTTGTTACCCAAATTAATTCCTTTTTAGATGAGGAATAAAAAATTTAAAAAATTATGAATTAATTATTACCCAGATTTTATTATTCATGTTTATTCATTTGTATGAATTAATTATGATAGTAATTTTTTAAAAAAATTTAAAAAAATCAGAGAGGAATAAAAAAACTTATGTTGGGATGTATTATTTTATAATTACATTTTCTCGAAATAAATTTTATTTACATGTTTATCAAAAAATAGATTAAATTAATATGATTTTATTGTTAAAAATTAAATGATCAATTCAAATTTCATTTTAATCAAATTGAACTGAATATTTCGTTACTAGATGTTTTAAATATTTGTTACACGTAAACATATATGGTGTATTTATTCAAATTATTTCATGTAATTATATTTTATAACTAAATAAATATTTGTTTTTGAATATAATTTTTGAAAATCCAAAAATACTGTAAATGATCCATTTTTATTTTCAAACTCGCCATTATCATATCATCAGAGTTCAGATCAACGATGGAAAAACACGCACAGGAACGAGAACATAACTATTTCATACGCCACAGTGTACCGAATCCCAAGTCTCGATACAAGCGAAGACTTGCAGGTTTCATACTTCATAGTCTCATCTCATAAAACTCGGAGCCTCTTAGTCGCGCGTCATTTCCACTCTCTTGGATCAAACTCCAGAATCCGAAGCGAAGCGGCGAAAGATCGATGGTAAATCTCTCACAATTCAAATCTAAGTGGTTTTAGAGTTTTCTGTTCTTTCGTTTGAGTTTGGTTTATGATTTTGTTTCAGGCTCCTCCTGCAAAGCCAATTACGAGCCCGGTGTCTGATGCTTGGTACCCAACCCTAGCCGTCTTCTTGCTCGCCATTGGTCTTGTCCTCACCGCTTCCTTCTTCATGTAACAACCTCCATCTTTTCTCCTTCACGACATTTCTCCTTTTTTTACTATAACAAATTTCGCGGTTTTGCTCTTATTATATTAACTTTTTGAGGAATTTTTCGGGTTTCCCCCTTATGTTTTTGCAATTTTTACTAGTAGATCTGGGTAGTATGATATATGACTGGCATTGGTTATACAATAGGGTAACGCTATAAACATTTTTCCTTGATTTGATCTGAAAATTTCTTTTTTAATTAGGCAATTTACATGCTACAATGTGTTCTTTTATTTTCAATGATAATAGAATACAATGTGAATTTGATCATTTCCCTTGATGTTTTTCGTTGACACAGTCCTGCATTTTGCTTCCCTTCACCTTTAATTTGTAGAATTATCAGTTGGAGTCATGGCATTTCATGTCTGCTTTGGATTCAGAAATACTGAGTATCCAGTTTTCTTGATTCGGTCATGGTGTTTTCAAGTTTGAACTTTCATCTGTTAGTTTCGAGACCTAGACTTATACATCAACTTTTTGCATGGCTAAAACTGTTTCTGAGCGCTTCTAGTTTGTTACAGTAAGCTTTCTTCATTCAACGTGTTTTGTTAATTTTACCATTTTGGCTGCCTTTCTCGTTTTTGCGATGGTGAGAGCATGTAGCAGAGTAAGAAATTTTGATCCAGCTTGATCTTAGAGTTAGAGCTATCTTTTTGATGAACTATACTGATTATAACTTTAAATCTGCTTGCATCTGATTTTGCTTGAGTATTGAATTTCTTAATATGCATCGGATCTCTTTGTGTTTAACTGTGCTAATGTTTTCTTATTCACTCTAACTTCATTTTCACTGTAGAGTAAAGAATTTGAAATCATTTGATCTTGGAGTTAAGAACTGAGAGGCCTATGTAGCAATGCTACCTCTCAATTATCATAAACTTCTTTGTACTTGATCTGTTTTCCCGAGAAAGCCTTAGTTTTGCTTATACCGCTGCTGCTGATCGTAAAAATTGTTAGATTCTCATTAAAGGTTTCTCTTTGCCCGAAACATGTAGCTACGAAGCAACTTCTTCCAAGCGAAATCGCAGTCTTGCAAAGGAGCTCACCACTGGTGGAGTGGCCTCTGTCTTCCTGGTATAGCATTTTCTCTCTTAGTTTTGGCTGGGTTTACTCATATGTTCTTCTAGTATTGTTCATTGCTGATGCTTGATTCTTAACATCCTTGCAGGGATTTGGGTCATTGTTTTTGCTACTTTCAGCTGCTGTTTATGTCTGATTTTCCTATTTTTGAACCATTTTAAAAATATGCCGAGCACAATGGTGTAATCAGATGAAAAAGATAGTTATAGACATTTTGATGTGGAGGATCATTTATTCAACATCTTTACCTTTAGACATTCTGATGCCTCTTTGGTTTTCTTGGTGTATGCTCAAATGATTCGTTGCATCGAATCGCGGTTATCGAATCAACATCGACATATCAAACAACAATGGGTTTGAAGAATTGTGCAAAATCCATGGATTTTGCTCCATGGCCTCGAATATCAAATAATTGGGTCTGAAATGTGATCAATATTTTGGATAGTTGAGATCAATAAACTAGAAACTTCAAAAATACTACCATTCAAAACTAAAACCTAAATTACCATTAATCTCGTTTCAACACTAAATAATCCAAATAATAAACGTTCTTATTTTGCTTGTTGCAGCTGTACTTTTTGCTGTGTAATTTTGTGGTTGGTTTTAATTGCTCGAAGGTTTTTCAGGGAAGATAGAAAGAAGGTTGAACGTGCTCCAAGATCACCTAGTGCTCCTGCAGGACTATTTTTCAAGCACTCTGGGCACAGTTTTGCTAGTGTTCTTCAGTTTATGATATATCCTGGAAAGTACGCGACGTTCAGGAATTTGTTCGACTTGAATTGTTATCATAACCTCGTCAATCTTTTGATTTTGATATGGAGACAAAGTTGTTGACTTCCATTGAAATTATGGCAAAGTCGATGGCCAAAACAGTAGTGTGTTTGGGGAAGACCTAGAGGAGTGGTCTTTCAAGCTATAGTCTAAATATCAACGGTCAGTTGGTTCAGTATGATGAGACGTTAGATTTTTAGGTTTGAATTTTAACATTATGAATAAAGAAAATTATATTGAAATAATTATTTTTATATTAAATTTTTATAAAACTCGATCTTTATTAATCGGTCAATAGTTGAATACCACTGGTTAAACAAAAAATATAATCTATATATTTGTTTGTAGAATTAGAATTTTAAAAAAAGTAGAGCCCTGTCTTCATTAGACAAATTAAATAATGTGAGAAAACAACTTGGACTATTCACTGTACAATATACAATATGCAGTATACTCCCCCTTATAAATTCCTTATCACTAACTCAAATATAACCTCACAGTTCTTCACTCTTCACTCTCCACTCCTTTCCTTTGCAAAAAAAAGGGGAACATTTTTTCTTCAGTTATTTTTTTTCTTGTATCTTTGTGTTGCTGCTTGTGAAGTTAGGGTTAGGAGACTATAATGGCAAAGAAGCCGAGAATTGTTATAATTGGAGCTGGGATGTCTGGTCTTACTGCAGCTAACAAGCTCTACACTTCCACTAGCTCCAACGATTTGTTTGAGCTAGTTGTTGTTGAAGGTGGCCATAGAATCGGTGGCAGGATCAACACTTCAGAGTTTTGTGGTGACAGAATTGAGATGGGTGCTACTTGGATCCATGGAATAGGAGGTAGCCCGATTCACCAAATTGCTCGGGAAATCCATGCGCTTGAGTCTGACCAGCCATGGGAGTGCATGGATGGGTTATCGGATGAGCCGAACACCGTTGCTGAAGGCGGTTTCGAGCTGAATGCCTCTATCGTCGACCCCATTTCCACCCTTTTCAACAACCTGATGGATTTCGCTCAAGGGAAGCTGGCTCAAGACAGTGCAGGCTGTGGATTTCTAGCTAAAGCAGCCTTGAAAGGTTGTACGAGCAATGGTGGGTTTGGTAACCAAAGTGTCGGTGCGTTCCTTAGACAAGGCCTGGATGCTTATTGGGATTCTTGCAAGGACCATGAGGAGCTCAGTGGATATGGTAAATGGAACAGGAAGTTGCTGGAAGAAGCCATTTTCGCCATGCATGAAAACACCCAGAGGACTTATACTTCGGCTGGTGATCTGTTCAATCTAGATTTCAAAGCAGAAAGGGAGTACCGCATGTTCCCTGGTGAAGAAATCACCATTTCTAAAGGCTACTTGAGCGTAATTCAACACCTTGCATCTGTTCTTCCTCCTGGGGTTATCCAATTAGGCCGCAAAGTCACAAGAATCGAATGGCAGCCCGAGAGTAAAAAATCAAATGGCTACAATTCTAGTTCCAGACCTGTGAAGATTCACTTTTGTGATGGATCTGTTATGTTAGCAGATCATGTGATAGTCACAGTTTCACTAGGCGTCCTAAAAGCTGGAACCGGTCAAGATTCAGGTTTGTTCAATCCTCCACTCCCTTCTTTCAAGACAGAGGCCATATCGAAACTCGGATATGGTGTTGTTAACAAGCTGTTTCTTCAATGGAGTCCAAAGGGAAATCGAACCGCCAATGAGAAAGATAAGTTCCCTTCCCTGCAAACTGTTTTCCATTCCCGGCAATCCGAGTTAAGGCACGAAAAGATCCCATGGTGGATGAGGAGGACAGCTTCTCTGTCCCCAATTTACAACAATTCAAACGTCCTCCTATCTTGGTTTGCAGGGAAAGAGGCTCTCGAGCTCGAAACTCTCAGTGATGAAGAGATTATAAACGGAGTTTCAGCAACAGTTTCAGGTTTATTACCAACCCAAAATTCCCCTGAATTCAGCAAAGTGAGATTTGTCAAGGTTTTGAAGAGCAAATGGGGCAGTGATCCATTATTCTTGGGATCTTACAGCTATGTTGCTGTTGGATCAAGTGGTGCTGATTTAGACACCATGGCCGAGCCATTACCAAAGATTGGGAGCTCCGAGTTAGACCAAGGTCTGCATTATCCACTTCAAATTCTGTTTGCTGGGGAAGCTACACACAGAACCCATTATTCTACAACTCATGGAGCTTATTTTAGTGGTCTTAGGGAAGCCACTAGGCTTCTGCAACACTATAGTTGCCTTGGGGTTTAGACTTAGCCACTTTAATTTGATTTATTTTTGAATACCCTAAACCATCTTTCTTTAAAGTAAAGCAAAGGGGTGAATGAGAGCAGAAGAGCAAAAGGGGTTGGCTTTAATGAAATTATGGAAGACATGGATGTATTGGCATGAATTAAAGAAGCTTCCTTTCAATTTTCTATAGCTATTCTCTTTGCTTTTGTGCGAGTACCCATAGATTTCCTTTTCAACTATATACATACATACATACATATATATAATCTTGCTTTGAAATTCAAAGGAAAACCACTCTAAGATGGTGTTTGGCACTGAAATGGGTTGTTGTATATGATACTAGGGGAGTTAAAAGAACAAAGAGAGAAGCTTTGGATCCCACTGCCAATTGCTTTGGCTTTTGGCCACTGGACAGGATCCGCCAAACCCGGCTCTTTCCAGCTAGGAATCTCCTTTCCTGGCTTTAAAACTACCTTCAACTTCATGTATGAGAACAGTGCAGCCTGAAATCCGTCAGCAATTTTCATACCAAAACAACCAGCGCGAATCAGAATACCATGCACACGTGACGGTGCAGATATACACAAAGACAGTTAGCTCAGCCTCTTACAAGACAGAGAAAACGACAGTCCATAAGCATACAATATCAGGTTACAGATTTTTCTGTCTGGGGTTATTTTTTATAATATTATTTACCACCATTTCTTCTCCATTTTCATCCTTTTGATTGTAAATACAAACAGCAAAAGCACTGTGTGGTCAAATCAGTAAAGCTATTCATGGAGACTCCATTATTGTGGGTTATGAGAGATTTTGGTAGGCTCTCTCGCCCAAAAAAAGAACCGGGAATGACCCACTTGCTGTCTCCTTTTGCCTCTTGTTGGCATCAAGTCCTTGTCTGCTTCATAAACAAACAAAGAAGAATCTCCATTTCCCAACCCCACCCAGTCCCACCACCTTAAACAACTCAACACTAAACACCATTCGATTATATCTAAAGTCGAGTCAATTTTAATCCTTAAACAAATCGTCGAGTCAATTTTAATCCTTAAACAAATCTGTGTTACTTCGAATCGTATGCATTTGTTTGGAGTTTGGACATCAATCATGTTTTTACTGTTGGATTGCAGTGCTTTCATGGTTATGCATAAAAAATCATAATTTATACATAAAAGAAACTAGACTAAATCTAAAATTATTATCTACTTTGCTTTTATTTTGCTGAAATTTAGACATTATTTTGTAGTAATGCCAACAGGATAACTTTCTTAAATCAGACAAATATCCAAGTTGGAGGATCATTTGGTCTGTTGAGGATATGAAAGAAGGAATAAAGTTAATTATTCAAGACTTTTCATAAAGTTAATTAAATTTTGGAGTCTTAATCCCCAAGAAAATATTGTGTTGCAGTCAACAATGATGAGCTCTGAAAATAATGGAATTTTTTTATATACTTTAAGTAGGTCTTGAGTTTAAGTTTTATGTACGCAAAAAAATATTATCAAAATCAAATGTACGATGTTAGACCGAATTAATCAAACGAAACCCTGAAAACCACACCCTTTTTTTCCTTGGACATTTTTGCTGAATCAAAGCTTGTTTGAAGATTTTATGGTCTGTCATGTCTGAAAATTATTTCTTCCATTGATATTTGTCCTTTACCCCCTGTGTTAATTACCATCCTTATACTTTTTCTGTTTTGTTTCTCTCCAAGATCATATCTTTTAAAAATGATTATGTCTTTTTAGTGTCATCTGATTTGGATCAAATCCGTCTAATCAAATGACTAATCCGCTGCGTTTGGATGTTTAAAGTTTTAATCCAAAAGAGAAATGTTAAATCCTAATTTGTCCAGTACTTCCCAAGTACAGCAAACTAACTGTGAACTACCCCAGACCCCCAACGACAAGAAAGCATTAACAAATAAAGTGGGAAATCATATCAATTCATATATCTAATTATTAGTTTTATCGAGGATTCAGTAGAGTTACGTGATAAGAATAATCATATAAATTTTTTAATAGAAAAGTCCAAAACAAAAAAATAAATAAATATTTATATATATAATTATATATGTAAAGATACCACCTTAGACAAAGCTTTTAAAATTTTTATTGATTCGATTTGAGTTTATATTAAAAAATATTTTTCTTTAAATTTGATCAAGTAAAATTTCAAACTTTTTACTATCATTTAAAATTTTAATTAACTTTTGAATAAAAATATTTTTATTCAATATAAAACTGTAATTGGACTTTATTCCTATTCCTATTCCCATTCCTATTCCTAGACATACAAGACCCTGATTGAACAGCCGAAACGCACAAACCATTGTTGTAATTCCTTTGCTCTTATTTGCTTAACTTAGCCATCTTGGCACTGATTCTATATGACCCACCACACGTCTATAAATTTGAAATTCCTTTGAAATTTGGATCAGCTTAAAGACCCCAACATATTTCCAAAATGATGGGACCATGGTCAAGATAAATATTAATTTATCACTTAATTAAATATCAATAATTGTTAGAAAAAATATATACTTTTAAGGATTCTGGGCCTATTTTCCTAACCCAATCCATCACAAAACTAGAAGTGTTATTGGTGTAAGGCTGTAGGCTTTAATGGTCTTGAATCTTGCCCACATAAACTCAGTGGAGAATGTGATTGGGTCTGGATCATCGTGTAATGGGCAAATTATTTGGTAACCCAATGACCGAACACTATTCTCGGAATTACCATCAGTCCACCACCGTCTTCATTGCTGTAATACTCCTCACTTGCGTTGCTATTTCCGCTGCCTTTGTCTTTGCTTTCGTCTTTTACTCCTCTATATCTTCATCTTCTTCAGCTACAGCGTGCAACTTCTCTCGTCCTCTGAAAACCAGTGGTTCTTTTGGTTTCCTACGATGGATTCCGATTTGGGTACCAATTCAAGACCCCCAACACCGAACATCCACCGTTTGATTGAAAACGGAGCTGAATCCGAGATGGGTTTGATTCCTGTTTTCCCTTCACTTACATTTCTTAATCACTAGTCCATTGTTTCTGGTCTTTATCCTGCTTATCATGGTATTATAAACAACCATTTTACCGATCCTAAAACTGGCGAGTTCCTCCACAGTGCTAGCCACGAAACCAAGAGGTGGTTAGGTGAGTCACTCTGGGAGACCGTGGTCAACCATGGATTAAAGGCTGCTGCCAATTTTTGGCCAGGAAGTGAGGTGACAAAGGGTTCTGTGGATGTTACGAGATATATATACCTTGTCTTATCTGAGAAAATTGCCAAGCTTCTTGAGCTTGATTTTGGCAAAAGTTGGGACCTTGACTTTCTACGTATTTTTAAAGTTTCATTTTTTCTGTCATAAAAGACTTTAAATCAAAATCCCATTTGTCCACTCGAGAAAGAAATACAAACTAGAGACAGAACCGGAGACAATTGCACAAACTGCCGACTCCCCCCAACCCGGGTGAACTAAAACCCAGGTTAGGGAAAACGTAGAGTTTTGGGCAACATTTCTGTCCGCACAATTAAACAGTATTTGTATCTTTCCTGAATCTTCATTACAAAAGTAGTGTTCCACGCGTTCATGCATGTTTCAATTCACAGCTAGCAAATTTGATGTTTACAAAGACGTCCGTTTCAGGTTTCAGATACGCTAAAATTGGCAATTTCTTTCTATTATACAAATTAGATTGTAGAGTTGCCAAAGCAAACAATTCTCTTTGCCTTTTCGTGTATGTTTACATCTGAAAGTTTACCAGGCTGGCTGGCTGTTGCCTGGCAGCTATGTCCCTAGCAAGGGGATAATAAAAAGAGCAATTGGTCTGCAGAGACGTGGCTAACTTTGAAGGCCGATGTTGATTCTTGTTCACTTCTAGTTGGCTTGGCTTTGCCTTTCTTGTGTGAACTCTCAATCTTTTGTTAGGTGAGTTGGGTCTACAATTTTGTACTTTCTCTACTCTCTTTTCTCTCCCTTCATGTAAAGCCATAATATATTCAGATAAAACCAAACAAAAGAATGAGTGGTTAAGAACTATCAACTTTATTTGTGTGAGTCTACATCACTTTTGATCAGTTTCACCATTGTCATCATACTCAATTATACTCTGCAGTCTGCAGTAGCCTGCATGAATGTGAAACTCTGCAATCCCACTTTCTGATAAAAACAATGAACAAAATTCGGATTGTACCATGGCTGGTTGGATCAAGGTATAATGTGCTTAAGCAAAGTCTAGAGTTTGTACTCCGAAACATCGACTAGTATCTTCCTACATAGTCATAGATCTGTAAATTGTCTTATAAGAATATGGAAATGGTGAAGTTCAGGGGATGGATCCAAAATCATAGCTGGAAAATGGACCACTTTCCATACAAATGATATCAGTCAAGTCCAAAAAGAACCAGAGGAATCTTTGCCCCATCCATTAATCTTTTAAAGGAATCATATCAGCTTAGCTGCCTCTTACCCTCTTGTTTCTTTTCTCATGTTTCATTTATGAACAGTTCAAGCAACTCATCTAAATCCATGAACACGACAGAAGATAGAACAGAGACGATAATTCGAAGTTGTACAAGATATTACAATGCATCACAAAGATTGAACTTTTATTAACAGGCTGATTTCATTTTCAAGGTTGGATTCGGTTTCCTCAACCAAGATCGTTTCTTTTTCTGTTTTTCATCAGTTGATCCGTAATTCTCATTGCTCAATTTGTTTTAAACTAATTTTTTTTACAATAAAACACTTTGAACTCACACTTTGGCGAAATGCATTGCAAAAGCAGCCTTGAAGTGTGTTCTTGTTTGATAACAGCATTCTCTTTCTCCACCAGAACCGCCCCAACAATCTTGTCATAGCCTCCTCCGCCACCGTTCGCTACGTAAGCTACGAGTGCCGCCTGAACCGGCGGCAAACTGGGGTTATAGGCTGCTGATTCCATGTAAGACCCTTTATATATCTTCCCTTCAACGTCCAGCAACGCCACCCCAGATGGACATCCACTGTATGGTGCGTGTGACATGTTGGCCGCTTCAAGAGCCGCTAGTTTTAAGTCATCGCCACCGTTGATTATGTCGTTGCAAAGCGTCAAGCCGTTTCGGTGAGGCTCGAGGAGAAGAGGGACCTCTTTTTCTAGCAAATCGTCCGGACCGAACCTGTGAGGTAAAAAATGGGACAAAGGATTAAATTCTTGGACTTTATCATCCCAATTGTTGTTTATTTTGTTTTCTTTTTCGTCCTCGGACGAAGTAATGAGGATCTTGACATCGGGGGCGCCACGGAGCTCCTGGAGGAATTGACGGCAATGACCGCAAGGGGCGGCGGAGACGGCGAGGTACTTAAGACGCGGTTCTGCATTGAGGGAAAGGTTGGTGATTAGGAATTGCTCGGCGTGGACGGATTGATTGAGGGGAAGACCCGGGAATTCCAGATTGACCCCGAAAAAGATACGACCAGACGACCCCAATCCGACTGCTCCAACATGGTATTTGGAGATTGGCGGGCGGGCTAAGGTCTTCGCGGATTTCACCAACGACGGAAGGAGTTGAAGCACGGTTTGGTCTGATTGTTTGGCCATCTGTTCGGCTTCGACGGAGTCGATCACGAATCTGGGTCGATCCATTTTGAGAGATACCTTAACGGGTTGACCCGTTTACAGAGAGGCCAAGCGGACCTTTGGGTGAGAATTGAGGACGACGAGCGTTCTTTAAACCGAGGGAGGAGACGGGAAGAGGGAAGGAAAGAATATGAGCGGAGATTATTTATAGTTGAATCGGTTTATGGTTGTCATAAAAAACAGTAATTAATTATTATTTACTACAGTAAATTTTACTATACAAGTTCATCCTTATATCATTATTGGTTAGGATCGGGGTTATTTAAGTAATTATATTTTTACAAAATTAATTGTTTTTAATTTTTTTTTATCGAACAACTCTTGCGGTCAAATAACAAAAATTAGAATCAAATTCGACCCACAAGTGGGTATGAAAAGGAAGTTTGATGTCCGTTAAAATTCATTTCTTTTATTAATTATATTACATATTTTTTTATTTAGAAAATTCTAAGCAAAATCAAACAAGAAATACTTGACTTGGAAATTCTTACAATTGGCGATGATCCATCAGAATCATTTTAAATGACCGTGAAAGTTGAAGTAAAACCAGCTAACGTAAGTCTGTTTGATTTTGATTCAAACTTAACGACTTTTACCTAACATTTCCTTTCCATGTCTGAAATATTTAAGAAATGATTCTCAACAAAAACTTATACCTGCCTTAGAAGACACTTTCCATGCTGACAAATATATGGTTAGTTGGAGTTTATAAACATTATACACAAATACTATTTTGAAATATATTATGTATTTTTAAGTTGTTTTAAAAACAAAAAATAATAGATAATTAATTTTTTTATTACGCTTTTAGTTTTTAAAGTTTTACTGTGATCAATTTGAATCGGTTCTCTATCGACAGAGATTTTCTCCATACACAACATCTCAAATCCAAGAACTGCTTAAGTAAAACCAAAATGCTTACTACTTAAACTAATCCCTAATGATAATTTAGATGATCATATAATCCAATAAAATAAAATGTTAGATTCTTTAAATAATATAAAATGTTTAAATCTCGAAATTAAGAATGAAATAATTTGAGTTTACGGAAATATATTTTAATAATAACCTTTTATAATACTATTCAATTTAATTAACTAATAAATTAAATTTTAAATGTTTATAGAGAATTAACTAATTAATTAGATATATATTATCCATTCTAATTCCTACTAATTATTACTACTACTTGACAATTAATTTAATCACTCAAAGCCTTCTCCTTACAATTGAGTCATCGCTGTACTACAATTTAATAATATACATGTTAGCCAATGTGATTCTTAATAATTATTAATACTACTTGACAATTAATTTGATCACTAAAAGCTTGCTCCTTGTACATATTTTTTTGAATAATTCTCCTTACAATTAATATTGAACCCAAAAATTTACCAAGTGGTTACAGGAAGTTGATGTACATTGTTTAACAAATCAACAGTCGACATACTATATTATTACTTTTTTCAAAAAAATCAACAATATAGAAAAAAATTGATTTGAGCATTTATTTTAAGGATGAGTCTACCACGTGCGTCGAACATTGTTAAACACCACTAACGATGAACACCACTGAAAACTATTAAATTAATTAATAAAAATTAAAAATTTCAAGTACTAAACGTATAATTTAAAATAAAATTTTAAATAAATTATATATATTATATTTTAAATTTTTTAAATAATTTTTAATTTAAAAATAAAAAATATTAAATCAAAAACTTAAAACCCTAAACTCAAAGGCTAAAAGTACTAAACATTAAATCCTAAAAACCAAAATTCTAAACCCTAAAACCTAAAAATATAATCATACCCTAAACTCTAAAATAAAAATTAAAACTCTAAAAGTATAAACCTTAAACTTGAAATCCAAATTAGTTTAAGATTTAGGGTTTTAGAGTTTTAGGTTTAGGGTTTTGATTATTTTAGGGTTTATATTTAATGTTTATGGTTTATTTTAGGGTTTAGAGTTTAATGTCCAGTGATTTAGGTTTTGGAGTTTGGTTTTAGGGTTTAGAGTTTAAGATTTTTTATTTTTTAAAATTAATTTAAATTAGTATTTTATTCAAATATTTAAAAAATAAAATAAAAATATATAGAAAGTAATTTAATAAAAAATTTATTTTAAATATTTTATAATTATATGTTGAGTCCTTAAAATTTTTAATCTTTATTAATTAGTTTAATAGTATTCAACAATATTCACCATTAACGTTGTTCAGCGGTGTTCGACGCCTGTAGTAGAATTTTCCTTATTTTAGTATGAAATATCTGTCCCTGTGGGTTGATTTTGTATGAAATATCAGCTGGTATAACTGGAACGTGCTGCTGCACTGCATTGCATACATCGTCAACAAGCCTAATAGTTTGATTATTCCTTAAACTATCCATGCCACGTGAACTAACATAACTGTTTCATACAACCAGATATTTATGCCTGTAAGAAAGTAAACTAGTTAAGGGTAACTAAATTCCAATGAAAAAAAAAAAACAGAAAGTGGATGTTTTGAAAGATTTATTGAATCCAACCCTGTTTGTAGCGGCGGAAGAGGTCTTCCGTTTCAGCATTTTTCAAGGCACTGCAGCCAATAACATACACACAGATCAGTACAACTACTGCCACGATGAGAATGATGTTGGCTTTCCTCCACTCACTCCTAAGGTTCCCCAACAGACCAGCTCTGCACGAGTTGCAGTTATAGCAGAGTTGGGTCTGGTCGTTGCTCCACAGATTGCAGTCAGGGTCTACAAGTGGGTTCGTCGGGTTCGTCCACAATGTTGGGTTCACAAAAGTGTAGCCACAAATTGTAGGAGGTTTACAACATCCGGACTGTCAAAACAGAAGAACCAGAAAAACAAACCTTAAACGAATCAGACAAGGACCGTAAACTGGAGCAGAAGTGCAGAACATGATCTGTTTGTTCATGCTAATAATTAATCTAGTAGGCAATTATTACTCCATTGACACAAGCTTCTCCACCCAAAAAATGACAACTTTTTCAACTAACACTGGCTGCCCCACACAGCTCACAACATTTGAATGATTCTTTTCAGACACATCATCTAAAGCTACGATTTGGTTATTGGATTCAATGTTCAAAAAACTATTCAATCAGGTAAAGTAGCAGTGAACTAATTATGTTTACGAAACCAATGAAATTCACTAAAAGGGAACTGAATTGAGAGAAATATGGCAAGCCAGAGCATGAACTTGCCTGAAGAGGAGAGAGATGAGCAGCGAAGAACTGATCGACGGTCATATATGTTGGAAGAATGATATGGTAATGAACATTTTGGAGATTAAATTTATGTGGGTTTCATTAGTCAAATTAATTGGAGCTAAATGGATGATTAATCTACTATAAGAGTAGATGGAATTAGATATTTACAAGATCAAAAATGTTCAATGGGTGAATGAGAAATTGTTGCTCAATGTGACACCCATGATGTTGGAAAAATAAAATGAAAAATATGAAAAGTAGAGCCATAGGCTAGGCACTTTGGGCTAGTATTGATTGCTTATTATGAAAGTCAAAAGATGGGTCTTGGGCCTTAGGGCCGTTGGGGTTCTAAACTGACAATTTTTTTTTTACTTTTTTGACTTTATTTTTTTTTCAACAAATATTATAGAATTAAACCACCTTTTATGGAGTTGCAGACCCTTCAACTGGTTGTAACCTCCAATTTATTTGGATTAATTCTCTGTTAAATGCCATTTTGAATTCAGGGAGTTATAACTCTCCAAGGAATTGTAATTACAGATTAATTCTGTAATTAAACATGTCCCCTGCATGAACACTATAAAAGGAACTCTCTTGCTCCTATCTCAACACACTGAAAACAAAAACATCCTCTAGCCAAAATTCTTGATAGTGTTCTGCTTCTGTGAAGTTCTCCGGTGCAGTTAAGTTGCGTTGCTCTCTTTGTTGCTGTCTACCGTTGTATCCTGGGAGACAGACGTTCCATAAAAACTCCAACTCCGGGAGGGAACGAATCTGTTTTAAGGACACTGTGTTAGCACAAGCCTCGGTTTACCTTTTTCAGAAAAGTTTTATTGGTTTTTTCTTTGTTTCTGTAATCTTTTTATTTTTCATTTTATATGGTTTATTCTTATTACAGAATTCTGTGATTTATATCTTTTAACTTGATTTGTTTGTTTTGCATTACAATATATTGTTGTTGATTTAATTTTGGACAAACATCGGTGTCAGCTAGACAAGCCCTGATCTTGCTCCAGCTCTTGGAACCAGCTATCCGGTCCCTAAGCCAACTCGAGTACCCATCAAGCCTATACTCCTTATAGCCCCGACCCGGCACATCGTAGCTCCCATCAGGCCGAGTGACTACGAAAGCAAAGACTAGCAAGACGAGGAAGAGAGCAATAAGGATAGCCATACAACAAAGGTAGAAGGCCAAGAGAGTTTTGTTGTAGCAGCAAGCACCGACAAAACCAGCAAGGGAGACAAGGAGGATGAGGAAGCCGAGGACAATGACAGGCCATCGGAAAATATGGATGCAAACGTTGTCAGGCTTTTGGGAGAGCCAGATGCCTGAGGCGATGACGGCGATGGAGCAAAGGAAGGCTACGAAATTGAGAACCGCTGTTATGTAATTAGATACTCCCATAATTGGATAAAAGGAGAGAGAGGAAAGGAGTTCGGAGGAAGGAGAGATGTCTGAACTCTAAAGATTGGGTTTTGGGGCTGTTTAAATTAGGCCCCTTTTTCTCATTGTATGAACTTTTCATTAGACTATGATAATTTATATTTAAAATTTAATTTTAAGATAAATGAAATTATACCTTGACATGATTATATCTTATCCTTAACACATGAAAATTTTAATTTTAATTTTCATAATTCTAAATTTTTAAAATTGAAATTGTAATTTAATATACATTCCGACAAAACAAAGGCCCAAAAGGATCTCCAAGGCAAATTGATGGATTCTGAGGCATTCCATTGTTGGGTATTCAAAATATGAAATAACACCTTGGACATGGTTGTTGCTTGTAGCCGAAACCTTCTTTGAGCAGATGCAAATACTTGACAATATTAGAGCATAGTTTCTTAAAATACAAATCAAACATTATATATCAAATAAAAATATTAAATATATTTAAAAATATAAATTTATATATATTATATGGTAACAAAAAATTGTATGATACATTTTTTATTTGTATGTTTAAAGGTTTAGAAAAAGATTGATCATGTCAAATATGATAGGATCACAAAAATAACAAAATTCTCTTATCGAATATTTATCGTTATTATATTTTCAAGGACTTAAACTTAAAATTTGAAATAATATAAAGAAATAAAGTTTTTCCAAAAATTATTGTATGAACCAGTAAGCAGGAATTTTAAATTTCTTTTCTTTACATAATTTCATCATGCTGCCTCATGGAACTGAAACATCCAGTCAGTTTGAGTCGGTGGTCAAATAATTTAAGGTTCTTATCTTGTACAGTGTCCATAATTCGCCAAGAAAGTAAGATTAAAAGGGACCAACCAAAGCTGCTTCATTGAGCTGTCTGAAATCTAAAATGTCTTTGGATTTTGTTGACATGGTGATAGAGGTAGGTGTCTGTATCTAATTAGTAAGTACATGGTGGAAAAATAGGACACGAGTTTAGCTTTTTCATGGAGCTGAATTAAGACTTCTTAGAGCAAGAAAGACTACATTCCTGGAGTTTATCCATCGTTTTCATCTTGCTGCTATGTATATTATAGCAAGAACTCCATCAATATTACAGTGTAGCAAGAACAGATCCGTAAAACATAAGCCTGTTGTCTTGTCCTTTCTCGATATTGTCTGATTAGGTTCCACACGTGAAGGAAACAGATTAACGTGATTTGCATGCATCTCAGTGATTAATTCTGTAGTCAAAAGGGTGTTCAGTAAGTTTAGTGCTAATTGTCAAGTTGGCAGTGCATGTGTAAGTTTCAAGTTACGAGGTCAAGTCATTCTACAACATAACATGTAGTAAATCTCAAACAACATACGATCCATATAGATTTTTACGAGTTCCGATGTCAGTTAATGATGCACGAACGATTGTGATAGAAAACATGGTAGCTACCTGCTCCCGCGGTTTGCCTGGTTGGCAAAGGGCTGGATGATAATGTTTAAGCCAATAAGAAGAAAAAAATATGCTAGAACTCTGTATAAAAGGATAATATTTATGTATTTTTTACGGTTAAAATTCGAAAATAAAATTTAATATTATACGGTAGATGAAAAAGATAATCGAATTATTCATAAATCGTACTAAGTTATAGCGATGTTGAATTTTTTATACCGCGAACGGAGACGGAGGTGGCGGAGGATCTAGAATATTTTTTCATGGAAAAAGGCAAGTCTTGGCTCATGTGTGGGAAGTTCTTTAAAAATATATGAATCCATTTATATGGGGAATGGAAATTGTCCACTGTCAATACTTTATTATACGCAAGTGGGAGATTTAGTTATGTGTTTATTAGTAAGTATATGGGTTTAAAATATAAAATTAAAGATATCTTTATAATATATTTGTTATATATTATATATAAAAAAGTTCAATGATGACGGTGGATCATATTTAATATATTACATGTAATATTTTATAACTATGGCAACATATTCAAAAAAATATTTAACCAAAAAAGAAAAAAAAAAAGTCAAAGAACATGTATTGCGTCGTACCATATGTAGGGTTGAACATTATGATTTTGCACGCATCAATCAACCGGAAATTTCCGATATGAAGGCAATGATTAGCATGGTTGGATGACCACTGCATGCTTTTGGGGGGTTCACAAAACGTGTTCGTACAAACACGTAAAGAATTTTATATTTATAAGAAAATAATTATTTCTTATAATTATTAATTAAAAAATTCATATAAATATTATAAAAAATTATGAGAACTTTTTTAACTCAATAGAGATGCACAACTATACATAAACTCTTTATTTTTAATCTTCCTCATCGAGATAACAACACACATTTTAACTGCGTGTCGGCGGTAGCAATTGAAGCTTATGTCTGTCCAAGTTTAAGTATGACTTCTGGTGAAGCAGCAACATCATATACAGGGATCGGTAAATAGGAAGAACATACTTTTTTTTCAATTTTTTTGCACTTTCTAGTCTAAATTCAATGCACGAGAGGTGACAAAACATGTCCCTTGAGTAACTATATGATGATGACAACACACTTGGTTGGTACAATGCTACCATTCAGAACCCTACTTCCTCCTCTGATACACGAAATTAAATGTCATACATATATATTAACGGTCGTCGGTCAGTCTAGTGAGACGAGACACTAAATTTTTTATATAATGTTAAAGACTTGAATCAGTGTCATAAATAGAAAAAAATGAATTGAGAAAGACGATTATATTAAATCTCTACAAATCTTATTCAAATTAGTCTATCAATAAATTAAATATCAATAATTAAACAAAAAATGTCATAAATGTAACGTACGAGAGATTATTAGGTGAACACTGTTTACCACGTCATCCATGGTCCAAACAATCAGGACCGTTAATCTTTAAATAACAACATAATAACTACCCACCCACTAAGTCCATGTAGGAAAAAAGTAATGATTCACTTGAATAAAAATTAAGATCAACAGTCTTAATTGTTTGAGACCATGGATAACATGGTGAACAGGGTTCACCTAATAATTTTTAGTAACGTACATTTTGCTATTGAGGGCATGTCCAGCTGTGAGTTCCCTATGAAGCCAATTGGACCATCATCCTTTTTTAAATTAATTCTCATTTTTTTTAGAAAATATTAGATAAGTTTAATTCATCACGTCAATCATAATCTTATCTAATATATTTTTTTAAAAATAATTCTTTATTTTTTTTTCTCAAGATAAATCTTATCTAATATAATTGTTTGACGAATTTTATTAAATGTGACATTCAATAGTTATTTTTATTTTAATTAAATTGATTCATACAATCATCCTTAAACCCGAAACCCATAACACAACAATAATCCTAATATTCCAATAACAAAGATTTAAGAGAAACACTAAAGATATCACTTTTTGAAAATTTCCACGATCTGATAAAAAACCATTGCTTGATCCTTGTCTCTCCCCCAGAGACCATAGCCGCAAAACAGTCGTCATCAACCCCTACTAAATCTTATGTTCTCTATATTAGCATTGCTATATATGGTGGTATAACTGTGCAATCTAATTTCGAATCTCATGTTGTTGAATTCCTGCACATGATCTCAAGCCATGATCATGCACGAAGAAAAAGCATATTCTTGGTGCTTGGTTTTCGTTATGAAGATGTGTGGTTTATTCCCCGGTTGAATTCTTTAATCAAAACATGATCTTGACAAAAATCTTAATTCTTACATATGGGAATATACTTATTACATGTTTATAATAACACAAAACAAAACACACATGTGATTAGTGTATCTAATCACCCATTTACGAAGCTGATTAACTTTCAACGGATAATGTAAAGTACTTGACCTTAATTATATCCATGGACTAATGATCAATTAATCTATCATTAACTAGATGATTAGATTTGTAACATCCACTCAACACTACATCCCTTCACTAACGTCCAACCAAACATAAAGTCATAGAACCTCTAGAACGTTCATGAGACAACGTTATCGAAGGATCATAGTACTCCGATAAGATAGTTAATTTTATTAACCGATAATTAAAACTAATCCCTCGTATTCGTCATATCTTACAAAATCTATATTTAATGCTCGTATCAGAACTCTACTAATATAATTTTCTTTCTATTGAAACTACTGCATCAGTTGAGGGGACCATATTTCAGATCTTTTCAAACCTTCTGTTTTGTCCAAACCTTGTTTGCAAATCAGAATCTTAATCTTGAGTGAATTAGGATCTTTGTCAAGTCATCAGAACTTAACTACTCTCAGTTATCTCTCAACATGATTAATTAAACCAAAAGTATAATTAATTAGTAAAAATAACATATAATCAATCATTTGGGGAGTTAAAACCTAAAACAGACACCTACCCTCCTACATCAACCACCATATTTGGTATGGATCTCATTGAGATTGAGATAAAGTAGGATTTAACAAGTTGACAGAAGCTCAACAGTTGTCGCTTGAGTTAAACAAAACCATCTGCAAAAAGGTGACCATTGATTTTGCTTATACTATACAATCAATCATTGGTATTTTTTATTTTTGTATATTGTGAAAGAAACCAGGCAACTTGGGTTTGGATCCTATATATAAATGCATGTTATTGACAAAGGTTTTCATTCAGCAATCATCAGTCTACAATAAGCTATCTTCTGTTCTTTCTTTCTTTTGGAGAAAAAAAAGGGTTAGAAGAACATGGCTGTTGAGATTGAGAAACCCAGTGTTGGACTGTCAAAAGTTGCGGTTTCTGAAACTCATGGGGAAGATTCTCCTTATTTTGCTGGGTGGAAAGCTTATGATGAGAACCCTTACAATGAATCGAGCAACCCTTCGGGAGTTATTCAGATGGGGCTGGCTGAGAATCAAGTAAGTGTTACCACTTGGCTGAGCGGAAAAGATGGTGCATGCGATCATGTTCTTATTCTTACATGTTCCTCGTACAGGTTTCATTTGATTTGTTGGAGAAATACTTGGAAGAGCATTCTGAAGCATCGAGCTGGGGCGAAGGAGCTCCTGGTTTCAGAGAAAATGCTTTGTTCCAAGATTATCATGGATTAAAATCATTCCGACAGGCTATGGCGAATTTCATGGAGCAGATTAGAGGAGGAAGAGCGAAATTCGATCCTGATAGAATCGTGTTAACTGCCGGTGCAACCGCAGCTAATGAGCTTTTAACTTTCATTTTAGCAGATCCTGGTGATGCTTTGCTGGTTCCAACTCCATACTATCCAGGGTAAGAACATGTTCAGATTGTAACAACTCCATGTTCCGAAATCTGAGCTCCATTTATTTGTGAAGAACCAGTGCTGATTTTAAAAAAAAAATGTTATTTTTTCAGATTCGACAGAGATCTGAGGTGGAGAACCGGTGTGAAAATTGTCCCGATCCATTGCGATAGCTCAAACAATTTCCAAGTTACACCAGAAGCCATGGAAGCTGCATATCGAAGTGCAGAAGCCATGAACATGAAAGTTCGAGGAATACTGATAACAAACCCTTCAAACCCTTTAGGTGTAACAGTCCAAAGATCAGTCCTGGAACAGATTCTCGATTTCGCAACAAACAAAAACATACACCTTGTCTCGGACGAAATCTACTCTGGGTCGACATTCACATCATCCGAGTTCATCAGCATTGCTGAAGTCCTCGAAACTCGCGGCTACAAAGACTCGGAGAGAGTCCACATCGTTTACAGCCTCTCCAAAGATCTCGGCCTTCCGGGATTCCGAGTCGGCACAATATATTCTTACAACGACAAGGTTGTCACCACGGCCAGGCGGATGTCGAGCTTCACTTTGATTTCGTCTCAAACACAACACCTCTTGGCTTGCATGTTGTCCAACAAAGAATTCAGCGAGAACTACATAAAGACGAATCGAGAGAGGTTAACCATTAGATATGATCTGATCATCAAAGGGTTGAAAAATGCCGGCATCGAGTGCTTGAAAGGTAATGCCGGGTTGTTTTGCTGGATGAATCTGAGTCCATTGTTGGAAGAACCCACGACAGAAAGCGAATTGGCTCTTTGGAAGATCATATTGAACGAAGTTAGACTAAACATATCGCCTGGATCTTCCTGCCATTGCTCTGAACCAGGGTGGTTCAGGGTCTGTTTTGCGAACATGAGCGAACAGACACTAGAAGTTGCACTCGAGAGAATACATAAATTCATGGAACAAAGAAGAAGAAACTAAAATTGGTGAAAACATACGTTTATAATATCCATAATTAACCGGTTTTTGGAGCGGGTTTCCAATACCCGTCCGTTTGAAGAAATGGGTTTCGTGTCTTGTATAAAAAGCAAATTAAGATCGATTTTGATATGTTCTTGTTTAGGTGGAAGTGATTATTTCCTACTTGTTTTCTTGCTTATGGTGAAGCAAGTTCCCTTGAAATTCTTCCACTTGTATAATTTGGAAGCACTTTATGATATTTGTATTTATATTTTTTATCATAATAATAATTTATATTTATTAATAATTTTTAAAATAAATAATTAAAATTTCCACGTAAATAATAAAAATCCTGAAAATTTTATAGTTAATTTTATCTCTTATTTTTATATTACATTTGACTTTGGTCATTATTTAATTCAAGCAAGAAATGTCTTGCTGGCGTTGCTTTCTAATCCACAAGTTTCTCGATTTAAATACTAAAAATTACTTAACCAAATTGGATACCAAATACCAACCAATGGAAGTAAGTCAAATCAGAAGGCAATGAAATCATGATTATATGTCACATTCCCATGACATTTTTTAATAATTTTATTAAATAAAAAACATTTATAGTAATTAAATATTAATTCAAACAAAAAGGTATATTACATAGTTTCGACAATTGGATTATACAGAATCCTTCAGGTTCGTATTCAATCAATAAAAAATTATATAAACTAATTATAATTATAATAATTTTTGACTTAAAAGTTAGGTTGACCAGCGTTTAAAATAAAATAAAATTTAAATATTAAAATCAAATTAATTCGAACCAAAATAAAATAAATGTAAGGGTCAAACACTTTCCTTATAGTTCACACTATTCTATTAAGTATAGAACGATTATAATAAAAAAGTTGTAGACTTCATCTCGAAAAATGGAGCAATTCTTTTTAATATTACTATTTTCATTAATTTCTCCAATATTCCCTTTTAATTACCGATAAACATACCGAAATTTTCATTATAAATAAGTGTTACCGAAAATATAATTAGAATATTTTTAATAATTTTTAATTTGATTAAAAAATAAAAAATAACATTATTACATAATTAATATTTATTTACTCCTTTGTTAAGCTAAAGTAACATGCATATTTATGCATATGACGTGACAGCTTCGATTTCATATTTATAGATAAGGGCTGATTCTTTGTCTACGAAGAAAATAGTCATCCTTAATTCCCTATCCTAAATATATAAGCATTTAGAATTTTTAGAAAAAATATTATTTAAAATTTTAATAAATTTTTATTATTAATTTAATTAATTAATCCATCAAATTAATTAAAGTGTTGGTTCAACTGAAAAAAAAAATGGCCTTTAATTCAATTGTCATACTCAACAAAATTTTAACTTAGGAGATATTTTTCTATATTAACGGATAAAACTAAAATTTAAGATTCAAAGATAAAATAAAAATATTTAAAAATAAAAATTATAAATAATTTAATTTTAAAAATTATTATTCATGAATAAAAATCGAAAAAAATAGAGAGTAATTGCCCTCTTATGGTCCACACAACTTTGTCATTGTTAACGGACCATCCGTATTGCTAATCATACCGTTTAGTATGTTATTTTCGTAAATAGTACTGTATTAACTATGAGAAATTATATTATAGGCCTGGTTTACCATTTCAACCGTGGTTCCTAGTCAATGAAAATTATCCGTTCCGTCACTAATCAACTATATAATTAATATAATTTTTATAAATTATATTTTAAAATGACATGTAAATTATGAGTGAAGATTCATTGGTTAAAAAAATGAGTTAGAGATTAATGATAAAATAAATAATTATTATTGGATGAGACCATAACTGACGTAATAGGTCAGATCTATAATATAATTTCTCATTAACTATTATAAACGACCGAAATTTTCGGGAGTGGTTATATCTTACTCTTATAGTGATTAGACGCTAATTATTTTGTTTGTTATGTATATGTATTTATCAAAGTATCCCATCCCACAAATGACGTGTTACGTACATAAATTAAGGATCGGTTTTATGGAGAAATTATATCATGGGTCAGTCCCATCACGTCATCTATGGGACCGATCAATGATAATCATCTACCTTATTATTTTTTAATTTTTAAAATGAAGATTCACTTGGAAAAAAAAATATGACATGGAAAAGTTGATGAAGTGGGTAATTATCATTGGTCGGTCCCATGGACACGTGGTGGGACTGACCCATGATATAATTTTTCGATTTTACGAGATTCAAGAATGTTAATGGCTTAATTACATAAACGAAACTAAAATTTTGGGTTAAAAGATAAAATACAAATATTTAGTATAAATAAATTATTTTTTAATTAAATATAAAATAAAAAACTTTAAAATAAAAATAAAAGACGATTATTCTTTTTTACCTCATATAATTTCGTCTATATCTAACTGATCATCTATGGTATCGTTTTCTAATTTTCCAAAAAACTATATATTATTATACCACTATTAAATATAATGAGCGCATCAATCAACTTATTTCCCATCATAAGTCCTTTCTCAAGGAGGGCACTACAATACCACCGCCTTCGATTACGGTTCTCCGTTTAATTAAAAATAAATAAATATTATTTTTATTTTTTTTGTTTGATGCCCGATAATTTTAGATAGTAATAATTTTTAATTTCGTTCATATCAAAATAAATAAATCATCACAAATATTTTTCAATCATTGTCTTTATTTTTCTCTTTACTATTATCTTCATTTTTTATCCGGGCTCAAATATTTTGACATCAATGTATATTTTAATTTTATTTTTTGATATTAAGGACAATTATACCAATTTTAGTGTTATGTTTTAAAACAATATTTGACTTTAATATTAGTTAAGTGTTCTTTTTAGCTATTTTAATTTTAATTTTTTTTTTACAAAATAATGCATTACTTATCCATATGTTGCCTCACGTGTGAAACATTGTTGGTAACAATTGGACAATATCCTATGTCCAAAATCAAGCAATCGCCAACAGCTGTTGGATCAGGAGCTGTTGAGATCAACCCGCGTGCCCCGCGAGTAGGGATGGCAAAAATATCCGTCCCTGACCCGACTCGGGATACTTTAACTCGAACCGATCGAGTTTTTTTTCTTAAAATTTCAAAGATCGAGACGAGGCGGGATAGGTCTTAAAAATTATTGAGCTGGATCGGGTCAGGTTCGGGTATTTGCTTGAAATTCCGCGCCCCGCCCTGGTATATTTTATATATTTTTATTATATTTATATAAAAAATATCATTATACATAAACACTTTTATGGGTTTTAAGTAATTTTTATACTTTTGAAATTTGTTCTTATAATAAAAAATTATTAGTTATTGTTCAAGTTTTAATATATTCGATTCTGTCAGTTGATGATTCAAGTTTTTTTCCTTTTAAATATGTAATTTAACATACGAATAATTTAAATTTAAAGTTACTTAAAAAAATATAATTTATGATTGTGATGAAGGATTGATCGAATCTAACTTTTATCGTTGACAAAAATTATTTTTTTTTAATTTTCGGGTCGGGTTGGATTAGTATCGAGTTTAAGAAATAATATATCAAGACGGGGCGGGGCGGGTAAATTAATATTTTAACCCGGGTCGGGGTCGGGTTTAGGGGTTACTAAATCGGGACGGGACAACCAAAAACCCGCCCCGCCCCGTTGCCATCCCTACCCGCAAGTCAATCAGTAAATATAATCTATAAATATATAGAGAGGTGTATTTGGTTCGGGTTTAATTTAATTCAGTAAGTTATTTTAATAACTATTGATTTTTAATTTGATTAATTTTGATTTTTGATTTTTTCGTATTAACATTAATTTATAAAAAATTATATTTTATTTTGCAAAAAATAATTTTATTTTATATTAAACATTAAATGATAAAATTTTAAGATGTTTTCATAAATAATTATTAAAATTTTATTTTTAAATAAAATTAAAAATAATATATATAATATTTTAAATATAAAATATACATTTTTACTTTATAAAATTAATTAAAAATTTAAATTCAGTTTAATTTGATTAATCACGTAAACTATGTATCATAAACTATGTATCATAATGCATCATTTTAATTTAATTTGATTTTTAATTTTACAGTTAATTGTATTCGTTTTTAAATATAAATAAATTTATTCAGATATAAAATCAAATTAAAATACTATAATTAGAATGTAAATTAATTTAAAAATTACTTAAATCTACAAAATAAAAATAAAAATGCCATCAACGCATTTCGCAATCATATAAATCATAACCAATCATTCAAATATTGGATAATAATCAATCTTTTGTCTATAAGAATGATTGACAAACTTTATTATTTTCTTTTATATTTTTTATGATAATAATATATTGATTATAATATTACAAGCTGGATTGCATCAATTAATTCATCTGTATAATTAATATTATTTAGATATTTTTAATTTTTTAAGACTATAATCATATTATATTTTAATTACGAATATAATTAAAACCGAATGGAGTCAAACGCAAAAAATAATTTCCAAATAATGTTTTGTTTACTTAAATCAACCTTGTAAATTACAGAAATTAAAATACCCCGAAAGTGATAAGAAATTACCTGAAATTGCAAGTAGCCCTTTCAATTTACATAAACTTAAAACCTAACCTCATTTAAAACCCAAAGGGTCCTCCGATCCCGCAAAACGCTTTATCAGTCTCTCGCTCTTCTTTCTAAGATAAGCGGCGGGAGAAGCAAGACCAGTCAGGCAGTCACCTTACTTGACGTCAACTGATATCACTCTTTGCTCTAATCAAAGGTAAGATTCTATTCTTTTGCGTAGATCTACAGTGTATTTGAGTTTTAAATCTTTCACAATTCTCTTTATATAATCAGATCTCGCGATTCTAGAGCTTGATCGCCATCCATCGTTATGCTGTTGATTTCAATTTTTCATTTCATCTGTTGATAGCTTTTAATGTTTTATTAGGATTTTGTTAGCTGATTTTATGTTATTTCAACTTGCGACTTTCATACAAGTCATTTTTCGGGGAAAACCGTGTTTTTTAAGAACTGATTTTATGTTTTATCTACGGTGCAGATTTTGATGGCGTCAAAACTGCTGCAGTTTCAATCTAAGGCCTCTGAAGCGTCGAAGATTGTAGCCAAGCATGGAACTTCTTACTACAAGCAGTTGTTAGAGCAGAATAAGCAATACATTCAGGAGCCACCTACAATTGAGAAGTGCAACGAGTTGTCTAAACAACTCTTTTACACCCGCCTTGCTAGGTATTTTTAATGGAAGACATTTAAGTTTCTATAATTGATTACAATGTTTCGTTTACTACATGAATGCTCTTTTTTCTTGGTTGCCACGATAAATCACAAATAAGTATCTAAAGTAAACCCATATTTTCATTTAAGTCTAAATTATTTTTTGGTCAATGTAAGTATCTAAAATACAACAGCCTTTTTCGTATTTTTTAATCAATGACACATGTCAACTTTTAGAAACTTATATTGAAAAGATGTATACTTTATGTACCTGGATGAAAAATATAGTAAGTTTAGACACTTTGACCAAAAAATAATTTAGGTACTTAAATGAAAATTGTGGTATACTTCAGATACTATTTGTGATAAAATACTATTTTGGTTACCTTTCCTAGTTAATCAATATCCCTTCATCAGAATTGGTGTCTGAAATTTATGTTAACAATGTTTATGTATTGTGCCTACATTAATCATATAAAAAGAACTTGATTTTTGCCAGCTAAATTGATTGCAAGTTTATGGTATTCTCTTCCACTGGCTAATTTTTTTGAGCAAGGTAGAAAAAAAACGCGAGACATTGACTTATATCACGTGTTCAGACTTCAGATGTAAAAACTTGTGTTTCTAGACCTCCCGAGATTTGATTTGTTAAATAACCAAATGATAAAAGTTTCCTGTTTCTAATATTGACTTGAGTTATAGAAACTGCATTGAAGGAAATATGTATTTCTTAGGCGTGAACCAAGTGAGTGTTTGTTTTTGATATATGTGGCAACATATGAAATATTATATGTAGTTTCAGTTGTGAGAGCGGAAGCATGCAGTTGTAATGTCTTTGGTCATGATTTTATGTTGTCCATATGAAATGAAACTCTTGTGGTATAAGCAGAGATTTGGATATATTAATAGTGTATATTGGCATATTAGATAGATGCTACTTGGTTCATGGCATTAGTAATCCCTTGTCCATGGATATTATTGTTTTGGCAGCCTTTGTGAGAGGAATTTGTCAATATGACTATTTGTATATAATGAAAGGAAGCAAAATTCTTGCTGTTGAAGTTGAAAGACCTTGGATGGCCTTTGGGTGGTTTATTGTTATTAACATAGGAGTAGAATTCATTTTTACTCCATGAAGAACAGAAAAACCATTTTCTGGGGAAATCTTGGGAAAATATATAATTTTGTTACTCTATCAGTATGTTGCTCATGTTTGGGAGTTATCAGTTATCTAGATTCATCTGCAGGACAGGGACTGAATTCCATTATGCAAGCTTTCTCACAACTTACTAGGAAACTATAGGGTTTACAAGAACAAAATAACAAGACGCCGTTTTCTTTAGTGTTCTTGTAATTTTTGTGATTGCTTATGATGTGCTATGAATTTCTGAGCAGAAGAATAAAAGGACAAAACAATGTGGTTTGGTTGCTTATGATTTGCATGTTACAAAGAATCAATGATTGGTTATGCTCCTTATATGTTCTTACTTTGTTTATTTGCAACTTCCTTGTTCTATACTTGTGCCATTAGAAAAAAAATCAGTTATACCCAATGGACGAGATAATACTTGCTACCTCAGAATCACAGAAGCATATCAAAATAACTCTTTTTTTATGCAATTTATGCAGTATCCCTGGTCGTACTGAGTCATTCTGGAAGGAGCTTGATTACGTGAAGAATCTGTGGAAGAACAGGAAAGAACTGAAGGTTGAAGATGCAGGTATTGCAGCTTTGTTTGGAATGGAGTGCTTTGCATGGTTCTGTGCAGGTGAGATAGTGGGAAGGGGTTTTACCTTTACTGGCTACTATGTCTAAGGGTGATATTTTCCAACGGAGGGTATTTCAGGGAATTGGATGTGTATGCCTTACCACTGTTCACGGAATTGGATTGTGGTAAACTCTCAATGCATAAGTTGATAGCCTAATAATTTTTTTAGTTGAAGTGGCTTAGGTTGGTAAGCCATGCTGTTCCACAGAGTTAACTGTACCCAAGATTGATGATAATTGTGCAAGTTACTCTCAAACTTCTCACCATTAATCTTCTATCGTGTTTCTGTCCCTATTATTAGTTAGCCGACTAGTAACAAACTTTTCTATATTGTAGAATTATAGTCTAACCTTGAGTCACTGGACCCAATTAGTTTCAATGGTTTACATTTCCTCTTTCGTAGTACCTTTTAACTCGTTGGTCAGCATCAGTCTATGGTTTGCCAGCAGTGACCCTGATTATTTTTGCTTATCTTTTTTGCATTTATAGACGTGCTAGATTAAGTGTTGTGTACTTAGAATTGGGTCTAATATCAGAATGGATTGATCTAGTTCTTTGATCTCTTTGTGGATGAAATTGCTCTTATTTTTCTGCTACAATATGCTGCCTATTTCCTAAAGTCTGGCGATAGCTCATAGACACCTATTTCTCTCCTTTTTGATGTTTGCGCGTATGAATAAGTTAGAGCCTTTGCGCACCCGATAATTTGCTAACATTCATCAGTATCTGGTAATTGCGTTAGTTTTTTAATTATATTTAGATGGGTTAATTCTTAATATATCTGCGTCTAGCTTAAAACCTTATTTAGGAGAGATTATTAGGTGAACCTTATTCACCACGTTACTCATGGTCCAATCAATTAAGATCGTTGATCTTTAAATAACCACCTAATAATTTTCCACCTACTAAATCCATGTAGGATAGAGGTGATGATTCACTTGTAAACAAATTAAGATTAACGGTCTTGATTAATTGGGATCATAAATGACGTGGTGAATAAGATTTAGTTAATAATTTTTCCTTATTTAGGGGAGATTGAAATCCTTACTGCCGCTTGGCCCATCATATTTTTTAATCTCATTTGCCACACTTAGTTTAACGTTGAAAATGTCAACTAAACTACGAAGTGACTAAAACTTGCTTCAAATCTATACCTCAATTATCAGCCAGATGGACCAGAGTCCTCTCCCATTGCGTGGGATTTGGGAACATGAAGTTGGGAGGGTTGCTTCTGTAATTTCAACATTTCCTTCCGCGGGTTCGCCATGTTCTGTTCAAATAGTGAAAAACACTGTTTGGCGAAGCGATCCAGAGGAGACTCTCCGTTAGGGATGGGCGTAGGTTGGGTCGGATTTTTGACTCATCCGTACTCGACCCGAAAAATCATACCTTCCACTCGTTATCTAACCCGACCCGAGTTTAGGGTGAAAAATCTGACCTGATCCGATCCGATTTTTAAGCTCGATAATCCAACCCAACTCAACCCGAATCATTAAAAAAATTAAAAATTTAAGGATTAAATTGTAAAATTATAAAATTTGAGGATATAATTATAAAAATATTTAATTTTAATAACTTAAATATAAAAAAAATTAATTTTAATAATCTAATTGTATAAAATATATATAAAAAGGGATCATTATTGTAAATATCCTTAAAATATATATGAGAAAATTACACTATTAGTCATGGATCAGGTCGGGTCGGATTTTTTTCACCCTAAACTCGAACCCGACCCGAGATCACCCTGAAAAAAAAAACAGACTCGGTCCGACTCAAATCTAAATTTTTTACCAAAAATTCAGACCTAGTCAAACTGAATCGGATCAAAACCCGTCGAATTCGGATTCCGTGCCCATCCCTACTCTCCACGAAAAATATGATAACCAGGCGCATTTCGTACGAAGAATCAGTTATTGGAATGCTTCCCTGTGCTATTATTCTGGCTTGGACACGTTTGGTAGCGATATGTCTCGGTATTTTATAATATGGAGTATATGATATATATTTTATTTTTATTTATTTGACATACATATAACATATACCAGACAGAATTAAGGGTTTGATAAAAACTTAAAAATTAATTTATTATTTATTAAAATTTTGAGTTATTTAAATCTCATTATAAAATTAAAATTTTATTTATTCTTTAGATAACTGTTGTGTTATATATTCAAGAATCAATCAATACAACTAACAATTATAACTATAGTAGTTTCATATAAACATGTTTAATTACATAACAAACTCCAACTAACAATTAAAAAAGAAAAAAAATATTTTTGGGATAACCATTCAATCTTATATTTATCATTTTTTAAATTCAGAAAATAATACTTCAACAAAGTCGAGGATTTTTTTTCATACTATAAAACTACAAGATTATAGTTTTAAACATAATACTTCAACCTTGGAAAAGAGATTAACGTGCTTAAAGTCGAATGATCAAAACAGTAATATCGAAAATATTAATGACAAGAATAATATTTTTCTAAAATAATTGACTAAAATAAAATAAGCCTTAAACATAAGTGACTTTCGATAAAATTAACCCTTTTTAAATCAATAGTGATACATTGCGTGAAAATGAAGCCAGCTTATAAGACTCTGTCACGGTCACCTCGCCTAGTTTCAAATAATACTTAAATATTATACAAACCTATTGAAATCTAATATAATTTTTAAAAATAACTTAAAAATAATTATAAGGTAATATTTATTTATATATTTTCTAAATTTTTAATAATAATTATTATATAAATAGTTTAAATATATATTTTAAACATCAACTATTTTTTTATTTTGTTAAAAAAGAATTATTAGCGTGTAGATTCATACAACACAATCCTAACAAGAAGAGAGATCTAGAATATCTTGGGGGTGTTTTGGTAAATAGCATTCTAATAGTGTTCAATCCGTCGTTGATTCAATGTGGCCTCTCTCTTAATCAAATGCCAGCTTTTCTTACACTATTCCCAGATTTTTAATGTTCTTAATTCTTGTATCTTTCCTTCTTCACCGCTAAGATCCCAGTTCCCGTTAACGACCAATCCAAGATATGCTTCACCGAAGCTTCAAGCCAGCCAAATGGTAAAATTCTTCTCTTAATTGTAACTGTTTTCTTAATTGAATTGTTTTTTGTATGAATCGAAGTGGAAGTTTGATCGTATTTTGATTATGCAGCAAGACAGCTTTAAAGCTTGCGATACCACGAATAAAGCTAATGAAGAACAAGAGAGAAGCACAGGTTCAGCACCTGAAGAGGGAATTAGCCCAATTACTGGAGTCAGGACAAGATCAAAAGGCCAGAATTCGGGTATTAATGTTTGTTCCAAGTTTCTCAATCATGATTTTGTTGTTAATTCTGATGGTAGTAATTAATTTATTTTAAAATTTTCAGGTGGAGCATGTGGTTAGAGAAGAGAAGACTGTGGCAGCGTATAATCTTCTCGAGATATACTGTGAACTGATTGTGGCACGCATGCCGATCATCGAATCACAAAAGTGTGTAGATTTACTTTCTTTACTATTCATTATCGCCTTTTTATGGAATTAGGGTAACTTTAAGTCTTTTCTGAGTTTGCTATGGTTTGAACAAGTAGAGGAAAAGAGATCTTCATTGTTAAACCAGTTAGAATTGGTCAAGTTCTCTTGATATCTGGGGAACTCTGGGGATAGTTTGTTACTTCAACTTCCGTTTTTCTTGAATTATTTGTGTTCAACACTCGTTTCAAATGCATATACTTATGAAAAATTTGAACATGCATGTATCTGAATTTTTAGTAGATTGACAACTTCTGGTAGAAGTTGGAGTGCTTGGTTATTTCATTGGCTTTGAATGGCTGAATAAAAATAAACGTATTATGGTTAGTTTATGGAGATGAAGATTTTATTATTGCTTTTGGTCTTTCTGCCAAAAATAAATTTGTTAGTTGCTATTTTTGTTTATAACCCGAGTTGTGTTTTCACTGACCTGTTTTGTGCAGAAACTGCCCAATCGATTTGAAGGAAGCAATATCAAGTGTCGTATTTGCGTCTGCAAGGTGTGAAGAAATACCAGAACTCAAGGATGTCTCCAAACATTTTACGGCAAAATATGGAAAGGATTTTACTTCTTCCGCACTTGAGCTGCGTCCTAATTGTGGTGTTGGTCGCATGGTGAGTTTGTATGGAACATCTACTTGTGAATAAAAAGTAGTTGATATGTACTCAAACTTTCATGGTAGTATTATCTACCATTACAAGAATTATATAGCCCTAACATAATGTTTTTGTTTCCTTTAGTTGGTTGAGAAACTCTCTGCTAATGCACCTGATGGTCCGACCAAACTCAAAATTTTGACAGCAATTGCTGAGGAACATAAGATCGATTGGAACCCTGAATCATTTGGAGCTAAAGAATCAAAGATTTATGATGACACGCTGGTAAGACTAGTGTAGGGTAAAACAAGTTTTTTGTTATATAAACATACTTTGGAGTTGGTACCATCCATAGAGAATATTCAATTATGAAGTGGTTAATTGAATTGCTCAATAGCTAAAGCTCTCTCCGTATGAATTTGCTTCTGCAGCATGAACCAAAAACTTCTATGGGGGATAGCGAAATTTCAGCCGATCCTCCAATTATCCAAGCTTCACCAAGTCATGAGCAGAGACCTCCAGGTGTTCAACTTCCCAATAATGATACGGAGCTGCCTCATGTTCAATATTCAAAACACGTTGGAAAAAGTGATGTACCAACAAGTTTCCATGAGCACAACTCAAGATCTTCTTTTCATCCTAATAATTTTGATTATTCAAATACCGGTAGGAATAATTCGATGTCCTTTGGATCTTATCCACCAAATTCAAAACCTCATGGTATGTTTTATTAGATTTGAACTTGCTGTTGATCTTTTTTCGGGTATTTTTTAAGCATTCGTTGTATTTTTACTTGTTAGTAAATATTTGGGTACCTTGTTTTTCAGGAACTGAAAATCAAGGGATGGAATCTAGGAATTCATATTCTGGGCATGAGAGACCTTCCCCTTTACCTAGGAAACATTGGGAAATGGAATTTAAAGATGCTACTGCTGCTGCTCAGGCAGCTGCAGAATCTGCAGAGCGCGCAAGTATGGCCGCCCGAGCTGCTGCTGAACTTTCAAGCCGAGGAAATATCTCCCAGCAGTATCCAATGGAGTCGCACATACCATCTTCCCATGGCATGAAAGATGAGGAACTACAAAAGTATACTGGCTCATCATCTCAAAATGAACATCATGCCAGACAACCGGTTAATAATCCCCGTCATGCAAGGAATTCTGAGGATTATGAGCAAACTAACAGACATGAACAACATAACGAGGAAGGAGAGCCTGAAAATGTTTATAGTGATGTTGCAAGGAGCGGTGATAAATCCACTCACAGTTCCTTTAAGTCGACTGCAGTATCCTTCAATGAAAAAGAATCAGTGAATAATGGGTTGCAATTTGTGAATGAACTGCATGATATTAAGAATCCTCAGAATCTTGATCATCATGAAGTCGGGGTCAGGGAACAGTCGAGCTATTCCCCTTCTCATTCTCATTCAAACACTTTTACTGATGACCATGATGTTGTCTCTAATTTGAATTGGCAGCAATCAGAAAATGATAATAGGGAGTCGGGTGAAAGGAGGATGCAATTTGAGAATGAACTGAATGATGCAAAGAATTCTTATGATGACCATGATGTTGTATCAAATTTAAACCGTCAGAAGTCCGGAAATGATTCTGGTGAGGATTTATTTCTTCTCAATGATGAAGGAAGCTATCCAAGAAGCACGAAAGAAACAGCAGATTCTTTTGACAATGCTTCGGCAGTTTTCGATGATTATGGATCTGATACTTATGAAGATAATTTTGGTTTGGAGGAAGAGCATAAAGTACATGAATACAACATGAACTTTCCTTCTCCAGGTCAAAGATTACCTACTCATCCATTTACAACTACAAATTCTCGGAGTGTTGAGCAGAACATCATTTCACCCGAAAAGTCTATTTCAAAATTACATATTTTCTCAGAGGAGCGGCCTATTCATGCCTTCTTCGAAAGTTCAACTAGCTCTGCAGTTCCTTCTAATGTGGATGACTTGCCTGCAAATTTTGACGATTATGGCCCTAGTTCAGAAAGTGAAGAAGAGGTAGACAAATCTAAGCTTGTCAGAAGTAGCAATCCTAGTATATATAGCGGTAAACAAAATATGGATTCCTACAAGGATGAAAACAATAGTTTCACTCCTCAGTTGGCTGAAGGCATTGAAGATGCTGAACATTCGAATGAGTCTAGTCTGGAAGAAAGTAAGGAATTGAAATTTGGAAACTTGAAGGGTGGCCTTCGAAATAAGGGTTATAGGCATCCACCATATTCAAAAGTTCCACGGGACAATGTGTTTTCCTCTGGAGAAGCAGCCATTGATACATCAACTAGAATTAAGCAATCATCCTCTTCCACAGCAGTGGAAGCTTCGGTTAATTCTGGATCTTACAGTCAAGAGCGATACAGTAGGAAAGGGAATGATGAAGTGAGTAGAAAACTCGGGATGAGAGAATCGGTTCAGATTGACTCTAGTGATGATGGTCCTGAGAATGAACCAGAAAAGACTTCTAGTAGGATTGAAGGCCACTCCAACAAAACTCCAAGTTTTGAAGAAAATAAAAAATCTACCTTAAGGGCCCCTGTTCCTTATTTTGATTCTGGAAATAGTGATTCTGATGAAGATCTTCCTAAATCAAGTTTAAAGGCCCATTCAAAAACTATTTTATCTCGAAGGACAAAGACCTCTCTTTCAAATTCACGGAGAAGTTCCAATAACAGAACTACAGTTTCCTCTGAGCTAGCAGTAGCATCTGACCATGGCAAGGAGAAGAATTTTACCTCAAGGAGTACAGATGCTGATGAAGCTATTCCGAAGAGACAGCCTCAGCAGAAGAACTCAGATCACCAGGAAAGTTCTCAGCATTCTCAGTTGGCACCTCAACCAACTTCAAGGCTGGTTTCAGAGGCCAAAGGCTCTTCAGTTGGTGGAGCTCCGAAGTCATCAGAAAAGGAGCGACAGTCTGCTCCTGTCTGGAGGAGTACAGCATCAGGTGGTGCCAAAAGTTCGAAGGCTAAAGCTTCAGTTCCTGAGGATTCAGATCACCAGGAAACTTCTCAGCATTCTCGGTTGCCAGTTTCAGAGGCCAAAGGCTCTTCAGTTGGTGGAACTTCAATGTCATCAGAAAAGGCACAGTCTACTCCTGTCTGGAAGAGTACAACATCAGGTGGTCCCAAAAGTTCGAACACTAAAACTTCAGTCGGGGAGGTATCATCCAAGGAGAGTGCTACTCATGTTCATCCAAAGCTTCCTGATTATGATACACTGACCACACACTTGAATTCTCTCCGACGGAATCGGTAATGTATAGGTACTTCATACATTCTGATATGCTTTTTATAGGGATGTTTATTACCAACTAGAGTTGAAATATTATTTGTTTATTATTTGATGTGCTTTCATAAGCTACTTTGAATTGAAACTTGATGTAATGCAATAAAAACAGTTCCTTTGGGACTAGAGAATTAAGAGCACAATAAGCTGAGTCGTGTTGTTCGAGTATTTTTGGCCATATATTAGCCTGCAACATCTTCATTTCTAGTGAAACATATATGTTAACTAGATTCAGTCCAATATGTTCTCTATCATTTTGTAGCCATGAGTTATCTGTACCTTTACCACAGGAGCAAACAATGTGAAATTCTAAAACTGAAATACCAACACTGGGGAAGCAAGTAATTTTATACTTTGCTTTTGTAGTTCAATTACAACGAAAATCAAAACAAATCAACTTATTAAACGGAAAATGCTACATTCTACTTGTACTGTCTTAAATCATACCAAGTTTAGATAGATATTGATTTAAAGTTTCACATCAGAAAATGATCAGACAGATAAACAAGTCTAATGAAAATAACCCAGAACCTGCCCACCTACATTCCTTCTAATGGCTTCTTCATGATCCAAAACACCATCTGGAGTAGAAATCACGACATAACCCCACTGCATGTCACAATAAACAAGGTGAGTATCAAACTAGAAGAGGCTACCCTTCCACGACACGAAGATTCTACTGACATAGCTGGTATGTTTGCATTCTCTATACCGAGCAGACACACAAAGATTTTTAACAAACCTGACGTGTTGGAAGTTTAAGTGTTTTGTATTTTTCGATATCCTTCGCTTTGATGTCCTGCCTGTAAGTGAGTGCCCGACAATCATTCACCCTACCTTGCAGTTCAACTGTTATCCTCCCCACTCTATGTGGATCATGAACCTCGAAATTCTTAATGTATCCTTTTAAAACGGAAATTACAAAGAATTCAAAGACCCAATAAGAAGAAATAGATTCAGAAGTAACAATTGGTACTTAGTTCATAAGATTATGACTGCAATAATGCAACAAAAAGCACATGATGCCTAATGTTTTTCCAAAGCTTTAAAATAAGAAGCTAAACTTGAGATGAAAAAAAAGGAACAAACTTTGGATAATTCTTTTTACACCATATTGATATAACAAGCTTGGATACAGGTAATCAATCTCAACACTCGTGTTTCAAGCAAAAGTGACAATAAACCAGAACAGCAAAGGATTAACATTCACAACCATAAGAATTCATCAACACAACAAAACCAAATTAGCAAATATGTATTCAGATTTCAAGAAGCAGTGAGCTACTTTTTCAAACTGTAGCTGGGTTCACTTCAACCTAACCAATTCTTGAGATTAAGCAACAAAGAGTTAAATTAAAGCACAAACCCATGCTTATTGACCTAAATGATAAAAATCCATAATAAAAAAGCGATGTTTAAAAGAATTGAAAACAGAAAAAAAAAAAAAAAAAAGGAGGGGGAGGAGAAGATCTCACCTCGATATTTCATGATATTAAGAAAGGAAGATATGACGGTGGAGATTGGTTTCAGTTCCACCGTCGCTTTGCCTCTCTTCTCCGCATTCACTATTGACCTCAACGCATCGTTCAGTATCCTCCTTCCCATCTTTCTCTCTCGCGAACCAGTTCCAGAGCTGAACGGCTAAACCCTCAATTTGATGGCCTAGGCTAAACCTCGATTCGACTAACGGAAATGCTGTGTCGTTTTAATCACTTATTATATTCACTCGAATCAGCAGATAAAAAATAATAAAATAAAAAACTGTAAAATCAAAAAAAGGAATATATCGGGGCGTTCCGAGAATCGAACTCGGGACCTCTCGCACCCAAAGCGAGAATCATACCACTAGACCAAACGCCCGATGACGAAATCAGCATGGATTCAGCTTTTTGTTTACTTATCTACCATCTATTGATTCTCTCTTATTTAATTATGTCTAATTTTTCAAATTGGTTCTCTGGTCAAATTGCTCTCCGTATCAATTCGTATGTTATTTTATATTTTCCATTCATTTATTTTGAAACTCCCTAAACACAGATATTATAAGATAGAATCGAAAGCTTATCAAAAGTAGAAAGATTATAGATAATTTTTTAATATTTTAAAAATAAATGAAATCAAGTTACGTAGAATTTTACGGTTATGAAGGTTTCGGAACACATTAGGCATAAGAAAAAAATTTTTTTTAGGATGGCGTGGTATAGGAAAAGTTAACAATTCCAAGGCATTCACTTATAATTTGGTAAGTTGTATTGGATCGATTGCCTACTAGGGAGCGAATGATGAAATGGGGATGCCAATTAGATTCGACTTGTATCCTTTGTGAGGCCGATGTAGAAATTCGAGATCATTTATTTGGGGATTGTGATTTTTTATGGGAACAAATGCCCTTGGCCCGATCTGTTTGCATGGATAAGTAGAGAAGGTAAGGGAAAGACATTACGCGCTACTATTCTCAGAGTGGCTTGGGGTGGATTAAATTATTACATCTGGCAAGAAAGAAATGGGAAAATTCATGGAAGACAATCTCGTAGGACTGCTGCTATCTTTGCAATTATTCAAAATGACGTTCGTTTGCGTTTATTGGATTGTAAAAATCTTAGTCTGAATATTATATTAACTTGTAAATGGAATTTAAGTTAGATATCATTTGTATAGGAGGTTCTTGTACATGAAGTTTATATGAGGTTCTTGGATGAATAAAAATTCATTTATCAAAAAAAAAAAATTACACATATACTTTTTTTTAATATCTGAGATTATAATTCTTCTAATACTTCAATAATCTTTAACATATAATAATTATTATTTTCATGATTGAGATTAAAAAAATTATTAAACATTGACTTAATATTATGTTCTCATGCACCCCAATCAAATATTTTTTTATCTTGACTTTAATCTCTATATTACTTTGTTTCAAAATTATATTCCCTTTGTCTCAAAAATAGTGTCGTTTATTGATTTTTTTGGGTTAATTTTTTTGATCTTTGACTAATGATTATTTAAAATTTATTATTGATAAAAATATAAAAAAATATATTTTAGAAACTTCTAATTGAGTATATTTCAAATATATATTGGATAAAATCTAATTATTTAAAATATTTAATATAATGATAATTAAAGTTTAAAAATTTTGACTAACAAAAAGTTAATAAAAGACATTACTTATGAGACGTAGAGAGTATATTGGTTTAAAATATAATCAATTTTTCTAATATAATTTCCTCTATTTTTTAGAACAATTATCCCACTACTTTTTTTTTATAATTTTTTTCCATACTTAAATTAACCAAACAATAATATTTATGTAATTCTTTATCTCTCTTCTTTCTGTTGAATCTGTTAAAATCCCCCGCCGCCCCCTCATTCCTCCAGAAAACCTATAGATCTTTTAACAGGTGAGAACTTTGGGTGATACTAGAAAAAGCCGGCCTTAAAAAAATCTAAAAAACGATTTTACTGTTTTTCTTATAAAAGTTGTAAGAAATTCGGTACACACTTTTCGGTATATACCGAAATTTTTATAACTTTTGTAAGAAAAACGGTATATACCGAATTTCTTACAAAAACTGTAAGAATTTCAGTTATAAACCGATTTTCTTACAAAAAGTATAAAGATTTTGGTATATACCGTTTTTCTTACAAAAATTGTAAGAATTTCGGTATATACCGAAAAATGTGTACCGAATTTCTTACAACTTTTGTAAGAGAAACAGTACGGCCTTTTTTAGGCTTTTTAAGGCCGACTTTTTTTAAAATTTCTCGAGAACTTTTCTTTGAAATATTTTCCGACGTTTTCTTGGCGCTTATTTCTAATCGAATGAATTTTTTTCTTTCTGTTTTCAACGTATTGATTATTTTTCTGTTGATCCGATCACATTGACGGTTGTTGCTAAGGAGAAGATCGAGGGTTTAATCGCGGGGAATTAACCATGTTTCACCGGCTTTTAGGAAAAACTAAACAGGAACCAAATGTTCTAACCTCGCTAGACAAATTACATGAGGTAGGTTATTGTTTATGTTTTTGGATTGACTATTCAGTTTTTTACATCGGATTTATTTTGCATTGTGCGAATTCTGGAATTTGGAAATTGCCTGTTGTGCTATGTCTTGAACTGGATGAATATGAATGCTGGGATTTAGATATCATTTGTTATATAAATTGTGATAGATTTAGGTTACATTATGTAACCGTATATTCGAATATGAAACATGAATTTCATGCATCCAACAAATCCAACGATTGAAGAGACATGTAAAGATACACTATGAAGAGACAAATGATTTTTATCCGACGATTGAACCTACAGTTCCAAAGGCGGCGAGGGATTTCATAATTAGTAACTTAAATAATTTTCAAGACAATTGAAACATGATTTTCAAAATAAGAATTCAATTCATGTGTTACTAGAAAAATACAATTTATGCTTGTATAAGTCTGTTTTATTTTCTATTTTCAAATCAAAAGACACCTCGGACACTCTACTATTTTATTCTGCTCGCCTAATGCCATGCCTTTCCAAATCATGACACAACATTATTAAACATTGTGGTCATAAATGGACACTAACCTCAACTGAAACAAGGACCCTCTTCGCTATAAATTTCATTTTCCAACAATTCGGTTGCTTCTTCTTCGTTGCCTTGGTCTCCAATGGAAACTTTGGAGTTCCAAAAGGTTGGTTGATTTGTTGAAGACAGAAGCCTTGCCCACATCCTATCCGTAGTCACAACCTTGTTTTGTTTCTCAGTAATTCGCTGCAGAAAAGAATATTAGATTAACCATGCAAATAAATATATAAGTTTTTCAAGTAAACATGATCTGTTGCACTCACATTGAATGGTATGTATGTTTGCCTTCCATTGACAAGACCGCTTATAAAACCGGTGTATCCGGCCATCGCTCCATGAACGGCGCTTTGAGCAAGAAGTGTGCAGTAAACATTATCTGATGCATTGCTCGGAACAGCACGAATCATGTATGTAGGATCTGCCAGAAAACAAAGCACAATGCTCAACAACTTCTCCCATTAACTCATAAACACCTCTGGTTACTTAACAGTGAATAGTTATTCCACTAACCTATATATTTGAGGTTTATGGGCATCTTCCTTTATTTTGAAAAGTATTCCTGAAAATGACAGGTACCTTGAATGTTCATCAAAAGTTCATAACATACATCAAAACAAGTCGATTAGTTGTTCCTAGAGTTGAATCTATATGACAAACCTTGATCCTCTGGGATATCCATAACCCAACATCCTTGAGAAGCTTGTTTCCTGAGGCATCTTTCTGTGTCGTGGATTGCATGCTCTCAGACAGTAGCTCCTGTCCGGCACCCTCTGCAATCACGATAACCATATGGCCATTTTCTTTAAGCCGATTTTCAATATACTCGAAAAGTCCTCCAGGTCCTTCAAGATAAAAGGGTGACTCTGGTATCAAGCAACAATCCACATCTCGGCTAGCAAGAGTTGCATACATTGCAATAAAACCTGCCATATGTCGGAGTTGATTGCATTAAGAGAGGAAAAGAAAACATGCACCATCTCTTGATAATGTTACAAAACCCCTACATGTCAAAGAAAGACCGGAAGAGAAACTTACCACTAAAACGACCCATCAATTTCACAAGACCGATACCGTTATCGGTACTTTCGGCTTCAACATGAGCAGCATTAATGGCACGTTGAGCCTCTTCGACAGCAGTGTCAAAGCCAAAGGACCTATCAATGACCTGTCATGTAGAAAATTGAACAAAGTTTCAAGTAAACAACTAATAATAGGTTGCAATTCCTAACAGAATTATGGCACAACAACATTATATGAAGACCAAACTAAGAGGATTACCGGAATGTCATTGTCAATGGTCTTGGGAATTCCAACAACTGAAACTTTGAGACCACGTCTCCTAATTTCCTACAAAAAGCAACACATTTTTTTAATATGCACATATTCACGTAACAAATGAGTCTGGGTATATTCTGTCAAAGAAATCACCTCAAATATAACTGATGCACCTTTCTGAGTTCCATCTCCTCCTATAATGTAAACCTGAGTTACCATAAACAATCATGTATGTTGGATTGTTTTCAACTAATTTGAAACAATCAAAAACATCATAGACTTTTGTACAGACCTGATTAATGCCACGATCTTGAATGTTGTCAACATTCCTGGTATCTTGTCCACCTCGTGACGTCCCGAGGATCGTTCCACCACGTTTGTGGATATCATTAACAACCTTGGGATCCAAGTGCACAATATTTTTAGCATAAAATCCCATGTATCCTCCCTACAAAAGCATTGAACTCATTAACTAAATGAGTGCTATGCACCAACTTATCAAGTGATGTAAATATACATTTTGCACTTTGCAACAAAATATAGGTAAAGACGATTACTTACATCTATCCCTTCAACTTTCTTAACACCATACATGTGGTACAAGCCACATACTATCTCTCTGATTACAGTGTTGAGTCCGGGACAAAGTCCGCCGCAAGTCACAATACAGGCATAGACTTCATCAGAGTCAAAATACACCTATCAAACATTCAACACATCATTGTAAAATATAATCCGGAGTTTCTTTGTTCATAATCTTATACATAAAAGAAAAATAAAACATTAAACAACGTACCTTTTGACGTGGTCCGGCTCGTCGAAAATGTATTCCTCTAGGAGTATCCTTTTGAACAACAACCTATAAACAGAAAATAGAATTTAAACTAAAAATAAACAAAGCCTAAGACATAAGACATACAAGTTTTATATTATACGACGAGAGCTTACCTTTTGAGGAACGGTGTCATCTTTATGGACAAAATATTGCCTAATGAAGCATGGAAATATATCCAATTAGTACCAATTTAACAAAATTACCATAATTGACACCTAACAAATAAAACTTGTATAAAAGAGCAGTAAAACCAGACTTACTTAACAACAGAGTATGCCGGATGGTCTTGCAACGGATTGGAACGACACTGTCGTATGAAAAATGTAAAATAAAATTTAAAAACTGTTTTATTTATTTATTATTTCTTACGTAATAAATATTAAATTTGATTTCTGTGATTGGTTGCCGACAAAAAGACATGGAAAAATCAGTTGTCAAAAGACAAATTTTCTTCCAATAGAAAATCGACGACCAAAGCTTACAATCTTACAGTAAAAAACAGAGATACGTAGAAGGAAGAATAAAACAAAACTTACAGTAAGACCGAGAATATAATCCGACAAATGAGGAACATCTTGGAGAACATAGCCGCCAGGACCGGCAACAATCTTAGGCATTGAAATCTCAGACGAAGTAACTGAGTTAGACGAATCCATGACTCTCTGTCTCGAACAACCGGGATTCCTTCTCGAACAGCAACCGCGAGGGTAATAACGATAACCGTTACCGAAAGTAACTGTATTGAACTTTGTCAAAGCGGGGTTTATTCTCCTTGTGATAACAATAAAAATATTGTTCTTTTGTTATTATAAATCAAAAGAAACGGGAAAGACGATGGAGCGATATTGAAACCCTTTCAATGGAACAAGAAGATGAGTTTTTTGACGGAGAAAAAACTTTATTTATCGTGAAATTCTGCTGAATAAGTATGAGTTCTGGATGAGCTTTCTTTACTTAAGAAATTGGGTTTATATAGGAGGGGGAGGAGGACCAGAAGTGTTGTTAGAATTGGGTTTAATTTAGGATTTGTGGTTTAGATAGTTTATATTGAATTATATCACTAAATTTATTAAGTGTAATTTATTATTATTTTAATTAAGATTTTATACTTTTGTTAGAATTGGGTTTAATTTAGGATTTGTGGTTTAGATAGATTTGTAAAATTACTATTGTGGATTCATTTCCTTTTATATACTTTTTTTTAATTAATTATTCGTTTATTTATACTTTTTAAATGATATTTTAGGCTAGGTCAAAATAAGTATTTGTTACACTGTATTAATTTAGTCCTATTATAGAGATTGATTTAAATATTAGTTTAAATTAGGGATGAGTCTACAACAAGCGTCGAACACCGCTGGACATTGTTAATGTTGCACACCGTTGAACATTATTAAATTAATTTGTAAAAAATTAAAATCTAAAGAACTAATCATACAATTATTAAGTATATGTTGAGTTTATCACTCTTTTATTAATTACATATTGAGTCCTTGATATTTAAAATTTTTATTAATTAATTTAATAGTGTTCAACAATGTTTAACATTAGTGGTGTTCAGCAGTGTTCGATGCCCGTTGTAGAATTTTCCTTAAAGTAGTCCTATTATAGAGATTGATTTAAATTAGTATATTATTATATTAAATAGATCAATCTAATCTCTATACTAATAAAAAAATATTATTATTTTTCTGGAAGGACCCATTAATATAAAATATAATACACATATACACTTGAAATATGTGGAGTGTCACTTTCCAAACCCAAAATAAAGTTTAAGAGATAACTTTATATTTTTTATCTTTTCATTCGTTAAGATATAACCATTTCTAGTTTTTATAACTATATAATATATACTATATATTTTTTATTTTTATTTGACTTATCTAAATAGTTTATTCAATTATTTTTAGATGGTCACTAAAAAATATTTCAATGGGTAAAAAATAATTCGTACATTAATTATGTTTTTTTATCTTATTTTAAAAAATAAATTTAAAGTTTAAGATTTAAAATTAAATTTATAGTTAAAATTTAAAAATTAAGAATAACGTATATGTTTTAGACCGTAGAATTTAAGATGTGAAATTCATAATTAAGGTTTAAAAATAATTTTTATGTTTTCTAATATCTATCCGAAGTGCTTCCATGGGAAGATTAAATTATTTCCATATATGTATATATAATATACTAATATGAATGATAATATTTAGTATATGATTTTGAATGTGTGTACTAAGAAAGGGTGAATGATGGTCCATCCACTAGACTGCTCATTTGCTTTGTATATCAAGCAACCCCATAATTCTTTTCTCCTCCTTGCATCTCTTTTTCTGCAACATTCATAGCAAAAGAATCTTGATCAGCAACACTTCTTTTCGAAACCAATGTGAGTTCTTATCATTTTTATTTGTTTCATTTTTCTTTCCACAATCTCTCCATCTTTCTCTCCTACTCAGAAAAAGAAACTTACCCCTTCTCACATCTGTTATAAACAGAACAAAAACTACAAAAGATAAACAGTAAAAACTTTTCCACGGATATCGTATTCAACTGCTCATAACTCAAAGTTATTCTACTGTCTCGTTCGAAATGATTTTAGTATTTTTCTGCTTATCTTATAGCTTGGAGTATTTTTCTCAGTTCATAACTTTATATAAACCATTCAGAAACTATTCCAATATATTTCATTTCAAAATTATCTAAGCTTAAACCCCTATATATCAAATAAGGTTTAGGGTTTTTTATGGAAGCAAAAAAAATTATATATTTAAGTATAATACAAATAGGGTTGCCATGCTTTTAAATGTGTGGCTCAGTTGTGAATGTCGTTTCTTCTTTTTTACTTTAGCAGTCAAGCCTTCTAAACTTTAGAGAAGAAAGAAAAAAAAGAGAGAAAGAAAATGCAGACAACATTACTATTAGTATTTTTCTTATACATATATATATATAATGGGTAACAATTATCTACCTCTTTATCATGTCTTCTATTGAAAAATTCTAAAAAATTAAATTTTAACCATAACCCTTACTTTCTATACGCTAAATATTATACCCTAAAAATACATCATACTCCTAATTTTCTAAACCCTAACTTTGAAACTAAACCCTTACCCTAAACCTCTAATTTAAAAAGGAGACATGAATAAAGACATCGAAAAGATATAGATAATTTGCACTCTTATGTAATATATTCCTTTTGCTACATTTTCTTTGTTTCTCTCTCTTAAACCTTGCAAAGGTTTTAAAGCTAGCGTGTTAAGTTTACGAAGGCAGTCTCTTTTTTCCACTTGGAGGCTTCAGTTAAAGTAAAGCAAAGTGAGAAATTTTTGGTGATTTCTATATGGTTAAAGAAGGTTTATATCTTAATCCAGTTGTCACTGTTATATTTTCCTCTTCTATTCTCTCTCTCAGTACTCCTTCAGTTTCTTGTTAGTCCTGGCACTTCTTCCTTTTCTTCTTTTGTATATATATGACATATGTATTCTTTCTCCTCTTATTTGCTGAGTTCATTTGGAGGTTTTGATATGTTCTTTTGCTTCTTTCTTCTTTTTGATGCGTTCTTTTACTATGGATAAAATAAGATCTAAAAGTTAATGAAATTTACATATTAGCTGATATATTTATCAAACTCATCAGTTTGTCTTTTGTTAAGGGATATCATATCTAAAACGGGCTTACAGTTTCTTGTTATATAGAGAAGCCAACTGGGATATAAGTAGTCGGTTGCTATACAAGGTTGATTATTTCATATAAGATTTTAAGAGTTTGAGGGAACGAATATAGCATTCGCCGGTGCCGACGAAAAAGGGAAGATATCATATCATAAACAATGAATAAGAGTAATCTGAGCTCCATCAGCAGCTCCGATCTCATCGATGCAAAGCTCGAAGAACTCCAGTTGTGTGGATCCAAGCACTGTCCCGGTTGCGGACACAAGCTTGAAGGAAAACCGGTAATATTCTTGGCTTCAACAGCAAGAATCAAGGCAAAATACGAGAAATATACTTGTATTCTAATCAAGGGTTGTTTAGCAAAAACTAAACTATATTCGAACAATATAAGATTAAAGCTTTCTTCTTTTTTCTGTATATTGTGTTTATTCTTCCCTCTTTTGCTTTAATTCAAACTGAATAATGAAAAGAAAATATTGCAGGACTGGTTAGGTCTACCGGCAGGAGTGAAATTTGATCCGACAGACCAAGAACTGATAGAACACCTGGAAGCAAAAGTGGAAGCCAAAGACATGAAGCCTCACCCTTTGATTGATGAGTTCATCCCAACAATTGAAGGAGAAGATGGGATTTGTTACACCCACCCAGAGAAACTCTCTGGTTGTCTTAAAATCCTGAGTTCATCCCTTTATTCAATGCTATTAATTAGGTCTTACTTTATTGTCAACCTACATGAATTCTGGTTTGTTGCACCTAAGTCAACCTAACTTTGATTTTTTGGCCATTGTTTTATATATATTTCTTGCAGGTGTGACCAGAGATGGGTTAAGCAGGCATTTCTTCCATAGACCGTCAAAAGCTTACACAACCGGGACAAGAAAAAGAAGGAAAATTCAAACCGAATGCGATTTGCAAGGTGGAGAAACGAGGTGGCATAAAACCGGCAAGACAAGGCCTGTCATGGTGAGTGGCGAACAAAAAGGGTGCAAGAAAAATACTGGTTCTCTACACTAATTTCGGGAAGAACCGGAAACCCGAAAAGACTAACTGGATCATGCACCAATATCATTTGGGTCAACACGAGGAAGAGAAGGAAGGAGAGCTTGTGGTGTCGAAGATATTTTATCAGACACAACCGAGGCAGTGCAACTGGTCTGATCGAACTGCTGCTGAAGTTGCAGTTGAAGGAACAAACGGCGGCGGCGGCGGCCCTAATAGCCGACGAGATAACGGCGTTCGCAATTATTCTTCAAAGAAACAATTAATCCCTCTTAGAGAGGAAGTGTCTGGTGCCGGGATTGCCGCCGCCGTCGCTTTATCAGGTCTCGCCGGTGCCATGGATACCCAACACTTAAAACATGATCATCTTCTCAGCTTCTCCCCGTTTAGTAAAAGCTTCGAGGAGGTACATTTTCGTTCTTTTATATCCAACGTCAATCAACTGCCTAACCATATTGAAACCGAAGCATAAAATGACATTCACGTTTTTACCTTGAAAATTTGATGAATAAATCCAATATTTTCAAGAAAAAAGAGTCAAATTTGAACATAAAAGAAGTAAAAGGAATTAAAGCAATGGAATCTGTTTAGTGTTTGAAAATGGACTAGGCAGCGAACTGTTTCATGGTGTGGCCGGGTTTGTCCATTGCAGGTGGGGATTGGAGAAGCTTCATCTGCAAGGAAAACTACGACTCAAGGTACAGACCAATGCCAAGAGATACCGGAGCATCATCGGGGGCCGAATCATCTGGTTCACGATCATCATCTTTTTCACCTTCAGCCGCAGCAGATTGCTACCACGGCGTTCCACATTAGCAGGCCTTCGCATCCCATTTCCACGGTCATCTCTCCAGCTCCCCTCCACCACACCTCCATCATCCTTGATGAGGACTCCTTTCATGTCTCCAGAATAATGCTTCAAAATGGAAGTTCCCAGGTAATATATATCATCATCATTACTCCATTAATTTAATTACCCCCATATTATAATCCACAGTTTTAACCTGGATTCTCTTCTTTTTCGTTTTTCATTTAAGTATGGGATTCAGCGTCCTTAAAGAGACGAAGGCAGCTATCAATCCTATATGTAAAATGGTGTTAAAGTGTTTGCATAGCTTTTTGTATGTAGAAAATTAAACATAATTATCTGCTTTTTGACAGGAACAATAACCTTAAGTCTAGTACTTTACCACTCTTAAGTTTCAGTAGAAATCTATACGTATATATATGGTTATGATTCAGTAGAAATCTATACAAATATACGAATTATCGGATTTGGCAATAGCATCAACATTATTGTTTTGGTTGGGGTAATGGAAAAGGTGATTTGGGAGAATGCATGCAACATGCAACACCTTTATCGTACGTTGCCTCATGAAATTAGTTGATTGTAGAGCGGACAAAAAAGGCAGCTTCTTCATTTGTTGTTGTTTTCCCTAACCCTAACTTCCACTTTTGTTTTGTAGGAGTCATCAATCACGAACCCACAAGAAGCTGATCAATGGTTGAAGTACTCCTCTTTCTGGCCTGACCCTGACCACCATGGGTAACCAGAAGAAGGTTAAAGTTTTAGACAAACCTTCCAAAACAATCACTACTTTGAACGAAGACATCTCTGGTTGAAGTCCTTTCCAAGCGAAGCCAAGACACCATACATACATATATATATATATATATATATTTTAATGGGGGACGGGGGGCTGTTTGATGAGTCTCAACGTCTCGGCACAGTTACCTGTACAATATTCTTAGTTTCATGTTGCTGGAAAGAAATAGAGAATAAAATGAAAGCGAAAAAAAAGAAAGCAGAGGAAAAGGCTGCCGTCTTCTGACAAATAGAAGGAGAGAAGAACAAAAGACCTAAAGCGAAATATCCAATCTACTGCATCAAAATCTTCACCATTATTGTTATATCATCTTTATGCTTGCTCTTTATATTATTTTATTGTTTCAAACACACTTGTATAATTTCCTTTTATTTATTTATTGTTTCCAGTGCAAATTACGAAAATTACTTTGTTATTGCCACCTTTTCTTGTACAATATAAAGAGAGAGAAAATATATTCTGCTAAAAATTTTACGACAAACATCAAACATCATATCGTTAAATACTATTTAGTTAATTAATAAAAATTTAAAAAATTTAAAATTTAATATATAATTAATGAAAAATGATAGACTCATCATATAATTATTAATTAATTTTAATTTTTAAAATTTTTTATTTTTATTAATTAATTTAATAATGTTCATCGGTGTTAAACATTAATAGTGTTTAGTAGTATTCGATGTCCATTGCAGACTCATCGTATAGTCTACTCCTATATGGAATAAATGATATTTGTAATGAAATGCTTAAAATGGCGTGAGATATTATATTGACATGTGGTTCCGAATATGGACAATTTTTTAAAATCTTTTTTAGTGTTTTTTTTATTTTTAATACTAAAAATATAAATTTTAAATCATAAATTTTATATCAAATTCTCTAAACATGATTCTAATTTTAGTGTGGGACATAAATTGTACAAAAAAAAAGATGACAGATTTATATTCTTCTGAACATCTATAATAAAAATAATTTCATTGATTTTTTAGAAAATTAAAGTTATAAAATAAATTAAATTTAATGCTTACAAATAAAATTTTAAAGATTAATCATGAATTAATGATAAATGTACGATAATAGATTTTATTGTACTTTGTATACTTAAAAAACAAATATTTTGTAAAATTTGCCTTTATATACTTTATTTGGGAAGAAAGGAATAAAAGATTATTTAGGGCTACTTGCCTTTATATACTTTATTTGGGAGGAAAGGAATAAAAGATTATTTAGGGCTACTTCTAAAGTCGTAGAGGACATTATATATAGCATAAAAGACGTTTGTGTTCGAACACGGAATAGAGATATACATGTGAATGATGTAAATAGTGTTATTTGTGCATTTTGGGGAATTCCTGACTAGGAATGGATGCCCAAGTGTACTCATAGACTTGTCTTTCTTGTCTTGGATAATAATATAATACAATTTATCCAGCATATATATATATTACAAAATACGTTAACGAGTGCTTTATAAGAAATCTTTTAAATTAATTTATAATGTCATAATACTTATAATAATGATATAGTTTTATATATAATAACGTCATTTGCCTTTCTAGAGAGTGATCAAAGATATTTATATTTTTTCATTTTGTACGACCTCAAATCCTAACTCTCTACTTAATAAATAAAATAAAATTAAATTTATTTGACTTAATTTTTAATACCTAAAGGGAGAGCGCAACAGTGCTATAATTAATGGTGCATGAAGATTAAAACTCGAACTTGATGTAGGCAAATTAGTACTAATGAAGGTTTAGCAACAAAATCTACCTGTATGGCACTTGCACTACACGCTAAACGTAGTTATGTATTGCTAACATCATGATTTGTTTAGGGTTTAGGTTATCACGACCAAGTTACTTCATATGTCCATGCTCCATGACTTGTTTGTAAGTGGATGTTTGATTCTTTGTATTTAGATAATTAGATTACGTATAAGAAAGGATGACAGAAGATATGGGGTTTCTAATTTGGAATCTTTTAGCAGAAGAAATCAAATGTTAGAAACATCAGTCTTTTTCTCTGGTTTTTATTGGGAAACTTATTTACAGCTTGTATTGTTTACCCCCACCCGACCCCTAGATTCGAGCTTTTGCTTCTGTATATTACTAGCTAGTAGCTAGGGAGTATTCTAAAGAGCTGAGCAAATGAAAAGAACTTATCTCCCCACAACACAATTCACATTCAAAAAGAGAGAAATAAAGTGAGATAGAGAGAGTAACGTGCATGTCATCTTTTGGCTTTCATGGGACGTGCATGAGCATGAATTTAAAAAAAAAAAAAACTAAATGGTAGATGGAGGGCATGAAGGCAGCTTCATTATAGTTTCTCAGAGGGAATAATAATAATTATAGGGAATGAGCAGACACGAATAACCTTTATGCATGCTTTTTGGTATAATTCATGTCCATTTTATGGTTAATATTCGGGGGGGTTTATTCTTCCTTCGAACAATATTATTTTTAAAGTTTAAACTCAGATTCTCTTTTGAGGAGAGCAGTGTATCTCACCATTCACCTATTTGGAAGTCCTAAACCTGTGGCTGTGGTGCAGAGAAGCTTGAGGGTAGCATATAATACAGGTTAAAATAATAGCCCCCCAAGGGGGAAATCCTAGTAGGGAAGGTGGGTTATAAATAATAGAGTGTGGAAAGAGGAAATGTGTCTGTTTCCACATGCAAGTGCAACCAAAACAAAGCGAATGACATGTCTTGTTCAACCTAAAAAGTTGATATTCAATTTATCTTTAGCTTTGTGGAAGATTTTAGGTGCTTTTAAAAGAAACCAGAAAGAAGTATATGGTCTGCAGAGATTTGGTCCCATAAAGAAGTTGCAAGGAGAAATGTGTAGTGCCATAAGGAATATATATCACAACATGGCACTGCCCCCACCTTTGTTTGATTCTTCAACAGCAATGCCATGGCACAGCCTCTTTTTGGATATAGTAACCATCCCCACTGATCTCTTCTGATTTGAAACAAATATAGGGAATGGAAAGGGGTGCATTTATTTACACAGTACAGAAGTAGCCTGTAGTTTAATTGTGATGGTTAATTCTATACTTGTTTCTTGAAGAGAGTGAAGCTCACAAAACTTACCTTCCTTTTTTGTAACAGTTTCTCTCGTATTTAATCTGACATATATAGTCCATTTGCTGCACTGTCGTGGAGCTACCCGATGGGGAGGTGCAGGCAGCTGTGACTCTTCCCTGTTAAAGCATACCTAATTGGGTGTAGTTATGAAAGATTGGTGCACATTTCATGTACACATGGCTCAATTAATGATGTAACTTATGTTTTCCTCCTGCCATTTCGTCAGCCTATCAGATTTTAAAGAAAATGTAATTGCCGCAACAAAAGGTGAAAGGAACATTATGAAATTGAGTACCCTTGGCCACCGATGAGTAGAACTCATGGATGAATCGGTATCAAAATGGTGCTTTGGGAACAATTCCTTAACGTGGTTTTGTACCTAATGGTTATCTTTACGGAATTAATTAAGAAATGAAGTTTGTATTTGTAGCCAGGGGCCGATCCATGTGTTAGGAGGTCACTTATCCCATTCACTATTTTTTTTTTCTAATTTACCTCCACTTTTTAAAATCTATATTTTGCCCTAATCCTTTGTTTCCGTCGACCCTACTTGGAGTATGATATACCCTTTGTGTAGTTTCCTAACCAGAGTCTGACCATGATGAAGTTTCCTTCTCTATGTCCCTTTCTCTCTTTACTTGTTCAATGTCCAAGCCTCTTCCAACAGGTTCCTGATCGTATAAGACAGGGAAATAGGGTTAGATACTCCAAAGGTCTATCTACTTGCAAGTCCATCTTCAATGTCCACGTCTGCTCAATGATATTTTTGTGAGTGGAGCCCTGCCCCCTATAAATATCGTATCATTAATCTCTTTTCAAATCCTTTTCAAATCATTGCTGCTGGTTGGACCGATTGGAGCAAGGAATCTTGGCTTTTTGAGCAAGGTTCCAAAACTTCAGCCTGGAAATTTCATTTCTTTAACAACAAGGGGCATCACATCAAAATGAGATAAGGTTTGGCTCCTTGCAAGGTACTGAATAATGCAACAAGCCACACCCTTCGGGGGACCTGTTTGGAAAGGTAGGCTAATTGTCTGGTTGGTTTCACTGAACACTGTTTTACCAAACAACAAAGTTTAGTCAGTACCTAAAAACAGGGGATCAGACTATTTCTTACAATTAATGCATGATTTATAGATGGATATATAAAATAGTACAGCAGATGTATCACTGATACTCATACACGTCAATTATCATTGAAGAAGAGAACCTCTGTGCTAGCTTTCTTCGTTTAATGGTTCTCTTTCAGTTTCATTCATACACACTTACTGGAACATATATTTTATCAGACCTATATAATCTATACTCGTTTGCATTTTCTGTACAAGCGACGTTCATCGCTGCTGGGGAAGGAGCAGCAGACTCAGCAAGCGCGTGCTTCAGGTAGCCTTCCACTCACAGGTCCAGAAACACCTGAAACTTTTAATGATGCAAAAAGGCAGGATAGTCTAGCTATCATGGGCCTGGCTCTCACCATTCTGGGCATAACTACAAGCTCCTTGCTACTAATATTATCAAAAGCACTATGATAGCCTTCAAGATCTGCTTTTGTAATCATAACTGCATCCACGGATGGAGAGCTTGTGGTAGCTGGCTGTCGGTGCCTGCTATACTCCAAAACTGCCTGCTCAAAACCATTGACAAGCAAGTAATAAACAAGAGGGCAGAAACACTATTCATTCATGCTTGTGACTGGTAATTACTGCTATCCAGAAGCACACAACTTATAACAGGCCACTCATAATGCTCCTAAAACCTTGTCCTGAGCAAGCAGTAAATGATAATGGGAGAGAAGAGCTATTATCATTTGCAATAACAGATTGGTTCAATTCATGAATGATCTATGACTAGAACTGACCAACACACACACAGAGCCATTCGTGACAAAGAAAAAATTATGAAAACAGAAGTCCCGGTTCTTATAGTATCATCTTCACTGTCAATCACTTCCTTTTCTTCCTATCATGTGGAGGAAGGGGGCGAGAAATATGCAAAGCTTCTAAGAGTTACTTATTTTATGCCCAAAAAAACACCATCAAACTTACCTTCCACTGCGAGGGGGCAAGCAAAACTCTAGGTCTTCGAGACTGAACATATTCAAGGGCGCCTGCAGGTGTCATCTGCTTATGCTCTACCTGCAGAGTTTAAAACAAATGAAATTCAAATCTGGAGCTAGCATTAGATGTTTCTGAACAACAGTTAGTCAACAAAGCTCTATGCAATAGACAGAAGATACCAAGTAGCAAAGCACAACGGTGGTACTTCTTCCTCTTCCAGCTTTACAATGTACATAGGTGGTTCTACCACAAGATGCATTCTCTGTGGACAAAAACGGAGGGGGAGGAGGATAAAATCGGGTGAGACACTGACCACAGTGGATAACAGAGTTGGACTTTGGAGAGAGTTAAAAAAATCATCTACTCACTATGAATGAAGCTCACAGCTTTGCTTATATCAGAAATTGAAGGAGCAAATAAATAATCTCTTGTTGGAATAACTAGATGATCAATTCCATGAGCCTGCAACAAGCCATAAAACCAAGAAAAGTAAACATCGATACCCAAGAAAATTAAGCTACTTTTTAAACATTCTGACTAATAACAAAAGTAACAAGTTTTGGAGATCATTTCCATTCTCATCTCCATGTTTACTCTAGAATGGTTATGGTCAATAAAACGTAAATAACGCAATTTCTAAACTCTAATTAAACTAAAGAAAGAAAAACTTACACGATATAAAGAAGTGGAAACCAGAGTTTCAAAAGGTTCATTGAGAGTGATCACCCCACCAACGCCCAATTGCTTCAACCGTCGAACATCCTTGGGAAACGGGACCGCTCCCAGCAAAAGAAACTGAAATTTAATTAAAAAAACACTCACAACGTACATACAGAGAAAAGACTAAGGGTCTGATTTTTGTTTTTTGAAGTCACAGTTCCTAATCGATCACCGAAGGGAGAAATACTGATTTGGGATTCAATTGTTATAAAAAAACTGTTGACGAAGAAGGGAAATTAAGGATAAGATAAAAGAGAAACCTGGTCAACTTCGTCCCACCATCTGAATTCAGATTGGATTTTGTTTCTGAAAACATTGTATAAAAGCGTCGGGTAAAACAGGATCCGTGCACCTGCACCGACTAGAACTCGCTTCGCGTCGTCGGCTCTAACTATCTGCAGCTGCTTAACGCCGTCGTTTCCCCAATCATCCTCGGCGTTCTCCGATTCCTCGATCTTCATCTCACGAAAAGCAGAAACTGGAACTTGGTTAAATTTTAGGAAACGAAAATTAGTTCTGAAGAATTGGGAAAATGGAAATTAAAAATATCGAGGAGATCGCAAAAGATTGGATACGAGAGAGCGTGGATTTCACTTTGGTACGAATAATAAATTAATAATTAAAAAATAAAAAGTAAGATATTAATACTTAATTTAATTATGGAAAATATACATTTTAGCACATGAATTTCACTTTTTATTTCAATTTAATATTTATTTTTTAGTCTAATTAAGTATTTAAACTTCATTTTTGTTACAATTATATTTTCTATGCCTTCAATTCTCTCTCTATATGTGGGCTCAAGTAATCAACACCTCCAAATCCTTGATCCTTATTTAATGAGTATATTATATTATTATTTACATCAACCCTTATCCTTACAAAAACAAACAAACAGAGAGCACATCAAGTTACAGTGGACTCACACGCGTCTGATAATGATTCCCACTCCTGTCATTATTTTATTTAAACTCTTCCACGTGTATGTCTCGTATTGGGTTACTTACTAAGATGGAATATTCAAGGACACTACAACTTCACACCGCATAAAGTTAAATTCAATACAATGACCAAAAATTATATTATGGGTCAGTTCCGTCATGTCATCTATAGAACCGATCAATGATAATCATTCACCTTATTATTTTTTAATTTTTAAAATAAAGATTCATTTGAAAAAAAATATGACACGAAAAAGTTGTTGAAGTGGGTAGTTATCATTGGTCGGTCTCATGGACACGTGGTGGGACTGACCCAAAATCTAATTTTTCATATATTGACAATATGAACAAAAACCATGAAACAATTGAATTATTTTATCTATACAGTTTCAATTTCAGTCCGTAAGGCATGTATGAACCCAACAACAAACCAAAGACATGTTCTCTGTATGTCGTGTTGAAATACAAACACAGACGATCAAAACCTGAGTGAATCATACATAAATGTTGTCAACCGAAGAAGAGTCTCTTCCAAAAGAGAGTTTAAGGACGGAAAGAAGGTAAAAATTTGTGGTGGAATGGGGTTTTGAGAAGGTTTCAAGAGAACGAATCGTTGTCGTGATCACGGCAAAGCTCCTTCCTGAGTTTACACGAGAAAAGCTGGCAAGCGTCCATGCTAAGATCAATGGCGGCTGAAAGCGCAATGAACAATGCGGCATCGGCCATACATGTTACGTGTTGCACCCCGACTTGTACCACGGGCTTGCTTGTTTTTCCTTCACCTTCGACGGTTGCTCCCATTACGAATCCTTTAACCGGTGACCTTAAACTATATGCAGAAGAGTCTCTTGATACTCTCCTATCTATGCAAAATTGGCCACCCTTTTTAACACTCATTGTAGCTTCAGCAATAGGGATACCGTTGTTAGGTCCATTTTCGGTGACAAGTTCAAACTTGTAGCCTAAGCCATCGATAGGACCGCGTTCACGCCATGCTTCAAGACGACCCCATGGCTTCCAGCTGCTTACAGAGAAGCCACTGGGGCGGAGGATTAGCCATGCACCGGGGTTTGATCTGGAAACACGGTCCGAGCCTGGGGAGGGTACAAATGGAGTGATCATGGAAGCAGCTGCAACGGGAAAGCCTGATAGATCATGTATCATTATCATCCATCCCTTCCTGTCCCTTCCTTGCCTTTCCTTTTCTCCTGAAAATGTTCTCATCCATCCTCTATTCTTGTTGCTAAAATCCGGTGGGAGCGATCTGGTCGTACAATCAATAGAGATATAACATGATTCCATCAAGTAGGAAATAAAAAAAAAAATCCATCAACTGTTTGTGCACATGGAAGAGAATCAAATGTGATAGCTTGGGAGATTTGGAAAGGAAATTGTCTGTTTAACATCAACTAAGCATGAGAATAAGATATAGACACCATTATTTTACATCAAGTATCAATAATAAGAGATTTTATTCTCAAGCTGATCATTTTCCTCTGATTTTCATACCAAAGGAAACTTGCTTCTGCAAATATCATGTTTAGACGCTACAGGAAAGGTCAACTAATCCATCGATCCTTTCATTTTCATGGAATCTCATCTGTTAAAGATTCAATATTTGAAGTCAATATCTCAAAAAATGGACAATGCCATACCCAACCTGTACTATACTGAAAAAGAGAAAAAGACAGACATTCCCATCTAGAATTTGGCATTGATCTATTAATTTTCATGTTAATCTTTAAACACCCCGAAAAAACAAGAAAACTGGATAAGGTGTTAAAAACCAATGGTGTTGGGAAACTTGGTCGTGTTTCTGTAAATTGTTACTACAATTACTAAAGAAAAAGCAACAATCCCAGATGCCTAACAGTGGAGGAGACCCAAATTTAGTGAAAGCGTGAAACTCACTTAAATGTACTGTTTTGTAAGTGAAAAAAAAGGAAACATAGGAACTTACCGAGATCTTGAACGATCTGCGCTGAACTTGCAACTGAAAACAGGTTGTCGAATGTTGCCTTGAATCTGAAACACCACGGGGCTACATTCTGGTTCTCCGCCGAATTGAAAAACGAAACGGGGATCTGGTTCCGCCTTGACGGTTAAGTGAAGTTTAGCGGTTGGTTTTTCCGGTTCGTTACCCAGTTTCATCCACCCATTTTGGAATACCGAAGGCCTGCTCTGTGACACACCCAAGTCCACAGTGACCTTAACACGACCCACCAGCTTCCCACAACGGACACCGCACGTGTGACCCATTCGCCCAGTGTAGACTTCGATGTGCAACGTCACGGGCTTGCCGGATAGACGCCGGAGAGTTGGTGCATCGAGGTGGAAACCGGCGGCGGAAGTGGAGGATTCGGGTGGGGAGTCGCAGGAGCTGTTGCTGAGAGGTAACAAAGCCGTTTGAGACGGGAAGTTTTTGAGTCTCAACTTGCAAAAACACGGCATCGTGGTCGGGTAAACGCCTGAACCGGCTGGTTTGGTGGCTTGTGGGAGTTTCAAAGCCAATGATTCGACGATCAAGCGAACAAATGGGCATGGATCCATACAGCGAATTATCACTCTTTCCAGCTGTTTCAAGAGAATTGTGAGTGTGGGTGTTTTAAAAAGAAAGAAAGTAGCTCTGAATGAACGCCGTACACAGTGAAGAGCTTCGTAAACATCAAGGCTATGTGTTGAGCTGTGGAAATCTCGAAGTCGGCTCTACAGCAGACCTCCTCTATAATGTTTCGCTTCCTTTGTCTTTCTCTTTATGAACTTCTGTGTTTTGTTATAGTGGCATGTTTGGTGGGGGCGTTAGCTTTGTATCGGTCTGCTTTGGTTGGTTTGTTCTCGCGGGAAAATGGATATGGAAAGGGTGAAAAAGGAAATTGCTTATTTTCTTGAGTTAAAATTTAAATTTATATAAAATAAATAAATATTTTTAATTATTAGATTAATCAATAAATTCTTTTATTTCTGCTTTCGTACTATGTTTTTTTCCTGAAATTAAATTCAGAGATGGAGAGAAAATAAAAGAATTATTTAATAATTCGCTACAAATAAATAACTATGACCTAATGTCGCTACGAGTATTCTTTTTCTCTAATTAGGTTTAGAGAGGTCTTTAACGAAACTCGTAATTGTATTTTTTTTTACCGCAAAAAAAATAAATAAATAACTATGACCCCTACCCTAGATGTGTTAATTTGTTGCAACTAATCCAAATGTCGGCAAACAAGGATGGAGGATACTTATCACATAAAATTTTTGGCATTTACACATAATTTTTAAAGTATTTTATTTTAAATTAAGTTTGACGTCCCCTTTTATTTTAATTTATAATATTATCAAAATAAATGTCAAGAACAAATAATATAAGTATCTTTATTAATTGGGTTATGTTTGTTGTCTATTTTCATATTTTGGCCACATTTTTTAAAAAATAATTTACAAACTATCAAAATGATAACTTTGACAAATGTTTTTAAAGAGCTGGTTGGCAAAATAAATAATAGATGTGAGGAGAAAATGGAGATGAGAGAATAATGGGCCCGAATGTGGGGTCCATAACAGCTGGGCTAAGGCTGGCAAAATTGGCTGGACTTAGATTTGGTGGTCGGTCTGGCTGACCTCACGGACGGAATTTTCTTTCCCACTCCTTAGATACTAGCACCAGCAGGGAACGGATTGTTGACGTGGCATTTACTGGCGTCTCATGATTTATCAACTCGTCGTCTGTATGATGACGGCGCTAACAATATTTTTTCCTCCGTTTGTTAGATTAGAGTTAGTTTAACAAAAAGCCAACGATTTTCGGAAGTCATAAGAAAACACAATTCCAACTTATTTTCTACTATTTTTATTTTTTTAATTTCCAAGATTCCCTTAATGGATGGACTATTAAAAAAATCAAAATAAGTGTAAAAAAATAATTAAATTGCAGTTGAGACAATTAATAAACTGAAAAACATTTGAATTTTGAACAAGTCAAAACATTATTTTCTTTCTAGTTGTTGATCCACCAAAACCGTAATGAAAATAATTCACATTAAAGTTTATCTTAAGTTGTCATTACGAATTTTGATTTTATTAATCTGATTTGTTATAATATGTAGTTATATTTGATTTAAAAAATTATTAAATTTTATTTTTAATTTAAATATATATAAAATTAAATAAGATAAATATTTTTAATTATTCGACCGATTAATAAAATTTTATCTAGCTTTATTTACTTGAAGTGAAGTAAATACACCTTATGGGGGCCCAAAACCTGCAATGGGACCCAACGTGTTTTCTCCACTGCCATGCAATCTTCCCTTTTACCTTTATCCCCCACATTTTATGGGGGCCAATCCCGACATGACTGTTTTATCCCTATAATTTTTACCTGTCCTTTTTGCTTCTTTTGCAAAACTTATCCCTTTTATTTCCCTTGAATTTCGAGACCGACACACAACTGTTTAGGTGTCCTCCAAGGCCCTTCAATTGTCGAAATTTGGTTAGAGATTGGAGATTGAAATGGGTGGGGTCATGCTGAAACATGGCTAGGTCAGTCAGGTGTCATGCATGCGTGGCAAGGTGACATGGCGCAATAAGATTGGTTGTTTCTTGGCTAGGATGATGAGGGCCAAAGGGAACAGAGAGATAATTATTTGAGCAGGTTTATGGTATAGCACTAATCGAAAAATGTTATGAAATATAAATTTTTAAATTATTAAATAAAATAAAATATAATTAAAAGTGATAAGTATCAATATTAAAAAAATAAGTATCAATAATTTCGTTCCGATTACTTTGTTTGTTTCCCATTTTTTTATTTATTTGTCAACTACTTAGCTGTCTGGAATCTGGACCCATAGGAAGATTGGAGAGAGAGTTGTTTACAATTGATCTAGATTTTGGGCCTATCTCAGTCCTGTTCGGTCATTCTCTTCAGTCCATGAAAATCACAAGCAGTCGTGAAAAAAGCAATGCTTACCATAACAATTAGTATAATCTTGAACAAAGAGATTATTAATTATTAATTCGAAACGAATATTATAAAACTGCGAAACCATAAAAAATTATATCGCTTTTTTTTAATTTTATCTTGATCAGTGACGATACTAATTTTAGTTATTGGTCGTCAACTGCCTATATTTCGTATCCTCCATATATTTTATATCTTGCTTTAGTTTATTATTATTTTTTTAATTTTATTTTATATTTTTAATAAAATAATTGTAGACCACCTTTTATAAAGCTGAAACGACGTTTCTCATGGCGGGCAGAACCAAGTTAGCGGCATTATCTGGGCTTTCGGTCATTTCATTACCTACAGGCTACAGTAATGTGGGTGATCTTCGTGTCTTGGTAGAATGGGTCAGGAATTTACGTATTGACTAAGGCCGGACCGTTGGTAAGTCTGAGTTATGATGCTCACCATGAATTCATTTTACAAAGGTAAAATAACAAAAAAAAAAAAATTGATAAATTTATTGAAATATTTTTAAATTACATGTCTCCTATTTGTTATTTGTTACCATCATTATTTTAGGGTTTATAATTAACAAATATTTCAATGCAGTGACTTTATTTTTAAATATTTGATGTTTTTATGTTTTTTTTGTTTATATTTTATTTAAAATGTCTTCAAAATTTACATTGTTAATAAAAGTGAGGATACACATTCAAATTCGAACAAAAATTATATATTTTTATTGTGTTTCTTTTTATGTCACAACCTAAAAAATATTTAAAATTAAATTATAAACTTCAACCATAATTTTCATATTCAAAACCTTGATTTCATAAACCTTAATCATAACCTCTAACCTTAAACTCAATGTTTCAAAATGAGGTACTAATGAAAAAACAATAAGGGGCAGACGATTTACGCCCTTCAAATTCGAGTAACAAAAATTTAGATGAAAAAGAAAATAAAAATTTGTCTCCTAATCACACCTATTTTCATATTCCATCTTAAAAAATCCTTTAAAATAGAATTCTAAACCATAATCCAAATTTTCATATATTAAATCCTAAAAATAAACTTTACCCTTAATTCACGCCTTCCGTAAATTCGATAACGAAGCGTTGCTTGAAACGCACCAGTTTCCTCCATTTTGATTGGTTTCTTTTCCAGGTAAATCTGAATTATGAACGCCCACCGTAAATTCAATGCCAGAGCTTTTAAAGGCGTTCAACCCCCTACTGAAATCTGCCCATGCAAATTAAGCAAGCTTTACGTGTTAGTATTATATTAAAATATCTGGATCATATTTAAAATAAATGTTAGTCAGCTTAGCATGCAGAAACAAAGAACACAATGAAAAGAAGATAAAAGAAGACATACGTAGGAGCTGAAGCAACAAAGAAACTGCAAACACAAGCTTCAATCTTGAACCCATTCTCTTCTTCTCTGCCTTACTCTTGCTTGCTTCCAAGCTTCCTTCTTATAGAGAAAGGTCTACAGGAATTGGTTCATAGATTTCAGGTCGGTTGCATTTCAGGTCGGGTTCATTTCAAGTCGATTTATTTCAGGTTGAATTAATTTGGGTTTTAAATTCATATTAATTAGAATTATTAAGTTTGATTTGATACAAATAAGTAAATAAACGGTAGACTTTTGGTTGAATGGTTGATCATTCATTTCGAATTAATTATTTACTATTTAACGTCTTTCACTAGCATGAATCCCATTAAAAATAAATATTACGCAGTAGATTAAACAAAAATATCATATAATCATCATTATTTCAAAAATTGGGTTAAATTACAAAATTTTATAAGAAATAAATATTGGACTAGAAAGTTAAAGATTAAAGTTTTAAATTAATATCTAGAAATTATACTATATATATAGAGAATAATATTATATGGAATCATACTATATATAGAAATTATACTATTCATAAAATAATACTAAAAATTATATTATATATAGATTAATACTATATATGAAATATTATTATTTTAGAACATAGAATAATACTATATATAAATTAATACTATATATATATATATAATGAATTTATACAATATAAGAAAATATGAAATGTATAATACTATACATTTAAATATATTATATATAACTATATAAGTATGTATATATATTTATATACTATATAGATAATAGACTATAGTATACTTTTTTAATATATGTATTATGTATATAATATATAAGTATGTATATAATGGTAATTAGATACTTATTATATGTATATGCATATATATTGGTAATTTGATGTATACATTAATATATGTATACATAATACATTAATATATATTATAGTCTATATAATATATTAGATGTATGTATATATACTAGATGTATATATGTATATAATATAAATTAGTATACTAAATTAGTATATACATTTTTAAAGATAGCATAACATTAAAAATACTAGACTAAATTACAAAAACTGAATAAAGGTCAATTTGAAATACAAATAGAGTTTTACAAACTATAATTAATAAAATATATAATTAAAATATTAAACATTAAACTAAATTAAAAAATGGGTTCAATTTCAACTAAAAATAAATTTCCAGTGACTAAAAATACTTAAATATAATATAAATTAATGTATATGTATATATATCTATACTTTAATATATATATAAATTAATTTAAACCCTAAAATATATTAAAATTAAAATTATAATAATTTAAACATTAAATTAAATATATGAAATATATAATTTTTAATTACATTAATACTAATTTAAAGTTATAATGTTAAATTAAAATTTAAAAGATAAAATTAAGATATAAACGATCAACATAAAGTATCAAAGCATAAAAGGATCATAACAATGATTTTTCTTAAATCGTAAAATGACAGATACTTCCCCTGAAATCTGGATTACACGTTGTTTTCAGCTAAAAATGTTTAAATTTTTTTAGATAAAAATATTTAATTGACGAATACTTTTTCACCTAAATTCAAATTGTGACAATACTTTAATTAAATGAAAATTTTAATATTCCTTATCTATTAGGCAATCGTTTTTGCAAGGTTATTTTTATATTATGTAAATATATTTTATTTTATTCTATCTGTCAATTAAACTTAGAAAAAGTTTATATCAAATAAGTGTTTAAAACTTTTGAAATATCGACAGTTTTTGGACAAGTTAATCAGTAACTTCTAGTTATCTTAATAAAACAAATCTTAATAAAATATAATACAATTATTAATTAAACAAATGTTTTGTATTGAATGAGTTATTATTAATTAAGTGTTAAACTATTTAATAAAATTTAATATATAATACTGTAATTTATAAAATGAGTTAGTATTAAGTAATACGTACTATATAATATATGTATGTATATAATATATATTAATATATATATATATATATCAGATGTATCTATGTATATAGTATACATTAATATATATATTAAATGTATATTAATTTTGTTATATTAAATATTAAGTGTTGTATTATAAAATTATAACTTCAAATTAGATCTGTAAATTAAAATATTGATTTATATAAAAAATTAAATATTAATATTAAATGTTGTATTAGTTTCATATTATATATATTATAAGTATAATATAAGTATTTTTAATATAAAACTAAAAAATAATAAGTATTTATAATATAAGATTATTGAATATTAAGTGTTTGTATTAGTTTCATTATAAATATAATTATGTTATAAGTACAATATAAGTATTTGTAATATAATAAAACTAAAAATTAATAAGCATAAGCTATTACAAGCACTTAATTTTATGTGTTATAAAACTATTTAATATATTTGATTATTACTTAATATTTGATATTTAACATATTAAACCCTAAAATCTTAAAAATAAACTTTACCCATAATTTTTTGAACTCTAACAATAGCTCTTAATCTTGGATCATAGACTCATTAATTTAAACTGGAATATCAACAAACAAAAAATATAATAAAAGAACGTACGATTTACGATATGAGAAAGAAATTCTTATTTTTTAAATAGCATAAATAAAATATGAGAATAATGGACCGCATATATCTTATTTTCTCATTATTCGGTATCTTATTAGTAGTGCCAAATACCAAACGGAAACTAGACACCACCACTTCAACATTCTCTCAAGTGGTGCAATTCAAAAATAAATAAATAAAAGTCTAAAACCACAACTGTCAATCCATTGTGCCCACTTTAATGATAGACGCATTTTCCATAACCTGCACAAATAGTAGATAAATAAATAAACATAATGAAAAGTTCTAGATTTGCAATCTTATAATTAAATTCTGTATAAAGTAAAATTGACTTACTAGGGTCCGAATAAACTATATTCCCAGTTCCTCCGAAACTGCATGCTTCGGCCGTGGCACCATTTTTCTGATAGTAATTGTTAAAAGCAAAAGAAGCATGAGAAACTAGAGTATCTGGTTCAAAACATTGCTGGCCACGCTGAATGGGTGAACAGTCCGCTTTCCCTGGACCGCAAGCCCAATCTAACGCCTTCTGTAAATCCGAATTCGAAGCCTGGCTTGAAGCAACGCACCAGCTTCTTCCACTTGGATTGGTTCCTTTTCCAGGGAAGTCCAGGGTATATTTACTCGTCATGTCCGGATGAAATATGCCCCAGTTTCCCTCTATTTCCTCCCCTTGCTTCAAGTTCTCATCAAACAAGGAGAAAATATACACATCTAGCTCTCCATTAGGCATGGCTGGAGTACCAGACATAGGCATGGAAGTTGTACGAGAAGCAGAGCCTGAGGTAACATGACGAATCAAGTTGGTATTATAATGCCTGGCATTATCAAGAGTAGCATGTCTGTCTCGTGGTGATCTGGAACCTCCTGAAGGAAAACCGGTTTCCGTAACGACAGTCTTAATGTCTCCGAAATTTTGATCAGTCAAGGAAAATCGTTGATTGGAGATGGCGTAATGAACAGCATCTAGCTGAGCATCGAACATGTTGTCGTAACGTAAACGTGTGTTCGGATCGACAAAGGCTTGGGGAGATGGCTCAAACAGAACATATTCCAAAGAAGAATCATCAATGGCATAATAAGGATATAGATTGACCATAAAAGGTGACCCGTTCTCTTTCAGGAATTGCAGCAAAGGATTCAAGACAAAGGCAAACTTACTATCGAAAGTCCCTTCAGAAGGTGGCCATGTTTTGGATAAAACCCCAAAGGAGAGTGAAGTCGAAACCTTGATGATGTCTTGCAGGCCGGCCCCTTTCAATGCTGAAACGACGTTTCTCATGGCGGGGATAACCAAGTTAGCGGAGTTATCTCCGGTTTCGGTCACTTCGTTACCTACAGTAATCTGGGTGATCTTTGTAGCCTGATAGTATGGGAGGAGTCTATCTCTGAACCAGGAATCTACGTTTGATTGGGACTGGAACGCCGGTAAATCTGAATTATGAACGCCCACCGTAAATTCAATGCCGGAGTTTTTAAAGGCGTTCAACACTTGAGGATCGGTATCGTAGATCCTGAGGTGTTGAATGTTGTTGCTTTGCACCAGTTGTACGACTCTATCAGGTGATGGAAGATTATTAGCATCCCTTCCATAGGCAACTCCTACTTTGTTTCCCCTACTGAAATCTGTCCATGCAAATCGAGAAAGCTTTACGTAATTAGTATTATATTAGAACATGCAGATCATATGTAAAGCAAATGTTGATCAGCTTAGCATGCAGAAACAAAGAACACAATGAAAAGAAGAAAAAATAAGACATACCTAGAAGCTGAAGCAACAAAGAAACTGCAAACACAAGCTTCAATCTTGAACTCATTCTTTTCTTCTCTGCCTTACTCTCGCTTGCTTCTAAGCTTCCTTCTTATAGAGAAAAGTCTACAGAAATTGGTTCATGACCGATGACCAAAGGCAAGTCAATGTATATCATGACCATATTTCATATATTAAATTCCACTAGTTATACGTATACTAAATTTTGACAAGTACAATAATCAAATGTTTGGATCTACTGATACGAGCTAGAGACTTCAAATATGTAATAAGATTAATTTTAATGTAATGCTTAAGTATTATAGACAAAAAATTATTAGATGAATTTGATTCATTACGCAACTATGATTTTGTTTCTTAATAAAATTTTATCTTATTTTTTAAGGTAAATCTTTTTATATATATATCATTAAATAGGTAAATCTCATTAAATAAGATTATAGATGATGAGATAATTTAAAATTATATAATATTTTTTTTTATTTCAGATGCGATATTTTGGTGTTTCTGAACTTAATAACACTGATGTTTTAATTCCAAAGGTTACTAATCATAATTTAGATGCGTACACCATTTTGGACTGGTTGTAGACTACTGACTTTTCTTTTAAGGGGACTGCCCTCAGCAACAGGACATTTGAGAACCAAAGTCAGAAACAAAACAAAGTTAGGCAGGTTTCAAGTGGGTCACCGAAATGAATGCAAATAAAAATGATATTATAGATAAGTTCTATCACATATTAATAGATCAATCACTAAAATTTATTTTTCTTATGTCATATATTTTTTAAGTGAATTTTTACTTTTGATTACTGTTAATTTATTTTAAAATCAATTTTTTAAATAATAATTCACTTAAAAAATATATGATATAAAAAAAATAAAATAAATAATTTTTAATAATTAATGTCAAGAATGATGTGATGAAACATATTCATAATATAATTTTACATCTATATGAGTTAATCTTTTTATATTATACTGTATAGCAAAATTTATTTTAGGTTTAGAATTTACTATGAATAATTCCAAGAAAAGAATTATAAAACATTTGCTTAATATACAGCAGTATATAATGTTTTGACTTAAATATATCATCCTTTATTTAATCGAAATTTTGTGTAATTTGGTGCTAAGAAGAGTGACCTTGAAAACCAGTGGTGTCGTCAGTATAACAATTTTCTGAAACTGACAAATGACAATTAATATATGTGGACTCAAGTTCCGACGACTGACGTTGTCAGACTTGTCTAAGTCAATGTTTGCTCATACGGAAGACGTGCTTTGCCATGGAATTTTCTGCTACATGACCTTTAATGGTAACAAGTAAGAAAACTGTTGAAGATGCCCCGACACTGTTCAAGCGAGTGAGCCATGTCCATACACAAACCAATCAAACGGCACGTGGTTTTGCTAAGCTTGATGGAATGATTTGGTTGGAAGACTATCCACCGACAGTGACCCAATCTCTGATATATGTGCTATGAACAAATCCCTTCAGCGACAACTTGAGGGTAACAGTGTTTGAAAATAGGTAGATAATAAACTCCTTAATGAACTACTAAGACACAGCCTGAGCCTTACCACACGTAGGTCTAAATTCATAGCTAAAACAAATCGGCTAATCAAAACTCTCCAAATAAACAAGTAACGAGATGTCGATTTATAAGAATTTATGTATAACACTTCTAAAGAATAGGCTTACAAAGTATTATCAGATCTTGTAAATGGGTGTGATTCCCAGAAGGTTGAAGCATTTTCTCATAACCACAGCAGTCGCTTCACATAAGAGTAGTCGACTAGTTTCCTTCTCCGATCCAATGACCTGCACAATTCATCAATAATATAGACATGTTATCTAAGTTCATCAATCAATATTTTCCTAGTTTCAAAAATAGGTAGTATGTCTATAGAAAACTGCCATCTTCCGAGCTAGTTAGTTCAGCCATCTTAAGGGCAGGTGATATGTAATGACAATTTATATTACCAGGAAACTATATTATTAAGATCATGGATCGTACCTTGCACTCGGGGTTGCTATAAAATTTTGAGAAGATTTCAGATAAATTGTAGAGATAGTCTCACACAAAACATTTGGTAACAAATTGGCACATGCCTCTTCAACAACCTGAAAGCGACAAAAATATTGTCAAACAAAATCTGGGTCAAGAAGCAACAAACACTATGGTTTTTATAAGTTCTTACCTCAGCAAACTGTAACAAATGAATCCCCAAATCACGCTCATCCTTGTGCTCCAATGCTAATGTCCCATTCTGTTAAAAACAAACAAATCAGCGAATAAGTTGTGGGCATTGAGTTCTATCTGCAAAAGGAATTGATTGTTTCCTTTTTTGACAATGGATGCTCACTGGCCAAGTGCAAAGGCAACAAAAGATTGAGGAAGCTACAGCTTCAGGTTGAGTGGGAATGTACCTTCATCAGTTCCTCTATGTCTTTACCAGATCTCCTGATGATTGAACATATTCGAGCATGAGCATACAGCAAATAAACAGCAGTGTTCCCCTGTGATAAAAAAAATATTAGAAGGCTGGAATCAGATGATAATAGTGATTGTAGTAATAGCAACAGAAATGACAATAGGTAGGAGCAGAAAATGACAATTAGAATTGGAAGAACCACAATAAACCTTCATAAAAATGTTCATTAGAAACCAAAATAATGAATCGGTTAGATTCACAAAATATGCAGTCTAAAAGCAAGAGAATAGTTTAGGCACCTTATCATTAAGCATCTGGTCAAAATTAAATGTGTAATTCGTCAATCTGTTGTTCTTCAAGTCAGCATACCTGTAATCACAATTCAAGGATATAAAAAAATAACATGGAACAAGAACTGCTGAGAAGATCATAGCAATAACAATTAGATTACATAAATAACATGATATTGTAATAGTAGCTTACTTTACAGCACCATAACCAACAGCGTCAGCAGTACTCTCAATCTCCTCCTCAGACCATTGTTCACCCTTACCTGATCAGCAGACAAAGTAACAATTTCAGATTAGAGGAGTTCGAAAAGTTGAAAGGCTACAAATCCGAAACAACAAGAACTTTAACAAATAAATCACAAATAGTTTACAAACATAAGGTAGTAAAAAGAGCAAAGAAGCATTTGTACAACAGATAAGGTTAGATATCATACCACGCTCAATAAGTGCTGCTTTACTTCGGCTCTTGGCTTCATCAAGTAGATCAACTAAGCGGACTACTTCAGTGTTACGGGTTCGAAAACGCTTGCCATCTTCTCCAAGAACAAGTCCAAAACCAACATGGCTAGTTTTGGGATATGAATTATCACCTTGAGGAAGCCACCCTGCACATTTCGCAGCCTGATATATAAACCAAAATAATTTCAGATACATACAGCTAAAGACTAGATGTCAAAAGTTGGAACAACTCTTTTTCATCCGTATAATGATATGCACAGGCATTAATCTAGTGCAGGAAAATTGACCAAGAACTAGAGGAATAGATGTTCCACTTCATTAATAAAGGATTTTAAAAGACTACTCAACAACATGATTCAGGAAATAACTTAGAGAACATACCTTGAACACCATATCAAAATGCTGCTGTTGGCCTACATCGGTAACATATATAATCCACTCAGCTTTCTCTTCATTGAGACGATACCTACAGAATGCAACAAAAAAGATTGATAAAAAGTTAAATTAATCCATATCCCTAAACTATCACGTTCCAAATCAACGTAGAAGAGTACCCAATGAAATCAACATGCAAAAGGAAGATCACATTAATCTACATTCAGCAGGGTTGTGAAACAACATACAGGCTCATAGCATCATATTGAGGAATAAAAATTACCAAAGAGCAGCCAGATCCGTTGATGCATAGTTGAAACCACCATCACTTTTCACCACGATGAGAGGTATATTAACACCTTCAATAAAGATCACACGAGCTCCCTGACTTTCCTCAACCAATCCTTGTTTAGTCAAACCCTCTATAACCCCAGGAATGTAAGGATTATAAAAGCTCTCCCCCTGTGAACAAGGATCAAGGAAGTGGTAAATAAATGTAAATCTGGAGCACCATTTGCACTAGAGACAAACCTTGTTACAATGAGGTCGTAGAAACTTACAATCAGCCAAAAGATACAATTCATCCACTATAACTAGTTCAGTAGAAAATCATTATAGTATAATCATGTATGATTGAATTTGTGTGACACACTGACACTTTGGTCAATTATACAAATGTTAAAATAAAAAAAAAATGATATTTTCAGTGTGTTCAAGAATCAAGATTGAATGTTATTGGCTGTTTCCATATAGAGGTGCATCTGAAAAATTATAGAAGCTGACCCAAATATCAACAATACCTAGAACTTGACATTACTTACCTTTTCCTCTAAATGAACTCCAAGTCGTTGATAGACCTTGTGAAATTCAGTCCGGCTGATTTCACATATTTGTGCCCATGCCCTACGATATTTTTCTTCTCCACCCTTAAATGAATACAAAGAGAAATAAGGTATAACTGAATAAAAGTGCGTTAAGAGAAACAACTTTCAAATACTGGGTAAGATAAAACTTACCTGAAGCTGCACCACTGCCTGTTGAGCTCTCTCTTTAAATTCCGGATCAGAATCAAATCTCAGCTTTGAAGCTTTGTAAAATGCCTAAGAGAACCACCAAGTTAGGATTACAACAATCACTTGATTTTGATAACCAATATGCTATCAACCGATTAGTAAATTAACTAAAGGACAAGATCCATCAATTAATCGCATGGTAATAAAATATACAAAATTAAGCTTCTCAATGCCACAAAATCAAACTACCAGTAACACACATAATGTACTTCGTTAACATCGGCCTCTAAAGAAAAGTAGATCAGTGAATATTTGACGTGTCAATGCAATCAGTACTTAGTATATTTCTGCTAAGCTTCAAATTCAAAGGAATGTGACACTATTCATTAACCTGTAGATCTCCGATTGCAGTTTCAGTTGCATTTTCAAAGTCTGGAAACTTTTCAAAGAGGAACTCAATCAGCATGCCAAACTGCAAACAAATAGAAAAGTTAATAAAATAACGATACAGCTGGGATCATGCTGAAAAGTGATAAAATCTTCTGCTTTCACTATGGCGGAGTTCAAATGGAAAAGGAAGACAAATTAAGAGCCAACGTATATGGCAAGAATTTACAATAGGATAAAAGACTACAGCTCATTTCAATCATGGACAGCAACCTAGATGAATATAAACTTCACAATAAGATGGATGCTTGAGCCTTTTCTGAGCACAAAGAATAATGCATGCCAATATGCACAATTCAGAAACAAAAACCAACCTGTGTACCCCAGTCACCAACATGGTTTCGTCGAAGAACTTTAACCTTGGAAAATTCAAGCATACGAGCAAGGGTGTCACCAATAATTGTAGATCTCAAGTGACCAACATGCATTTCTTTTGCAATATTAGGGGACGAAAAGTCAACAACTGCTGTTTTGACCGGCGGCATAGGTGCCCATGTGTCAATACCTTCAATTAGCATCTTTTGAATGCTCTGTCAAACAACAAAATAACCAAGCTCTAATATAAGATCAATGCAACAGCTACAACAATCAAGTTGAATGGGAAAAAAAAAAACTAAACCTACTCGTGGAAGAAAGTGAATGACATAAAACCAAAACAGAGGAACATGTGAACCACCTTAGACATCCAATTCTTAGATAGTACGACATTCACAAACCCAGGACCAGCTACAGAGCATGATTCTATCATTTCAGAGGTCGGAAGATTATTCTTGATTGCCTAACAAAAGAAACAAAGAAATGAAATGAATAAAACAATGATTCTCTATCAACTCAAAGTATGATACTGGAAACACGATGCTATGGAATCAAACCATCCCACCTCTCCAACCGCTGGAGGGCCACGGAATTGAGTACCCTTCCCTTTTATTTTAGACCAAAGGCCCATTGCATTGTTACTGCACCAAAATAATTCCATGGAATTAGACAAGAAAAAGTATTACATACAAAAGGTTTAAATTAAATTAAATTAAACTTCTAATAACAAATAATTACAGTTCCATAACATTAAAACACCTTATAATGCGGATAGTATTTTTTAAGCAATCAAAGAACTTATGTCATACCATTGGTAATCACCAAATTTTCCGGTGCAGGCAGCTATCAATGGCTCTACATCTGGCTCATTCGGAACTGTTACTTTTAGTGAAGCTTCAAATAATTTCGCTAACTGGGCCTTCACACTCCCCATACACTCTTCCTCTTGCTAAACACAAATTATAATAAACAAACCAGACACCCTTTTCTCCAGAAAATACAATTAATGGATGAATATTCAGTAGAATGAACTTACAGTTGTCATGGTCGTTAATGACTGCGACTTGGCTGCTAAAACAAGTCTTCTAGATACCACTCTCAATAAATCTGTCTAATTTTGGGGTTTATAAACGTGAATTATTACCGATGCGCAATGAATAGCGAATTTAAATAAAAATACCAATACACCAAAGCAAATAGATAAACATAGAAATTCTAATGCACTGTGACAAATATTACTTGGACGATAGCAGTAGACAAATCTAACACCTTCCTTGATGCACTGTGACAAGACATTCTGAAAATCATATTTAGGCTTTCTTTTTAATATAGAATTGATTTTATTTTTCAAAGCATTGAAAAAATAAAGCGTGAAATCGAAGCTTCCATCTTAAAACAGATTATAGAACAGTGCATGGAGTGTGAGAATCAGCAGACAAGCTCAGAACAAAGTTGAAAGAAGTGCAACCAACTAAAAAAGCAGAATGAAAGAGGACTGACCAGAAGCGGAGGTGGAAGGAGCGGATGAGAGAGGCGATTAAAAGAAAGCAATGGAGAAGGATGAACCGTCGGGACTGAAAGGGTTAAGGATGTCAACATATCTTTTCTTTTCTCCTTTTATATTTTCAATATCTTTTTTACTTTAGCTAACCCTAAAAAAAACTTCGATGTCGATCTCTTCCCTCGTTTCTTTTGCTGCTTCCTTCAATGCTTTTCTGTTTTAGTTTTTAGTGTTTTGTTTTTTTTCTTTGTAAAAATATTTTTTTATAAATACGTTATTTACATATTTAATATATTAGTTTGAATTTTAAATGTTAAAAGTTTAGGTTATAATATTTATAATTTAATATTTATAATTATAATTTAGGTTTCATATTTTAAAGTTTAAGGTTAAATTTTTAATGTTTTATGGTTATAAATTTAGATTTTAAAATATATATGGTTGTGTATATTTTTTTTATACGAGCAATATATCAAATATTAACTCATATATTTAATGTATATAAATTGTATAAAAATTTGGATAAATTACTTGAGTGAGGACCTAATTATAGAATGTGTATTGTTTTGATCACCTAATAAATATCTCACTATCGTATTTTTAAAATTAACATCAATTTTAATAAAAATGATAGCGCGTTAAAATTTAATATAATTACGTATTGAGACTTTTTATATTTATACATATAATTAATTTAATTATAATTTTAATATAAAAGTTTGATCATTCAATCGAATAATAATACATATCTTATCTTGTTCCTTAATTATATTATTTTTGTTATAATAAAATTTATTAATCAATAAAATAGTTATTAAATCAACTAATTAGTAATTGTATAATGATATTTGACCGATCTAAATAAATATTATTTTAATAGATCAACAGTGTTTAAAAAATGAATTTTTAAAAATATATAATTAAATATTTGGATTTATTTTGTATTAAATTAAGTTGTTGAACCAAATCAATTATATATTTTACTAAATTTATTCAATGAATTTTGTTATTCTTGTAAATATCAATATATTGTAATTTTATCACGTGATCTTTATAGTTTTATTTTAAAAATTATAATTTAAATAATTATAAATTACAATTTTTAGTTTATTAAATAAAATTATAAAATACAAAAATATCACACAATAATGTAATAACATGATATAACAAAAAATATTATTCAAAATGATCGTTGAATTTGATGATTATTACTGATTAAAAGAATTAATTAATTATCTTAATCTTAAAAGAAATAATTGATAAAATTTTGGACATAAAAACTTAATTAGATAAAAAAAATCAAAGTTGAAGGTATTTGTCACCTCGAGCCATTTTTAATAATGCTAGATTTCCATTCCTTCCATGAAACGCATACGGTGAACCCGGATGTACTAGATCTATATGTCCAAGATGATTGGATCCGTTGATGTATTAATGGACCCGGGATGGTTATTCATCTTAACACGCCACGTTGCCTACAAAGTAGAAACTCCGAATCATACACAACGTCCAAATCTTAGTAACCCGAACCCGAACCCGAAACCCGAAGCAAAACTTCTCGACAAAGGGAAATCCTGCAGACTCCATATCTCTCCTGGAGACGTTGCTCCCATAGAAATTAAATAACAAATAGTATATAAATTTCGCAAAATCGCAGCGAAAACTCAGATGCTCAATGGGTAACAAGATCGCGCGAACGACGCAGGTCTCGGCGACGGAGTATTACCTGCACGACTTGCCGTCTTCGTACAATTTGGTGCTGAAGGAGGTGCTCGGTAGAGGCCGATTCTTCAAGTCGATCCTGTGTAAGCACGACGAAGGCCTTGTCCTCGTTAAGGTATACTTCAAACGAGGCGATTCCATCGATCTCCGCGAGTACGAGCGCCGTCTAGTTCACATCAAGGAAATATTCCGCGCACTTGAGCACCCCCATGTTTGGCCCTTCCAGGTCACCGGTTCTCTCTTAATTACGTATTTCCTTTTTTAACAATACTGGATTCCGAGTGTTTGATTTGGATTTAGCTTAGACTTGACTTAAATTCAATGATATGATTTTTGATTGCCAGAGCTATCTGCATAACACTAATTCCTAAGTAGCTTAAACGATTGGTTTTATTTTAATTTTATATCCGGCGGTTTTTTTGATTGAAATGGTTGGTTTTCGTACAGTTTTGGCAAGAAACAGATAAGGCAGCATATTTACTAAGGCAATATTTTTTCAATAATTTACATGATCGATTGAGTACTCGTCCTTTTCTGAGTCTCGTTGAAAAGAAGTGGTTGGCGTTTCAGGTCTGTCTACATTACTTCCTCTTTGCATCTTACTCTCTTAAGTTTTGAAGAGTAAAATTCGTCTCAGTTTTTGTTGTTGGTGCTGTAGTTGCTTCTCGCGGCAAAGCAGTGTCACGAGAAGGGGATATGCCATGGTCAGTTATGTTAGTTACAAAGGGTTTATTTGTTTTTTCTTTTGATTTCATATGTATATGTTGTTTTTAATTGTTGTACTTTCAAAATTATTTTAGGTGATATTAAGTGTGAGAATGTGTTGGTTACCTCATGGAACTGGGTTTATCTTGCTGATTTTGCCTCATTCAAGCCTACATATATTCCTTATGATGACCCTTCGGATTTTTCCTTCTTCTTTGACACTGGGGGAAGAAGGCTGTGTTATCTTGCACCGGAGGTTGGTTCTTGTTTCACTTATTTTATTGATGCAGCTTCTTTTTTTGTTTGTTTCCTGTGATAAATGTTTGGATGAACAGTCTCATGTTCTCGATGCATCATACAAGAATGATTTAACATCTAAATTAATGACATATGAGTTCTCATTTTCACACCTTTCACTTTTGACTAGCAATTGGGTCTATTCTTTTAGAAATGGAACTATTCAAACTCACTAAATTTATCTTCCGAAAATTACGGCTCACAAATAATGAAGTTTGGGTAGCTACTTTGGTATCCATGGAATCATGGATTATGAAATCTCATAATACACGTTGTCAATTACTTTTGCAGTTTACTTCTATGTTACTCTGGTTTAGATGTGAGTGTCGGACATGGGTGTATGTAAATTTTTCTAAGATTTTCATGTATTTGGAGGGTTCTCAGAGTTACATATACCCATATCTATCTTGGATTATTTGTTGAACACAAGTGCTAGACACATATAGATCAAGAAAAGGTAAGGTAGGTTGGATAAGGGCTGACAGTTAATTGTACAAAATTGGCGATTGGATTCTTTTCTGATTTTGTTGAGCTCAGAAAAAGAATTGATGTCATGTTTTACTTGTTTATGTGATTTTTAATTTGATTCAGGAAATGGTTTATGATTGTCTCTCATAAAAGAACCATTTTTTTCTTTTCTTCCCCAATGACTACATTTATTTAGTGGTTAAAAGTTTTTGGATAAAAATTGCTTAATTAGACTGTTCCTTCTGAATTTGGTCTATTTGGATATACTAGTCTATCTGAAGATGTGATAATTGCTACATGTGAATCACGTGTTGAAGTGTCTGGTTTTGGACACATGTTTTGGAGTTTTTGGTATTCCATATTACTATAATATGTTAATTATATGGGGTTAACGGATATATAAAACATATCTTATTTAAATTTCAGCACTACACTTGTAGAGAGATTATATTATATGTGTATTGCATATGCTTCTATTTTTATTGGTGGTAGTCAATAAATTCTTTGAAATATAATGATCATGCTTTCTCTGTTAATAATTCCCCCATTTCTATATAGAGATTTTATGAGCATGGAGGTGAAATGCAAGTTTCACAAGATGCACCTTTGAAGCCATCTATGGACATCTTTGCTATCGGGTGAGCTTTCTCAATATTGTACTTTTTTGGATTGTTTTTATTTTTCAAAGACATCCCATTCTCTTATCCAAAACCATTTGTTACTAGATAAATGATTAATGAGATTTTGCTACATTGTAAACTAGTGGACATGATATCCAGGTACTTTTATCTGTACCATGCCTTCTAAAGATATTATCTTACTAACTGATAAAATTGAACATCTTCAAATGTTTTGAGTAGTATTGCCTGATGTTTCGGGAGTCCTCTAGTGAAGTAATAATAATCTCTCAGATGTGGTTGCTGTGAAATTTCGTTACTTCTAGGTTGCTATGTCCTCTTGGTATAGTTTGATCTTTCGTGTGGAAGTAGTGGTTTCAATCTACTTGCTAACAAAATGTAAATTTCATTTGATTTTTGTCTGACAATATAATAATATGCGCTTTCTATGCAACTGTTTAGATGTGTAATTGCAGAGCTTTTCCTCGAGGGTCAGCCACTGTTCGAACTTTCTCAGCTTCTTGCATATCGCAGAGGGCAATATGATCCTAGTCAACATCTTGAAAAGGTGATAATTTCTTTCTCTGCCTTTCTACTTGGTGCACTTGCTATCCCTTTCCACATATTTGTCTGCACAGGACTTCTGTCAGTGCTATTCTCGTTAGTCATATGATGTTATTCTTTCACTTTCTTCATGTTAAAATCAATTCATGGTTTACTATTGTTTTTCTAATCATTTGCTTTGCTCGTGCAGATCCCAGATATTGGAGTACGAAAGATGATACTTCATATGATCCAGCTTGAACCAGAGTCCCGCCTCTCTGCTGAAAGTTATCTACAGAATTATGTAGCTGCTGTATTTCCTGGCTACTTCTCACCGTTTCTGCATGGTTTTTATTGTTGCTGGAATCCTCTTCATTCTGATATGAGGGTAAACATATTTTTAATGTATTACTTGGAAAATTAATCCTGCTTGCATCTAATACATGTCATTGCTCTGTAATTTCTACTGTAGATTGCAATGTGCCAGAGGGTTTTCCCTGAGATATTGAAGCAAATGATGAGCAAGAGGTCAAGTGATGAGATGGGAAGAGGTCTTGGTAAGTCCCATACCTTAAGTGATAAACAGTTGCAAGATAGTGTTTCAAAACAACAGCCACAAGATAATGCTGCAAAACAAAACTTGATCTCAACAAATCACTTGTTGACCAAAAGAGAAAAGATGGATGATGGTTCTGTTAGGGATCGGCTCTTGCTGCCTGAAAACATTGATACTCTACTTGGGGATGTTGAACAGAGCAATCATTACCTTGGGGAGAATCCAGCAGCTGGGGATACGCCCAAATATTCACTTTCCCAAGATTTTAAGCATCATGGCATGCAATCTTCCACCTTCCTTCATCAAAATATTTTTGATTTGTTTAGGAAAAATGATCACCCTTTTCTGAAAAAGATTACAATGGACGATTTGAACTCATTGATGTCTGACTATGACAGTCAATCTGACACCTTTGGAATGCCTTTTCTGCCATTACCCAAAGATAGTATAAAATGTGAAGGGGTGGTTTTAATCACCTCTCTGCTTTGCTCCTGCATACGTAATGTTAAGTTACCTCATTTAAGGAGAGGGGCTATACTTTTGCTGAAGACTTCTTCACTATACATTGATGACGAAGATCGCTTGCAGCGAGTACTTCCGTACGTAATTGCAATGCTTTCTGACTCGGCGGCAATTGTGCGGTGTGCTGCTCTTGAGACTTTGTGTGACATTCTACCCTTGGTTAGAGATTTTCCTCCAAGTGATGCAAAAATTTTTCCAGAGTATATTCTTCCGATGCTTTCCATGCTTCCTGATGATCCAGAAGAAAGTGTGAGAATTTGTTATGCAAGCAATATAGCTAAACTAGCCCTAACAGCTTATGGATTCTTGATTCATTCAATAAGGCTTAGTGAGGCTGGGGTTCTTAATGAATTGAATTTGTCACCAAAGTCATTAGCATCATCCAGTGAGTCATCTGGACGCATTCAGAGGTCAAATAGTGATGCACAGTTAGGGCAATTAAGGAAGTCCATTGCTGAGGTAGTTCAGGAACTTGTAATGGGTCAAAAGCAAACTCCAAATATTAGAAGAGCACTTCTTCAGGATATTGGAAACTTATGCTGTTTTTTTGGCCAGAGACAGAGTAATGATTTTTTGTTGCCCATACTCCCAGCTTTTTTGAATGATAGAGATGAACAGCTAAGGGCAGTCTTCTATGGGCAAATTGTGTTTGTCTGCTTCTTTGTGGGACAAAGAAGTGTGGAAGAATATCTTTTACCTTATATCGAACAGGCTTTAGGTGATGCAATAGAGGCTGTTATTGTGAATGCACTGGATTGTTTGGCTGTTCTGTGCAAAAGTGGTTTCTTACGGAAAAGAATATTGCTTGAAATGATAGAGCGTTCCTTTCCACTGCTATGTTTTCCTAGTCAATGGGTAAGGAGGTCGGTTGTCACTTTCCTTGCATCTAGCAGTGAGTGCTTGGGTGCTGTAGATTCTTATGTTTTCCTTGCTCCAGTTATACAGCCTTTCCTACGTCGACAACCTGCATCTCTGGACTCTGAAAAGGCTCTTCTCTCTTGTTTAAAACCACCTGTCTCAAGGGAAGTATTTTATGAAGTCTTAGAAAATGCTAGGAGTTCAGACATGTTGGAGAGACAGAGAAAAATATGGTACAACTCATCAGCGCAATCAAAACAATGGGAAATTTCTGATTTACTCAAGAGAGGGGCTGGGGAATTGGACTCGATGAAGTACTGGCCTGAGAAACAGCAGTCTATTGGAGGTCATAGACCCATTGATAGTGCATTGCAGCAATCTGGGCTAACAGAAGTTGATGATGACGATACAAAGCTGAGAGTTCTGGGGGGTTATACACGAAATGCTTCTAGCGTAATTGACATGCGTGATCCATTATGCTCAGAGAAGCTACAGTTTTCAGGTTTAACATCCCCACAGCTCAATGGTTTAAACAGTTTCATGTGTGATAAGTCTTCAGAAGGTATACCTTTGTACTCTTTTAGCATGGACAAGCGAGCTATGGTAGCTCCTCCAGCAGCTTCTGATACTCCTTTGCCTTGGATGGATCCAGTTAGTAAATCATTTAGCATGGCTAGTTCGGTTCCAGCACCTAAGCTTGTTTCAGGCTCTTTTGGCATCACTGGTGGTTCTAAACAGTTCTATAGAGTTGTTCATGAACCAGAAAGTCGTGAAAATGATCAAATAGCCTATGTTAGTAGTAAATTTCAAGACATGGGATTATCTGGTACAGCAAAAGGAACTTCTGTTCCTATGGAAGATGCTTCTGCTTCAACTGATTTTACAGGACTACCCTCATTTGCTCGGTCTTCATCAGTTCCAGATTCAGGTTGGAGGCCTCGTGGGGTGTTGGTTGCACACCTGCAGGAGCACCGATCTGCTGTCAATGATATTGCAGTTTCAAATGATCACAGTTTCTTTGTGAGTGCGTCTGATGATTCCACTGTCAAAGTGTGGGATTCAAGAAAGTTGGAGAAAGATATATCATTTAGGTCAAGGCTGACTTATCACTTGGAAGGAAGCCGAGCTCTATGCGCTGCAATGCTACGAAATTCTGCTCAAGTTGTTGTTGGAGCATGTGATGGGACAATACATATGTTTTCTGTTGATCACATCTCTAGAGGTCTTGGAAATGTTGTTGAAAAATATTCGGGTATAGCTGATATAAAAAAGAAGGATGTGAAGGAAGGTGCAATCCTTACCCTTTTGAACTACCCCATGGATAACAGTGGCATTCAGACATTTATGTACAGCACCCAAAATTGTGGTATTCATCTCTGGGATACAAGGTCTAGTTCAAATGCATGGACGTTGAAAGCAGTTCCAGAGGAAGGCTTTATATCATGTCTAGTAGCAGGCCCTTGCAGGAACTGGTTTGTTTCAGGGTCTTCTAGGGGTGTGCTTACCCTTTGGGATTTGAGGTTCCGTATTCCCGTGAACTCATGGCAGTATTCTCCTGTATGCCCTGTAGAAAAGATGAGTCTCTTTGTTCCTCCTTCGAGTGTCTCGGTTTCTACAACTGCTAGGCCACTTATTTATGTTGCTGCTGGCTGCAATGAAGTCTCGCTTTGGAATGCAGAGAATGGGAGCTGCCACCAGGTAAAGAGGCAATTGCTTCTATTAATCACACTTAGGCTTTGTTCAGAGAGGTTTGAACGGGATTTTAAGACAAGCGGTGAGAACGGTGGTTTGGGGAAAAACTGAAATTTTCTGCGTTTCCAAAGCTTGGTTTGGAGACAAATTCCTGCACAAAAGCTGGTTGAAACGACGAGAGTTTTGGGTCGTTCGGTGCAGCTTTTCCCCAAACAACCGTTGGGCAACCAAAAGCTGATTTCAACCTCGTTCTTGAACAGGGCCTTATACTCTATGCATTGATTGAAATAATGGATTTTGGTATTTGGAACAGTAATTAGAGAATTTTAAATACCCTTATATTGAAACTGTGCTTGTTAGGAGAAAACATTTGATGAATTAGAAGGGGTGGGTGGTAAAAAAGGAAAGAAAAGGATTTTATCATTCTTGGTGTGATAGAAAAGTGAAGATTTTTCAAATTGCATCAGGAAGAGAGAAAATGGAAGAGATGTTGTAGTAATATATTTTGATTTTTTTTTTTTGAGATTATGTACAACAGAAAACTGATTTGATGGGACATTAAAGGGCCTGGATTTGGCTCTCTATTAATTATTATCGTTCATTGTGATATGAATTTTTTTCCTTCCAACTTTTATCTCCAGGTATTTAGGGCTGCAAATTATGACAGCGATGCAGAAGTATCTGATTTACCGTGGGCCTTGGCCAAGCCATCCACTAAAACAAGCTCTAAATCTGATCCAAGGAGGAATGCAAATCCAAAGTATCGAGTGGATGAACTGAATGAACCACCACCTCGTCTTCCGGGTATCCGTGCATTACTTCCTTTACCTGGTGGTGACCTATTGACTGGGGGCACTGACTTAAGAATTCGCCGCTGGGACCATTGCAGGTTTTTGTTGAATTTCTTTTTTATCCCCGTTCAGTGATCTTATGGAAATTTTATGCATTATTTTCATTGTTTTATTGCAGCCCTGATAGAAGTTACTGTATCTGTGGCCCAAATTTTAAGGGAGTTGGAAATGATGATTTCTATGAAGCAAGATCAAGTTTTGGGGCACAAGTTGTACAGGTATCTTTTAATGATAGATTTACATAAAACTTCATTCTTGTGTTTTAGCGTTCAGGATTTTATTGCATTACTATGTATAAATGGTTTTCCAAATATCTATCAAACTAGTGACAGCCAGTAGTAACGAGTATATAATTGTCAGCTTCAACATCAGATATAAACTTGCTACTCCCTATTTTGGACAATAGCTTATTTTGGTGGCAGAGGATATCCTTGTGACCTGTCCTTGGAAGCTTTAGTTCCTTGCTTTACTACTTAATCTTTGCAGAGTATATGTTGTTTAATTACCTTCCCTTTCTTTAAATATTCATGTTCCTACCGACTTTTTTGTTAATGTTAATGACAAGTAGTCAAATTACTAAGCTAAAGTTGTCAACCATGTCATTTCTGAATCACTCATCTTCTATCATGTTTTTTTGTGCAAATTCTCTCGACTTACTTTTCGTTTGAATGCTAGTGTGCCTTCTTGAACTGTTGCTTCAGGTCTCCTGCTTTTAATATTTAAGTTGTTTTGCAAACAGGAGACTAAGAGACGTCCTCTAACAACAAAGTTAACGTCAAAAGCGATGCTTGCTGCTGCTGCTACTGACTCTGCTGGATGCCACCATGATTCCATCCTGTCTTTGGCTTCTGTGAAATTGAACCAGAGACTGTTGATATCAAGCAGTAGAGATGGGGCTATTAAGGTTTGGAAGTGAATAACTCAAAAGTTTTAGTGTCTTAATATACGTATTTAGGTACAGAAGTAGTAAACTTGTACATGATATACATTCAGATTCAGGTCTTAAATTCTACAGCTTAACCGCTTACCTCTTTGGTTTGTAGTTTTGTACAGTTCGTAAGCCTGTAGCTTAATATGGTATTTTTCTTATTTTTTTTAATTAATGAAAAGGATAAAATACCATGCTCTTATTCTTGTTTAACAGAAAAGGACTTGTATCTCCACAGTTGTACTTGCTTTTATGTGCAATTGATATTAAATCCAATTATGTAAAAATCAATTATAAAATGACCATATGCTAATTCAAATACTTTATTTATAACTTTTATTTGAACTTTTAACATTACAATATTTAATATCTCATTCTACTAAATTATTTTCCATTATTCTTTGTGCTCTAAGTTCCGGACATAGATTCTCTTTTTTTGGAGAATATGGGCTTAGCCCAGATTTTAACTTCAACTGTTTGAACTCTTATGAATTCCAAGGTCCATGGAATCCAATATGATAGCAGACTTAGCAACCCAAGTTTAGTTGGGCCATTTTGGTGCAGGCCATCGACTTTAAACCATTTCCCAAATTATAATATTTGCAACTTTTTTAAATTGTTGACATAATTATAACATATTATTTATTTTAATTTTTTAATATCATATATATATATTATTTGAACTCAAATTTTATAAAAATAATAACTTTTATTTTTTTTCAATTTCCGATATTTGCATCTTTGTAACTTTTGATTTTTCAAAGTCTGGTCTTTTGCATGTGCCTTGACCCTATTCCCATTGCTTTCGGGGACAGAATTTGATAACCCCCAATAGTCTAAACCTAAATTGGTCCCTCTCTATCATCCCTCAAATACTGATTTTCTCCCCCACAAGATTTCAACACACACCTTCCAAATAATTCAACCTAACTAACTAGAGAGCATATGCATATGTCATGCATCCTCAACATAACCCTAGCTGTATGATTCTTTTCCCTCTAAATCCAAGTTGCACCCAAATAAATAACTTTGATAAAACACAAGCACATGTTTGCATGCCTTTTGTTTAATGATGTAGCAGCTAAATATACATATTTCTAAGTGGACCCAACTTGTCAGGTCGTGAGAATATGGGTGAGGAAAGGGTCTAGAAAAACTTGAGAAATAAGACATTTCATGGAAAACTGAGAAATGTAGAAGAAACAAGGGATAGTTGAGCAGACCATGGGCAAACCAAACCCTACTAAATGCTGTAGCAGAGGAAGAATATTCAAAAGGTATGCCAGTTGTTGCTTTACAGGAGAACAAAAGGTCAGCCCCCCACACTAACTCGGTTTTGCCCTGAACATAATCTGGCCTTACTACAATGCTTGTTTCATGTGTGTCCTAACGTAACATAGCAGGTACAAAGATAAAAAGAGAGACAACCATGATGGGGTTGATGTCATTCAGATAAGGGTTGGGGGGACAAAGAGAGAGATGTGTGAAGTTGAAGAGGTAATGGGAAATGGAGTGGTTGCCAAAAAGAGTAGCCATGTGAGAAGCATGATGGTCTAGAATGATGCTGTCGCTCTTTCTAGCACATGAATCTTTTTACCCTATTAGAAAAGGCATGGAAACCATCCCATGATATTATGCAGGGACCATAATTTTATGTAAAGAGGTACGAAATTAGATTATCAATAAAAAACATAAAAATATCTAAACTATAAAAAAAATTAAAGTTTTTAGTTATAACCAGTTCTCCTTTCTCTGATCTAAGACACCAAGGGAAGCTATAGCTATCTATCTATCTATTCCATTTTCAACAAGGCTGTAAGAGATTTGACAGAAGAGGTACATGATTCTTAAACTTTACTAAAAAGAGAGAACCAGACACTGAAATTGAGAAAAAAAGTCTTTTACTTTAAGGAGACTACACACCCCTTTTCATTTCAACATGTTGAATGCTTTCCCTCCTTGCAGTATAGAAAAAAGAAGTTAGAAATGGAGAAAGCAACAAAAGAGATGGTTGTGATTGATGGGAAGTAGTGACAATCTGAACTCTTTCTTGCAACCAGACAACAGTCTCTATTGTTTTGCCATTGCATAGGAATTCCTGTTTCTTTTCTCATGTACTCATCTGAGGAGAAACTCCTCAATTATTTGCCTTTTCACTTTTAGAAAGGAAAAATCAATAAAGTGGCATTGCAAGTTGACCATCTATTTTGACATTTTCTAATCACATGAACTTGAATTGCTGATAATGATATATATAATGGTACTAACTGTATTATTATTAATATATGAGAAGAAGATGGACTGTTAACTGAGAGGACTCAATATAAGTCTGTGTACAACAATCATGACTTTGTTGATAATAGACTTTTTTTTAGCGTAATTAGACAACTAAGTAATATTTTTTCGATTCGAGTAAAATCGTAATTTTAGAAAACTCAATATTGTACCCGATCCCTCGTCCTTGTCTCAATCTTTGAGACATTTACAAATTACATGTATGTACTCTTATTTATTTCAGAAGCTCATTTTAATTTGTTATTACGTTCATGACGTGATAATGTGTTTGTGCTTCATGCAGATCAATCTTAAAAAAGAGAAATCAAATTCAAAACTTGTTTTTTTATAATTAAATAATAATAATAATAACACAGCTAAGTAGGTCAACCTCCTCACAAAAATATATTAAACTGGAAAATTTGTAGTTTATTCAACATGGGTAAATTAAGCAGACGAAGCCACCATAATGCAGATCAACGGCTGATGTTCCTCAACCTTGTTACTATTATCACTCTCATCGGGTAGCCTTGTATCGAAACACGTCAGCATCCGGGCCCTCTTAGCTTGTAGGTCCCAGTCAGTGGATCCCACCACATACAACATGAGCAAAGCGCAACACACCTGCGCTGAAAACAAACCCAACCAAAGCCCAGAAAACCCGATTCCGATATAGAACCCGAGCCCAACTGCTACGGGCATGCCGACCAGGTAGAATGCACCGAGGTTCACATTAGCTGCGGTGGAAGGGCGTGCACTCCCCCTCAGGACCCCACATCCCACCGTTTGAGGGCAGTTCCCGAGTTCGCATAGCCCTAGGATGGGAAGGGAGATGGATGTGAGACGTAGGATCTCGGAGTCAGAAGTGAACATCCTGGCCCATTTATCCCTCATCGATGAAGCAAACGTTGAAGCTGATAGGCCCATCATGGTGGATACGAGTACCGCCACCACAGCGGATAATCTCGCTCTATTAGGACGGCTCGCACCCAATTCGTTCCCAACGCGGGTCGAAACCGCGAAACCCAGTGAAGATGGGAAAACGTATATCAGCGACGTCGTTTGGATCAATATCCCCATGGAAGCGACCGGCGCCTTTGGGTTCCCCAAAAGCCCACACAAAACGATCATAATCTCATACCACCACCACTCCAAACAAACCGAAACGCAGCTAGGCACGGCTAGCTTTAGCAGCGGCTTCCACCCCGTTAAACACTCAAAACTAGGCGTCTCCCACGTGGGTTCGTGGAGCCCCGAGACCCAGATGTAAACAACCAAGGAAATGAGAACGAAGAAGTTCGTGATGGAAGAGGAGGCTGCGACGCCGGCGACGCCGAAGTTGAAGTAGGAGACGAGTAAGAAGTTGATGGGTAGATGGCAAACGGTGGCGATGAGGGTAGCTAAAGTTACCGGGAAGGTGATGCCTTGAGCACGAAGGTAAATGCGGATTGGGTGAACCAAAGAGTTAGTGAAAAGGTCAGGGAGGGAAAAGAGTAAGTATATCTGCGCAATGCGGGTGATATCAGGATCTTGATGGAAATAGACTAAAATGTTGAACATGTTTATCCAAAGGAAAGATATTAATATGGAAGTGAACAAGAGGAAAACAACGTAGCGGTGAAGGGTTAGAGATAAAAGCTTAGGTCTTTGAGAACCAAAGGCTTGGGAACAAAGTGGTTCCATACCTAAAGCAAGGCCAGAGAGAACTGAGTAGCCTGTGATGTTTGCAAAGGCTATGGCTAGAGAACCAGCGGCCAGTTGGATATCTCCGAGATGTCCTAGGAAGAACATGGAAATGATGGAACGGGAATAGAGAATGAGACCGGTGAGGGCTATGGGGAAGGCTAAACTGAAGAGTGATTTAACTTCTGCTGTGATCTCTGAGATTGGAAGGTATATGCATCCATTGCTGTTTTTGGCTTGCTGTTGATGCTTTTCAGGATCTTTCACGGAGTCTGAAAATGGTAAGAGATTGAAATAAAGGTGGGGCTGTGATGATTTCTCAGCTACGTTTGGGAGGGTAGAGGCGACGGTGCTTTGATTACACATGACGACGGCAACAAGGACAACGAAGACGAGATAAGCAAGATGATGAAGAGGAAGAATCAAAGATGAGGCGAATCCTGTTTGTTGTTTTGCACTTCAAAGTTCAAACTCACTAGAGACACTCTCGTCTAAGCTCTCTCTCAAAGATGGGTAGATCGAATGATTTGATTTGCATCTGAAATAGGTATATTAATAGATGAATTGAAGTCGTATTTTCTTTGAACAATTCATTTTAATGTTTACTTTCTCTATTTTTGTCATCATATAAGAGATAAAATTTAAATATAAACCTCTACGTTTTTAGACTTTAAATCATAATTTTAAACACTAATCACTTTAAAAAATATAACAAATAAAGATAAAAAATTTACATGCACTGAATATATTTTACATAATCAATGGAGTTGTTTTTTCAAATAATTCTGAATAATATTTGTTTAATTTTGCTGAGAAAACATTGGGAAATTAAAAGAGAGGAAAAAGTACAAGAACTTCAGAGATGGTAATGACACGTGACAGGTCAGACACGTGCAGTTAGGGACATGGTTTTGTGCCTTTCTGGCAGTGCTTTAAGGGGCCGTGGTGCAGAGACAGAGGCAGCAGGTAAGAAAAAGGAAGACGAAGACGAAAACTGAAACTTAAAACAGAGGTGGGATAAAACTCATAAAAGTCTCTCAGTTTCTCAGACTCTGTTAATCAGAGTTGACAGTTTTTCCCATTATTACTATCATTTATTTTTTCTGATTGGACGGCTGGAATCTACCTGCAAAAAGTTCGGACCCCGCGCTCATGCATGCATGCATGCACCAAAGGCCATTCAAGGACCCCTCCTCTGCTAAAACCCTAAACTAAACTGGGATTTTACTGACAGTGTTACCTTCACTGGGGTTGATAACGGGTGGCTGTAATAACTGGGCGGTTCACATGAAAAGATTTAAAATTTGTGATCCAACCGAGTTTTTTAGTGAATATGACCCACACACATCCCGTCTGAGACCGATACTGTGAAAGTGGACCCTCCTTCCCTCTGCTTTGCTGCTGCACCACTGCTTGTGTTTCTATAACGGGAGCCAGCGGCTTTCTGGACTGTGCTGTGCCGTTTCTGTGCGCTCCTCTGTTTTCTATCCATTCTCTTCGAAATCCTGATGGTTTGTTCATTTTCATCTCCCCACATGAAGTAAAACTAAACCATCCGTCATATATATGAAACAAAATGGTGCGGGCGAACCCTATTCCTGTTGCCTCCATAAACATCAATCATTCAAGCCAACTTGACATGTTTTAACATTGGTTCAAGGCATGAAGCCCATAACCTAAAGTGTGAAAGCCTACACTCATTCAATTTTGTATGGTTCTTTTGGGCCCAAAAAGTTGGGTCATAGGGATATAGTAAAGTTCGTCTCATTATGTATCAATTTTTTTTATTTGCCACCCCACCCCACAGGGTTAGTGATTTCTTGCACAATGACCTGTATTCCCCCATCTTCTTCGAAGTTAATCCTTGATGTGATGGCCTATTGGCCTCAATTTCACTCAGGAAAATGATTTCTATTTGATAAATAGTGGGAGAAATATGCTTCTGGCGTTTGAGGTAAAGTTAAAGAATAGTTATTTTTATCGGGACAGTAGAGTACAAACTTGATCGATAGGGTAAAATATATCAATAATCACTAAATTATACAAAATAATTTTTTACTATAAAACTTTCTAAAGTTATAAAACCATTGTTAAATTAATAAAATATGTTATATCATTAAAGAATATTAATAAAATAAACCATATTATCCTAGAGTGACCAAAACAGGAGTAACTCAAAATTTGAGTGATTAAAATTAAAAGAAATTAAATTTCAGTGACCAAAATAGGAATATGAATAAAATTGAGTGATGAATTGTATAATTTACCCTAATAATAAAAATATTAATTGTACTTGTACAGAGCAAAACATCTAACGGTCTCTCCCTCTTTCTTCTGTTTGGATTTATTTATAATTTTGTTGTTTTGTGTTTTATTTTCCAATCTGTCAGTCGGTTTTGTAAATTTTCCTTTAAAACGGGAAAGGGAAGAACAAATGTATGTGTTTGGTCAATCACCTTTCTTCCTCACACAAAATTCAAATCCAAAAGTAAAAAAATTACGCACTGCCTTCGTCTTCATTGTCTGTTTCTCTCTCTCAGAAACCCAGCGGACGCCCTTCATCCAAAGAGAGAGAGGAGGAAGAGAAGAAACTTCCATTGCTAAATTCTTGGCTTTCTTTTTTTGTTTCTACATTTTCTTGTTTTTCTTTTCTTTGATCGATTGATTTTCTTTTTGGATTCTTGGACAATCGTTTCCGTCGACGAGGATTGCGGGGAGGGAAGAGGGATAAAGAAAAGAAATTCACAGTAGAATGTCGGCATTTCACCCTGCCGATTCTTTCCTCTTATCTCTCAGCAGAGCATTTTGTAGCCCTCTTGCTGTTTTTATTCAGATCCAGGTGTGTTTTCTAGTTCACAAGTATACGCAAATAGAGCCTAATAATATATGATTCCGGTTCTCGTTGTTTGGATAGGTTTAACGTGTGGAAATAAGTTTCTTGAACTATTTTTCAATCATCCTAAACCTTATTTTCTGTCTTTTCTCGGAAATTAATTGGATATTGAACTAGGTCTTACATTTTAATATCTTTATAGATCTATTTTTAAAGAAAGAATGGATATGGGTGTTTCATTGCCATCGGATCTCGATACTTAAGATTAGAACAAAAAATATGCCCGTTTTTTAATTATAAAAAAAGAAAGAAAGAAAGAAAGAAAGAATACTGTTGTGATGTAGTGGAGATCAGATATTTGGTATTCGCTCGCAAAGCTGACTGTCATTGATATAGCCAGTAATGTATATTCAATTTCATTGTAATGGTTATGATGATTGTAGAGCAAATTCCTTAATGTTGCTTCAGTTCCATTGGTGGGGTATTGGGTTATAAGGTTTTAATATAAGGGAATATAAGGGAAGGCTGGTATGGAATAAAAGCTTTTAATAATAGTAACTATATTCGAGTTTATTCATTTCTTGAAGGGAAGGTTGGTATGTGGCTTAATTTTAAGAAAGCTTGTCTCATTGAAAGGCAGATGGAATCATCTTCCAACTAATGGTTTATCTAAAAGAAAAGCTATTGAAACATCCTCTTTCAGATTAATTACCAATTACAATTTTTGGAAGAACTACAACATTTTATCAAACACGTCATCTGTTTGACTACCTGATATTCTTCTGCTATTGACTAAAGGCTTCCTTCTTTTACTACTTTGCAATCGCTTCAGTTATCTATTTGTGAATGCAATGTTTCATTATCTAAAATCAGTCACCTCTCTCCATCTGCTAGTTACTTTTAAAAGGAAGTTACCAATCTGAATATTTTGTATATAATGTAGGGATGTGTAATCTGCTTGACTCTTGCTATTGGGTGGGCTTTTGCTGCCTATATCAGGTACATGGCTAAGATGGCTTTAAAGATGAGAATTTAAACAGCAGGATGCCATGAATGTTCCATGTCAGCAACGTTACCTTGAAAACTCAGCTATATTCATATATACCTACATATTTTGCCCTTCACAGGAAAAGAGAGATCAATAAAATAAAAGATGGCATGAAGGGTGGCAATAGTTTTGCTTTTCTATGCCACGATATTAATGAACTTGAGCACTCTAATCAGGTCAATCTACCAAGAGTTTCGATAGTGATGCCTTTAAAGGGTTTTGGAGAACATAATCTACACAATTGGAAGAGTCAGGTGAGTTGTTTATGGTAGGAATTCTATCAAACTCTTGTGGTGTCTTCTCTGGTTTGTACAAAACCCGTGCATTTATCTTTTCCTTTTCCACGTTTTTAACATTGCCAACGGGAAGTTGATTATTTCAAAATATTCATGTTTTCAATATATAATTTTCTGATGTATCTATTTATTACTGATGGAGACAGATCACGTCTCTTTATGGTGGTCCTATGGAATTCTTTTTTGTGGTGGAAAGTACTGAAGACCCCGCTTACCATTCTGTAATTAAGTTATTAGCAGATTTTAAGGTATTCCGCCTATTTATTTTATTGTGCATTCTGCTAATATTAAGAAAAAATCTGACAAGAATACAGTAGGATTGTTAATTACTTATAATCCTTTATTCTAAATCTTCCAAAAACTACAAGCTTGCTCTTGGTTTTATGAAAGTATTTGAGGTCTTCATTTGAACTTCTTCACTATGGCTGCACTTCATGCCTTCTTGATTTCACTGCATGTTCCCTTGAGCAGGATGACGTTGATGCAAAAGTCATTGTAGCTGGTTTATCAACAACCTGTAGTCAGAAAATACATAACCAGCTGGTATATAACACCAACTTTAGTCCTTTTATATATAATAAAAAAATATTAATTGACATTAGTCCGTATATGTTTATATAAAATCCCTCTGCTAGACGTGCATTCAGTATAATGCTTAACAATAAACTTTTTTGGTATATTTTTTGAAGGTTGGGGTGGAGAAAATGCATAAAGATTCCAAGTACGTATTATTTTTGGATGATGATGTTAGGCTCCACCCAGGATCAATCAGGGTCCTCACTACTGAGATGGAAAAGAATCCTGAAGTATGTTTGTTCGCGTCCTTAACCTAATCGAAATGATTAGGTTTTTAACTATTGATCTGTTTTGAAGTTCTCATTTTATTGTCAATATGTGCAGATATTTATTCAAACTGGATACCCTCTCGATTTACCATCTGGAACTTTAGGGAGTTACTGCATCTATGAATATCACATGGTATGGTGCCGTATGTAATTCTTCTTCCTGACTTATTTGCATAGACCTGAGCATATATTTATTATTATTACTTGGACACGAATTGTTTTTATCCAAGAGAGCTGGGGAAAACCTGTTAACAGAACAACAATGTGACCAGAATAAAAGATATTGGTGGCTGCACTGTATTCCATATATTAATGGTTAAATTATTACATAAAATCTGATTTATACTGGCGTCAGGCTCTCTAATATCTCATTTGTTTATGGCTTACTGTTTTATTCATGTCGTACTACCCAATCTGCCATCATACAGTTTTTAAGGTGAAACCTTTGATTACTCGACAAACATTATGCTAGCTAATTGACCCTGTGGCCCCTCTCACAAGATTAAACAGATACACATCAAGTGGAATTGAGCACTATACATATAGATGGTCGGTTTGGCGCATAAGGGCAGGATGATGAATCGAAAAACTGTTGTTGCAAGCATATTATGCTCTAGCGGTTGATATTGCATGTGCTATTTTGGTCTTTGTTAAATAAGTTGATTGTTGTATTCTTTAATTCATGTACTCATTGAATATGTCTCTTCTACAGCCCTGCTCAATGGGATTTGCTACTGGTGGGAAAACATTTTTTCTTTGGGGAGGGTGCATGATGGTAATTAGCTCTTCTTATCCTTCCCAATGATCCCTGTGCAAAGTTGAAAGATTATTTCTGAGTCTTCTAGATTGTTTTTAGATGCATGCTGATGATTTTAGACACGACAACTATGGTGTTGTTTCGGGACTTCGAGATGGTGGATACTCTGATGATATGACTCTAGCTGCTATAGCTGGTAATATAGTCTCTACTAAATCTCACTGATAAGAAATTAGATATTTCTGTTGATATTGAATTACGGCTTTGTACCAACCTTTTACTGGTTATGTATTGTCTCTTCTCAGGAGCCCACAAGAGGCTTATTACGTCTCCTCCGGTTGCTGTTTTCCCTCATCCTCTTGCAAGTGATCTTACTTTCTCAAGGTTTGAGAATGTTACCATTCAGCTTTTCTATTACATTTATATCCATGTTGACTTTGACTTCTTGAGTAGGTACTGGAATTACTTGAGGAAGCAGACATTTGTTTTGGAATCATATATAAGCAGGGTTAATTGGATAATGAATAGAGCACTGTTTTCTACCCATTGCTATCTGTCATGGGGATTTGTTGCACCGTACTTCATGGCTATGGTTCATGTTGCAGCAGCACTACAAATCTATATGAAGGGTTATTCATATGGGGAAACAACCTGTACTAACGGTGGTGAGCACACTATTTTTCCTTTTTAGGTAGGTCGTAACACTAGTACTTCAGATGAATCCGATGTCTCATGTCCTTATCTTGATGGATCAACTAGTCTAGTTGTCATCTTTGAGTAACAAGAGTTTGTTCTTTTCGTCTTTGGCTGAAACAGTATTGAATTATGCAGATAATTTACAAGTTCCCCTTGGCACTTAACAGATTTGTTTTGTAGTAATTTAGACATACTTGTATACCGGTGTTGCATAGCAGTTTACCCTTCTGCAACTAGAAATGCTGGCAGTAACCTTATAACACGATAGAAATTCGTTTCATTTCATCCGGTAAATTATTCAGTTTGGTACAATGGAAGCTAGGGAAGTAGACTTTGGTATTAAAGATGGATGTAGCTTCTGCAATTAAGCGAACTGTGTTTTCACAGGTTTGTTAGCGAGTTGGCTAGCTATTTGTACCTTTACGGAGCTACTTTCTATGTGGAACTTAACAAGGATTGAAGTTCAACTATGCAACCTGTTATCTCCAGAGGCACCTAAGCTCTCCCTTGACTATTTCAACTGGAGCATGGTAAAGCACTTTTGTTATCTCTTTAATATGGGTTTAGGGCGATGAAAAAAACTCGACTTTTTTTATTCATTTCAATCATATTCAACATTTTGTATCTGAAATGGTCGAAAAAACTTCATGTTTTTGGTTGAGCAGATCTTTGTCGCCATGCTGGTTGATAACTTTTTATACCCGATCTCTGCTTTTCAGTCACATTTCTCTCAATCTATCAATTGGTCTGGTATTCGGTATCGTTTGAAGAATGGAAAGATAGACAAGGTAATTTTGAGGGTTCATAATGAGCTTGTATTTATTTGTTCAAATCTTAGAAGTATATTTGCCTTCCCTGCACAGATTGTACGGAACAAAGAGAAGGGTCCAAAGTTCACAGACCTTGGGGGGAAGCATTTATATGGTAAGAAAGTAGCCACCCCCAAATCCTCACTCCTTGGCTCATTGGGGAGAAGTTTTGCTCACTGGCATCAACCCAAAAAATATGATGTCTAGACTCAAGAGGTTAGATTATTTGCTGATTCCCTTATTTGTTGACTTCTAGTAATTATTTTATTATTTGTCTCATTTTTCAGTCGCAAAATTGGATCGTTTTATTCTTCATGTATCAACTCTTCGTTGATCTTTGTAATTTGAATTGATTTCTTCATATAATTTGAGAAATTATATTATGCGTAAGTCTAACCACGTTATTTATGAGACCAACCACTAAAAAGCATCAATCTCATTACTTTTTTTAATTTATATTTTATTAAGTGAATTTTTACTCATATTTACTGTTAATTCATTTTAAAAACAATTTTTTAAAAGTGAAAATTCACTTGAAAAAAAATGACGAAAAAATTGATGAGATAGATGATTTTTACTAGTTGATCTTATGGACATATAATGAAACTTACCCATAATATAATTTCTTCTGTAATTTTATAAATCCCTTACACACCATAATTTTATATGAAAAATAAATTTCATTCTATGTTTAATAGTAGTAATATTTTCTTTACTTTTATACTGACATATATAAAATATTATGATGGTGTTGTAGGACAAGTTAAGGCCTGGCTTTTAATGATCCTTATGCTCCCTTGATATTAAGGAGGTCCATGGTCAATTCACTAACACTTCATGGATTATCTTCTTACAGTGATTATTGTAGCATTGGATCCCTATTTCATAATCAGTTTCACGAGATTTATGTTGTAAAGGTTTCATCGGCTTGTCAACTATAAAGTAAGAAAAAAAAAATTTAAATAAATTAATTAAGAAATTAATTTCATATTAAACTTTTATATTATATAATTAAAATTAATTAGTTAATAAGTTAGATATATATTATAAAATAAGATCTAAATAAAAAATCAGTTCTTAAATTATGTTATTTTTCCTGAGTTTAATCTCTAATACCTACACTAGGTCAATTTTTTGCTTTTTTATCCCCTAAATCATCTTTAGGTAAAAATTTCTGTGGTGTATCAAAATTTTATTGGTCAAATATATTTTTTAAACTTAAAAAACTAATGAGCGTAAAATGATAAAAATAATAGTTTAATAACGAACCCAAACCAAACGACAATTGTTTCAGAATTTTCAGTTTTTCAGTTACCGGCTGCTGTCACTTCTCGGTTGCATTGCATCAGCAAGGTCTCTATAAAGTACAAAGCACATACAAATACGGTACATGTAAATCTAATAACGAAATCTTGTCCTGTCTGAAAACCCTAAACCCTAAAAAGCCCCCAAGAAACCATAGGAAAGTGAGAAGCGGAACCTTAACAATGGAAAACGGAGCACAGCTAAGCATATACAGAGCAGCAAAGACGATAAAACGCAAGGACAACACGCTCTACAACGCACTTAGATCAATTTACGAAGATTCAATCTTTGTCGGCGAGATCGCCCAGCTATGGCCTCAACTCCCTCTCGTCGCCAACCTCCGTTGCGGTCTCTGGTATTCTCCCAAATTCCATTCCTCTTGTTACTTTAAATCCACTGATGGTCATACCAATAATTGGTCTTTCAATACATCCCGTCTCAACTTCCACATCGCCCTTCTCGCTGGTAAAATCCAAAGTTCTTTTTTTTATTTTATTTTATTTTCCTCTTCTTTTATTTGGAATATGATCTGAAAACGGATTTTTATTTATTTTGGGTTTCTTTTTCATTGGTAGGACAGAAGGGAGGGTGCTTTGTAGTTGATTCAACACGGAGGGGGAAGCGGTTTCCGGATAGTATGTCGAAAACTATACCCATTTGGACGTGTGTTTTGAATCGCGCCATCTTTAATTATTTGAACAAATTGTCTAATAAGGATGGCTTATCGGTGAAGCAGGTGACTACTGCTAATATTCTCTGTTTAAAGTTTTTAATTTTTTAGTAATTACCAAGATCAATTTTGTCGATTCGCCTCAATTTATGTCTACTCACTTGGTTTTTCTGTGCAGGATTCAGATGCAGGGCACAATTCTGTTGATTGGGATTATTCATTGCATCTTCCCCTTTGGGTTTCCGAAACGGAGAAGGCAGCAATCGAGGACCGGTTAGAAGGATGGACCAAAGACCTGGAAGCAAGTGGAGCTGATATTGCAACTCTTGCATCGTGCTTGAAGAAGCCTTTGCGTCCTTTATGGATTTCTCAGAAAACTGTCATCTGGATAAATGAAGTGCCGGATTATGATTCTTGGGATTTCACACCGATAATTCTTGTTTCCGCCTCCTCCTCGAGTGGAGTAACTCAAAACAGGACGACCTCAGAGTTTAGCTGGAATTATATACCAGGAGCTGGAGATGATGAAGAAAGTTGGTCTAGGGGTTTGTCTCCTAATCTCTTCTGGAACCATGCCTATGATCTTATTAGTTCTGGACCAGATTTCTGTAACCAGAAAGTTGCTGATATAGTTGAGAAGGATAGAGTATATCGTGCACAAAGAGGGCAGAATGCCCCTCAGATATCTGTCAAACCCTCAATCTCTGGAAGCTCACCTAATCTTCCTTTTTTAGAACCCCTTTTGTGTTCAGATCTTTCAAGCCCCAGGATTAGTTCTTCTGATGAAGATTGCGGAATATTTTGGCTAGGATCTACTAATCTTGTTATTGGTGCATCTCAAGTTGGTATGATGTATTAGCAAGAATCATATCTTCGTTACTTGTTCGTTTATCTTTCTAACCTTTATATTTTTGACAATTAGACAATAGCTGTTTGTGTGATTTTCATGTGCCTTATACATTGTTTTGATTATGTGGTGCAGCTGAACATGCATCTAACATTGATTGCATATTGGATTGTGATCAATGGTCAATCTCTGTCCATCATCAAGATGCTGAAGCGTATTTGCATCTTCCTATTGTGGTATATATGCAAGTGAACTGAAACATGAGTTTGCTGATGATCAATTTTGTAAATTTCCTTCTTGCATTCTTCCCTTTTTTATGTTTTGGTTTGCTGACTAGAATTCGAAGATGGACCGGTTTTCCTTGCTTAATAACCTTTCTTCTGCAATTACCTTTGCAAAAACAAATCTTACGAAAGGAAGAACACTTCTTATATGTTGTCGCGATGGTAAACCCCACATTTGTCTGGTAAATCATTTATCTTCTCCACCATCTTAGGGGTTTTAATAGCACTGAATATGTGTTTGTTGTTATCAGGGGAAGATATCAGTGTATGCGTATGCCTTGCAATCCTGATATCATTGTTTGATGAAGGTATGCAATCTTAAGACTAACTTCACATGACCATACTTTTATCAAACTCTTCCTTCAGGTTTAAGTCAATCTTCTTGCTTACTTATGTTTGATGCCTGAGAAAATAGATGAAATCTCTCTGATAATATGCTATATAAGTTTGTTTCCTGTAATGATTTGGTGCATCATTCATTTGCTTTCCGACTGGTTGTATAGTTTCTCAAGTGTCTTTCACCCTATGTTAGGTTCCTTTGATGGTGGCAAATCCTTCAGAGATACCGGTATCACGAAATGTGAGATGCGGCGACGACTTGTGTATATTTGTAAATTTGCAATAAAGGCCCGACCATCCAGAGGAAATCTTAAACAAGTTTTCAGTTTCCTTAATAGTGGATAAGTCACTTAATTTGGAGATATTCTATAATCTACCTTCACATGTTTTGCAGTGAAATGGTGCTGGCGTGCAGAATTATTATTTTAACAATAAGTCATGAAATGTGGTGATGGGACTAGAATTAAAATGAATTTATGAGCCAACACTTGGTTTTGATGTTGCCTCAGTGTATTGTTTAATCAAATTACAAATACAAACAAGTAGAAACTATGAAGATGATACAAGCCCTGGTTCTCAGCATGATAATACAAGTATTGGATACAAGTGTGGTAGCTTTCAGTAATCCTCAGTACGTGAATCACCCACAAAGCTGGGTCACTTTCACAATATCTGCCTAGTACCTCTGCCTGCACAAAGTAATTGGCCCTTTTGAAATTTGTTGCCATTTTATTCAGCACCAATCGAAAGCGCAAGCAAGGCCAGTCACTCTGGGCAAACATGTTCTTAGCCAGAAATTTTACAGGAGATCCCCTTCCACATTGCTTTATTCAAACTGCCGTGGGTTTAAAGGTTGTCGTCTAATTCGTCCGGTACATGTAACTTCTCAATAGCAGCCTGTTTACAAGATCAAAGGAGACCATCTATGTAAATATCTTCAATGTGGTTCTTCATTTGTGACAATGGGTCTACATATGATCTCAACTCGAACCTGGAAATAGACTATGTAAAGGAACGAAAAGATGAAAGACAAGTCAATACCTTAATTGTAGCAACATCGGTTGCGGATGGTTTCAAATCCAAAGCAATGCCAAAATGAAGCATGGCCTTCTCATGCATGTTGCGCCGCTTATAGATTTTACCCATCAAAGCATACACACTGCTTTCACGAGGGGCACACTCTTTAAGTTCCTCCAGAACTTCTAAAGCATCATCAAATTTCTCCAAGCTCATCAGTATATTAGCCTTTTGATACATGGGAAGAGGGTTTTTTCTGTCTGCTAGAATGGCCCTGTCCATTATCTTGATAGCATCCTCACTTTTCTGTAAAATGATTGCGATAAAAGCTTAAAGAAATACTCGAGACGATATTGTTCAAGTCAAGATGTAATGAAGGTACAGAAAGTAGCCTGACCTTTAATGCATGAAGAGCAGTTCCAAGAAAAGACATTATAACAGAAGAGCGTGGATTTATTTGGAAAGCCATTCCAAAATGATGCTCTGAAAACTCAAACTTCTCTTGACGAAGATAGATCATTCCTAGACCATACCAGGCATTATAATGCCTATAATCAATACGAAGTGCATTCTGGTAGCTCTTGATTCCATTCTCAAAATCCTCTAAAGCAATATACCTGCATATAGTAATGTAATGGCAGAACTTTTAGTAAGATGTTGTCAGCGTGTTTAACAAAGCAGGGAAAAGGTCCATGGAAACATACTCATGACCACAAAGAGTGTGTGCATATGCAAATCTTGGATTCAATTGAACAGCTCGTTGGAAATTTTTCAGAGCAGTTTCATGGTCTTTCTGCAAGCTGTAGCAATTTCCCATCGCACACCTGTAATTTAATTCAAATGTAAACAAACAATAGAACAATAATAATAATTGATTATAAGAACTCGTAAAATGGAAGCCTCTAAACCCTCAAAAATTGCTAAGAAGCACACACCCAGACTCTATTAAACAAGGCAGGCAGGTAGAGATTAATCTCAGGCAAATAACAAGCTTTGAGAAACGCAGGATAGTGGAATTAGTAAGATAAACAAATTATTCCAGAAAGAACAGAGTTGACATTGTACTACTTAACAAAAAGTTTGATAAATCTACCATGATTGAGGAGCTAAGCGATCAGTTGATATCAGTTCTTGGGCCAAGTAACTCAACTTCATGTCTTCCTTTAAATGCTGCAAGAAAATAGCGGCCATCAGCAAAGAAATTTACCGTAAAATCAGGAGGTTTGATCAGCTAGAGGACATCCAGAGTGGTAAGGCAACAATATTTCAAGCAATACAATTTTTTAAGGATCAAGGGAACTCACATATAGAACAGTAGAGTAAACATCCATTCCTTCTAAATTGTAAGGAGACACCCTGCGGGCAAGACTAAATGCTTGATCAGCTTCTAAGTAATCCACCAATTCGAAATGTGCTTTTCCGATCTGCATTAGAAATATTTTTAGCATACTTTGTAGAGACTATGGAATAAGTTGGTACTGATTCTCTCTTGCTCACAAACACGCAGAAATACAGTAGGCAAGACTCTTATTAAGATTTCACTATTGAAAAGATGCAAATGAAGGCTGCCTGTTCAACCTGGCATGAGACAACCGGACATAATAGAGGAAGAAAACAGTGTGTTGCACCAGAGGTATTATTACCTGGGACAGCACCCAGCCTGTATTATAATGCTTGTGTGGAAGTCTCAAATAGGTATCCAATGCATCCTGTAGGCAGAGGAGTTATTAAGAGCATTGAACATGACCCAGAGATATGAATTCAAATTCTCTTTCTTTCAGATAAATAACCGTACGATTACCTGACACCTGTACAGGCAAGAAAGTCTGTAGCCTTCCCCAAGGGTTCTTAAAAGGCCTAATACTTCTGAAGCACCACTTACAACTTTTGAGCCACTAATAACAACCCCACCAACCAGTACATTTGCCCCATCTTGGTCAAGGGATCTACCATCACCAGAAGGTAATGAACTAGAAGTCACTGATTGCATATTTGCATGAGCATCATCAAATGCCACATTCCTTAACCCTAAATAAGATCAGAATTCAAAGTTTCGAAGCATCAAAGCAGTTACACTAAAATTTTAATCCAGTTGAATCAAATAACTGTTACAATTAGGTTCCCCAAAATGAACACATGAACAAACTGACATTATTACCATTGTGCCCATCATTCATAAATCAACAACTATCAATTGCAAACAGAAATGAAGTGCAGATATCAGAGAACTAGTGAAGAATAATAAGATTCTAACCTTCTTCAATATTTTCATTTCCTCGTGACTGTCCCTTGCGAAGTGTCACGGTACGAAGAGTGACAGAACTCAACTTAGAACTTCCAAGGAACTTAGTAGAACTATTAGTCCCATTTCCAGCAACCACGGAGGTATTTGCATTCGTGTTGGCCCCAGAATCTCCAGAGAGTCTGGTACTTCGACGGGGACCAGAATCAGAGAATAGCCTCCCAGAAATCTGACAACAGAAAAGGATCAACAAAATGCTCCAACTGTGTGATGGGGGTGAGGGAGCTTCATACTGTATAACATGCAAGAACCAGGATAATAGTACAAAACTGCCAGTTCCACTGGCAGGAAATAGATGCATCATATCACAAGTAATTAAAGAGAACATCTGACAAGTGACACCTATTTGAATAGTTCCATGTATGAAACAACTAAAAATAATGCCATCCAAGCCAAGTACTTCCAGAAAAGAACCATATGTCACAGCCAACTATTATGATATTGTTAATTTACAGAATAGGATGCATGTATGAATGTGCTCAATAACTTAAATTAAACAGTTCTTGCTGGTTAGAAACATTCAAAGCATGTAGCACTATAGGGGCGCGCGCGCACACACACAAACATATACATACATCATATATATTGATGATTAAGAACTACGAAAGTCATGCATTCAAATTTACAAATTCACCAAAGCTCTTGACTCTAACAAGGCATTAGAAAAGAATACAAAATTTACAGCCACCTTTACCTTTCGTAATTTTCCTTCATCAACAAACTTTCTTCGAGGTGCTTGAATGGTAGTGTTCACAACTGACCTCGGAGAACCATCAGTATTACCGGTGTTGAGATTGGAACCATTTGGCTGCACATTTCTACACAAAAGTGGAGGAGCTAGACCTGACAACTACAAGAAATAGACGAATTCAGGCTGGTTGCCCTTTAATCCACAAGAATTTCTGATTCAATACGTTGCATTCCAAATCTTACCTGTGAAACCATTGGTGAAGGAGTATTATAAAATGGTGAAGGACCACCATTTGGGGGCAGAGAAGAAGCTCCACTCGACACAGGTGCTCCATGATAATTTCCAGGAACATCTCCATGGCTATTGCCTTGGGTGAGTTTGACTTGCCTAGGACAGACGTCTTCAGAAGCAAAGTTCAGGGAAGAAACCAAATTATAATCCTCACTAGAAGTTTGCAAATTTGGGGTAGCAGAACCTTGATGTAAGTACTGCTTTTGAATACAAAGAGAAGCCGCTTCACCAAAAACTGCAGTTGCTTCTTCAGCAGCACCTAAAATAATCAGACACAAAGGAACATGCATACGAATGAATATATGAGAACAAGCACTAAATGGTACTACAAAAGGAGTACATGAAAGGAGGAATATTGAGTGAAACAAGATCAAGCCGAATCTAAAACAATCTGCTGAGCCATTTAAGTGACGTGGTATTCTAAGTCTAATTGCAGTAGAAGATTCAAAATTGAACTAAACTTATTTTACTAAAAATTAGTGAGATCAAGGATCTGACCTGCCTAGCATGGTAGCATAGTATTAAAAAGAATACAGAAAATAAGAGTAATTTGTTAGACAAACCTAATACACTCAACTCCTCGTATGCAGCCCAAAGTAAAGGATCTATAGATAAAGCCAACCTAAAATGATGAATGGCACTTTTCTTTCTATCTGTGTACCTGAAAAGGAGACAAGTCCGAATTTGGATATCAGAACTGTTAGAAAAATTGAAAAATATTCCCACCGTAGTATTGATTAGAAAAGGACAAGTAAAAGCATTAAGTATTAGATTCCTTCATTATAGAAGATCAACTTAAGATTGTGCATCTCTTGTCCACCAAGCCGTGAATTAAGCATCGTTACATAAAAGAAAAGGAGAAGAGATGCACGTCAACCCAAACCATCTCAGGTGAATATTCTAGGCAATGTCAAAGCAAATATCAGGAAACAGCTGGAAATTTTTTTCTCCTTAAATTCTGTCATATATTCCACGGTTAAAGAAAAAACATAACTCAGCTGACCTGTAAATAAGCCCAAGAACATAATGACCTGCTGCACCATTTGGGATCTATTCAGAAAGAAAATGGACTTAACTAGATTTGCAATCCCAATAATAATGTGAAAGCCTCAAAAAACTCATATGTCCCATCACCCAATACCTCTCCACCAGGTTCATTAGCATGACATAAAGCTGCTTCAGCTTCACTAAGTAGATCCATCTGAAAGCATGATATTGCAAACAAGTAGCGGGATTGGGCGGTTTGTGTTCCTTCACAAAGGAAAAAACTTTAGTTTAACAACAGGATAACAAACTAGTCATGATAATTTGGAAAAAGGCTATGACTAAATACACCAAAACAACTTCAAACAAGATGATACGAATACCCTTTAGAATATGATATGCAGAGTAAGCTTGATTGTTCTGCAAGTAGCAAGCAGCTAACAACCTCAAGTTCACCTACATATAAGCCAAAGGATTATATTTTAGTTAGCTGCGCACAGCAAAAGGACCCCGCTTAAAAATATAAATAAATGATCCAAATTAGAACCCTAATGTTATTACTTTATCAAATTTCACGACCACAAATATATATTCTCTAAAAAAAAGAGCACTGAAGCCCAAATCAAAACTAATGCATCCTGAAATAGTTGCCAAATTCAAATAGAAATTTGAAAAATAAACCAAATCAGAAAGTAAAGATTAATACCGTTAACTAAACACTAAAATAAGTATAATCCAAAGGGGAAAAGAAACAGAATTAAAAAATCGATTAATCGCTAAGAAATTATAGAAACAACATGCAAAGTCGATCTCGAAAATCCCACGAACAGATTTATTTATTTATTTCTCATTGAAACCGATTTTAGAAACCCAGAAGCGTTGAAGTTCTTATTAGAAGACCGAACGGATAAATTTTTGAAAAAAAAGGAAAGTAAACAGGTCAAATCTTCATTCTGTTGTGGGGAGAGTGAGCGAGTTACCTCGGAAGGGAACTCAGCGCAGAGACGTTCGCAAAGGAAAATGGCGTTTTTGAACATGAAATGGCGGAGACTGTTCTGAACACGTTCTGTGAGTATCGCTTCCATGGCTTCCAAATTCGGTTACCCAAAAAACATAGAAACGGTAGGAAATATGGAGAGAGATTTTCTGGTTCTGGTTTGGGGGTTCTCTTTGCTTTAGGTTTCAAAAATTGAGGGTGGCACGTGCTTTCTTCTCTCTCAAATTCAGCACTCACGTGACACACCTCTCTATTCTACGGTGGAAACCGGGAATAAATTTGTATTCCAAATTCAAATCCAAAATTTTACACACTTTTTCTTTTAGTTGTTAAGTAATATTTAGTTAGGAAGCGGTCCCAACTGCCAACGTTGTCACCTTTAAATACAAATTCGAATAATTTATTTATACATTTTATATATTATTAAAAAAATAAAATTAATAAAAAAAATATTACCCTTTAATCTAATATTTGTTTTCTATCAAATGCACTACCTTCTTCACAGAAAAGCAGAGATGAATCGAAAATTTTAAATAAAAAGTATAACTATAAAAGAGTATATTAAAAATATAAAGGTACAAAATTATAAGAAATTTTTTAGGTAGTACAACTAAAAAAAAATTCTCTCTAAAGGTGGCTTTCCTCCGAGTCCGAGGTTTTTCAGAGAGCCTTCGCGTCCGTGGAATGTATATACGAAACCGGAAGAATATTATGATTTTACGAGAAATTTGCATCAGTATCTCAATTTCAATTCAAACATGGGTTTGATTCACACTCCATGTTTGAGAAATATTTACCATCCGAAAAGCGAAGAAAACAGAATCTTTGTCTAAAAAAATGTGTTGAGAAAGGGTGGATGTATAGAACCTAATATGGGGATGATACAGGGATGACATACCAAATCATGGCAGGCAACAAAAAATGACCGGCACCTCCAGTTCTGTTCCAGAAGGTATATTTTCCGGCAATCAACTCAACATAATCCTAGGTACGTATAGATATATTGGATACTGCTAAAAAAGAAATAAATCAATTTAAATTATATTAAAAATCTATTTTTTTATAATTTTTGTACCTTTACATTTTAAGTATAGTTTTTCATAGTTTATATCTCTACATAAAATTTTGAGTTTATCCTTGATTTGAAACAAATTACATATGTATTTATGTTTTTATATTTGTCGATATATAAATAAGATTTCGAGTTTAACTCGAGAGAGAAAAATAGTTTTGGGTAGATTTTGAGGGTACCGTTTGGCGATCTGATTAGGTTGAAAACCAAAAACAATGAATCTGCCGTTTCATGAACGTTAGGGTTTAGTGCTTGGTGTAAATTCCTAAGTTCTGATAAAGTAAAAAACAAGAATTAATGAAACAAAAGAATATATACATAAACCCTAATTTTCTACTAGGGTTTTATGATAAATTCATCAATTTATGTATAGCTTTATGTACGGATTAAAGAGATTAGTTGTCCTTCATACACGTGAAAAACAAACACCGAGGCTGCTCCATTAACGGTTGATCCAATGATTACGTTAATTGAACCAAAACCAAAGCATATATAATTCATGGAAACATGTTTTCTCTGAATTAATCGCCTAAAAATGTTAGGCTTTATACAAGGCTTACTGGCACTTCTCTCTGTCATGAGAAATGTTCAATTAAAGGCCAATTGCTTGATTATCTTGAAGTTGAAATTCTAAGGTGGGAAAGCAGAATGCAGTTTCTAATCATTAAAATAATAATACTTGATTAAATGATAGTCTGAGCTCCAAATCAAGCTCTTGTGTGTCACTTGATACAGAATTCTGACTGCTGGATCCCAATGAGTTGCTCCAGTTTGGTAAAGAATCCTACATATTCAAATACAGAAAAAAGGAATTAGAACAGATCTTGAAGTATATACCATAGAGACATTCACTAATTTCAATAATTTGATGTAAAAGACAACCTCAGCACGATGTAGGTTTAGAAGTTGTCTGGTCTGGTTTGGTTGTGCAAAATTCTGAGTACTGTCTAAGATGACATTGCCGGGGTTCCAACTGTTGCAAATGATTGGAAACATTAAACCCCAAACATAAATGGAACAAGAAAATAAGCTTAGATCTGCTTCAAAGGGACATTCTTTAAGGGGAAAAAAGACAGGAAAGCTTAATGCAGGCACCTAGATGTGGTACTAGGTTGGAAGTCACCATATCTGATGTTTGGTCTTGTTTCATATTGCTCAAGCCCCATCTGTAAACATGTATATATCAGGTAAATTTGACTGTACTTCATATGCAACCAATCCAGTAGGTATAGATTTTAGAGGTTGCGGAAAATTATTAATTAGGGTTAGCATCAGAACTCGGATGCTGTAATCATATTCGTAATGATGAAGATGGAGAGAATACATACACATATGTTTCAATATCCATCAATTCTTTATACATGTTTATAAGCTGCAATACTATACTTACATACATACATATATATACCACAAAGGTTTCACCTACCATCATTCTGCGGTGGAAACCATGCGAAGTTGATGAAGATAATACCATAGATGAATAAGCTGGTTGAACTCTCATCTCTTCCTGCATGTACACAACCAATTTTTTAATCAAAATTTTACCACCAACTTGAGCAGAGACGAATGCAAACTTTTATGTTAAAAGATGCGAATTATTAAAAAATTATAATTAAAATATAAGTGATGCAAAATTAGATTATTAATAACAAATATGAAGAAAATATAAGAAAGTTTAAAAGTATCCCTCGAGCGCAGCTCGGTCCATCACCGAACTTAAGTAATATTGTAAAAAGAAACGAAGGAACGAGTGGAATATATACCGGGTTGAAATTTGCAGGGAAAGGTCCATGAAGAGAAGGATGGAAACTAGAACCCATTTGTTCATATAATATGATCCTCTCCAATTGAGCAACACCAAGCCCTCTCTGTGGTTTCTTGGGCTTGTCTGAATTACTCTTCTTCCCTTTCTTCGACGATGATGATGAAGATGAAGATGCTCCTTTTTCTTTTCTGATGTTTGGTTCTCCAAAATGGCTGCTACCCATCTTCCCTTGTTTACTGATCTTAATATTATGTGGAAGGAAGATATAAAAACAACAACAAAGAGATTAGGAAGACAAGATTTGATATATGGTTTAGGTTTGCAATCCCAAGCTTTGTATTTGCAGCAAACTTTCTGGCAAAGGATTGATAGACATAAAGAGAAGAGAACTGCTCCCTTCTTAAGCAGATTGCACCATTGTGATTTTTGCACCGCTGGATCAGATTTTGTACAGATTTATAAGAGATACAGTATATCTTTATATATTTACCTAGATTTTTTATTCCTTAGTTTCCACAACCTCACTTTTGCCTCAACAACTTTATTATTATTTATTAGAAATATTAAATAATAATTATTATTATATGTTTCATAAACAAAATAATTATATAAAGAACAATTTTATGTATATTAAAAATAATTTGAAAATGCTATCATATTTTGTCAAAAAAAAGTATCATATATATCATGATTTTTTTAAATAAGTCAAAATTAATGTATCATAAATACGCATTTAATAAAAAATATCATACATAATTTTAATATTTATATAAAGGCATAAAGATAGTTTTCACCCTTAACGTTTATAACTTTGGTCATTTTAGCCCCTATTCTTTTTTTGGATAAATTTAGCCCTTGATCTTTATCTTTTTAACAAATAACTCATTTTTTAACTACCATCATAACTGAACCGTTAAAAATTTAATAATGATGACATGTCATATATATGTAATAATATATTTTAAATGACTTAACATCTAGTATATCAAATACATAAATGCGGGATATAGTTTTATTCTAATCTAAAAATATAAATAATTAAAATTTAATATTAAAAATTATTATTTTTTATTTATTAAAAATTAATTAAATCTAAAACAAAAGGCTACTAAATATTTTCAACCTTAACTATAGTAAAATCAAAATTTTATCTAAAAAGGTATGGACATAATTTGAGAAGAAAGTGTTTTGTATAGTTTGTTACCGGTGAATCAAAGATAAAATTTTTTGATAATAATCAATTAGATTTTTATTATTTTAATTTTGAATTTAGGTATTTTAGTTTTAATATAAATCGGAGTTTTAGGGTTTTATAAAGATATTTTAGTTTAGTTAGGGTTGAAAATATTTAGTAAATTTTTGTTTTGTATTTAATTAATTTTTAATATTTTATTTAAATTTAAATTTTTTATATTTTATACTGGAATAAAATTATATTCTATATATATGTATATATTTAATAGTTTAGATTATATGTCATTTAAAATATATTATCACATATATATGATATGCTACCATTATTAAATTTTTAACGGTTCAGTTATCATAGTAGTTAAAAAATGAGTTATTTGTTAAAAAAACATAGATCAAGGGCTAAATTTATCCCAAAAAAAAGAATAGGGGCCAAAATGACAAAAATTATAAACGTTAAGGGTGAAAATTATCTTTATGCCTTATATAAATATGTTACATTAAAAGTCCATTGTCATTTAGTTAAAGAAAAACCTTTGAAATAAACCAAAATATTTATTATTAGAGATTGAACAATAAATTGGACCTTATAACATTGGATTTGGTGTGATATTATACGAGTGTAATGAGGTTGGAGCAATGGTAAAAAAAATAAGATACAGGAGATGTGAAATGGAGAAGTAAAACATTTTTTAAAATTTATAATTATTTCTTAATTATTTAAATATATTCTAATAAATTAAAGTAACTTTTGTTTTAAATGGGTTAGGGTTCTGAATACACCCGTCCCTTGGTGCACGTGCAACCCCCCAACAGGTTGCATGCAAAGACGATTTGCCAACCAAATATAATCCCTTGGAAATCGTTTTGTCTGAAATTATGAAGATGAATGTCCTTAGTAGATGCGAGGAGCAAATATCTCAGACTTCGTTGTTCTAATCGTATTTTAGATTACTAATAATTTTTAAACTATTATAATTAGAATATTATCTCTTTTTTAAAAATATTTTTATAACTATGTGGATTAAATTTTCTGAAATCAACCCTTGGTCTTTCGATTTCCATTTAATTATTTTCAAAATATTTAATTTTAATGAATCCTTAACTTTATGATTTAATTACTTCTCAAGTTAAGACTTTGTAGTTATATTTTATAAATAAAACTGGTAGGTACCAATCAGACCATTCTGATTTCCACGCATGTGTGGAAGGTGCTGCAAAAATCCAACACATGGCTTCTCAAATATTATTAAAATTAATTAATTAATTAATTGGTTGATTAAAGTATTTTAAAAAATCGTTTCGAGTATAAAATTAAATCTATTTTAAAATATTTCAAAAAAGCCCAATACCTAGGCGAGCATACAATGTGAAATTGAAACAAGACCCAATTCAGGAAAAAAATTATACAGTGAATCTTGTTCACCACGTCATCCATGGTCCCAAGCAATCAGGATCATTGATCTTAATTTTTTCCAAGTGAATCATCACCTCTTTCTTACATGGATTTAGTGGATGGGTAGTTATTAGATGGTTATTTAAAGATCAACGGTCCTAATTGCTTGGACCATGGATGACGTGGTGAACAGGGTTCACCGTATAATCTCTCCAATTCAGGCGAACATACCATGCGAAATAGAAGAAAGGACCCAATTAAATATACCTTAGTTAAGAGTATATACTCTAAAACAGATATTATTTTAATCACTGTAGTTAAATTAAAAAAATAATAAATACGCCTTTTATGTATTACCACTTAATCAGGTGACAACTCAATTGATATATATTAAAATATGTTTTATACACAAAAAATAATATTATATGTTGATATCTTTATTTATTTTTTTTTACTTTTTATGATATTTAAATAAAATTATAAAAAATCCACTCATTTTAAAATGAGTGAACTACGTCTAATAAGAGAGACTGTTTGAGGACTAACTAGTTATTACTAGGATAATTTAATAAAAGTATCGTGTTACCAGGGACAAAACTAAATGTAGATGTAATTGGACAGTAATGTTTCACCTTCGATGATTTTTTTTATTATTTTTTAAAAAATTAATTTATTTATAAATTTGTCACCTCACGTATAAGTTAATTGAGTTTAGGAATCGAAGGTAATTTAGATAGGTTAATGTTTGTAGAAAAAATTATCAAATGAAGACTATCATAACATTGTCCTTATTATATTGAAAGACGGATTATAAACAGTTAGACAACCAATTTATATAAGAAACAAACTAGGCTTAAGCAGAGACAACAAAATACAAAGACAGGGAACAGCAAACCCGGAAATTAATGTCTTAAAATAGTCTACATTGCCTACTGGCAGTAGCAGTCCCTTAAACGTTACATGAAACATACTTTAGCAGCAAATAGAAGAACCAGTTCTGATAAACAGTCAAAGGCTTTTGACATTCAGATCTATGGTAGCAAACTTCCATCATCTGCTTCAGTAGTTACAGCAATATCGAATCGTCTAGGTACGATTCTTGCATTTCTCCATAGCCCTCGGGGCTGCACAATGGGGAAAAAAAACGAGAAGTGTAAACAAGTGCTTGTTTCTGACTTAAACACTGCCCTGTAACCAAAGGAACTGGGTTTCTGAAAACCAGAACTAAACTGATTATAACTTCAAAAACATGGCTGTTTAGCATTTGAATGAATTGGCAATCGGAAAACAAGTTCCTAGTTTTACTATAGCGTACCTAGACCGATAGCCTCGGTACTCTTCATGATCCTCAACCTCTTACAACAGTTGGTAAACATCCTGCAATGGAATGGTATTTAACTCGAACGAAATATTCTGGTTAAGAATAATCATCCTATGAATGCTCCTTCACTGAAGGTATTTAACACAAGTTGCAAATAAACTTACTCCCAAGGAACATCACCAACCAGCATCCAGTCACCGTCTTTATCTTCATAGGTGAGTACATACTCGGAGCCGTGCAGGAGATCGTTTAATCGACTCTCACTTAGCCCATCCCGGCTTGAAACGCCATGAGAGCCACACTGACCTGAACCAGTCAATTAGAAACCACAAATTAAACCCTTTCAGAAGCCCATACCACTTCAATCTAATGCATGGAACATTACATGGCATGCAGATCCCTTTTGAGCAAGCATGTTGATTTTTTACACAACTAGGACAAACTGGTTAGAATTTTTTAAGGAAAGATTATTACCAATAGTGAAGCAGCTAAACATCTTTTCGAGTGCCGAGGAGAACTCTTTGTAGCCGCCATAGATCTTGAGATCAACTTTCCTCAAGTATGGAGCACCATCCATACTAACTTTGACATACAGACATTGCGATCCTAACTTGGCTTCGCCGTTATCGTCGTTCTTTGGGGGATGAGAAACCATTGTATTCTTCCGGAAAGATCGAATTGGTGGCCATCCGACTACCTGTGCCCTGCTAAAACATCAAGAGAAAAGGTAAAGGACTAGATTTTTTCCAACACTGAAAGCCAAAGAGTTGAATGATTTGTAATTGAGACCAAGACAACATGGTAGAAACTGAGAAGACAAGTTCAAACAACAGAAAGACAGGAAAACCAACATGAAGTTCAGTTTGCAAGAAAAAATTCACTGTTAAACAAAAGTTCTAAACTTTAGAAAGCATGTAGATGAATGAAAGAACAAATTCTTCTGAATTTACAGTTTTTAAAAGCTTAATTCAACTGCTAGTAAAATGTTATCAACATTTTTCTACTGAAATATATCAAAACAGAAAAAAAAATATATATGAAGGAAATGAAGCAATATAAATTTACTTTGAAGCTGGAGCAGTATTCCCATTTCCAGCAGCTACCTGGGTCTTCTTCTCCTGAACCACCAATGGCTTCTGAGCTACTCCCTCCTTCAAAACAGGGCCACCCAAACCCGAATCCGACCCAGAAAGATCATTTCCTCCATTATTATTACCGCCACGTGTGGGAGAAAACAACCCTTCAGATCCTCTTAAACTGCCACCGGAAAAAACCCACTTCCCGCCACCGTCAAGTGCATCGGAAAAACCCCTTTTCGCTCCCGACACAAAACTCTTCAGTGAAAGCACGTTTTGGTCATGATCTTCCCTCTCCGGTGACTCCGACCCGGGTAAACCGAGTCGCAACTCAGTATCTTTTAAGCGTAAACCGCTCTTTTCAGTATCATCAGAGCTTTTCTCCATTGAAGGAAGCGGCTGCTCTGACAAACCTATGTAATCATGCTCTATGGGCTTAGACATCAACAAGTAAAAGAAAATATCAACCACAAACAAAAACAAAAAGCAGAAAAATCTTTATCAACAAAACAAAAAAAAAGGAGAAAAATCTTCTTTTTTTCCTTCTTTAAGATCGAATATGGCTAGTTTGATCACCAATCAAAGAGAAAGGTGCTTCTTCTTTTAAGCTTTCGGCCATGGGGTAGTCGCTTTTGTTTGTATATAAAAGAAAAAGTCTATATTCACTCTCGACAGTCGACACTGTAAATCGTAATAATGTTAATATGTAGCGAAAATCCAGTTAAATTAGAGTTTAATTGTACTTTTTTAACCAGAAAAGGACCTCCTTTATTCTTTTTAAGCAAATTTTTAAAACTTAATACAAACGGCTATTTTGTGGGGGAACCACTTCCGACACAGTCACGGGAAAGTCTTTTTCCCGGCAAACTTCCTTTTTTTCTTTTAAACCGTAAAGTTGATGAAAATACGCCGGGTGTATTAATATACACCATCTTTAATTTGACATGTCAATGGATTTAGCTAAAGTGCGCGTTATTTCAGACAACATATGGACGACACGAGGGGGAAAACTACAGGGAATCAAAAGAAAAGGAAAGGACGATCGCTGTTTGCTGCTTTTGTTGTAAAAGACCTTGTCTTTAATCGGCCAAAACTGCTCACATTTTTAAGTGAAAAAAATAAATGAATGAGTAAATTATATAAATCATCACTAAATATATAAAATAAATTTATTTTAGTCATTATATTTATAAAATTTATCACAAACACTTCGAAACGAAATCAGATTCTCGTGACCTTAAACTTGGATTTGTTTAGTTCGCTATTGAACCGTGATGTGTATGGCGAAATCAACTTTTTGATAAGGTAGTCAAATGACACTTTAAAATTTTTGGTTCACTTTTTTTTATATAATTTATATATATAATTTTTAAATAAATAATATTAATTTATAAATAATTAATACTCATTAAATATAAATCTAAAAAAAATAACACCTCTTAAATTATTAAAGTCAAAAGAAACAGAAGAATATTTGGATAATTCTGAAAACTATTCAAAATTAAAAATCAAAATTTGGATATCAAACAAAAAAAGTGGAAAGAACAAAAAATAATGAACAAAACAAAGGGTTAAGCAGCAAAAAAAAAAGATTACATCTTTATAGGTGTTTAGTGAAGAAAAAGTGTTGGAGTACAAAAGGGGATAATAAGAAAAAAAGAGGGGTTGAGAAATAATTGAGGGGTAGGGTCGGAAAAAAATAAAAATTGGTTGATCCTATCGTAATTTTTAATATTTTTTATCGATATTAATTATAATTTTATATATATAAAAAAGAGAGATCAGAAAAAATATATATTTTTAGTAGGTTTAAAATTCATGACCTATAAAAATTTAAGAGAATAAAAATAACATAATCAATCGATTAAACGTGTTTGCTCAAATTATATTTTTTAAGAATAATAAAATTAATCTATATTTATATGTAAAAAATAAAAAAGTTTATGCCGATGAATATGGAATATTTTTGATAACGTTAGTGATTGATTTATAATTTTCATAATTCAAACGATCTATGCATAAATTATTACTAATAGGATGGTCTGTAGACTGTAGTTATTTTTATTCTTATGAATGTAAGTGCCTAAGTGGTCCCTTCTATATTATCCTTTGCAAATTGTTTTTTGCTTTTTGGTAATTATTGATTTTGCTTTAATTATGTGCTAACCACCGTGGATTTATTATTATTATTATTATTATTAGGCATAAAGATAATTTTCACCCTTAACGTTTATAATTTTTGTCATTTTGGTTCTTATTTTTTTTAGATAAATTTAGCCCTTGACCTATGTCTTTTTAACAAATAACTCATTTTTTAACTACCATTATAACTGAACCGTTAAAAAATTAATAATGGTAACATATCATATATGTAATAATATATTTTAAATGACATATAATCTAACCTGTTAAATATATACATATATATAGAATATAATTTTATTTCAGTATAAAATATAAAAAAAATAAAATATTAAAAATTAATTAAATGCAAAACAAAAAATTTACTAAATATTCTCAACCCTAATTAAACTAAAATATCTTTATAAAACCCTAAAATTCCGATTTATATTAAAATTAAAATACCTAAATTCTAAACTAAAATAATAAAAATCTAATTGATTATTATCAAAATTATTTATCTTTGATTCACCGGTAACAAACTATACAAAACCCTTTCTTTTCAGATTATATTCATACCTTTTTAGATAAAATTTTGATTTTACTATAGTTAAGGTTGAAAATGTTTAGTAGCCTTTTGTTTTAGATTTAATTATTTTTTAATAAATAAAAAATTAATTTTTAATATTTTATTTAAATTTTAATTATTTTATATTTTTAAATTGGAATAAAACTATATCTCGCGTTTATGTATTTGATATACTAGATGTTAAGTCATTTAAAATATATTATTACATATATATGACATGTCATCATTATTAAATTTTTAACGGTTCAGTTATCATGATAGTTAAAAAATGAATTATTTGTTAAAAAGATAAAGGTGAAGGGCTAAATTTATTCTAAAAAAAGAATAAGGATCAAAATGACAAAAATTATAAACATTAAGGGTGAAAACTATCTTTATGCCTTAATATTATTATTATTATTATGTGATCGAAACCGCATTGGATTAACTATATCTAAATATTGATAATTGATTAATAATGTTGTCGGAGATAATGTCATAATATATTATTCATTGTACAATAAAATTATACTAAAATTTTAATTATTTTATATAAAATACAATATAACACGATAAAAAAGAGAGATGATGGTGTAGAAAATTAAAAAAATTAAAAAAAAAATTGTCAGGTTTGTGATTCGATCGGTTAGGTTTTTAATGCAGGGACGAAAAAAAAAACTAATAAAAAATATGATTTTGATAAAAAAAAATTAATTAGGTGATTAAAATATAAAAAAAAATGATAATTTGATGATCACTTGTATAATTTTTTTAAAATAAAAAATATAATTTAAATGTACAACACAAAATATCAAAAAATATATTAAATTCAAAATTAATGTACTATGATAAGAAAAATATAAGAAAAAACAAATATCTGAACGACCAAATATTTAACTGAATAATTAAATTATTTTATTTATTTATTAAATTATAAATGTTAATATATTATAAGTATTTTTTTAATGTACATGTATCTTCTTTAACTTCACCCACTGTGTCCTAGTTTGTCAACATCTTGGACTTGAATTCATCCAAAGATTGTATGACAGAGAAGAAAGACCTGTGGAACTTATTGATTTATATATAAATGAAGTTCCCGACATCAAATGTAGATTTATTTTTCTTATGGTACTGTCTTCGAATCTGTACGTGTCTGATTTTTATGTATATATTTTATGACAAAGTAAAAAAAAAAATAAAGAAATTAAACTTTTTTTTTTTAACAAATCTGCATATGTCATGTCGGAAAGCAACGTAGAAACACAATAACGACAAGAAAAACTTTAGAGCTGTTCAGCAAATAAAGAACGACACAAGCTTTACAATTGCAAGTTTATAAAATTATTTCGTTACTTACCCAGGGGAATGATTAATGAAGGGTTTTGTTACATTTGGAGTATAAGTTTTGTTTTATGACAAATAACGTAATACTTGTCTTAATAAATACAATAGAATAGAATGGTAATGTAACGACCCGGATTCGGATCCAAGTGTTGGGTTAATCCGAGGGTTATGGGTTTCGGCTTTGGTCTCGAGTTTAGTGGTTTTGGGTCTCGGGTTTGTGTTGTTGGGTCGGTTGTTGGGCCTTTGACTTGTTGGACTTGGGTGTTGTTGGGTTAGAGTGGTTTTAGTAAGGGGCTTTTGGTCTTTTTTATTTATGGAAGACAAGGGAAGAGGGGAAGGATGTGTGTGTGTTGCAGAGAGTGTAAGAGGTGAGGTCATAAGGAAAGCTTTTCTCTTCATTTTCTTCATCTCACCCTAGGAGAAAAGTGAAAAGGTTTGATCTTTGTGGGATAGTTTGAGAATCACGTTTTAGTGCAAGAAAGTAAGTTGTTGAGTGGTTAAAGATCTATCCAAAGAGGTAAGAATGTGTTGGTTTGGTGAGGATGGGGGTTTATGAGTTGGGTTGAGAGGAAAAACGGGAATGAGGTTTTAAGGGTCTAAATCTCAGTTTCTTGAGTCCTTTTTGTTCCAAGAATCTCCTCAAATGGTGGCTAATGGTTAAGTGTCTTCCTCTTGTAGAGAAACAAGTTGGAACACCATCTTCAAGCTTGGGAAAGGAGAAAGCTTAAGTGGGAGGGAATAGTTCGTTTTGTTGTTGCTTACTAAGGTTGGTACTCCCAACTCTTTTAATTTTTATGCATATCATGGTAGGAAGCATTCATATAGTTTGGTGTATGTGTGTGCTTGCTTTGAGCTTGATATGTGTTAATGATGGAATTCGTAACTTTGTGTTAAAGGGATGACAAATGATGCTAAAACACCTTAAACACTCTTAAGAATGAGTAGGAAGACTTTGGAATTGATTAGATTAAGTTTGGGGTTGAAAATCTAGAAATTCTAAGTGCAGAACCGTCCCTAGTACAGGGGGTATCGATACTCGGGCTACCGGTATCGATACCCATGAGTATATTTTGGCTTGTTGCCCAGGGGTATCGAACCATGCTTCGATACTGAGGATTCCAGAAACTTTTTGTATCGATACGCGTTTCGAAACAGTCCTTCCTTCTTTTGTTGACTTTGACTTTGGTCAAGAGGTATCGATACTGGTATCGATACCTGTGTGTTTTGATACCCTCTTTGGGTGGGTATCGATACAGGGTGTTCCGATACCCTACTTAAGAGTATCGATACCCCTGTGTGTTTTGGCTAAGTTGGGTAGAAATTAAGGCTTCGATGATCTTAATAAATAAATACTCTAATCTAAAAGCTATGAAATGAATTGTCGAACTAAGATTGATAATCATAACCCCGAAAGACTTAAATATGATAAGGATTAAAATATCTTGTTGTGATAAGATCCTAGGTGGATCGTTTGTGTGGTTTGAGTCATTGTATGTTGGAAATCCGGATATCCATAAGTGTTGCAACACGTTCAAGGCCATCCGATGTAACATGCCGGGTGATGATTGAAGACTTTTATTCTGAGTGTTGGGCGGCCTCACTCGAAGATGTTCGATGTAACATTCCGAGTATAGGGTTGGTTGGGCGGCCTCCACCCTTTTCCGAACGTTGGGCGGCCTTGTTCGAAGATGTCCGATGTAACATTCCGGGCATAGGATTTGAGGGCGACCTCAATCCTGAGTGTAGGATCCCGATACAGTGTGGACGCGGGCCTCACTCTTGTGTGTTGACTTGATTGATTTGTATATGCTGTGTGCGATAATATACATTTCATTATGCCATGTGATAGGCGAGCATGCTAGATCATCATATCATGCACGAGATTTATATGCCATGCTTTACTGCTTTTGATATGCATGATGTTGGCCGAGTTTGGCGTATCCACTGAGCTTGTGTGGCTCAGCGTTCGAAATCCGTTTTCGTGCGTAGGTTAAGTGAAGCAGATTCCGTGGAGCACCATCAAGGTTTAGATTTCAGCATCGACTTTGTGTCAGGGTACAGTGATAGATTTAGTAGGCTAGTACCTTGTCAGACCTATATGTATTTTTGTAACTCTGTTATTTTAAGTGGGTCAACGTTTTAAATGAGTTTGTAGTAATTTGGAGTTTCGGTCTCTTTAAACTATTTTGGGCTTTTGTTTTAAATTATATGGATTTTATTCGTATTATATTTGGACTTTCGAAGGAATTTTCAAAATGCGGGTTTTGGGCCGGAGGCCTAATGTGACATCCGGGTCGGGGTGTTACAGGTAACGTCTAAGATTAATTTATACTTTCTAGGATAATTTTTAGTGTAGAGATGACTGTCGTTGTAATCACCTAATTTTGATTTGGAGTGTACGGTAAGTTAAAATCGTAATTTTAAAACTTTAATGTAAAAATTTGTAAACCAAATATTAAGTAAATAATTTAAAAGTATTTATTCTGATTAAAAATAGAGAAAATTGGATAAAACGGTTTTATACATGAAGTTTAAAATATCTTAAATCTCTAATGGTCTCAAAATAACTGAAAAAATGTTTATAAATAACCGTATTGAAAAAAATAAAACATTGTCCAATAAAGATTTCCAAGTACCAACTCCTAGGGCCAGATATCTGGAAAAAAAATTAAAAGAATGAGCTACAAACCTCAGTGTATCTCTAAAATACTGTCAAACGTCACAAAGTCACTCAATTCACAATCACAAGACTCTATACTACGCGTAGCTTTCTTGCTAAATGTATAAATTTGACATAAACACTTGAACTTGAAAGAGAAGAAGATAAGTTTTTCGATTTTAATGGTCTAAGGGCGAATTTAAAAATTAAGTTTATAATATTAAGTTTTTAGTATGAATTTTGATAAAATAATATAAAGTTATTTGTAAAATTTTTAGAGGTTTAAAATATTTTTAAAATAAATTTGAATCTGATTAGAACTTTAAAAAAAATTAAATCTTAAAATGACAACCACAATTATCTCCGGCAATAGTAAAATTACAGAAAACATGGGAGGTAACCACAAATAGCTTTGAATGTCTTTGTCCAAATAGGAAGTGAGGTTCGAATTAGGATAATTGATTATAAATATTTAAATTTTTTTGATAGTTTTATAATTTTAAATTGGAGTATTTGATAGATTTTTTGTATGGTAAGAGTAGGGGTATTTAATAGATTTTTACAAAAGTTGATTGTGAAGGTTAGTTAGGATGAAATAAAATTTGATTTATTAAAAATAATTAATATTATTCTTTATTTTTTAAATAATAATTATATAGAGATTTTTAATTAATACTTATGATTAGAATTTTAAATGTAAAAATACTTTTTTTCTCAAAAAAATGTTACGATTAAAATTTTCAATTCAACAATAATATAGAACTAAACAACACTTAATAATGTGATTGGACCGGTCCAATTCTGATCGAATGTCTGTTTCGTTGTTGCAGAACCGACACCTCACTGTCCAAGAAGACTAATACCCCCATTAAACATGGTGTGTTAATTTGATTTCAAGTTTAACCATGGTGTAAATTACAACGAAAGGGGGCAAAATAAGCCCTTTAAACCAATGTCCAAACTCCACATATTAAGAAAAATGAAAAAAAAATGGATGTCATAATCGGACCAAAGACTTTCTGGTAAGAGATGGGGGACAAGATGAATCTTGAAAGCAGTAGGGTTGGACCCCATGCAGGATTTGATTAAACATACATATGAGTTAGAATCACAAACACTTCCCTTACTCTCGAATAAACCATCGTACGGCTGCAAATATTCGACACTTCAGCTTTTAACATCGCTGCAAATCAAGGCCATCAACCATGGAACTGCAACCCTACCACCATATATATGACCACACCTCAAAGATTCTCCGGCTAAAACAAACTCATCCAGCCATGGAAATGGTTTCAGAAGCCTCTGTAAAAATTAGTTTCAAATCCCATAAACTGTGTGGAACAAAAATTGCAGGGTGAAGTGGCATTTCATATCCATGCACAGTTACGGATCCAAAAATATTTTTGAGGGCGACGGGGTTAATCCTACTCTTCATCTTCACAGCTTTGGGTATGTGGTTGAAGACTCGTATACATTATCCAGTAGTTCAAGCATCTAGATTGGTTTCTTTAGGTTATTAAAGTTGATTACTTATAGCAAATAACCCTTTATGTCAGTTGGCAGCTTTGATGGGTAAATCATGAAGCAATAATTGGTGTGAACGTTGACAAAAAGGGCAGTAAGAATTTAGCAGAATATGTAAATACAATACATAGTGAAAGTTGTAAAAAAAGGTGGAATTCCCCACACTGCAAATGATCCTAGTTTGAGTATTCATTACTGTACTTTATGATAACAGCGTTTAATGCATTATAATGTCTCTTTTGATGAGGTACAGACAGGGAAATCTGTAATAAGATTATATATATAACTGATCAGAAACTGGGTTGACATTTGAACTGCAAACTCTCTGAGATGAGATGACTCACCAACCGTATGCTCTCTGACTGTGATCTTGTGAGGTGTCTATGCATGCAAAGTGTCATGTCTCGTTCAGGTGAGGTTTTGAGAGTGCAGAGATATTGTTGAATTTGCAGGAGGTTGTGTTAGGGTTTGATAAATTATGGTCATCTTGTTAGTGGAAGTTATAGTTGGAATCCTTTTGTGTGGAGTGAGTGATGTGACATTTGAGGGTTGTGGCATTGCAATCTTCTGCAATCTCATCATAAGATCCATAGATTGGAAGACTTCGAGCAGGTAATCACAGGGAGGGTAGATTTTATGGCAAATGGCAAGTGGAATTGACATTGAAAAACAAGAGTGGGTTCCGAAGTCCTTATTTTTTAAAAATAAAATAAATTCATGTAAACCCTTAAATATTTTAAATAATAAAACAAATTAAATTCGAACATTATGTTAATATATATATCCACTCTAAAAAATTTATGAATCGGCCCACATACATGATATTAAACTATCATAAAATTGAATGAAGTCCATTTGAGTTATTGGGGCAATCATATAGATTGGACATGGGAAAATTTGTGGGTACATCAACATGGTCCAACAGAGTCCCCCTGGATCAACCTTCATTAACCCGGACTGCAAGAGATTCATCATAATTCATAGATCAAGTTAATGACAGGGAGGTAATCGGTAAAATGTACCATAGGACCGACCATTTGTTTAATCATAAGATAAGAACCTAAACCAGTTATATAACATAAGTAGTAACATTTAAGAAAAATTATATATTTAATATCTTAATTATTCATACCTTAATGTTAGGGTATCTCAAGTATTATTTTAATAAAATAATATGTAATATTTATATTTTTGTTTTGTTTTGTTTTAGTATTTTGATCGTTAAAAATTAATAAAAACGATGATATAATCATAATTTTACTCTAAAAATACTTTTATATATTATCAATTTATTCTAAAATTCATTAATTTAAAATATAATTATAGTTTCGATAGAATTTTGTTTCAACCTTCAGATTTTCGTCAGTATCCTAATTGTGAAGTTTGAGTCACTCAATAGACTCTACATTAACCTCATTGATCCGTAATATCTATAGTTGGGATTGTACTATCACATTTTTTTTAAACTTAAAATATTTTAAACGATAAAAATATTAAAATAAAAAATATAATATTAAATATTATTTTATAAAAAATAATAATTGAGTAGCAAAATAGTAACATAATCATAATTAAGGCACTAAATATAATTTTTCCAATAGTAATGGAAAAAACCTCATGCCGGAAACCAGAACAATGAAAGAAGGGGATAAACACGAAGTACCCGTTTGCAAGAGGGCCCCATATTTTCCCCCCTGCATTTCAAAAAGACCTTTTAGATGTTTGAACTTCGAAATTTATCGATATGGCTGATAAAGTGCTGCAACACCATTGGCCACAGATGGTTACTTCTCTCGCAAGCCTAATGTTCTCTTCTTTTTTTGTTTTTTAATAGATTTTTTCTTGAAATTACAACACCGATATCATTTTCACAGTCCTCAACTCATCTAGAAATAACCCTTTCCTCTCTCTCTGTTCTTGTTTAACTTTGTCTCTGAACTCTGAATCAGCTTGCTTACTTTGCCTCAACTTTCTATATATTGCTCTGTTCAAGTTGTGGAAGCTTTTAACAACACCATGAGTGCTTCAAAGTTCATTAAATGTGTTACTGTTGGAGATGGAGCTGTTGGCAAAACTTGTATGCTCATTTGTTACACCAGCAACAGGTTCCCAACTGTGAGTTACCCCATTTGCCTAAAACACTTGCTTCACTTTCATTTTCACTTGTTTGTTTTTGCTTTTGAGTTACTTAATTACTAGGGTTTTTGAAACTCAGAAAAGGGTTTAAACACCTTTTTATTTTCAGGATTATATACCAACTGTGTTCGACAATTTTAGTGCCAATGTGGGTGTGGATGGGAGCATTGTTAATTTGGGTTTATGGGATACTGCAGGTATGTAAACCTCAGTTCTTCTTTGGCCGCTTGCTGAGATTTTTTTGAAGATTTCATGATGGGTTTTCTTTGATGTTCTATTTCTGATTTTTTGATTTTTTTTTTCATCTGATTAAAAAAGGCCAAGAGGATTATAGCAGGCTAAGGCCATTGAGTTACCGAGGTGCAGACATATTTATTTTGGCTTTCTCGTTAATTAGTAGAGCGAGCTATGAAAATGTTCTCAAGAAGGTACTTTCTACAATGTCAATGGTTTCCACTTTTTGCTTTTCAAACAAAAGAAGGTAAATTTAGATTATGTTTGAAAAAAGGTGGACTCTTTTCGGTGTCCTAAGCTTTCCATTTCATCTGTTCACAGTGGATGCCGGAATTACGTAGATTTGCACCGGACGTTCCGATTGTGTTGGTTGGAACAAAGTTAGGTAGGCAGCTAGTTTGAAAGTTTGTTCATATGATGCTTGTGAAGTTTGTTTGAATGGACGAATTTCATGAATAACATCGAGTTGTGTTTCTTTCTATGTAAATCAGATCTTCGGGACAATAGAGCATATCTTGTTGATCAAATGGGGTCTAATATTATAACATCTGCTCAGGTATGCATTTCTGAAGTTCAACCTTGTTCGGAATTCATTTGTCGGTACTAGTTGCCTATTTGGCATGAACACAACTAGCTCATGTGGATCATATTCATGCTACATAGGGAGAGGAACTGAGGAAACAAATTGGTGCAGCAGCTTATATAGAATGCAGTTCCAAGACTCAGCAGGTGAATTCTTTGTCATTAGATTACGGCTTGCACCGTTGCCTTTTCCATCTTCGATCTTTCCGCTTTGAATGTTGTTACGTAAATGTTTTAACGAGTGCAACTTTGTTGATTGTTTCAGAATGTCAAGGCTGTGTTCGATACTGCAATCAAGGTTGTTATTCAACCCCCAAGGAGGAAGGAGGTGGCAAGGAAGAAAATGCGCCAAAGGTCTGGCTGTTCAATCATGTAAGTAGCTCATTTCTTCTCTTATAATACTTTTGGTTGCTTAAAAAATATTTCCATCATCTAAAAGAAGCATCGTCATTCAGTTAAAGTTACAGAATCCAGATGTTTTTTAGATTTTGGAAACGAAGATGATTGGATTAGAGGGACTGTGCCCCATAATATGTTCTTCAACACCCTATTTGAATGTGTTCTTCTATCGGATCAATCCAGTAAAAGTTTTCCATGAACTAAGATCGTTCTTCACTATTATACTCGTATAAGGCATCCCCTGGTTGTCGGTTTTGTAGCCTTCCGAGCAGAAAAACAAAGAAACCGTCGATGATTACGATCGTTATGATTTTGAACCCGACACCAGTTAGCAGATGTTTTTCACTACCAAATGTACAAATGTTATTTACGTATTTGCTATGTATTGCAGGAGTTTGGTGTGTGGAGGATGTGATGCATGAACTAGGACATGGCATTTGTGGATTGCTAATCATCGACAGTTGATGAGCATCGCTTTCGGTTTCGACAAATTCTGCTTCCTGAATCCTGACAGGGAATTTCATAACATGTTTTTAATATTTTTCTGCGGACCTGATGACATGTTCGCTCTCTCATGAATTATTATATTAGTATCACTCTTCTTTTTTGTGGTTTCTGCTGAAACATTACTGGAAATATGTTGTTAAAAGTCGTTATCTACTGCTTAGTTTTTTAACCCTTGGAATTCAGCTTCCACTCTCATAAATAGTTCAGACAAGAATATTACTGATTATCCATTTTTCTGTGAAGAAATCAACTGATCCATAGCTTCAAACAATGGGGTTTTGTTTGTAATGTCCTGTAGCTTAGAAATCATTTGTCGGAGAATCACATGCGATTTAGATCAGATATTAGCTAAATCAAATATCAATTTCTCAGTAATCTCAGGTGGATAAATGCTGGCTGGTAGTCCATATGTTCTGTTGCTGCACATGGAACATTTTGTTTCTGCTGGGAACAGTATGTATTTTAAATCAATTTATCTTGTCTTTTTTCTCCAATGTAATGAAGGTCGGTAAAGACTAATGTGTCTCGATTTGGTCAATTTCTTTTTTTATTATTTTAACATTAATTTACTCTTCCCTTCACCCAAGATGAAACTTGATCACAGAATTTCTGGAAAAGATCCCCATGGTGAAGGATAAAAAGGTAAAAGGATCAGCCAACAAATGGATTCCACCAAGCTATGGATTGATTTGCAGAATGATTTATAAGAACATTAATTATAAGTAATTCAAGAAGAAGAGAGTAGTGAACCAAGTATAAATCAAAGAGTTGGGCAATTTGTCAGTGCCTGATTTTGTCAGTAGGTGACTACTATTTTCCCAGGAAAAAGTGAGTAAAAAGGTAAGAAACATAAGATCACGGGACTGCAATGCTTTTTGGTTACTTTCTCTCTTCTTCCCGTCCGTTCCCAGGGAGATTTATTTACTAAACAGTAAACAGATTCTTTCTTTAATGAATTTATATTGTTTCTTTATGCAGCTCCTTGTCCTTTCTGAATCAACACAAACACCACAAACCTGTATCTGGAGGAGGAACTTAAATTGTGGGTTCATAACAAGAATATCGATATGAGATAAAAACAGAGAAAAAAATGGTTCCTTTCCTCCTTATCTTCACGAGTTTTTAAATTTGACTCACCTACCCTATGCTACTAACCAGTGAGTCAGTAGGAAATTAAAAGAAAATGCATATTACAGAAATAATCTCTCCTCTGAAGAAAGAAGATGATTCGAGCCATGGTTTTCGTTTTAACAAGTCTCTCCAGGTTACTTCAGAATTTCTTGATTTTGCAGGTTGGGGGTGGGGGTGCTTTCATTGAACAAAACTTCCATATTAATGCCTTTTTAATGGTAATAGGAACTGAGAGATTTACGGTCTCAGCTTCATTACGCTGCAGATTACTGTGAAACGACGTTTTTGAACTCTAAAGAGAAGGAAATGTATGTTTTTCTTTATTTCTACGCATTCTCAGAATCTGAAGCTAAGCTCTTTCAAGCTTGATTTCCTTTGTTTGGTAATTTTCAGTGTGGTGGAAAACACGAAAGAGTACCTATGCAAGGCACTCGTCACCTTTGTTGATCATCTGGGAAACGTTTCTGCTAATCTGAATCATTCCATTTCCGAGACTGATTCATTTTCTGAGGCTGAGCTCCGCATCAGTTGTCTCCAACAAGTAAGTGCATATTTGATATTTCATGTACTACGAACACAGATTTAAATAGCGGTCGTAAACATTGTTTCATGTTCTACCAGAGACTTCTCTCGTGCGAGAAATTTGCTCACAAGCTTGCTCTAACCAGAGTCCAATGGAACCCAGTTTTGCCGAGACATCACCGGCGATACTTATTTCCTCGTAGTTATCCGAATCACCTCTTTTAGTCATGTTTATGATAAGTTAATTCTTCATGTTAATCCGTTCTTGTTTCTGTTTTTTTCCCTTCTAAATACTGATAGCAACAATAACAACTACGGAGAAATCGAATGAAAACCTAAGGTACCATCAACACTGATTCAAGAATCAACCTTTCAAATTTATAGACATTGGGTTTACGGGTTTAGCCATTTTCAGGGTTTCCATTGCTGCTACTCCTGCAGAGTTCATAAACAAGCATGAACTTGACACGGATGGAGTTCCCCTTTTCTTCTTCACTTGTACAGACAAGACTTCACTATCTAAGAATCCATCTGTCAGATCTAATTTTGACGAAAGTGACTCTGATTCAACATTGGGTAAAAAAGAATTTCATTTAATTTCCTTCAAGTCTCTGATAGATTGTTGATCTGTTTTTTCATGGCGGGTTTCTTTTCCCAGTGCCTGTTCGTGATGGCCTCTCGATACTATCAAAGGGTTCAACTTCAAATCCTTCATTCCATTTCCAGGTGATTTTAACTTTAAACTACATGATAATGAACAATTTCCACAACTCCATCTTCCTCAAATTAGTTTACTTTTAGATTTGGTCTGATGGATGCTATGTTTTGCAGCAAGGAAATAAAAGACATGGACGCAAAGGCTTGTATAGGAAAGCATTGCCAAGTAGTGATATCTTAGCTTTCTTTCGACGGGCAAGAAGATCAGCTGCTTGATAAAAATCCTCAAAGAAAAACCTTCCGCAACTGGGTTTAGTTTTAGATTATCATTTGATTTGATGTGCTAAACAACTCGTATGGGCTAGTTGGGTTAGAGTAGAGGGACGTTATTGAAGAGTTCTTGTAATTAATACATGCTTTTACTTAATAGCAATATTTATTATTCGAGTTCGAGTTGATAATTTTTTTTAATATGTTAAAAGGAATATTATTTTTTTTATCGTGATTATTCATCGTATTTAATTTAGCTTTTTTAAAAATAAAATTTAAAATATTTGTCCAAATTATAGTAAATGGAGATTAAAAATTAATTTTAAGAAATGTTACGGATGCTGGTTTGAATGAAAATCGCAGATTAAAACAAATTAAACAATCTTGTTTGTTGTCTGTTATTCTTATAATCTTATTATTATGAAACGATTGCCTTTCTTCTTCTCGACTGATAAACAGTGAGGTGAGAGAAAGGCTCGAACCGAATTTGGGTTCTTTTGGTATTCTCAAGGGGACTAGCAGCGGGGGATTTTTTTTCAGCAATGGGAGATGACAAATCGCCGATCCCGATGGCTAGTAGAGACCGAGAGCTTCTGATCCCGGTCGTTGATTCCGCTCATGATGATTCCCCTAAACCCTTTCCTTCTTCCATTCCTACGCATCACACCGGCCGCGAGGTCTCTCTTTCTCTCATTTGTTTTTGAGAAGGATCTTTTTGGTTGTTAAATGGCGTTACATTTGTGATGGAATTGGATGTTTCAAATTGATATTTAATTGAGAAATGATTCACATCGGAACAGGCAGGACATTGAATTTTCTTGTTGTGTAATGGGATTGCAGAATAATTACTGTATTGGATCTCTCATTTTTATTCGATACACACTAAATTAGTTTTTTAAGAAAAAAATTAACATTAAATTACCCCTCCCCCCCAAATTTGGGCGCAAATGCTCCCCTTCATGGCCATTTGCATCCTCCATTGACCGTTTGGGAGTTATAACTAAAGATTGATGGTTGATAGGTTTCTCTCTGAGATTTGTGGTAATGGTTTCCTTCTCTCTAAGAGGGTTCAAATTCAAATGCATCGGGTATTTTTTTCGCCCTAAACATGTTAAAGATTATAGTAGAGACTATGATTTTTTATATATTTGTATTCAATATCTGTTACAAATGCCCTTGGATAACTATATGATATTGAATTGTAGAAACCGCTATTGAGACTTGTTACCATTATTTTAGATGTCTAAGAAAATTATTATGGTTCCTAATGACAAGCTTTGTTTCATCCAGACCTTTTACAAAGTTTTCCAGAGCTGGGCTTCAAAGAAATTCATGAGCGGATGGTAAGCAGCATTCTTTTACTTGTTGCTAAGGTTTATTTACTCATGAGATATCTGTGAAATTGTCATTTGTATGATATTAAATGATTTGCATATTTTATTCTTCTATTTAACTTTTCTTAGGTTCTTCATCTTGAGTGAATATGCTTTCACTAATGCAGTAAGCCTAAATATATTTGTTTAGCTTTTCACTTTTAGTAATGATTACAACAACTTTTAGAACTGAGTTAGCTGTTAAATCATGGAATAAGAGATAAATGTAGATGCCTTGATATAGTTCCCAAAATATCCTGCTATTTTAGACAAAAATTGCTTGGTGAAAAATAAGCATTTCAGTGGAACGATTGGGATGCAATATGCCATTCTTTCCCTGCCATTATTCAATAAAATATGTTTCTTTGTTCACAATGGTTTCTTGGAAGAGTTATGTTGGAATCTTCATTTGAGAAGTGAAAAGAAGTGCAATTGGTGTAGCATATTTAATTTTGTATCCAAACTGATACCTTCATTTACTTTTTCCTTGTTTCTTCCTTTTCTCATAAATTTGGTTGGTTGTCTTGAAATTCCTCTGCTACTTGTCTATCATCTTATAAAATCACAGTTCTTGGCTTCATGCCATAATGGATTTGTGCTAATCTATTATTTGATGAACTCAGAAACCTCAAAGATTTAGTTTCTAACACCGAATGTATTCTCATGGCATTTTGTCTTATCAAATCTGTATTGTCATTCATGATTCTGTTATAGCAGCAGCTAATTCGTAATCGTTTTGCAGTGTCATTCTGTTTCCTATTGCAATCACTTTCTACATAACATGGTGGTTGTTTCAAGTTGTTGATGGCTTTTTCTCTCCAATTTATGATCATCTTGGCATTGATGTATTTGGTGAGCATTTCACGTAGCAGCTAAAAGTAATTTTTAAGTTTGTTAACTTATTTTATCTTTCCTTGAGGCTTCTGGATAATGTCGACAACTTTGCCCGACAATTTTTTTGAGAGAGATGGTGGAAATAACTGTAAGAGCTTGGATGGTATTTTATAAGACTGGAGGATTCCCTTTTTTTACATCTATCATTCTTTTAGAAGTTTTCCTTTTGGCTACTGCATGCATAATACTTTTTAGCATGCTTCATATGGAATTTCTTTTAACCATACTGATAGTATTGGAAATAAATACATACACATAAATGCAAGACATTTTAGATTGTCGATTTACACATTTTAAATGTGAGATCTTACCAAATATGGTATCTACTGCAATAAAGCTGAATTGTCTTTTCACAAGGTGGCCTTTGCATATAAATGATCTACCGTTATCTCCTGTATCTAAATATTGGTCATGTCATTTTTAAGGTCTCCTTATGTTTTCTCCTCCTTTTACTTCCTGATAGGTCTCGGATTTGTAACTTCTATTACATTCATTTTCTTGATTGGGATATTCATGTCATCATGGTTGGGAGCATCGGTCCTGGGCCTTGGTGAGTGGTTTATCAAGCGGATGCCGTTTATTCGCCATATCTACAATGCCTCCAAGCAGATTAGTTCTGCTATTTCACCAGGTGTGTATTCTGCTGGTTTTATTCCTCATGAAATAAATTAGTTTAGTTGATCATTATTAAAATTGGCTTAGGTAGCAACAATGTATATGCTACATCACTGTTATGCTTTACATCTTTATTGCAATTCAGATCAGAACACACAGGCCTTCAAGGAAGTAGCGATTATAAGGCATCCGCGTGTTGGTGAATATGCATTTGGGTTCATCACTTCATCCGTTACTCTGCAGGTGAAAAGTGAAGCTTTTGTTCCCAAACTATCATTTTGGCATCTCCCGCCTCGTTTTACATGATTCCCTGTTTCATAACCATCATGCTTCACAATTCACATGGTCTCTTTAGCATGCTGCCTGCAGAATTTCTCCGGGGAAGAAGAGCTATGCTGTGTCTATGTTCCAACGAATCATCTTTACATTGGTGATATATTCCTCATTGATACGAAGGATGTTATCAGACCGAATCTATCAGTTCGTGAAGGAATTGGTGAGGGTTTCTTTATTTCCAAGTACTTGAGTAGTATGAAAAAGGGAAGAAAACAGAATGAAGCGAAGGCTTCACTATAACTTCCCCTGCTTCATATTATGCTTATATCTCACTCATTCTTCTATTGCAGAAATCGTTGTGTCCGGAGGAATGTCAATGCCGCAGACCCTATCAACGCTAGATTCACGGTTGCCACTGGAAAGAAGTATGTCAACATAAGCTGAGGTTTAATGTGACAGTTGTAGAGTTCTTTATTTATTGGTCCCCCCCCCCCCTTCCTGGTTTGTGATTGGAGTCATCAGAGTTCCCCACGCAAACAATCTCTCGGTAATGCCGGATTCCGAATGGGATTGCAAGTTTTGTAGAAACTTAATGCCTAACTCAATTGATTCATTCAAGCTCTGTGGTTAAAAAGATTATAAATTTCTTTGGTTTGTGTTTGATATTTGTGGTTATAAAGTCAACAAAAAGGTATAGGAGGAAACCTGCTGCTTTGGAGGATCAACCAGTATGAGAATAACATCTTACCAAACGTGGGAATCGTAGCTGTTATTACGATTGTCACCCATCACAAAGACGGAATTTGTGGGTACTTGCTGCCACATGAGTAGCAAGTACATGATAAGAAACAGATTTACACTTAAGCAAACTATAAGCTTGCACAACTTGTGAATTATTTTAGCCTTAACTCAAGACCTTGGTTTAAACGAAGGTGCTTCGTACAACCCCATTAACAATAAGCTTGCCATTATGAACCTGCAGGCTGCATCCGAACAAATTTTAAAATTTCAATATAATGAAACCAAAGTATAGATTTTGTTAAAGCAAAAGAAAATATAAAACATCCGGGGAATTGTAAAAGAATGGCCTAAATTACTTGGACAAGGGCAAACAGAAGTATGTTCAAGATTTCTAGAGAGTTCTACAAGGATCATATTTCCATACACAGCCTGAATTCGAGAAATATAGGAAATAACGATGTTTAAAATTATATTTAAAGAAATAAGTATTTAGACTTTGACATTTGTAGGTAATAAAGTTTATGTTGGCCGTAAAATTAAATCATCTAAATTGAGTGATTTTCATGGTAATTTACCTTAGAATTTTTAAAATTAAAAATATTAATTATATTGTTAAGAATTATACTCGCTTGCTCTGCAGTATTCTTACTAAAAGTGTTAAATGAATTAATCCTACCAGACTCCCGAGAAAACAAAGAACAAACGGACTCTACAAGCCTGTGCCTGTTAGTAAAGTGCCTGTAGTAAATGCCAGTGTCTCTGAGTTTGACATTATCCCAGAATTGAAAAAGCTGCACCCAACGACTTCAAAAAGGAGTGTTTGCTAGCCCTTGTCCTGGCATTTCAAACAATTACAAGTAGGGCTGTGAAGATCTTTGATGTATGTTGTTTTGTTGCTTGGAAGCTTACCCCATGGCCAGATACTCTGGAATTTGACAATCTTAACTTGGGGATGAGGCCAGAGGGACACATTTATCGCCCATGATATACAGACAGAGATTCACCCAGAGAAGAGGACTGCCCCTGGCTCTGGCTCTGGCTCTGGCCCTGGCCCTGGCCCTGGCTCTGGCCCTGGTGTTTATTTACCCTATTCTCTTAGGCACAGGACCCTACCATTTTCAATCAAAACATCAATCAGGAGTAGTTTGAATTTTTGATACATTGAATTTAAATGGCTTCACTTTCAAGGTTATTGTGAATTAAAAAAAACTAAAATTATTGAATGAATGTTATTAATTACGTTATTCGTATCTTAATCAATTAGATTCGTTTATTTATTTTTAAGATGAATATTATATCTTTTTTATATGTAATTAGTAAATGGATAATTATTTAAAGATGAATAGACTTGAATGCTCGGATCACAGATAACATAATAAACAAGGTTCATCTAATAAATTTTTCATAAAATAATAGTAACGTAGAAGATGCATAATTTATAGTATGAAATAGACTGTTAATTTATATTTTCATTATTTATATATGATAATTATTGTTAAATTTTAAATTATTTTTTAAATCTTAAATTAATCACTTCACAAGTAGAACAGTTTTTCATCGTCAATTTGTACTATAATAATTCATTAAAATATAATTAATAAATTTGGTGGTTTACATTATATTTAAACATATCATACCTAGTATTTATTTCTCAAACTAGATCAATATGTCAAATTTATTATTTCATTATTTTTTATTATTATCTTTATTTATAATATACGTTTAAAATTTAAAACATCTTACTCGTATTTAAATGTAATTGAAATTTAATGAACTTATAGTCGGAACAATTTAGAAAAATTAAAGCTCCTGGAAATAGTTGACTACCCGTGAGCTTCATCCTTAGCATATAGTAATATTAGTACAAAAAAATCCCAAAAAGATAAAATCTTGTCAACTTTAACCCAAATGCACATACTACATAATCAAAGAAAAAAAGTCGTGTTATATTTAAATACATATATTATAAAATAAAATTAATGGCTTATTAGCTCAGTTGATTAATGCATCGTGCTAATAACGTAATAGTTGTAGGTTCTAGACTTGCATGGGTCATTTGCTATTATTTTTTTAATTCGATTCATTGGGTGGCTTGGGTTCAGAAATATGTCTTAAAGGATGGAGATGTGTGGACAGTACTAGCCTAAACAACATTATAATTGATGTTTGCGAAAATTGTTGAATTTGAGAGATAAGATGCGCAACCTTTAATATTGCAGGGGAAGCGTTTGACAATAGAAACTGTTTGGAAGGCAACTCGGAAGGTAAGGCCCAGGTTGTCTTGGCATAAGATGATTTGATTTTCCCTGCACGTCCCTAAACACTCTACTATTTTATGGATGACAATTTTGGATGCCTACTCGGGATGGGTCGAGAGATGAAGGAAGGGTGTATGTTTTGCGAGGACATGGTGAAGTCGGGCCTATAAAAGTATGTTGGTGTGGAATGCTGAATTAGATTGGTTGTGTTCGCATTTGAGGGGAGGTCCTTGATTGTTCAATTGTTTAAGCTAGCTTGGGGCTTCTTTGTGTACATCTTGAGAAATTTCTTGTTTGGGATGGTTGTCTAAAATGTGTTTTGAGAGATTTGTTTTCTTGTTTTGGATAATAAAATACACACTTATCCAAAAATATTATATAATAAAATATAAATAATTTTTACAAAATTTATATGTATTAAAATTAAAAAATGATATATATGTATTAAAATATTTTTAAATAATTACAAGTTTTAAATTTCGTTTCTCGCTTATTTATATACAAGTTATGTTTCTGCATTCGTCTATCGCCACTCTCCTTACAAAAAAAAACAAAAAAAACTCTCTCGGTCGATCGATATGGAAAATCGTTTCAAGCTAAGAATTCCTCGCATGTTTCGATCCTCGTTTAGCTCTTGTCGGACCCGGAACATCTCCGATGTCATTGAAAAACCCGTTTTTCAACCTCAAAAACACAACAGCTTCCACTTGGTTGAGCCATTTTCATCGTCGCCACCACCCAAGACTCGACCCTTCCCTTCCATTTCAAAGCCCCGACGCTCCATTAATACTCCTTCAGAAGCTCTTCCCAGACGTAAATCGTCAGCTCGTTACCTTCCTTTTATAATCTCAGGCGCTGATTTTTACGGCCGAAAGTGCCCGCCGCAAGCTGCCCCTGTGATGCCTTTCAATATCTTCTCCGACTGTAAAGACTTTGATTTCTATGAGAAGAAAAAGAAGAAGAGCCCACCCAGAAACAAAAACAAGAAGAAAAAGAAGAATAACCAAAGGGTTCATGTTAAAAGCAGCCCATATTCACAAGAAACTGCTAATCGTAATAATGATTATTATGGTGGCTGGTGGTTTAGCAGTGAAGATGAAACCGAGACTCTATTCTCTTCACGGACTCGCTCCTCGGATTCAACGGAGTCTTTCCGGCAACATTCCAATTGCCGGAAAACGTACAAAACTCGTCGGCGGAGAGCTAAGAAAAGCAGCTGTGAAATGCGTATGGGGGTTCTACCTTGGGAAGGAACCGATAAAGTGAAAAACAGCTTCGCCGTGGCCAAAAGTTCTAGCGATCCCTACAATGATTTCAGGACATCAATGGTGGAAATGATCGTTGAGAGACAACTATTTGCAGCTAAAGATCTCGAGCAACTGTTGCAGTGTTTTCTGTCTCTGAACTCTCATCGCCATCACAACATAATTGTCGAGGTCTTTACAGAGATTTGGGTGACAATGTTCTCTTAACTGCTCTTCAAATGCAGAGGAACAAAAGCTGAGAACTTTTCGCTCTTTCCCTAGCTTTAGTTTTAGTTTAGTTATATTTTAGTGTTCAAACTCAGAATTCACGTCGTTAATTAATGTAAAATCCTTCTGAAATGAATTCCATCCACATTATTATCCAAACCAAACCCTTTCGTGTCCTGTTCTGTTCTTCTTGTATGTTCTGTTCTGTCGGTTTTACAGCAGCTCAGCGATCAAAGTACATGACTTGTTTCTGTATGATTTAAAGTTTCGAACAGTGAATTTGATTGTTTCGATGAGCACCCGAAAGTGGGATTCTTGTATTCAAACGAAGCAGGGATAGTGTTTGTTTGTTCTGGTGTTTGTTTCCCTTGCCAGTTGCCATGGACATATGACTGCAGGGCCAGGCAAACAACTGTGACTGAAGATTGGGCAGCGGAAGAAACTTGGAAAATTTTGTGGCAGCAACCGTTTCATTTGAAATCGATCCTGTCAGATACCCTGTGAATTTTAAGATAAGTATTGTTTCCTACAAGTATTTTAATATAAATAATAAATTTGGAAGTTTATCCAAATAGACTTATTTCATCCGTGACTGTGTGTGCATTTGTATATAAGAATAATGGAATTAGATTGATCTCATCCGTGAGTGTCTAAAATTTTGTGTTTGGTTTATATTCGTTTTGGATCGATTCAGATTAGTTTAGTTTAATTTTAGGTTTATAGTGATTTTAGATCGAGTATTAAGCTTGATAGGTTGAGTTTCGGTTTTGTTTATTTTGAAATGGTTATTTTTTGATCCGATCAATTTCGGGTTAATGAGAGATTGATCGATCTTAATCAGATTCTCAGAGTGTATATGACTTTATATAACTCATGTATTTGTATTTTTGATGAGTTATGCGACATTTCACTTATTTTCTCTTCTTTCGTTCATTTAATATATATTTTTTATTTTCGATTTGGGTTATTTTTTTAAAAAAATTACTTATATAATTCAAATTAATCGTTAATTAATATTTATTCAATTATTATTTTATATTGGTATTTATTATTTAACATGGTGTAAAGCTATTGTTGGCAACAAGACAAAACAAATATCCCAATTCATGATTTGAACATTATTGGTTTCCATAAAGAAGACAATATTTGCCACTAAAATTGTAAGGTTACGTCTCTCTCTAATATTGACTTTTGTTATAAGCCAATAGCATACCCTAACATGAAAACAAATACAGTCCAAACTGTATTTGTATTTCTAACTAAAAAAATTAAATTTAAATCTTAAAAATATTATCGTTAATATAAATAATTACGAATCTGGAACATAAACATTAAAATAGACATGACCAGTTGACCACCTAAAAAAATTCTAACTTTAAAATTATAGTGTAAAGTTTGTATTTTTAAATCGCTGGGTTGAGAAGGAAGGTACCGTGAGCCTGATAAGTCTCGTATTTGTATTTCCCTGAACCAGGAAACGTCGGTTTCAGCTTTCAAAGATTGAAAAACAGACAGACAGGTGCTGGATGATGGAGGAGAGACCCTGTTACGGGTACAAAATAAAGACAAAAGGGAGAGAATGAGAGCACTGCAGCCTGCAGGCAGCTGATATTAGGGTTTCCATACGTGGGGGACTACTGGAACTGCTCGTCTGCTTTGTTTTATATTTAGGGAAAATTACATAATAGTATCTGATATATTCTCCCGTTAAGAACAGATTTAGTCCAAACACTTGTCGAATCTATCAATTTAGTCTAAAATTCTATTATAAATTTAGACATTATTTTAATTTTTGGATTTAAATTAAAAATTCTTCATTTTTTCCTTTTTCCGGTCGAATGTTTTTTTGACTTTTGGGTTTAAAAATAAACTAATTAAAGATAATCAAAACTCTATGATTTGGAGATCAATGAGAGGTTAATACGGGATTTACTGGAGGACCCAAACTCCATAATTAGAATACCGATAAAGCTACAAACGATGAAAAAGAGACACAAAATAGAATCAAAGCTTAGCATATCTCTCGTGGCGTAATAGATATAAGTACTGTGGAAAAATTGATAATATATATAAATGTTTTAGATTAAAACTATGATTATATCAAATTACGTCATCATCTTTGTTAGTCTTTAACGATCAGAGTACTAAAATATAACAAAAATATATTATTAAATATTTTTCGTCAAAAATAATAATTAGAGTATCAAAACCATAATGTGAGAATATGTGAGATACTATTCATATAGTTTTCCCTTTAATTTTTTCACATTCTTCTGTCCTTAAACACTTGAAAGCTATGTTTCATAACTGATCAGCCCACAAGAAAAGAAAATGTAAAGGGAAATGGGTTTTGGAAGGGTTGCTTTCTCTTCCCTTTCTCCTATATATCAAATTATCAATGCCATTAATGAGCACATGGATTCTTGCAAACCCATCATCTTCTTTCTCAGGACATCTCCCAAGCAGTAATTGCCGTAGGCATTTCCCTAATCTGAACACGGTTCAAAGAATGTCTAGATTTGGCAGTGAGTAGAATTGCTTACCCCCCATCTTCATTAATGGTCGTTTTTTCCTCTGGGTTTTTGAGCATCTCTCCCATTCAGAATCTGGGCTGGCAATCAATGCTTAAGCTAAAAGCTTTAGGGTAGGATGTAAGATGTTTTGGGACCCATGGATGAATTTGCATCAGCCTTTAAACTTAGCTAAAAGCCCATCCTGTGTGTTATGTCTGCTTCTGGAATCCTTTCTATTGGACATCAGGATTCATGTGTTGAGCAAAACGGAGAAATTAGAGGCTCCATAGAAATGTGTTGTGGGGTTGTTTTTGACCCATAACGCAATGGCAAATGGGTATTGAGGCCCAGCACTGTGGTGTTTAATGCTGAACTTTAATTTTCATTTCTAACCATATTTCATTTGGTGAATATTTGATGGATCGATTTTATATTATTACTGGACTAAATGATGATATAGTATTAAAAAAGCAACAGAAAATTAATTTAAGATGGTCCAAAGGGGTTTAAGAAAAAGAAAAAAGATGGTTAGTATTGGCATAAATTTATAGGACCATGAGCAATAAAGTCAGTAAATCCATCATTATAGTAATTAGTTTCAGATGGTCCAAATCCACGGGTCTGAATGTGCACCATGCGTAACTTAGGCTCGGTAGAGCCGTACCCTGCTGGCTGTTACTTGTCCGTCCTCGTGTCTATTACTTGCCCACTGGAGTCTGGACCATGCCAAGCCGCTGCCCTCATCTCGACCATTACCATGTCACTGTCCTTCATCATCTTCCAACTCCAAACAGCTACCTAACCAGCTGCAATAATACACAGGTTCATCAAATTCTGTCTAAACCCTTGTCAGGCCTTCACCAATATCGGACAATATTATATTAGTGGGAGAGGAAGGCAATTGTCAATGGTGAAAGCCAGAGGAAAAAGATTCTGCTTTTCATTTGGAAACAGCACTTTGGAGGGCATATTAATTATTAAAAGAACCCAAGGGAAAACAGAAGAGTCGGCAGAGGAGAATGGGGTTTAGTTTTGCATGGGGCAGGCAATAATTAGTAGGCCAGTGTTGATGGTCCAAATATGGATTTTACAGTAAGTAGAATAGAAGCCATTGATGTTGATACTTGATGACGATGATGTCATTCTCTTTGCTTCTCACATGGTTTAACCTCGTCTACTTTTTTTAACTATTATTTGGAAGAAAATAAAAATATATTTAAATTCAGCAGAGCAGAGACCCCAGCCAAGAGTTTGACAGGGAACAAGCTCTGGTGGAGTGGAGTCTGCTCGGGCTGTGGCTGTTCATTAGACAATGGGGGCGGTCCTGCTTTCTTATTATTATATTTTACACCAAATCTCGCCAATAACAAATTAATTAGCTCTAAACTAATGGAAATGGGTTATCATCTGCTCAGATTGACACCTGAATCTCCACTTCCATCTACATGGGACCTTTACACCATTTTAAAACAAGTTTTCTTTTAATACACACTGAACCTTTTTATTAGCTTTCAATTCATTTTGTTTTCAGATAAAGAAGTTATAGTACTCTATGAATATAACAGTGCATATAAAGTGGCCCATTTTTAGCAGAAAGATGACCATTCGTTCCCTTATTGTATTCATTTAGTACAAATCATAGATGTGGAACCCAAAATCACGATAAATGTGGGATTATCAGTCTATTTTAATGGAAAATTAATAGCACAAACATTCTGTTCAAGAAAACAACACATTCTTGTTTCCTTCCTAAAACTTGAATGTAAATCATTGGATTCATAGACATGTTGTCTTTGTTTTTGGGATTCACAATGAGTTAATAGAAGAGGAAAAAATAAAGGGACTAAACAATTTGGGAAACTGGATTGGTGCATGCATATGAACAGAAACTAGGCAAAGTATCAGTGTTGTATGAACAGAAATGGTGGTCTCTTCATCGGCAAATCATATGATCGGGAGGGAGCGGCTGAATATATGGCAACAGATTTGTGGTTTCTGGTTTCCATTGAAGCTCAATATCTCCAGCTATCATTTTGGCATCAAAGGAGGAACCGAGCAAACCACGCTTTGTAAACCCTACAGCGTACAGTCCACGTTCACCTTTCCATCCTCTCGGGAATGCCTCCCTAGGCATTCCGTCTTCCTCTGAAAACAAATCTCCCTCCTAATCAGTGCAAAGAGTTCAAGTCAAAACAGTCTAAATATGTAAAATATTAATTCCATGAAGTTTGAAAATCAAATCTTGATTACCTTCAACCATTGGGGTACATTGCTTTTGAAACCAGTTGCAAGGATAATGGCATCAAAATCCTCCTTTCTCCCATCTACAAACTCCACGGCCCGGTGTGTTATTCGCTTTATTCCTGGACAGACCTAAACATTGAGCAAATTCAATTTAATTCGACTGTAGCTTAAAATGCAAGATTGGTCTGTCTAGTAGGGTTGAAGATTGCACTCAACCTTAATGTCCCCGTTCTTGATCTTTGCCAGTGTCCCAACGTCCAAAACCGGTGTCTTGCCGCATCGGCTCTTGAGCTCGAGAGGACCGAGTTTGGGACGACGGATGCCGAGTTTTCTGGTGTCTCCCAGAATGAAGCGGGTCATCAGAAGTAAAAACCGATCCACAAGGCTTACCGGGAACCATTTGAGCAACCACATGGATAAACCAAAAGTTGATTTGCCTAGCATCTCTTGAGGAAGGACGTGCACCTGAAATATAACAGGCCATTCTATGAAGAACGATTGTACTGGTACTGAATATGAGCCACAAGCCCACAACCACCTCACATATGATATGAGTTTGTATTTTTCTGGGGGCATTTCATCCATTTCACTCGTCTTTATTTCAGAATCTGGAAGTCAATAGTACTTTGAAAAGGCGTAAATAGAGTTTTATGCATAAAATTTAGAGCTACCGTCTCTTGTATGCGCATGCAGACAGATTCCAAGAAAGTTAAAGGTTTACCCTTGTACTTTAATAGCAGAACTTGTCAGTAAATAAATTCTAAAGGTGAAGAGATCGCAATCTTCCTAATTATTGGAGACTTAAACCTATTTGAAGAACATATGAAGGGACCAAAAACTGGAAAATTTGTATTTAGGTTTGCTGAAAAGGATGGAAGCAGGCTCACCGAATCTCGAACGACGAGGGATGGGCGGGCACTGCAGTTGCAGAGGTCCAAAGAGACTTCCATGCCTGAATTCCCACAACCAACCACCAAGACGTCCTTCCCTCGAAACAATCGGCCACTTTTGTACGAACTTGTGTGCATTATAGGCCCACCAAAACCATCCATTCCTTCAATTTTCGGCACCACTTCATCAGCATTCTCCCCGGTAGCAACAACGAGCCACTGACACACATACTCAGTCTCCTCTTGTTTCAGCCCCAGTGTCTTAATCCTCCAATACCCACAATGATCGTCGAATTCTGCACTCACTACGGTTTTGTTGAAAACGGGGTCTAAACCAAAACGGTTCTTGTACGACTCCAAGTAAGCCATAAACTGGTTTTTTGTTGGGTAGGTCGGGAAATAAGCCGGGAATGGCATGAAGGGTAATTCACAGAATTGCTTCGGAAGATGAAGACGAAGGCGATCATAGGTTTTGAGCTTCCACATGGAGGCGATGCAATTAGCCTTCTCAATGATCAAACTAGAGATACCTTTTTGTTTGAGACAAGCGGCGACGGCAAGCCCTGAAGGGCCAGCGCCGATGATAACCGGACATGGCACCCACACACACCTTGCAAACGTGGTCATGATATTCTTATTGAAACGATCATGGAGTCTTTTCCCTTGAACTTCCTCGGAGAAGTCCATGAACAGCAACAGAAGCAATAAAGCAAACAGCTTCAAGGATCAAGGCTTCACCTTTGAGGGGTTCAATTGGTCTAATTTAGGGAAATGGAGAAGAAGAAAAAAAACAAGGTTAGAAGAGAATCCTGACTAACGGTTTTTAACTAAAAACTCATCATTTATATGGTTATAATATACTACTCGAGTCACAGTTGAAACTCTCACCTTTGCCTCCGGCTATCCGCCCAGCTGACATGGTAGTTTAATCTTATCTACAAACGAAATATTATCGGAAAAATCGAAATTATGTTCGGAATTCCGGCTCTCCCAGTTTTCTGGAAGTAAGAATCGAAAGGGTCGTATAGACGTAGTGAAATACAAGGGTTTTAAAACTCAACTGTACTGCCTTGGCAACATGGTTCACCCTGGAAATGGAAGAACAGGGATCACTCCATGCATACATATACATAAGGAGGTGGAATGTAAATGTAAAATTAAGTTTATATATTTTATACATTTTCGGTGAATAAAATATTAAAATATCGAAAGTTAACAGTAAAATATTAACGGTATACTTTTTATATAAAAATAAAAATTAAATCTGATTCAGTTTAATTGGAGTAATTATAATTTTTTAGTTCAATTCCAATATCTATGACTTTTAAATTTGTATTGCATAATCATCTAAACACTTTGATTCGTTTGATGGGTTTTTTTCTCCTCTCGAGGTAGTGTTTTATTAATTACCGTGATTAAGATTAGATGTAAATTAATCTAGGAAATGGCTAAGAATAAAGACACGAGATTCCAAGGTTTTCCTAATTAAAACATAATTAATCTATTTTATTTGTTGAGAGACGAGAGATTATTCTATGGACCGGTTTCACCACGTTATTTATGGTCCCTAACCATTAAAAACCTGATAATTAATTTTTATTTTTCAGGTCACTTTTTCTTTCTTAATTAATTTTTATCTAACCACCCACTACCTATTTACATGTCAATAAAAAAGTGAAGATTCACTCTTAAAAAAATGACATAAAAAAATTGGTTATCAGATTTTTAATGGTTAAGAACCATGGATAGCGTGATAAAATCGGTCCATATAATAATTTCTCGTTGGGAGACGCTGGAAAATGGCTAAGAAATGAGTTTTAAAGTGAGTGTACGTAGGAGAAAATGAATTATAAATTAATAATTCAAAGGGAAATGTAACGTTGGCATCAAACAAATGGAAAAGGAATTTGAGGCCCAACATGTTTGAAAAAGGAGATGAAAATCCTAGGAAAATAGACACGTCATCATCAGTATTTAGTAAATTAATAATGAAAAATAGGAGGAATTAAAATATTTTTAAATGATAACTTATTAAATATTATTAAATTATAGAGTAATATTGTAGCTATTAAATGATAATTCAATAAGATTTAGATGCAATAAAAAGTTTCAATAAGATTTTTAAATTTTAATGGTATATTACTTTTTATAGAAATATTTATTTTTCTTTATATTTTTAAGCTTTTTATGAGATTTTGATAAACCAATCTTTATCATTTTCTTTCTAAACATATTATCTTTTTAATATCTTTTATAATTTATTTTAATAGAATTTAATTATTATCGTCGAAAAGAAATTCTTTCTTTTGATAAATCTAATGTTAAGACTTTTTCTAGCACAATCATGTCCCCTTTTGATTTTATACGAATTTATTACCGGCCCATATTGCATTGTCGGGCCAAGAATCTTCTTTGGGCCGCAAAATCATTAACATTTTTTAGCATTTTAATTTAATTATGAAATAATATTTTAGTCAGATTTAAATTTAAACAAACACACGTCCGCAGCTGATTATATTGTTAGAATCAAATCACTTGAACTTAATAGGTTATCACTTAAACCACTCAATAAGTTTTATAAACACTTTCTTTTTGTTTAATTATTTATTTTTTATCATTTATTCGAGGAAATCAGGCTAAATTTTGTAAAAATCCATTATTTTCCAATTTAATGTTTTTTATTCATAACATCAAAATTTAAAATCCTGACCTTATTTAAGAAATTCAAAGTTAATTTTTATTATTTGTTTTATATTCGAGTAATAATAAATGATAACGAAACGCTACAAACAAATTATTCAAATACGACACTACTTTTGGTTGGTACATTCCTATTTCCCACCGATTTTGAAACAGATCTTGTCACCAACATCACAAGTACAAAAACCAAAAGTAAAATGAGAAAGAAGGGTCCGGTCCAAGACAAGCTTGAAAACACGAAAACAAGGTGTTTTTACTATTTATCATTAAACAAATAATATTACTCCCGCTGCATAAATTTTACACATTTTATTTATAGCTCAAGGGGAAGCAATGCATATAGATAGAGATATTATATGGAGTCACAACAGTTACTTACCGACTATTAGAACAAACCCTCACCATCAAATTAAAGCATATCTGATTCCGCAACCAGGATGAATGAAAACTCCACCTCCATTCTCTGTGTTAAATCAATTGCCGGAAGATACTAAAACGTTGTACTCCTTTAAATGTTTTTGGAATTGAGCCAAGCGCGCCTGAAGTTGTACGATTCCTGCAGCTTTCTGTGAAAGAATGGTATTTAACTTAGAGATGTAATCATCAAGCTGATTGCCTGGTTGGTCAGCTTCAACTAGCAGATTCATTTCCTGCCACCAGAATAAACATTCAGAATAAATGTAATCGGAGCCAGTAATGGAATGAGATACAGGTAAAGTGTATATATATACCTCCCTAACAAGCTCCATTGTGTCCTCAACTTGCCTTCGATGAGCAGATACGAGATCTTCCTCTTCCTAGTAACAGAAGAGGCAAACTTCGTTACATGAGTAAATACAAAGCATGGAAGAAAAGGAAGATGTCGAATTTTTTATTGATGGTACCTTTAACAAGGCACTTAAATCATCATCTGAATTGTTATAATCAAAGGTTGAAGGATCCACACGCTTTGTTACATCATCTTTTGTTTTCTGCAACATCTTTGGTTGCTCGTTTGTCTCCTCAGAGTAATCAAAATCATCCTCGGACATGCTGTTTAGTCCACCTCTCTGACCCTTCACGTAATCTGTATCCCTTCCACTAGGAACAGAATCCAGTTTAAAAGATGTATCTCTTTCAGTCGGTTTGGACCACCCAAATCTGTTCTTTTCTAAAGGAATATCAGTTATGCTATCCTCAAATGCATCGATTGGTAAACATGAAGACAAGGGCAACGGGGTTGACTCCCTAAGATTTGATGACGAAGATAGCATATCCTTCTTGGAGTTGTTCCCTTTCGATAGGCTCTTCACCCTGGAATGCAGGTACCACAGTATCGTTCAATCAACTTCACAAGTCACTTTTTACAATGTAATTCTATTTGCAGAACCACATACCTATCAGCATATCTGAGTGTATTCAGGGTATGCTCACATGACCCTGAGCTCGGTGAAATACACGATATCATAACAGTACGTGAGTCACCCACAAATGAATCTCTAAGAACTTCAGTCAGCTTACTTCCTCTGAACGGAATGTGACCCTGGTCATTGTCAAGAGCTCTGATACATTCTTTTAAAGCAAGTAAACTTTTATTAATTTCAGCACCTTCCATTCTGCAGAAATATGAAATCAGCTTGTTAGGATATCAAGTTATCTAGGAGACTAGGGCTTTATTTTATAGAGATTCTGCTGGCACTTTTTTTATATTTTGAGTACAATTGCTTTCAAGAATAGCATGTGACCTTGAATTTTTTTTACCTCGTTTGTTTGTCATTGTCAGTTGTATCAGCACCACGCTCGCTTCCAGCAAGATCTATGAAGGAAAGTTTCCCAACAGGTCTAGCCGGCTTCGATTCACTGCCATCAGCTGATCTCTTGATGGCAAGCTGAAGAATAGCATGTGACCTTGAAGACTCCTCATTTGCTCCAGTAGTGCCAGTGCTTCTTGTTGCATTTCCTCTCTCGATTAACTCCTTTATTGTCTGAACATCCAACACCTTGTACTCTTGCAGACCCACAATACACACTTGTTGTTTACCGTCTTCTCTCATGCAAAGCTTTCTGGAAAGGTAGAAATCTAATCACTAAATTATCTGCAATAAGTGACTTTGTCTTGGTTTCCATATGGAAATAACTTACTTCCGATCATTAAGGAGGTCAAAGACCTTTCCCCCATATATCTCAAAAAAACTGACAAAGAGTTGGAACCCTTGGTTCCGATATGTATGGTACATTAATCTTAATATATCTTGAGACGCTTTTAGAGGCAGTGGCTGCATTGTATATGTCTTTCCACTTCCTGTACAGAAAACATAGGACCAAATAAATATAATTTGCAAGAATATAAACAGAGAAGTAATTAAGACATGGAAAGTGGAACCATATGATGATATTAACATTGTAAAAAGAAAATTTCTGGCATACAGAATGCCAAGAAAACTAACCTATACAAGATGTTATTAGAGTACACCAAAAAGCACATTTGAAAGCTGTAAATCTGAATTATTTAAGAAATTGACTTCTATCATGACCGAAGAATAAGTTTGTAAGAGAACTTACCTGTTTGCCCATATGCAAAACAAGTTGCTTTTGTTCGATTGAAAATTAGTGGGACTATTGGCTCCACAGTCTCCGAGTACACCTGCCACAATAGAAAATGAAATCTAGTGAATTTAGCTGAATGACACTAAGGATATTCACTTCTTGTCATGTACTCACCTCCTCATTGCTAACATCGTCATTCAGAACTGCATCAAAAACAAATTCATGCTTCTCAACATATTCTGTCAGGTCAACCTGCATGTAAGAATTATTACACCTCATGCGAAAGAGTTGAAGACTACCACTTGGTCATTTATGATTAACCATGGAAGATGTAACCTTTTGCAGCTGGTGGAGATTATTATGAGTTTCTTAGGCTTTCAAATAACAAATCAATTTGGATTATCGTGAACATTCAGGGAAAAGAACATTTATTTCTCGTCCAATAAAGAGTAATCTCTTGATTCTTGAAAATGCTATACCGTGACACAATTGATCCATCAAGGGCTAAACTTAGCAAGTTGACCAGATAATAAATCCAAATATCTGAACCATAACAAAAGTGTCGGGAAAAAAAAGAATTCACCTTTAGCTTTTTTTCATGAACAGTTAGTGCATTGGAATCTATAGTGATAATATCTTCTTCTTTCTTTGCTATTTCCTTTTTGTTCAATGGTCTCTTGCGAACCTGCATTGGAAGTAAATATCAGCCATTTTAACAATGACAAAAACAAAAGCTAGCAAGACATGGTTTCTTTGCTAATATCAACTATCTATATTCTATAATTAGTTGTGTTAGGTGATGATAGCTCACATCTAGTTACTCCTCCTGGGATCTCATATTCAGGTTTACTCATTACCTATAACCGGTAGGTTTCAGCTTGTAAGTTTAATAAGTTGTGTTAGGTGATGATAGCTCACATCTAGTTACTCCTCCTGGGATCTCATATTCAGGTTTACTCATTACCTATAACCGGTAGGTTTCAGCTTGTAAGTTTAATAAGTCTAGTGTTCCTATATTCAAGTTGCTGTCCATTGACTACCAAATGGTTCTAGGCTGGATGCTTAATAAGAATAATTTGCTGTAGCAAGAAAATAGCATGGCTCTCTATGTCACATTGAATTGTATATAATACTTGTTCAGATCATGAATTCATCTCTCAGATGAGCATTAAAGTTCCTCAACAACAGAACTTCATCATATCTCGTGGCATACCACATTGAATTGATATTTTCAGTAAGATGATAGACACAAACGAGAGGAGTGATTCAAGCAGCATACCACAACTTTAATCTTGGCAACATTGTTAGCTCTATCTTTGTCTACTGACATGCTTTTAAGAAGGCTATTCTCAGCCATTCCTCGTGGCCTGTTGGGAAGCTTATTTGTAGGTAGATATGGTTCAGAATCATCAAAACTTTTACCACGAGGAGGTTTCTGAAGTCCGTATCCTTCATACAGATTAGGAACCTGCAATTATAAAAAGGACTAATATACTTATTATCCACGTAAAATACAAAGTAATTACTAATTAGGATAACGAATTTTTAAAGCCACTAAATTAATATAAACAATTTTTAATGATTTAAGGACAATATAATGAAGCTATCTAATTATCAAGTACTCACTTGATCAATCAGAGGATCAAGCCCAAGTACCAGACCTTATGTATAGATAATAGATTAGCAGATAATATTTTATTAAAACAAAGCTAAATAATTAATCATTTATGTGTGAGAATGAAACCGGAAGCTATAATCTAATAGAAGAAATAGAGTAAAACCTCGGAAAGCAACTCAGTATCAAATGAATGCAGATCCAGTAAGCCGGGGCTGAGCTCACTAGGCGACACGTATTCATCGTTGTTCTTCCTCAAGCTCGATGACCTCGAAGAAAGCTGCGGCGTTCCCGGCTCCGGTGACTTCCTGCTCATTCTTCCTCCGCCGTAGAGTCCGAACTCCTAACCAAAAAGCAAAAAATAAAACACATACGACGTCGTCATAAGAAATGCAAATGTAAACGTGAAGAGATAGAGATAGTGAAAGATCGAAGACCTGAGATGAAGGGAGATTGGATGACTGAAGCCATTTGGCGTTGAACGACGCGTCGATGAAGTTATCGGAGTATTGTCGTTGATGATGCGCCGTCGAATTAGATCTCGCTATCTGTCTCCCTACCACGCTCATTTTCTCTCGCCGGCCTACGGTAACTTGGCAGACACAATCGAAACCAATAAAGAAAACGCAGAGAGAAGGGAAAGGTAATTAGAGAAGAGAAATGAACTATAAGTGGTGGTTGGTGTGTTGTTTTGAAGCTTTCTTTCTTTGCTTTTTCTCTTTAAATTTTATTCAAACTACTAGTACTATATTTGAATTAGAGAGAGAATGTGCATAATCATAGTTCATAATGTGTACTGGTTTTCGAAATTAAAGGGGCGGTATCGAGGAGGAGCGGCGCGTGTGTAACACGGGATAATACGGTCAATATATAAATACAAACCTTTACTTAGGTAACAGATTAATTTATTTGAAAATAATTTTTTATTTAATATAATAATTTTTTAATTTGTAAAATTTATATATTTAAAATAATTTAATAAATATAATTATTTAAATTTAAAAAATTTACTGAATTTAAATTTTATAAAAAATTCTTATAAAATCATATCAGATCGTAACCTCTCGAGTTAGGATTTTCCCACCCCTAAAACTAAAATTGTCGTATTATCCTTTAAAAAAGATATTTTGAATGATATTGGTGCCGATAGAGTGGACCACGCTCACGGAACTGCGCGTGAGGTTTAGTGAATTACTTTTAATAATTAAAATTTTCGGGCAGGCAGGCAGGGGTGATTGTGCGGGAGGGATAGGCCGAAACGGCTTTGTTGGATTGGTAAAAGCCTAAAATAGAGTGGGAGGTGGGGTCGATGTGGACTAAGTTTGTCTGTCTACTACAGATTTCATATATTAAATAGGGGTGGACAGAAAACTCAGTTATTTAATTTTGAATTCGATTAAATTTAATAAATTTTTATTTGGAATTAGATTAAGAAAAATTAAGGTTAGGTCTTATTAGTAATTAAAATTGGGATTGAGTCTTAATTTTTTGAATTGTTTATTAGTAATTAAAATTGGGATTGAGTCTTAATTTTTTGAATTGTGGAAACTCAAAGGGATCAAAATTAATATTAAATATCCGATATTAGTTTGTTAGACAATTTTTATATTTCTTTTCATCAATTTTTTTATTTATGAAAATTAGGAGTATGACTCGTTTTAAAACTTTAATTTTTAAACTACAATATTCTAATTTTATTATTTAATATTATTATTAATAGATATTTTTTTTCTATTATTTAATTTTTTTAATAATAAATAAATTAATTTAATATCTAATATTGATATCGCTCTTATTAAAAACTTAATATGATTAATTTTGATCAAATTAATTGAATAGTCATCACACTAATATTAAGGTCATTTGATGTCGTGGACATACTTTTGTAGGTTGCATAGGTTAGGTTAGGATTGACGGTGGACGAGGAGTAGTATCTGTCCGTTTCACTTTGGTTGTTCCAACCGTCCATGACCATTAAGGAAATGGAGTGACCCTTTTGGGGAATAAAGAAACATAAGTTCCACAAAAGGAAAAAGATAGGAGGGAGGGAAGGAAACTTTTGAATTTAATTTGTTGATTAAATTAAAGATTAAGTTAATGGGAGGATTACTACAAATGGGATTAGGGAGGGAAGATTTTAATTTGAATTGAATCTGTCGGTGACTGACATAATATTTCCATGTCCAGACTTTGTTCATAGATAGGGCCAATCATGACTGTCAATGATGTCGGCTGATTTTATTAATCAACTCGACACTATTCTTTTTATGTCAAAATCACCTCTTTTTACGAATCTTTGATCTAAATAATTAAAAAACGATTATTGTATTTAAAAATTACGGATTCGAACATTAGTGATGTTAACTGAGTGATTGAACGATTAATGTTACATGATGGGATTATATTCTAAATCAGAATATAATTTACTCTTCTTTTATATATAAACTCTTACAATACACAAACTAACAAATATATCATTGTTTACTTATAATTTTCAAGATTTTTGATGATCTAAAATGGCACTCGATGCTAAACGAACCCTAGGAAAGAACTATAAATAAGCAAGTGGACTGAGCCACCTACGAGTAATACAAACCCATAATCGCTTAAGAGGCTGAGCCACCACATGTTAGAATTATGGGCCATTGGGGATTTAGGGTCAAGTGCAGACAGACAGACAGAACCGAGACAAGCACGAGTCGCAGATAAGGCGGTTAACTCGGTACTACGTTTTAACTTCTGTTTTTTATGTTCTGTAGGGAAACTGTTGCACTTGCCACCAAGAAACCAACCATGGCATCGTCCATCTGCCTATCCGTATTTCCACCTTCAAACACCATATCTTCGGCACTATCCACTTCCAAGAGACGTGGTTGCAGATGCTTCCTCGTCGTCTCCATCTCTAAGGGCTATCAACGGGTGATGAAAAAGAGGTTTCAAGTGGCCTGTGTGGCTCCCGAGGAGGAGAAATTGACGCGTCGCAATCCCCTCGATTTTCCCATTGTAAGTTCATTCTCTTTTTATTCAGCTGTAAGTAATCGCCTGGCTAACGAGACAGGCAAATTCCAAGTGACTGATGGTATGTGTGTTTAGCTTTGTGAATAAAACGCTCAATAGGATTCTTATGAGACGAGTACTGATTATATAATTCTTTTTTTTTTTGAAGAAACATGTTTTTTTGATAAAAGGTCATGTATTTCTGGTTGTAATTGATTTTCTAAGAAAGTGTGATCAAACATGACGACCTCGGTGTACACTTTACATGGTAGGAGTGGGAGCGGCCAAAACCTGGGCGTAGACCTGACATATTCCCTCAGTTCAGCCCTATGAGAACACCTTTGCCACTACCAATGCCATATGATCCTCCTGAAGAAGAGGAAGAAGAGGAAGAAAAGAAAGAGGAAGAGGAAGAGCCAGAAAAGGAAGAGGAGCACGAGAATCCCGAAAAGTAGCCCTGATACTTCAATTTTGGTGTATCAAATTTCCAATGATGGTTCCCACTTCTTATGTGCTACTGCTTCAGATATGGAGCAGATAAGTTGACATAGTCATATATTTTAGAACATGGTGTTGAGTGGTATCTCCATATTCCAGTTGAGAGGATTGTGCAGGCATCTTATTAGGATTTTATTTTCTTATTTAGGCCAATATAGGGAAATTAGGTCCATCTTACTGATTTAGAGTATTATAGTTCAGTAGCCTTTCTGATATGAATATACTACTTACTTTTGAATAATTTGTTCTTTGTTTTTATGTTCTTGTTCATTTATTGGGAAATAAGATTCAATGTTGGAAAATTTAAGTTTGAGATTTTGAGTGCAACACTGCAATGTCATGGTCATGAATTTTATGTTCTACGCATCAAACTATGCTGTGTCATCTGTTTTTAAAATGACCTCTATGGACTTGAATGTTGAAAGAGAACAGACAAGACAACAAAGCATCCAACAATCTAAAAACCAAAGGATTTGCTTTGGTTTCCCATTCCGGAGTCTCACGTGAATTGCCCGCCTACTGTTTCCCGCCAAAAAGAAAAAGCTTTCCTGCTCTTTAAGTACTGTCCTTTCTCTCCAAAAGATAACAAAAAGCCGAGAGAAAGTAGAACAATGAAGGAGGCAACCAAGGTAATCATGGGTGCAACGCTGATAACGGTGCTGTGTCTGGCCATTGTATTATCTCTAATCCTAGTTCTGCTAGCCGAGTTCTATTGCTCTCTCTTACTCCGCTGGCGGCATCAGCTTAAAAACACCACCTCTGCCTCTGGACCTGCCGTTATCAACACCACAGCAGCAGCCACTGTCCCTACAAACACTACTCCTTCCTCTCAATATAACCAAAACCAATCAACTAGCCCCCTTAGGAGCTTCTATGCACAAGGAGTTCTTCATGCACCGAGGAACCTCCTTTTCTCTTGCAATCAAAACAAACTTGAAAACCATTCCACTTTACAACCTCGAGTTCTCGAAATTCAAACCCAAGAATCAAACATAAGCTCTCATCGTATTGGTGTCTTATCTCCTACATCTCCATCGACTTCCTTTGCTACCTCCCCTAATCCTGTTCAAGAAATCTCAATTCAAGTTGGCACCGTCAGCACTACTGATTGTAAAGTGAATGGTGAGGACAGTCTTGTTTACATATCGAATCCCATTTACGACAATGATGCTAGCTGCAGCAAGCCAGATACTCCATTTGAGACGCCAAATTCATCACCTTCGCATTTAGAAAACAGCGGTTCTTCAGGGGACGACGAGAAGGCTGAGCCTTCTCATCATGTTAAGATACTCTACTCACCTCCAATGAGTCCAATTAAGAAGCTCCCAGCTCGGGCTTATTCTGTGTCTCTTAGAGATGCCAGTTCATTAGTTACTTCGGGAAGTGATTCTAATAGCAACAATGGTGTTTCATCATCTTCAATCGGTTCTCCATGCACTTCTCCTTCATGGTGATCAGGGTTCCTGTCAAAACTAGCCAGGGCATAACCAAAACCTGTATTTCAATCTTTTTGTACCAATTACCATTTTCTCTGAGCTTTGAGCGTTTTTTGGGTGTGATTATAGTAAAATAGACGGTAGGTAGGTAGCTGTAGGCTGTACCAGAGAAAGATAAACATCCAGTCAACTAATGTTTTCTACATTCTAACTTCCTCGAGTTTTTTGTTTACTTTGCAGAAATGCTTTTTTGGATTCATATGCTTGTTGGCTGTGTTGCTGTGTTTGTTGACAGCAGAAAACAAAGCTTTAAGGGTTTATTTTATATTTTTATTTCTTTTGTGTATACTAGTAATGCATGTGACATTGGAAAAAGAACTTGAAAAAAACAAGTCTTTCAATTTTCGAGGGACCTGGAATGATGATTCCTATGCCATAAAAGGCCAAAACATAAAATTGTCAGAAGCGAGGTTCTGTCCACATTATTTAATGGCATGTTTTGTTGGTTTCCATGAACTTCATATGGTAAAGAAGGTTCAGTTTATGGAAGTCTGAACTCACTGTGTTCATACTTGCCTTGCTACAAGGGAAAACAACCCTCCTCAACTGAGATAAAAATTATTAAATGTAAAAGAAAACAACCCAGAAAAATCAATAATCAAAGTCGTTTCTTTGCATTGAACATTCACTCATAGTTCCATGATCATCTCTCAACACAAAACGACCGCTCTTGAAATTGACAACAAACTTGTGTTTCAGCAGTGTAAACACAGCCGAAATTCATTGAAGCAAATTCCACCAGATAACAACATAATCTTCGGTTTCAATGACCTGCAATGATTTCTCAACTTGTTAATTAATGAAGCCTAAAACAATATTGCTTGTAATTGAAGGGAAGTGCATAGATTTTTATAGTAGGCATATAACAGACATGATTCTATCAATGTGGTAATCTAGTTCAGAACTCAGATGCAAACGATACGAATCACATACATGTATACAGCTAACCTTCTTAGCATCAGGAGCAACAGAAGAGCCTTCTTCCGCTTTCTTGTTGTCGAATATGCAATTTCATTCCAGTCATCCGAGAAGGAGCAGCTTTTGCCAACCTCTTTGCTGCAACAGATTGTGTGATTATAGGAAAGTTCAGAGGATGCCTGCCAATTGACATTATATACGAAGGAGACGGCTTATGAAACACGGTATCATACCTATTTCGTAAAAGAGTTCGTTGACATTCTGTGCAGACTTTGCGGATGTTTCGAAGAAGCCCATGCCATTTTCTTTGGCATATAGTTCACCTTCCTGCACAAAACATCAAAACTGATTTAAGCACATACAGGTATCACAGTCTTTTGGAAAAAGTATAATCGAAACCAATATCAGATTGCAGATACCTCATTTCCTACTTCTCTCTTTTCTTCCAAGTCAACCTTGTTCGCTACCAGGAACGTTGTCAGATTCAGATTTCCTGAACCAGTGTCATACGAATCAAACATGTTATGAATATCTAAAGGTTTACAGTATCAACATAATGTATGTTATTGTACTGGTCAAGTTCAATTACCTCGTCTCTGCAGTTCCTGAACCCATTTTTTTGCACGCTCAAAGGACTCCTGATATACCAACATCATTTGATCATAAGGACATCCGATAATAAAGAGTTTCGTATAAGCTAAGGTAAGTTTCATATAACTAGTTACAGAGTAACTAGACCATATACAAAGAGTTGCAGGTGAAATTCGTATAAGTAATGAATCAATGATATAGAAAAGCTTGACAGACAGCTACCGAGCTCGTAATGTCATAGACCACGATGGCGGCTGCAGCACCACGATAGTACATAGGAGCCAAGCTATGATATCTCTCCTGTCCTGCTGTGTCCCATATATCAAACTTAATGGTGGCTTCGTTTAGAGACAAAACCTGAGTGAAGAAGGCAGCTCCAATTGTGGATTCCTGCATTGCTTTGACACTTGCATTAGATGTATTAAGCATATAACTTGATTATACCTCCAAAAATAAGAAGAAAAAAGAGAAAGTAAAATGGAAGTAAACCTGATAATCAGAAAACTGTCCTTTGACAAATCTCAAAACCAAGCTTGTTTTCCCAGTTCCCATGTCCCCAAGAAGTACCTGCAAAAACAAAATGATTTCTCCATTGATCTCCATTGTTTTCCCTGTTTACTAGTACTTGGTTTTGGAAGAATATGCTACTTTAAAGTGAGCAAAGAAAAGCCATTAATTTTCTGAAGAAAACCTGTCCTTTTTAGACCAAAAACAAACAAAAAAATAAAGGGAAAGACATATCCACCAGCTTGGCTTGTATGTTTTTGTTACTCCCCCTTGCCATTAACGATTTGATCAGAATTCCCAGAAAGCAAAGAGAAAACTAGAGAGCACCAGAGGTAGACAATCGGTTGGAAGGCGAAATGAAAACCGACAAAAGCTCGTGATCATAAGATAAGAAGAGGGAAATGTCTAGCTCCAGAGACGTTTATCATTACTTCCAGGTAAGTGTCCATGAAAGATTATAGCCAGAACTAGAAGTACAAATGTATTAGAAGCATAGAAAGGTGGTAAAACGAGAGTGGGACTAGCAGTTGCATTTTCTTATGTAAGACCGTTAGATTTAGCAGCTGCATTTTCTTAAATGAGACCGGTAGTTTTAGCAGTTGACTGGTAAGTTGGTTTTCATTAGCAATATGATGAGCTTTCATGCTTAGCTGGATCTTGATTTTTTTTTTTTAAGAATTGCAGCTACGTTTGCTTTGGATACAAATACAAGGGTCATCGTCATCGATGTATCAGCAGAATTAAGCAAATTTGTTAGCTGTATCAAGCTAAGAATAACGGGGTCTTAATTTTCCCTTTGTTTTCTTTTCTCTGTGTTTTTCTCGGGAAAATGCTCGTATTTGCTGCAATATGGATAACATCGATGCCAATAAGATCTACATTACATGCAAATAATTATAATTTCCCGTTGACAAGACAATCTTTTTTATACATAGGGACGGAACTCGAAATTATTTGTTAAGGGATCTGTTTAAAAAATTTAAAACTTAAAGAGAACCAACATTAAAGATTATATTTTTTAGAGGTCAAAAAACAATTCTGCCATAGAACTCCCCCTTCCGGTGATTAAATTTCGGTTTTAACTAAATTAACCGATCAAATCGATTTTTTTTATAAGTCGGTTAATGATTATTTTTTAATAATTAACTAATTGATTTATCGAAGAAAAAAACATTATTTTTTTAATATCGATCAATAATTTATAACACGTAATGAATCAATGACTATTTTTTAATAGTTCGATAAGTTTAATATTTATTTTTTAATTTTTGAAATTTAGTAACTAAAAATTTGTTTTAATACGGTTTAGTGACCAATATGTAATTGAATTAATCAAAAAAAATTGATTCAGTCAAAAATTTTAAAAATGGTTTAGTTAATGATTAATAAAAATAATTTGTAACGACCCGGATTCAGATCCGAGTGTTGGGTTAACCTGAGAGTTACGAGTTTCGGTTTTGGTCTCGAGTTTAGTGGTTTTGGGTCTCGGTTTTGTGTTGGGTTTTGTTGGGCTTGTTTAGTTATTGGACTTGAGAGATTTTGGGCCTTGAGAGTTTTATGTGGAGGATAATCTGGTAATTATCTAAATAGGTTGAATAGGGAGGGTTTTGGTGTGTGTGCTGGAGAGAGGGAAATCATTTGTGCTGGGAACTTCTTTCATCTTCTTCCTTGCAACCTTATGAGAAAGTGAGGCATAAAAGTTGAATCTTTGGAGTTTTGAGGGAGAATCTCGGTTTTGAACTGAAGGGAAAGTTGTAAGGTTATTAGAGATCTATCTAAAGAGGTAAGAATGTGTTAGTTTGGTGAGGATAAGGGTTTATGAGTTGGTTTGAGAGGAAAAACGAGAATAAAGTTTTAAGGGTTTGAATCTCAGTTTTTAGTGTCTTTGATGTTCTGAGGACCTCTCTAAATGGTGGCTAATGGTTAGGTGTCTTCCTCTTGTAGAGAAACAAGTTGGAACACCATCTTCAAGCTTGGAAAAGGAGAAAACTTAAGTGGGAGGAAAGAGTTCGTTTTTGCTGTTGCTTGCTTGAGGTTGGTACTCCCAACTCCTCCTACATCATTCCAATTCATGGTAGATTGCATGACATGTAGAGATATTCATGCTTGTATGTTGTGTTGCTTGATTTCTTGAAATGAGTCTTTAATGGTGAAATTCGGATTAATGTGGTTAAGGGCTGGAAATTGATGTCAAAATACTCTAAACATCATTAATATTGAGTAAGAACACTTAGGGATCGAATAGATTAAGTTTGGGGTTGAAAATCTAGAATTTCTAAGTGCAGAACCGTCCTTAGTGCAGGGGGTATCGATACTCGGGCTACCGGTATCGATACCAGTGAGTGTATTTTGGCTTGTAGTTCAGAGGTATCGAACCCTGTTTCGATACCGTGGATTCTAGAAACTTTTTGTATCGATGCCTGTATCGAAACGGGTCCTCCCCTTTCTGTTGACTTTTGGAGTTAGTCAACGGTATCGATACTTGTTTCGATACCTGTTTTCGATACCCTCTTTGGGTGGGTATCGATATAGGGTGTTTCAATATCCTACTTAAGGGTATTGATACCCTGTGTGTTTTGGCTAAGTTGGGTAGAAATTAAGGCTTCGGTGACCTTAATAAGTAAATACTCTAATCTAAAAGCTATAGAATGAATCATTGAATTGAGATTGATAATCATACCCCGAAAAGACCTAAGTATGATAAGAATTTATATTTTTGGTTGTGATGAGATCCTAGGTGGATCGTTTGTGTGGTTTGAGTCCTTTGTGTTGGAAATCCGGATATCCATAAGTGTTGCAACACGTTGAAGGCCATCCGATGTAACATGCCGGGTGATGATTGAAGACTTTTATTCCGAGTGTTGGGCGGCCTCACTCGAAGATGTTCGATGTAACATTCCGAGCATAGGGTTGGTTGGGCGGCCTCCACCCTTTTCGAACGTTGGGCGGCCTCGTTCGAAGATGTCCGATGTAACATTCTGGGCATAGGATTTGAGGGCGGCCTCAATCCTGAGTGTAGGATCCCGATGCTGTGTGAACGCGGGCCTCACTCTTGTGTGTTGACTTATATGACTGTATATGCTGTGTGCGATAGTATACACTCATTTGTGCCATGTGTTAGGCAAGCATGTTAGACCTTCATACCATGCATGTGATTTATATGCCATGCTTTACTGCTTTTGATATGCATGATGTTGGCCGAGTTTGGCGTATCCACTGAGCTTGTGTGGCTCAGCGTTTGAAATCTGTTTTCGTGCGTAGGTTAAGTGAAGCAGGTCCCGTGGAGCACCATTGAGGTTGGGGTTTCAGCATCGACTTTGTGTCAGGGTACAGTGATAGAATTAGTGGGCTAGTACTTTGTCAGACCTATATGTATTTTTGTAACTCTGTTATTTTAATTGAGTCAAATTTCTTAAATGGATTTGTAACATTTTGGAGCTCCAGTCATTTTAAACTATTTGGGCTTTCGTGTTAAATTAAGTGGATTATATGGGTCGTTTTTAAACTTGAATTGACTTTATTATTGGACTTTCGATGGAAATTTTGAAATATGGGTGTTGGGCCGGAGACTTATTGTGACATCCGGGTCAGGTGTTACATAATTAAATTAATAAATTTTTGGTAATTCAGTTTAGTCAATTAACCAAACCGATCGATTATACACTTCTATCCTCTATAAAAAAATTTATATCATGATTCTTTCTCATAACATATTTATAATCCCAACCAATAAAAATATTTTTTTCAAATTAATTTTTTAATATCATCTTTTTATCAAGTATTACTCGATAAAAATTAATTTATTATTTTAATTTAGTATAAATTTAACCGAAGGTTTACGTAATAAAAAATAATATAAAAACTAACGAAAGTTTTTTTATAAGTGTTGTATTTTTTATCAACGGCTACTTCTTATACAATCTAATATAGCGTAGATAATAAGTTTTTTAATATTTTATCTAATTAAATTTCTATATTATTAATTTTATCAATTATTTTATTTGATTAATATTTTAGATAAATTAATATTTGATATCGTATCATGGTGTTATAACATCATATTTTTCATAAATTTATTAGCCTGTAATAATCTTTTAGATTTTTTTAGAATTTTAATACATTTTTTTTATTTTTAAAAGTTAAATAAATTATATAAATAGTCTTGAATTCTTTGTCGACTATTCTGATTATAAAATATTAGAAAATTTTCATGATTAATCACTAAAGGTTTAATTTTTAAAATAGGCAGAGATAAAATACAAAATTTAAAATATTAAGAGATAAAATTTTATTTTTAAGATAAAATTAAAATAAAGTATAAAATATACGAATTAAAATTATTATTATTCAAAATTATCGTGTAAAAGAATTGTTTTATTACGTCACATAAATATGTTAAAAAATAATCATTTAACATTTAACGATTAAAATTAATTTAATCTCTTGCTTTAACAATTAAAATCCCGGAAACTATCCTCCAACCATAGTCAAGTGTCAATATTGTATGCTTTTCGGTAGCCGCCGCCGACGGAGTCGAAGATTCTCTCCACAATGACGACGACGATTAAGTTCATAGAAGGCCACACCCATCAATTTCCAGAACTAAAAGTTTCTGGGAAAATGCACGTCTAACTTAACCCACAAAGTAAACGCCTCGCCCAATCAATATATAAACATAATCGAATTCCTGGCAAACTCACCAATCGCCACCACCACCCTCCTCTTCAACAAATTTCCCCGTCTCTCCTGTTTAAAATAGAAAACGAAAACCCAGAGATTCTTTTGTTGATTAATAACACTTTTCTTACTGGAAATCGAAGATGAGTTCAATGAAGTTTCATGCTATTGCTGCCATGGGTTTTTTGTTGATGGCAGTTTTGCGGTTGAGTTTCGTGCAAAGCATGGATTTATCTCCTGCACTGTCTCCATCCAGCGATGGCACTGCCATTGATCAAGGGATTGCTTACATTCTTCTCCTACTTGCTTTGGCAGTAACTTATCTCATCCATTGATCAGCTTATTTATTATTATGAGATTAGAAGGATTCTTTTGACTTTTTCTACCTATTCCATTACGGAAATTGCAACCATTCTGTATTGTAAATCTTCTCTGCTATCAAAAATCCAGTTGAGATGGCATATTCATTTTACTTGCCTTGGATGATATGGCAAAGCCTTTTACCCAGAAACAGAGATTCCAAATTGGGTCATACATTAAGGATACCGGCCCAAGTGCTGATAAATGACCATCAATCCATTTATCAAGTTTTCAATGTGGCCGAAACAGTAACTCAAGGAACACGAAATCTTGATTCGATTTAAAATATATATATAATATTTATAAGTTTAATTAATTTAATTTTTATAATTAATTCGATCGAATATTTATTCAACGAGAATGTATACTTCTAGAAAACTATAATCGAATATTTAAACTACAATCTTCAAACGACACCCTGTTAGCCTCAGACTTCCAAATATGCAGTATATAAAGGCTGAGGTGGCATTGACAATATGTGCCATATCACAAACTCATCCAGACAGCAGATTCCTGCTGTCATGCACTAAGATCAGGTTCAACAAAACCAATTATTACAAACATTTAAATTTCGCGACACAGTTCTAAATTATGACATTGTTTTTAATCTTTTAAATGGTTGTCTTTCATTTCAATATTTTGGGGTCAATTTAGAAGGTTTAAAGAAAAATATTTAAAGACTGGTGTAATTATTATTTTTATTTTTTGTAAATATGTTTCTGATAAAAAAAATATAGTAAAATCACATTTTTATATTTTTTTTTCTCCAGATCCTACTCATAACAAGGATATTTATTTTTTAAAATATCTCATACACATAAACAAAAATTAAAAATAATAAGTTTATTCTGATAAAAATAAAAAATAACAATATAATTTATAATATTACGGCAACAAATATAATCAACAAAATCATATTTTAGTTTATTTTCTCAAATCCATAATTCAGGTCAGCATTTATATTTCATACGTTACTTTCATACAATATAGTACATATATGTATAAAGTATATAATATTTAAATGTTATCACAGGTTCAATCATACAGTGCGACCCACACATGGATATTATGGTATGCTATTGCCTATGGTGGGTAGATGATTGGACTTGTCATTCATAGAAAATCTAAATGCCATCGACATTATTTTGATTTATCATAATTCAGAATTATTTTTTATTTTTATAAATATTTAATTTAATAGTATACATGGAACCGCCTGTATTAGTGTACCTGCATGTTCCTTCGTTCCTTTTCCTTTGGCGTATTATAAACTATTATCAATTGGGCAAACATCTTTTTTATAAAGAAAAACAGTGTGTCAATCATGACTAATCACTTGATTTTGTCTCTGTTAAGCATACTTTGTACCATAACTAAACAATAACCGAAACAGAGTGTGGAAGATCAAGATTTGAGTCACAAGAATTCTTTGACTTTTCCCAACCTTTCTTTTAGTTAAATATTCACCTGTCTGGTTTTGGAACCATGGTTGTATTGAAGAGGTGGTTTAAAAGCGAGTCTGACATATTGTTTTGGTTAGGTTGAATAATGAAGAGTGGATGACTTTTTGTTCTCACATGCCGACAGCTTTGAAGGTAAATATGGGGAAAATATGCAGATCCTCCCGTTTCTGCCAAGCTTGGTCCATTTGAAGCTTCACAGGAGATGGTTGGATTCAAGATGTAAAAAAACATGTTCAGGTGTTGTAATGTGGACATATGCTGTTGCTGTTGAATAATTCTGATATTATTTTATATTGTTCAACGGAACATAAGTTTTGAATAGGAATAATACTAATATTTTGTTGTTTTTTTATTATATACTCTTATTTACAATTATTAAATAGCAGTTCGGTTCCTACCAAAATGATTGCTTCCCCTGACTTTTGTGAAATAAAGAACAGGGTTGATTCAAAGGAATTATTACTTCTTGTAAAATTTGTGTTCTGTCATGCTGGTAATATGAATACATAAATACTGTGTATATTGTCTTTAATTAAGGATTCGATTTAGTTCATTTTACAAATCAAACGCGTTTGCCTAATGCTGTTGCGTTGGTGTGAAATAATATCCCAAACGCGTGCAATAAAAAAAAACATTGTAATGAAAAAAAAGGAAAGCGATGATGTAAATTAGGGAGATGATGAGCTTCACCAGTCCGTGAGTTATTTGGGTTCGGTTTAATTAAAGTTTAGTATGAGTGAGTTGAATTTGGATTTAAATTCGGTTTGAGACCTTTGTTGACCGAGTTTATTTAAACTCAACTCAAAAAACTCTTGAATAAACTTAGAATAATTATATTATATATGTTATATATACACTAAAAATAATCTTTTAGTAAATGTAAAACAATAAAATAAATAGGAGAAATACACTAAAAATAAATTAGACATTTTTTTTCTCATTATTAAATTTAGTTTCAGTGTTGATTATAAAAAAATTAACGAGTGTTTATCTTTTATAAAAGATATAATAAAATTATCTATTTTGAGTCAAGTCGAGCTTGATAAATTCGAATTGAGTCCGATAAATTTTAAACATAAACCGAATCTAATAATATTATTTTTAAACAGTATTTAAACATAAAATTTTAAATTCAAATTTCAAAAACTAATTCTAATAATATTATTTTTGAACTAATTCAAACCTGAGCAGGCTGCAACTTTAGTTGTTTTCACCGCCTAGATGCGGTAGCGTAAACGGTGCAACTCCATAGCGGGAGAACGCGGGGAGGGAGGCCCCTCATCTCTGTTTCTCAAGGCCGCGCTGCAGAACGTGACGCGTGGGTCCCGTAAAAAGGACCCAAACGCTCTTCTTGATGTCGTTTTCCTATATGTTGAGCCACTTGATGCGGGTAAAAAATAAAAAAGCACGGGGACCACGTAAATAAAAAGGGTAGTTAGTATTTACTAAGTTGGATGTTTAATCAATATAACATCGTTCAGAAAATTATAAAAGTAAAATTAAATATCGAGGGGATAAGATGAAATTATATGTAACAAATGTTTTAAAATATTTACCTAATTTTAATGTCATTTTTATTATCTTTGTTTATTGGATTAAATTAGATCAATTTATATTTATATAATATCTTAAATTTAAAATATATTTAAATAAAACTGAATTACTTATGATTTAAATTAACCCTATGGGTTATTCTTAAAATCTTTGATTACGTGTTAAATACAAGCCATCTCTCCGTTACTTGTCAAGTATACAATACTTTGTTTTTGTTATATTAGATATTGAACAGGTAAGTTGGACAATTTAGAATAGGAATAAATGTATTGTAAACAAAGAATAAAAGTCTATATTTTTTTAAAAGAAAATAGGGCTGAAAGTGAGAGATTCCGGTGGGTTTTGAGCTGTGATTTAGCTGTCTTTTGGTGATTTATTTGTTTCTCACAAGCACACGCTTTTCCGAAATACCATATTAAGCTCATCTCTCTCCCCTCAAACCCAAAACCCCTATTTCCCCTTCTCTCTTCTTCCTTGGATCTACAAGTGAAATCCACATTTTGAACCCAGGCTTTGCTAGAAGCGAGAGTGAGTGAACAAACAAGGTGGCATTCGTTGAAGCAGATGTCTCATTTGAGATGAAGAAGAACAAGCTCCAGTTTTCTAGTCTCTTGGTTTTCATTTTTGTCATTTCAGTCGTTGGCTTTTGTTCATGCGAGCAGCAAGTTCCCATTTCGAGCCATGGTGGTCTGACCGAGAAAGAGGTGCTGTATATCAAGCAGCGTCAGCTTCTGTATTACAGAGATGAGTTCGGTGATAGAGGGGAAGATGTTACCGTCGACCCATCTCTTGTGTTTGAAAACCCAAGGCTTAGAAATGCTTACATAGCTTTACAAGCTTGGAAACAAGCTATACTCTCTGACCCTTTTAATCACACCGGTGATTGGGTTGGATCTGGTGTTTGTGACTACAATGGGGTTTTCTGTGCTCCGGCGCCTGATAACAAGACAATCAGGACAGTTGCCGGCATTGATCTGAACCATGGTGATATTGCTGGGTACTTGCCGGAGGATCTTGGGTTACTTACTGATCTTGCATTGTTCCACATTAACTCTAATCGCTTCTGCGGCACTGTTCCGCACAAGTTTATCAAGCTGAGGTTATTGTTCGAGCTGGATCTTAGCAACAATAGGTTTGCCGGGAAGTTCCCTCAAGTGGTTCTCAAGCTGCCTTCACTCAAGTTCTTGGATCTGAGGTTCAACGAATTTGAAGGAACGGTGCCCAAAGAACTGTTCGACAAGGACTTGGATGCCATTTTCATTAACCACAATCGCTTCAGGTTCAACATCCCGGACAACTTCGGCAACTCTCCTGTTTCTGTCATTGTCTTGGCTAACAACAGGTTCCATGGGTGCGTGCCGTCGAGCCTTGGTAACATGACGGGTCTTGAAGAAATCATTCTCATGCACAATGGGTTGAGATCTTGTTTGCCGGAGGAAATCGGTGAGCTTAAAAATTTGACTGTTTTTGATGTTAGCTTTAACGAGTTGATGGGTCCTTTGCCGGAGAAAATTGGGCAACTGGTGAGCCTCGAGCAGCTCAATGTGGCTCATAATAAGCTGTCTGGGAAAATTCCGGCCGGTATCTGTCAGTTGCCGAAGCTGCAAAACTTCACGTTCTCGTACAATTTCTTCACTGGGGAGCCGCCGGTTTGCTTGAACTTGCGAGCTTTTGATGACAGAAGAAATTGCTTACCCGCAAGACCTTCGCAAAGAAACGCGGCTCAGTGTAAGTCTTTCTTGTCTAAGCCAGTGGACTGCAGTTCGTTTAGATGCGTTCCTTTTGTTCCTTCTTTGCCTCCCCCTCCTCCGCCTTCTCCCCCAGTTGTTTTGCCGTTACCGCCACCGCCGCCACCGCCTGTATACTCTTCCCCTCCCCCACCAGTTTATTCTCCTCCGCCCCCACCACCGGTTTACTCTCCACCTCCTCCAGTTTACTCACCTCCCCCTCCCCCACCAGTTTATTCTCCTCCGCCCCCACCACCGGTTTACTCTCCACCTCCTCCAGCTTACTCCCCTCCCCCTCCCCCGCCCTCACCACCTCCTCCAACGCCGCCTCCACCTCCACCTCCGACGTATTCATCACCGCCGCCTACTTATCCATCACCACCGCCCCCTTCACCTCCACCGCCTACTTATCCATCACCACCTCCCCCTTCACCACCACCGCCTACGCCAATATATTGTGTGAGGTCCCCACCCCCTCCGCCACCAAATTCACCACCTCCACCTCCACCATTGTTTTCCCCGCCGCCACCAATTTCTTACCACTATAGTTCCCCTCCACCACCACTCTATTCACCGCCACCGCCACCGCCACCGCCACGTTCACCACCACCGCCAATTTATCCATATTTATCGCCGCCGCCACCTCCTATTTATTCCCCGCCTCCTCCAGTTCACTCCCCCCCGCCACCATGTATAGAACCCCCTCCCCCTCCACCCCCTCCATGTGTAGATTACTCACCGCCACCTCCCCCAGTTCAGTACAAGCCACCCCCATCACCTTCACCACCTCCACCTGTTGTAACATATTCATCCCCACCACCGCCGCCGCCGCCACCACCGTCACCACCACCTCCAGCTCCTGTATACGAGGGGCCATTACCACCGGTAATTGGAGTGTCATACGCTTCACCTCCTCCACCACCCTTCTATTGATTCATTTGAGAATTTCTATCCTCAAATCTTCTACACAAACCACAAAAACAATGTTCATAAAATTGTATTTGGCTATCATCAAGATTTCTCATTTCTTATTCTCTGCCCTTCACCATGACCAAAACAACTGTTCATTCTTCTTGGGAGCAATTCTCATCGCTCATTGAAGCAACTCATACAAAAAAGTCTACCATATTTAGTTGAAAGAAGAGAGAGAGAAATTGAAAAGGGAGAATTTTATATTTTGTTGAAATTGTTATGGATATTTGGAGTCGTGGAATAAAAATGGCAGAGGAAAAGAGATTAGGTTGCAGAGAATGTTGTATGTATAGAGATGGTTTTGAGAACATAGTTTTCCAGGCTCGCAAAGGCAGTCCCCTCTGCTTCTGCTGCTGCTAGTTGTTTTTTTCTTTTCTTTTTTCTGTTTTACTATCCTACTTGTTTATTTTTTTGCTATAATCCGATGAACATCTTACTTGTATTGATTATTTTACAGAATTCAGCTATTCCTTTCATGTTCACCATTTATTCTCCATTGTGATTATTGTGTTTTGGTTGATCATTTCCTTGAAAATTTCTTGGCATTCTGCTGAACAAGTTCGTTCCTTGATTAGGCACTTTCGAGTTTAGAAAGAGTAAACTACCAATTCCCAGCTGTTAGGCTTTATCAAGAAAGTTTAGGTTGCCTGTATGGTTCTAGCATTCCAGGTAAATTTAGGATCTCTATGTTGTTATCTGGGATAGATTTTCATTTAACTCCTGAAAATTCGATCGAGGCGGCAGGTGCTAACTGAGATCTTTCGTTAACTTAAAATGGGGGATTCGAGTTCTCCCACCTAACTACTACTTTACTTGGTGGTGGCAGATTCAATCTTTGATCAACTTGTATCATTTGATTAATGTTTATTGGGATTTAGTCCCATGTGCAGCCCCCTAATATGGTGGATTTCTTTTGAAATTTCGAGTTTCAAGCCAGTGATATCTTCACGCTCACACTATGTCTTTTTACCCTTCTTTTGGAGTAAGGAGTTTGAAATGTTCAACTCCTTTATACCGTGATTGGTGGCTATTGCTGTCTGACTGTTGTCCTCGTTCTTCCTTGGACATCAGCATTTTCTTCTCAGGTTTTCCTTTTCGTGGTTGAGACGAGAGTCCCATGGAATGTTTTGACAACATGATCTAACAATCAAAATCAGTGCCAAGAGCACATTTTCCAGTTTCCACCACAATCTTATGCCAAGCAGAAGATAGCCAGGCTTCAACCATGGCATTATTGGCGCTTTTTGCGTCCCACTATTACAATACCGACGCCAGTTTTCATTTCTCAGTTGTAGCACAAAATCTATGAGAATCCGAACGGACCCAACTTTCCCGAGTCTATTCTAGAAAGAAAGCGTTTTTGTCTCTGATTTTATCAAGTTTCTCTCCAGTATTTGAGGAAAACAACACTGCTAAGCTCCTATCAGAGCCAGACAGGACTTGGGGAACTGTTGCCTTTTTCTTTTTCACCTTTAGTTTTGAGATGGGAGAGGAGAGTGTCGGCCGGGGACAGTATGACTTTAATTAAAGGGGAAAGAAACCAGAACTTTCCACTCCACTGGTCTAAGTTCTTTCAACCGCTAAAACAATCCCACAGTCAAGGTTAAAGACAAATAAAAATATATAGGTTTCGTTTAGCAATGTTTTTTAAATCAGGTTTAATCAGTTTTTAACCAAAGCTTGATTTGAAACTCAGAAATAATATTGAACAATTAACTTAAAAAAAAAACTACGTTTGAAAAATGATTTTCAACCCAAACGTAAAAATTAAAATTTTTAATTTTTGCGGTTGAAAAAATGCTTTTAAGAGTCAGATCACAATTTTAATCTTTATTTATTATGTTTTATTATAATTTAATTTCTATAATACACAATTATATTTAATATAAATTATTTTTTAATTTAAAAATTATATATTCATATAAAAATTATATATTTTTTCAAAAGCACTTTTAAAATTAATTTATGTATTCATTTATTAATATTTTTATATTTTATCATAATTTAAATTAATATTATAATACGAAATACTTTAATTATTATTTAAATATATATTTTTTAACTTATAAAGTTATGTTTAAAATAATTATTTATTTTCTTAAAAACACTTTTGCCAGTAATACTAAATATATATTTTAAACTAAAAATTTCAAAAAGAACTTTTTTACTACATCTTTTCATCACACTTTTTCACCGTACCTTTTAAAATCAATGTTAAACTAACCCTAATTCTTACTATTAATAAAACAATACCCAAAATATATATTTTAAAATTGATATCATTATAGTAAATTCAATATAAAAATACATCGAAATTGAATAAAATATTATTTTTAATTTTTTTATGTTTTATTTTAATTAGTTACTTAAAATGACTAGTACATCAAAAATAATAATTATCCACAAAATTTATTTGTTTATTTTCGTTAACAGCCAAAATTTATTTCGGTGAAACGGTTTGATTTAAAGCTCGGAAATCCTTCAAATTCAAGGAAAGACTAAGAAAAAGGTAGAAGCTTGCCGTGAATTGTACGCTACTATTTAGCTTCTAATTTGTTATACTTGTAACAAAAAGTTATTTCAGATGTGAAATCAGAATTGATTTTTCTTTGTGATTAAATACTTTATTTTTATTTTATTACTTCATTTTTTTACTGTAGATAACAAGATTATCAGTGAACTGGAATTGAGTGGTTTTCTATATTCATGAGAACATATTAATCCGTACAGTGATTGAGAGTGGGAAGTGTAGGTGGGTCTGAAAGTGAAATGGAGAGTGGTTTAGGGAGTAACAACAGCAATGAGAGGCAATGGGGTTTTAAGGATGACTCGTGGTTTAGCCCATTCAGGATTGGCTCGAATCCTTGAATAGGTAGATAGGTCCATGCTTTGATCTTTCTAGTTTCCAATTTGCTGGCTTGGGCTGTTCGAGATTTTGGCCGCAATGCCTTCCCTAAAATAGAAAGTTGCTTGTTTGCATCTATATTGTTTGTCAAAATCTCATATTTTTGTATTTGCTATCAGTTTGTTTAGGCTAGAGCTCTATGACAGTAATATCTATGTTGTTAATCAGCATGTATGTCTAAATATGGTTGCAGAACTGAAGAACTGCCAAGGTGGTTGCGGTTGTTTGGCCGCCGAAGGAATCCTACCTGTGAAATTGGGATGTTTTGTATCCTCATGTCATGATGATGTGTGTGTTTTCTTTGTTGATTATATTGGCATTTCAAGCTCAACAGTTAGATGTAGAATATCAAATGAGAGAATGACTTCACCATTCATTGTTTTCTTCAATAATTGGTCCATTTCCTCCCACTAAAGGAGCTATCATCACATGTACCAACCTGTTACAGAATAGTCCCATTAATCTTGTTGAAAATAAAAGATATATAATAAATGCTACTGCCTACTGTATTATATTTAAATATTCAACCATCCAATTACTTTTAATCTCTTCTGTGCTCAGGGGGCAGCATTCAGCAATAATTCAATGCCGCCTGTCCCCATCTCTATATTGATTTTGAAAGAATGGAGGTGAAGACAAGTATGCCAACAACTTCAACTCACTTCTGTTTTTGAATTATTACATCCATCCTATCTGATATCCCTCCAAGGGAAATTTAAACCTGCTTAATCAAACCAATGCTATCCTTAATGCACATACATGCCTTTATGTATGTAGAAGAAAATAAAACTAAGGGACAAGGAAGACAGTGATGTATGTATGTGTACTAGGGATATCATTGATTAGATAATTAAAGATTGTTTTTATCTCTTAAAATGCATGCTTAAGGTACCTAATATGCCAGATCCATCGAGCAAATGTACTTATGTACACTGCTAAAGCTGCATATCCAATCTTCTTCTTAGCTATCATCACATGCCATGTCTGGCTTAGGTTGTTCGTAGCAATTTCATGCGCTGGTGAGCATGACCCATGTTTTATATCATGTGAATGTTATAGCTTCTTTCAGTGTGTTTTTAAATTTCTTTCATGATAAAAAAACAACAGTTCAAATGAAAGAGTGAAGGAACTCTCACTTTCAAAACCAACTGCAAATCCCACATGAAATTTTCCTTCATGTTTCATCACTCAATTCTACTCAACCTTTACAGTGTGTGTATAAACTCTTCAGGTGTATGCTTTGTCTTTATCAGTACCTCACCACATGACTATTGCTGTTTGCAGTGATTAAAGATAAAGGGTACCCGTTGTTTAGAGTGCCCTTTGTCTAAACAAAAATTTGGCCTTGGAGGGTTCATTTCTTCTCCGATAGCTTCATTGGGTACTGTCTAGCTTTTGCTTTTCCCAAGAAGATTCGACCTTCAGCTTTCCTTCTCTGTCTTCCTATATTAGTGTGTTGGGCTTGGGGATTGTAAACATAGTTTATTTTTATTGTTTTTCTTGTTTTAATATGGACATTTGGTTATGTAGCCATGTTTCAGTTTCCTAAGTGAGGGCCAAAGAGATTACATTTGCCTTTGTTGTGTTTGAACATCTGGGAGCAAGCAATGGGGAAACTCAGTTTTGGCAAGATGCTAGATTGTTTTTATCTATCTTCAGGCTCTTGTTCTTGTTTCTGCATGAACACATTGGATGACGAGATCGAGAAAAAACCATTAATAACATCTGAAAAGACCCAGTTACTGAGATTGAAAGATGCTGTTTCTGGCAACCAGACCTTGGCTTTTCAACTTAAGCCTAAGGTAATATTCTTTCACATCTCCAATATTTGGTTTATTCTTAAGAAGAAGAAATGGTAAATGAAAATTTGAATACCAAGAAAGCTTAAGAATTTTCAGTTGAGTAACTTTTGTTTCATTGATTTGACCTTGCAGATGGTGGTACTGAGAGTTTCCATGCATTGCCATGGCTGTGCAAGAAAAGTTGAGAAACACATTTCAAAGATTGATGGTAAACAATGGGACAACTATTTAAATTCCTTTTGGTTTTGTTTTGATTTGCTTCTATCAATATTATTACTGTACTATAATTCCATGCTCATGGTGTGCCATTGAATACAGGAGTGACCTCCTATAAAGTAGACCTTGAAAACAAAAGGGTCGTTGTTATTGGTGATGTAATCCCTTTTGAAGTGCTGGAGAGTGTTTCAAAGGTTAAAAATGCAGAGCTCTGGACTTCTCCTTCTTGATGGATGAAATTTGTAAAGGCCAACATAAATGAAGAAAGAAACCAAATTTTCCGTTTTGATAGACATGCCAAAGTTTTGGTTGGCATGTGTAGAGGAGAGCAAAAGAAAGAAACCCATGCCACTGTTTATCCGGTCTCTTTTCTTTTAGTATTTGTGTCTGATATCTATATCTGGTGTATCTATTGATATAGATAATTTACTTCAGAATTTATTCTTATATTTTATAATTTACTTTTATAAAAAGTATTTTAATATACGACCATTCGAACAAAATTAATTTATCTTATCAAGTTATTTGTGATCTCAATTAATAATTCCTTTGCCTTGTGGTTTACTCCTATATGAATCAACAGAATTGGGAGGAAAAATCAACCAAATTGAAGATGGTTCTAAAGAATTCAGTTAAAAAGGAAAAACGGGAATTTTTTTTCTTCCAAATCTTGAATTCCAGACCAGACCATTATGGGGCTTGGGAGTTGGGACAAGTCAGCAACTTGAAACTTTGTCGTTTGGTCTAGAAAGATTAGATTTTGAACATTAATTTTATCACTCGAGCAACTGAAACATGAGGCTCACAACGGCCGACCCCCAACTTCTTATGCTTTCATTTCGCTAATACTGGGGGGGAAAAAGAATTCTCTTCTCAGTATTCTCTAAAATGCATCTTCTTCACGCTCCATCTTGGCCTCATCTCTCTGTTCAAACTTCAAACCGAAATTCAAAAGGAGGTATTTTTGTTTTCTTCCTTTAACATAAACTTCATGTCGGCAAAAGCTACTGAAACTAGTTTCAGTTTTTTACTTGAAATTCTCTATTTCTTTTACCGTAGGACTGCTTTCACTTGAGAGATGTCTTCAACCGTCAACTGCCAACTGCTTCTTTCACCCTCAAAAACTGGAAAGGTTGATATGGGTATCACATAAACGGTCCATTTTTAGCTTCTTTGCACCCAAAGCTACCTCAGTTGATGGTAATACTCCTTATCCTATTCAAAGCTAAAACCGGGAAGGCTAAAACTTTCTCGCTCTTCCTTAAATGTAAAAAAACCCAACATGTGCAGTGCATTCCTTTCTAAGCAGGGGATGATATTGCTGTTTTGCTTAATGTTATGTTTGGAACTAGTATTTTATTGGTGTTTATATTTCTTATGATATCAGTCCTTGTACTATTCGTTTTCTGGCAACCACCTGAAAAAAAAATCTCTATCCTAAGTTTTGTAGCTGTAAGATTGCAACTTTCTCACTTGTAAAGCTTGAATGTCTTCATGCTTAATTAAAGTGAAATAATTACTTTAATAAATAAAATATTTATGTCATCCTTTTGCGGTAAAATTCTATCATGTTAGTCATCTTGTCGAAATCTTTGCTGTTATTGCTTGTAGAAATATACCTCCCAACCCCATTTTTTTGTCCCTAAAATTGGTGGATTTGGACTAGGGAGCATTGTTATTGTTTAAGATGTCTTCTGGATTTCAATTTTGCCATCTAATTTAATTTTGGTTGATGGCAGCTGGTTCTTCTGCTGTAACTACTGGAACAGCTGAGGGTGATGTATTAAAAGCCTTGTCTCAAATCATTGATCCAGACTTTGGAACAGATATCGTCTCCTGTGGTTTTGTGAAAGATCTGCTCATCGATGAATCTTCAGGAGAGGTCACTTCTATGTTTGAAGATTTCTGTAAAATAACCTAAAAAGAGTTGGAGAAAACACACCTGCTAAGAAGTTTCAACTTCACGTTTCAGGTTTCCTTTCGCTTGGAGCTTACAACACCGGCATGTCCAGTCAAGGACATGGTAAATCACAAAACCAGCATTATTTGATCAATATATTCACTTAAAAGTGACTAGTAAAATCTATGGTACTCTTTTGAAACATAGAACTTAATTAGGCTAGTCGGTTGATGCTTTTGGTATTTTCATCCCCCCTCCCCATTCTGTTTTGCTTTCAGTTTTCCCTTTCTTGCTTGCCCATTATGCACAATTTTTTGTGGACATGTCTACACTATGCAGACTATTTTCGGGTGATGCATCTTCAATGATCAATGTTGTTATGCCTACAGCCACATTTGGGACAATAGTGAAATGGCAAATCTAACAAGATTTTTTAGTGCTTGACAGTTCGAGCAGCAAGCAAATGAGGTAGTGGCTACGCTTCCATGGGTGAAGAAGGTCAATGTGACCATGTCAGCACAACCAGCCAAACCTATTTTTGCTGGAGATCTTCCAGCTGGTCTGCAGAGAATTTCAAATATTGTTGCGGTTTCAAGTTGCAAGGTAAAATTTTCAGAACAATTTGGTTATTGTCTTTCTGAATTTATTAGTAGGTAAATGTGTTTTTGTATGTTGTGTGACCTAGCTAGCCATGTTATCTTTCCTCTAGCAAAATAAAATAAGTAATGTTGAATGTATTGTTTTTTGGGGTCATAACTCCTGTTTGGGGAAAACTCTGTAGGGAGGTGTTGGAAAATCAACAGTTGCCGTAAATCTTGCGTATACTTTGGCCGGAATGGGAGCTAGAGTAGGTATTTTTGATGCTGATGTTTATGGACCAAGTTTACCAACGATGGTCTCCCCTGAAAACCGATTGCTAGAGATGGTAGTATTCAGAGCTCGAAATTTATTGTACTTGCACATAGCTAGTGTTCTGACTCTTTAATCTTACTTCAGAATCCAGAAAAGAGAACAATCATTCCAACTGATTATTTAGGAGTCAAGTTGGTATCCTTTGGCTTTGCTGGACAAGGTCGTGCAATAATGCGGGGTCCAATGGTTTCTGGTGTCATCAATCAACTTCTGACAACTTCTGAGTGGTATGATGTGCTACTAACTATGATCTTTGAGGTTGTTTAGAAGCATTTGGTGAACTTATAACTTTATGATATCTTTTTCCTTTTCACGAATTGCTTTAATGAATTTGCATATTTTTTCAGCTTGTTTGAATTCTTAAAACCCGACTAATTCTACTTTGTAGGGGAGAGCTTGATTATCTTGTTATTGACATGCCTCCTGGAACTGGTGATATCCAGCTAACTCTATGCCAGGTTTTTTTCTATGATCATCTTTCTTTCTCCCGTATACCATATCTTCTATATAATTTTTTACAATTTTCTTTTCTTTTTATAAAGAAAATTTTAACAATTTTCTTATTATTGGCATGCTTCCTGGAACTGGTGTTTAATGTTGCTTAAAATGAATGTCAGGTAGTCCCATTAACCGCTGCTGTTATTGTTACCACCCCTCAGAAGCTAGCATTTATTGATGTTGCCAAAGGAGTTCGCATGTTTTCGAAACTTAAGGTTTCCCCTTTATCTCTACAACTTAACCATACTCGCTTTTATGTATAAAATACATTTCTGAAAATATGGTTTGAAAGTTATCAGAACGTAAAAGCTTTCTTCTTGCCTTTATGCATGTAGGTGCCATGTGTTGCTGTGGTAGAAAATATGTGTCACTTTGATGCGGATGGCAAACGCTACTATCCATTTGGTCGAGGTTCAGGCTCTCAGGCATGCATCATTTTCCAGAACTTAATTTTCATTCCTAGTAGATGGTAAAATAATTTGGCGGGCTATACTTAGCTCGTTATGGTATACCTTTTGTGCACAAATAAAAGAACTGCATAACTGATTGATCATTTCATCGGTTTTGCAGGTTGTTCAGCAGTTTGGGATCCCTCATCTGTTTGATCTTCCCATTAGACCAATTGTATGTCCTATGATTTCTGTTCGTGCTTATCTAGTAGTTTGATTTTCTGTTACATACTTGAAACTGGTCCTGTTATTAATCGGTTAGAAAACATCATTGCATCAGCTTTTCCTCTGCACTTTCCCAATGCGTATCTAGTAAACTTTGCCAGAATATAATTGTGTCGAAACCATTCTCTATGGTAGACAAATTTGCATTTAAGCACTTATTTTATCCTTCAAGTTCTAATTTTATTGAACAAGCATTAAGACCCTTATAATTATATGCAAAGTTTAAACTAAATCCTATTATTATTTACTGATAAGCATTTAAAAAAGAATGTGTTGAATTTCCTGGAATCCTACTCAGGTTTATATTTCATTTCATTTTTGCAGCTCTCTGCTTCTGGTGATAGTGGAACACCTGAGGTGGTGGCTGATCCTCAAGGAGAAGTTGCCAGGATGTTTCAAGACATTGGAGTGTGTGTCGTGCAACAGTGTGCCAAGATTCGCCAGCAAGGTACCTACATTATCTTTTGTTTTTCCGATACCTGATCCTTATCAAGTTGCTATTATTGATGAAGACATTTTTTTCTTTATCCTCTTTGGTTCTAGTATCAACAGCAGTTACCTATGACAAATCCATCAAGGCCATAAGGGTTAAGGTGCCTGATTCAGAGGAAGAATTCCTTCTACATCCTGCAACAGTAAGACGGAATGACCGCTCTGCCCAAAGTGTGGTAAGTATGTTTTTCCTTATACATCTGTGGTGATATATATTGTGCTTGTCTAATGAATTATTTGCAAGCATAGCATCCTCGTTAGACAAATCTGAGTGTAAAAAATAAAACTCGTCCATAGTCAAATTCATAGACTTTTTAGCCTTACCATAGTCCATAGATTAATCTAGTTGGTGGAATCAATCGAAATTCTTTGCTAGAACAGTGGGCCGAAGATTTTCAGCTAACCAAGTGTTCCTTTCCAGCAGTCTAAATGCTATTCTCTAGACCCTATGACTAATGATCAGAGCAAACAAATTGGTATTTGCTAAGAAGAAAACTCTGCCCATGTGGAGGAACTCAGCTGTCGCCGGAAGTTTGAACTTAATAACTTTTATTTCTTCTGTTGAGCCTTCTTTTTCTTGATTTAAACAGGATGAGTGGACAGGGGAGCAAAAGCTGCAGTACGGTGACATTCCAGAAGATATTGAACCCGAAGAAATTCGGCCTATGGGAAACTATGCTGTGTCGATTACGTGGCCAGATGGATTTAGCCAGGTGATGCTTGGTTCCTTGCATAGTTGCATTGGGTGACTGATTTTTGTAACAAAGTGATATATATTAATATCAGGCAAGAAATGATCAACCTACTAACCTAATGCCAACATTAAGATAAACTCAAACATCATTGCATGTTAGGACTTAAACCTGACAATGGAATAACCAGTATTCGCCTACACTTCCATAGTTTTGGCTTAATCTTCAGTATTATCAGTTTTAAAAATAATATGGATTGGGAGTTCAACTGTGGGAAAGGGATAGTGGTGGCTAACGAGGGCTAAACTAGTGAGCAATGCATGTCTTGAGTATTACAGTCGTCCATTATGTCTTCTACTGCAAGCACCATTGTCATTTTTTCTTACAATCTCTTCATCATCATGCAGATCGCACCATACGATCAGCTGCAGATGATAGAGCGTTTAGTTGATGTTCCTCAACCGACAGCCATCCAGTCATGAACGACGATATAGTCCGCTGATTATTTGAGCTATTGTGATCGACACCTTGGTTCCACACCAAACAAGGCCTGTTGGAGTGGAATGAAAGCATGACTATCGACTTGGAGCATGCTTACCTCAATTTTAAGGGTAGAGCTTCAATGTAATTCTAGGCATACATGTATTATATGTATGTATTGGACAGAAAGCTATTCGAATGTATTTTTTCCTTCAATCATTCTTTGCACGCCATTTCGTTTCGCCTGCATTTCTGAACCTCATCTTTTGCTAGAACGGTAGGCTCAAAGAAGCTTTACTTTTTCAACAAATCATGTACAAGTCAAAATATTTACGAGGATAAACACAAATTATCTTTAAATTTTAAGATAAGTATAAATCATAAATTTAAAAATTAATTTAAAAAATAATTAAATATAAATTTCAAAAATTTAAAATAAATACAGATCCACTAAAATTAAAAATAAAATTTGCGGTAACGGTAGAGTACAGGTCAGCTTTCACCTTTGTCACGACAGGAGGCCCGGTCCCACATGAATTCAAAGTTCAAACAAAAAAATATAGTAGCGGGCTTTTAAATTTGAATCTTGTTACTCGTAACGGCTTAATTCCCCTTTCCCCTTCTTTACTCTCCCCCTCCCCTTCCCCTACCAGTACCAGCCCCTCACTCCTCTCTCTAGCTATGGCTTCGCTTAACCCAGGAATCCTCCTAAAGCTACTACAATCCATGAACTCTTCCACGCGCGTTACCGGTGACCACCGCTCCCCTCTCCTCCAAGTAATCGGTATTGTACCAGCTCTGGCCGGATCCGACCTATGGCCCAACCATGGATTCTACGTTCAACTCTCTGATTCCCTCAACTCCACCTATGTCTCACTCTCAGAGCGCGACACTGAATTAATCCTATCCAACCGCCTTCAGCTCGGCCAGTTCGTATACGTAGATCGTTTCCATTTTGACTCTCCCGTGCCACGTGTCTCCGGCATACGCCCCATTTCAGGTCGCCACCCTTTCGTTGGCTCCCCTGACCCTCTAATCGCCCGAATTTCCTCTTCCAAACGGGATTTCGTTATACAACCCGTTCCCCATTCCGAATACTCCATGGATCCGATAGCGGTTTACCTGTCTAATAATAAATTTGATCAACATCAAACATCAACTGAAAGCAAGGATTCAATAACTGAGAAGTCCAAAGGAAGGAAGCCTCTCGCGCCTAAAGATAATGTTAGAGTTAATGAGAATTTGGAGTGCGAATCCAAGGTTTCAGAAAAGCGTCCACAGAGGTTTTCGTCGCCGGCCACCGCCAAACGTTCCGGCTCGGCTGTTAAGAAGACCAATGCGGCGGTTGTGGAAAGAGATCCATCCCCAGCGGGGAAAGGTAAGAGATCTGCGTCTCCTGTACCGTCAAAATGCGTTGTACCAAGCTTGGTAGCAGCCAAGGAAGAGAATAGGAAAGTGGCGAGAGAACCGGCCATCGTAGTACCGTCGAGGTATAGACAACCTTCACCTAATGGAAGGAAGCAAGCATCACCAAGTTCTCGTAGAGCATCGGTTTCTCCAGGGAGGAGGTTGTCCGGGGCATTTAAGGTTTCGCCGGCTGTTGGCGATTCGAAGAAGAAGATGGCAACGATTGTTGCTGGGATTTCAAAGGTGTCCGAGGCTCTTGTGGGATCGACAAAGAGTAGTAGAAAGGGTTGGGATGAGCAACCAGAGAAAGCTTCAGGGGAACACAAGGAGAAAGTTTCTGTAAAGTCTAAGCCGGATCTGCAAGCAATTTTGCGGACTCAGGTAAATAAATTATCCTTCTTAATTTGCTAGCTTTGACTGAAATATCCCACGGTTGCTCTAATAAAATTATAGAGAATCAACTAGGCTTTGAGGAAGCAAGAATGAGAATATTGAATTTTATACAATCGATTTTTCATGTAGAAATAGAGTTAATTTCTGGAATTTTGACATGATTTTCTTCAGGCGGCCATTTCAAGGCGTTTAAGTGATGTACATAGTCAGAAATCCAATAATGACAGTTCTTCCAGCAATGAGAAAACAAATGACAGCCCACCTGAAGCTGGTTCCGCCCCAGAGAAACCAACATGTGAGGGTGAGGCAGCTGGAATCACCATTCATGAAAAGAAATGGACTGATGGCAGTGTTTCATGGGATATCATTTCTGCTAATCTTGCAAAACTTGGAAAGGTAAGGGGACAGTGTAGGAATTATCAAGAAGCTAATCAAACCCTTCTTTTAACATCAAATATGTAAATTTATGTGTTGTGCTTTTCTGTTTATTTCCCATTTAATTTAGTGCTTTACTGCTTTGGTTTGATCGGAATTTCTTATCTAAATTTATCTTCTAGAGTCACCATTTACAACTTATGGATGGTTATCACCGTCATTGAACTAGTGGAGCACATGAACTGTGTACTATAACTTTCATTATAAATAATTGTTTTGTACGTTGAATAATACAGGATGCAAACCTAATTAAGCTCAGAGATGAGCAAAGCTAAAATCTTGCAAACTGAAATACTGAAATCGTATTTTCAATACCTTGTCTGAATGCAGGAGGCTATGCAAAGGAGAGATCTTGCCACCAAAGCTGCAGCAGAGGCGTTGGAAGAGGCCATTGCTACCGAGTCTGTTGTCAGGAATTTAAGGTTAGGATCCCTGTAGCATGCATATGTATGAAACATCAAGTGTTGGCTGTTGCAATGTTTAACAATTAAATGAATAATGTGACAAATAACTTGAGAGATCATGTTTTGTTATGTGCCTAATTTTGTGCGCCTTATATTTTCCAGCATGTTTTCTGAACTCTCCTCTAAATCAAAGGCTAGCAATCCTTTGCCCACCATCGACAAATTTTTGTCGATCTATGATGATGTTCTGAAGTATACTGGGATTGTTGAGACCCTTGCAGCTAGTCACAGTTCTAACACAGAAAATGCTTCCATTGAGCAATCAAAATCTTCTCTATGGGTTGAAGCTGCACTGGCTACTGATCTTGAGATAGTCTCCCTACTAACCCCGCAAAAGAATGAATCTCCATCGGCTCTGCAGAGAAGTTTGTCCAAGGTGCAACCTCATCTTTCTTCACCCCAAAACCAACCCAAAGCTAGTTCATGGCCACAGCAGGAACCTACTGCTGCTACAGTGTGGACTAGTGGTCGGGGAATGAAAGAGACGGTGCGTTTTGCACTCAACTTGAAATCCGAGATGGAAACCTGGTTTCTTCGCTTCATCGATGAGTCCCTGGATGCCGGTTTCCGGATGCTCGGAGAGTGTGTATCTAGTGGCAGTAAAGCGTTGCCGTTGGACTGTGGCTCCATTTCAGGCGTTTTATCACAGTTGAAACGTGTCAATGCTTGGTTAGACCGTGCCGTGTCCAACGGGGATGAACCCTTGATAGACAAGGTTGATAAGTTGAAGAGAAAAATCTATGGCTTTGTCATTCAGCACGTTGGAACCACTTTTGACAATTCCTCCCATTCTTCTTCATCTTGATTAATCTTCCTCGTTTTGCATGTTTTAAACTACAAAGTTTATTTGTTTTGTACGAAGTTATTCAGTTTGTGGATGAAGTTTTGATCCTTGTGATAACTGATACATGTTGAAATTGTTGTCTATATTTTTATAGACGATTTTTTAATCAGATTTTATAGTGTATTAATTTCAAAGATTAAAGATTTAATTTAAGGGTTATATAATTTAAAAAATATGATAAGAATTAATATATCATAATGTCATTATCAATATATATTAAACGCTTGTATAATATTTTATCACATTATTATTAGTATATATTTATCAGTAGAATTCTTTTATATAAAGAAAATAATTAATCATTATGAATTTACTCAAAGCAAAAATATGACTAATGAGTAATTAACTTTTAGCATTCTAATTAATTTTAAAATGTTATTTATAATTCAATTTTAATTTAAATAAATTTATAAATACTTATAAATTATATTATTTAAATTTGTCATTTAAAAATAATATAAATTTTATATAAATATCATTCTATAGATTCTGAATTATTAAAAAATTAATTATTTAACTATGATTAAAATATATAAATTATTTTAATTCGAATTAATCAAACTAAAATCTTAAAAAATAATAAAATAATTAATATATATAATAAATTATTTTAATTTTATTTTAATATAAATAAACCTCATCGAAAATTTTAATGTAACCGCTAATATTTTACTTATTTGTTGATATTTTAGTAACCGACTATTACATCATAGAAAGTATTTTTTTTCTACCAAACTCCATTCATCAACTAAACAACAAAAAAGTAGAAGAATCGAAACAAAAACTTCAGAAAAAGTACACTAAATGATGAATGGTGATTACAGTTTTCAAAGTTTTACAGAAAAGTATTGGAGGAAATTAGTAAAGTTGGAACAAAATAATCAAAGAGATAAGTAAAATAATCGTGATAAACAACAGGGTCCCGAACTTAATCATTAATAATTATGATAATAATTCCATTTTGTTATGGAAAAGAAGATAATTTTACCACCTGGTGTTAGTGGGATGACTAGTGAACGCAAGTTTCTCAGAAAATGCCACATCTTTCATTCTCTTCAATCGAGGAACCCAACTGTTCAACTCTCATGGAGATCAAAAACCATCAAATTACTCTATTTGTATCAGTTTCAGACTCAAAACCAGTTTCTTCCATGACCCTGAAACTACTGAAAAAGAAAAATGATGTCTTTAGTTAAACTCTAAACCATTTTCAGATTACTTCTTTTTTCCCTTCCTTCTTTGTTAAAAAATTTGGGCTTTTTCAATCTTAAACTTTGACAGCTCAACAAGTTCAGGTTTTTATTTCTCTCTCTTTTATGGCTTTATATTAACTGCACGATAGTTAATTTGTTTGTCTTTTGGGGGTCAAAATGTTTACCTAAATTTGTATGCTTGATGATGACAGTTCTTGTGTTGCTACTTTCTGACTTATGGTAGCTTATGCAGTTAGTTAAACATAAATGAGATCTGGATTTCTTTCTATCTGACACAAAGCTTGTGATTTTGTGCTGGATCTTTGGTGATTTTTCTCTGTGGTTCATATTATTTTCCCAGATCTGAAGCTTATAATGCTTTTCCTGCTATGAAATAAAAGTCTCCATTTTCTTTTCCGGTTCATCACATTATTTTGCTGTTAGGCCCTGTTTCTGAAAGTTTCTCACTTTTTGTCTCATGGGAACTTATTTTTTCTAGTTTTATAGTATCAAAGGGAGTGATTTAGTATGATTTATTTTGCTCTCTGAAGAATGATGCTGATGACAGATGTGGCACTGTGATTTTGGGGTAATTGCTTCACTGAATTTTCTTCACATCTTTAAAATTTTCCCATCTATAGCTGAAAGCTGAACTCTAGAATCTGATCATTGTTAGAAACTGTTGCTTATGCTGGAAATTTTCTAAGCCTACACTTTTAAAGAAATGATGTTACAGAGATAGGCACTTTTGAGAATTTAGCTTAGTAGCAAGAATATATGTTAGGTACACATATATGTACTACTTGGTTGTCTTTGGATAATAGCCTTTCATCTTTCTTCAATTTAACATTTTCTGCATTGGATCAATGTTAGGTGTGTTGTTGGTATTTCACTTCAATTTGTATGTATTCGTCGAATAAGATTATAGACTGTTAAGAATTCGAGCATGGATTCTCCTACCTTTTCCATATAAGTATGGTTGAAACATCACAAATGAATCACATTCTTGCGAAGTTATTGGTATGAAACTGTATCAATTCTTATATGTTTCTTGAGTCATAGTAAGTCTGAAACTGATGTTATGTGATTCAGGCGGTTTCCGCTGCTGGAAATTGTTTTGTTTCCATCATGATCAAACAAATTCTAAGCAAACTCCCACGGAAATCACAAAAATCAGATGCATTAGATTCTGATGGGTTTGATTCTGGCAATCATACTCCGAACTCGGGCAATGGTGTTCAGTGTACAAATATTGGAAATAGTATAACAAGTCGACTAAGTGTTGTTAAACGGGTGTCATCAGCTGTATTTCCATCTAGCATCATGGCTGGAGTGGAGGCTGTGGAGCCGAATCTGTCTTTCAAGGATGTCTCAAATCTGCAGAAGCAGAACCTGTTTATCAGTAAATTGAACCTATGTTGTGAGGTTTCTGTCAGTGAGCCTGATAAAGCTACTTCCGAGCAAGATATTAAAGGCCAAACATTGATAGAACTTGTCGATTTTGTTTCTTCGGGGTCTGCAAAGTTCAACGAGCCAGCAGTGGCTGCATTGTGTAAAATGTGTGCTGTTAATCTGTTCAGAGTTTTTCCACCAAAGTATCGCTCTAATACCTCCAGTGGTGAAGCAGAAGATGATGAACCAACCTTTGACCCTGCCTGGTCAAATTTGCAACTCGTGTATGATCTACTTCTTCGGTTTATCAGTTACAATTCCCTTGATGTAAAGGTGGCAAAAAAGCATGTAAATCATTCTTTTATTCTGAGATTACTTGACCTCTTCGAGTCCGAGGACCCTCGGGAAAGAGACTGTTTGAAAACAATTCTGCATAGGATTTATGGGAAGTTCATGATGCATAGACCCTTTGTGCGAAAAGCTGTTAGCAATATCATCTATCGTTTTGTTCTTGAAACCGAAAGGCATAACGGTATTGCTGAGCTCTTGGAGATTTTTGGAAGTATTATTAGCGGGTTTGCTATACCGTTGAAGGAGGAGCACAAAATGTTTCTCTGGAGAGCCCTTATTCCTCTACACAAACCAAAATCGGTGGGAGTTTATCATCAGCAATTAACTTACTGTGTTGTACAGTTTATCGATAAGGATCAAAAGTTATCTAATGGTGTGATAAAGGGACTGTTAAAGTACTGGCCAATAACAAACAGCCAGAAGGAGTTGATGTTTATAAGTGAGTTAGAAGAGATTTGGGAGATGACTAGTATGGCCGAGTTCCAAAAGATCATGGTTCCCGTGTTTCGGCGTATTGCGTGCTGCTTAAACAGCTCCCATTACCAGGTAAAATTTCCTCATTTAATCACTATGTGAACAACTGTTTGAACTTTGATGATACTTTGAGTGGTGTATGTATCTACTCATAAAGGGAAAGAGTCGAATACTCGAATTGGTTTCAAGACATGAAAAATGTTTATCGACTAGACGAATTGAATGAATGTTGATGTATGTCATGCGCTCAAAATGGCAACATGAAATTGTGTTCACCTATTTCCAACTTTTTCAGGTGGCCGAACGAGCTCACATGCTATGGAACAACGAGCACATCCTCAATCTCGTTACTCATAACCGCCATGTGATTTTCCCTCTCATCTTTCCATCTCTCGAGTGGAATTCCCAGAATCATTGGAATCAAGCAGTGGTTAACCTGACACAGAACGTTCGGAAGATGTTCAGTGAGATGGATGAAGAGCTTCTGCTTGCCTGTCAGCGCAAGCTGGAGGAAGAAAACTCCCGATCCATGGAAGCAGCTGAGAAGAGGAAACTAGCATGGGAACGCCTGGAATCAACCGCCACAACTTTCAAACCTCCAGCTACTAACATTATCCCTTCTGTACAACCAGCCGCACCCCAAGTTGCCTGTTAACCACTCGAGGAGCTGCGAATGGCAAGAGATAGAGACATGCTGTATAATATAGCTGCTCGGATCACAGTGTTTGATGTTGCTTTGTTGAACATGACCAAGTTGTGACTCAGTAGGGTTTGTATGTCATCAGGGGTTTGTATTTGTATCTAAAGCTGAAGTTGCTGTGCTGAAAATTATTAGTGTTATTACATTATCATTTCCTGGAAAGAGTCGGTCATTGAGTTGTTGGGTTGCAAGTATGTTGTACGTATCATTCCTATGGTATATGTATTTGTACGTATTTTTTGTCTATACAGTTTATAGACATGATATGCTCCCACGACTAAAATTAGGGGTCTTCAACTCTTCGTAGTTAATTATAATTTAGACCCTAAACTTTAAACCATAAATAAATTGTAGTCTCTAGGCCTACTACTGAACCATATTATAAGTTGAGCTGAAGACCTTTTCGGTTGAATATGAACAGAAACATCTTGAGTTTTTTTTTGCAAATTTCTGTACAGAATGATCTGTGTCGAGGTGTATTCTCCATCCTTTCAACATGTTTACTGTGGCTAGCTCTATCGAGACAGGTAATCCAGATGAATCTGCATCAATACATCGGTGACAAATTCCAGGCTGAACATTCTGGATTACCTCTGTTGAGTCTTCTTGGAGCACTTGACTTTTGCATACGTATCTGATTAGTCTCGAGAACAGACTTTAAGCACTGGAATTCATATGAGTTCCTAATAAAGCCAGTGTAGCTTGTATTTCCTCAGTACTGGGGTGTGATCCATCACCAGCAATAAACGAATGAAGTTTTTCACCGACTTGAATCCAGCTGCACCCAGGACTCTTCTTTAAACCTTTTTCTTTCATTAAATCCCTTATTTCAGATACTTCGTCCCACCTTCCTGCTGCAGCATATGCATTTGAAATTGCCACATAATTACCTGAATTATCCGGTTCCAATTCTAATAAATACTTTGATAACTGTTCCACAAGTTCAATCTCACCGTGCTCTCTGAATTTAGCAAGAAGTGATCCGATTATTTGTGCATCTGGCTCATATGGCATTGTGAGAATAAGCCTAAAAGCCTCATTTAAACGTCCCGATCGAGAAAGAAGACTAACTAAACATCCATAATGCTCCATGCTTGGTGAGAAATGATGTTTAGAAACCATGTCAACAAAAATTTCCAAACCTTCATTTACCATCCCGGAGTGGGTGCATGCAGATAAGACACTTGTAAATGTTATACCATCCGGTTCTACACTAGCTTCCTCTAGATTTCTAAACACTGCAAGAGCTTCTCCAGCTCGACCATGTAATGCATAAGCAGAAATCATTGCATTATAAACAGGCAACTCATTGCTTGCGATACTATCAAACACCATCTTTGCCTGACTTAAACATCCACATTTAGCATACATGTCAACTAAAGCTGTTGAAACAGAGATCCGTGAGCCAAAGTCGTGCCTTATAGCATATCCATGAATTGCTCTCCCATGCCGTAACAATGCCGCATTTGTGCAAGCTGATAGTGCACTACTGATGCTTATAGTATTGGGTTTAACCCCAGATTCTTGCATTTCTTGAAAAAACTTTAACGCCTCATCGTGAAAACCATTATGAGCCAAACCAGTGATAAGAGTAGTCCAAGTTATAAGGTTAGGGTGGACACCAAGGGTTTGCATCTGCGAGAAGAACTCTTTAGCCTCATTTAACTGGCAATTCCTAACAAATCCTAAAATCACAGAATTCCACGATGTTACGTTTGGTGGCACACTCTCTAACTGCATCTGATAAAACAACTTCAAGGTCTCACCACTATGGCCAACACTTGCATAAGCAGCCAACAATGTATTCCATACTACGATATCTTTGTTAGTTGTGGAACAGAACACTTGTCTGGCATAATCAATTCTTCCACATTTGGCATACATATCTACAATGCTACTAGCAACAACAACATCAGACTGAAGGCTGTTCCTAATACAATAACAGTGACCCTCTTTTCCAAGCTTTATGTTGCTTGAATTGGCAGCAGCAGTCAATATAGATGACAGAGTCACACAATCGAATCTCAAATTTTCGGATCTCATCAGGTGACACGTATTGAGTGCCTTATCAGTCAAACCACATTGCAAGTAACTAGAAATGATCAAATTCCAAGTTACTACATCCTTTTCAAGGATCCTATCGAAAACTAGCTCTGCATTCTCAATCAAACCAACTTTGGAATAAAAATTTAGAACAGAACTACCCAAAATACTGTCCAATTCAAATCCACGTACGACAGCAATGGCATGTCCCTGCTTTCCCTCGCTTATTGCACCTAAATTAGCCGAAGCGGATAAAAAGCTTGATATGGATACCTGACTAGGTTCCACATCTTCCACTCTCATGTCATGGAACACCCCAAGTGCTTGCTCATCCATCCCATTTTGCACATAACCAACAATCACCGAATTCCAAGCTATTACATTCCTCTCAATCATACCATCAAAAACTTTCCTTGCATCCTCCAAAGCCCCACACTTTCCATACATATCAATCAAACTACTAGCAACAAAGACACACCCATCAAAACCCACCTTTACCACGAACCCGTGGACCCCTTTCCCATACCCAAGCCATAATAAAGCAGCACAAGCTTTCAATGCATTAGGGACGACAAAGTTGTCTGGCAAAAACCCATTTTCTTGCATCTCGGAAAACCCCATCAAAGCCTCTTCATTTAACCCAAATCTACATTTCAGTCCTATAATGGCAGCCCAAGAGAACACATTCCTTACTCTCAATCTACTGAACAAATCATTAGCAATATCAAAAGCACCACACTTTGCATAAAAAATAACCAACTTTGTCTCAATATACTCGTTTCTTGCAAAGAAAGCACCAGTTTTGAGAACTTGAGCATGAATTTGCTGACCTGTTGAAAGATCTCGTTCATAAACGCAACCTTGAAGTATTTCACCGTATACTTCAGGTCCGGCTGGTAGATTTCTGGAGTCCATTTCGGTGAGCAAGTCCACAGCTTGTTGAATTTGTCCATGTTTGCAAAGTGAAGAAATGGTGTGAAAGTAAGATTTATACGAAGTTTGAAGATTCGCTGTGGATCCATTTGGTTGGATGAGGTGAATTGTTTCGTTTGAATTGAGAGATTTGATTGGTTTTGCTGATCTGAAATGATATAATTGTGGGGTTGTGAAAGAAAGAGAAGCCATTGAAGAAGCAATGAAGAAGAAGGGAGGATATGGTTCGTGTCAGGAGAAGCGGGAAGGATTGTTTCGTCATTAGAAATCAACGACTCTTTCGTTTCACCAACAAAAGGAGAAGATAAGTTTATCCAGCAACCAAAATTGTGATAGAATTCAGCCTTGGGCCCACGATATACCCAGAGGAAAATGGATATATTCAGTAGCTCTCAAATTCTTATCTAAATAAATACGGGAAAATAAAAATAAATATATTTCAAGTAAATATATTATTTAAAAAATTATTTATAAATAAAAAATATAAGAGTATAATGATATATTATTTACCCGTTCGAGTTCGCACTATTTGATATTCCCTTAAAATAAACTCGTTATTTCTGTAAAAAAAAAAATATAATGTAAAAAATAATAGCTAACCTTTTTTTTGAAATTATTATTATTGAGACTTTACGGGCCCTTATTTCAGAGCGCATACAGGGCCCAATAGCCTATTGTCCTTTCCTTCCTTTTCTAAGAATGTAGTTCAAAAGATATTAATATAATGGTTTAAAAATAATTGTTTTATAAAAGATATTAATATAAAAAATTGGATACTTCTTTTGATGGATAATTTCTAAAATATTCTTTTAATAAATAAAATTTTATCCATTCAAATAATCTTAAAATTTTAATAAAATATAAACTATACATCTCTAACAGAACATAAATTTCTAAAATATTATTAAATTATAACTATATATGAAAAGGTGAGTAAATATGGGAATAATTAATCAATCAAATCAAATAATAAATATTTAATATTAAGACAATAATTAATTATAATTTAAACTAAAAACTATAAACATAAACAATATATACCTTTATATTTATTTATATAAAATATATATGTATATATAAAATTGTACTACTCAACTTAATTTTTTTAAAAAATAATTATTAAAAAGTTTATTTATATTTTATTAAATTTATAAAATCAAAAATCAAAATAAAATAATTCACATAGTTTTCCCTCGAATTAAAATTCAAATTTCATTATATGTAGGCGAAAGTGAAAAGTAAATGGTGATATTGATGTTGACACGTGGGGAGAAATTGACACGTGAACATGCTGAGAAGCAACATCTGTGTGGGGCACAAATTTTATGACCTTAGTTTTGGCCCACTTTGATCCGGGAAGATCCGTGTTATCAAGACATGAACGCTGGGTCCTTTCGCAACGCCACCGCAGGAATCAGTTTACCCGAAAACATGAACCGGCATCGTTCGTAATTAAGGGTGTGGGAGTGAGCCGGAGTGAGTAGTGAAGGCAACGAGACATCACAGTTTGCAGGGAAACACATGTGAGCAAATTCTTGTTCCACTGTTTCCCATTTCTGGGTCTGCTCTCTGCTGCTGCTGCTCTCATTATTTGGATAAAGGGGTCCCCTTTTTTCCTTGATTCAAAACAAAATTCTCTCGATTTGTTTCAGGAAAACCACATGCGTCGATCGCATCTCCTCTCATCACTCATTCTCTTTCCACTGGCTAACCTTACAGTAAGAGAATTCAAATTAGACTGTAGAAAATAATGGTATAAGCTGTAAGCACAGACTTTGAATAAGAAGGAAGACAGTGCGGTGGGTGGGTTGATGAGAGATTGAGAAATTTTGGATCATGTGTTTGGTCACAGGCAGCACTCACAACCTGAAAAAGGTGTCTGAACAAATTCATCAGATTGGAAAGTCTGAGGTACTAAGGGCCTTTTTTTTAAGCCTACTACCTAATGCTAAGCCTAACCCCCAAAAGTTAGATTGCCATGAAACTGTGCTATCTTCTTCGTAACAACCAATTTGCCTGATTTAAGGGTATAGGAGAAAATAGATAAAATATATATATGGAAAAACAATGGAACAGATTTCTCCTGAAGTGAAATCTCATTGAAAATAACATCCATTACTGCTGGGGGGAAATATCTTCCAAAAAAGAAACTGAATTACCCCAATTTTACAGCAAGGTCTTAGTTGTACCTATTTATTTACTATTAGACTGGTTTTGATTAGGATGGCCGATGAGTATCCAGTGCCGGGAACTCAGCCGGCGCATCAGATACGGCTTGCCAGGCTGAAGCAGCAATGAGGGGGCGACTATGCCAACCCAGAGTCAAGCACCCGTCATTTTCTTCTACTGCATACCCTTCCGCCGAGAACAGTGTTAACAACATGCTAGCTTGCTTATACGCGTTGGACCCCAAATGTAACGGCCTGAATCCGGCGCTACTCAGCCGTGTCCTCCACTTAGCCAACGGTTCGTGTCTTTCTACTCGAGCCGACCCTTCACAGCTCACCACGTTGGTTATTTCCCTCTGAATGTATATCTCGGCTAATGCCTTGTCCGGTTGAACGGTGCAAGCTTCTAATGAATCGAACATCGTTGAGTAATAATGAAGAGCTTCAGTAAAACGGTCAAGAAAACCTGGTTGGTTGTGGTTTGCTTCTTGTTCGACGACGGTCATGATTTTGGGGTTTAAGCTCCGGATCCAGCTCAGGACCGTTTCGATAGAAGAATTCAGGTTTGAATCTGACCCGAGTAAGCGATGAAGCTGCATGATTGAGTTAACTGCCACCGATTCTTGTGGATTCACCTGAAGCATCCACGGTTTAACGTCTTCGAGCCTGGAAGCCGCAACTCCGCGGAAGGCGAAACGAACGTTGACGGACCTAGCCAACTCGGCGAGTCGCAAACCGATTTCACGAAGTGAGTCACGGCCATCTGGCGATGGCGGTCCAATGCCGGTGAGACGAAGTAAGGGAGGTCCACCGGGACGTAAAGCGAGGGCTTGTATCAAAGCTGGCCATTGTAAACCGTGCATCAGATTGAAATCCACCACGTGGACGCAATCATGACCGTCAAAAGCTTCGAGAATCGCCTGATTAGCAGTGAAGTGAGCAAATTTCAAGTACGGACACGCCTCGTAAAAATGGTGATACAAAATCTCGTTTTCACAAGCGGAGCCACCGCTGATAGAACCGCCGCCACTTCCTTGGAAATTACGACGGCTCAAAGCATCGATAAAATGTCCAGCAACTTTACCGATACCGCAAACGGTGTTAACACGTGTCAGTAACCCTTGCATGTCTTCGAGAAACGATGTAGCCAGTGAGAAGTCTCCACGTTGGACGCACTCCGCACACGTCAACAACATATGGACCAGCCGTATACCGGAATCTTCTTCCATGGCCGTCACAACCGTTAACTGATTATTCAAACTCTGTTGATCGTAAGAAATATTCTGGTGCACCTGCGGCATATTTGGATTGGCGGTGGCCCATGCGTCGTTAACCACTGTCTGATTTGTTACAGGATCCATGATGAACTCCGAGAGGCAAGTAGGAGGCTGAGCAAACTCGGATAGCAACGAGTCAACCCAGGAGGCGAGATCGGAGGGATTATAGTGGATCGTATCGGAAGCAACTTGAGAGATGTCTGCGGGGGAATTAACCATTGCGGTTTCGAGCCTTTCAAGTCGCTGAGCCACTTTCCTCAGCTCCGATGACCTAACTTTATATCCAGCCCCGGCAAGAAGACCGTCAATATCTTGCTGCTGCTTCAACGGCAGAGGCGGCGGCTTGGAAGAGGATGAGCTTCCGCTTCCGCTTCCGCTTCCGCTGCAACTCCCCGCTACTAACCTGGCGGAGTCGTACAAGACCATGATTCAAACTCCTTCGTCTTTTGAACTAAAAAAATTGAGATTCGAAAATAGTTAAATAAGAGAGAGATCTATAACTACGCCCCGATTGTATCGAGAAAAGAGCAACTGAGAGTGAGCAGAGAAATGGATGAAAAATGACTATTTAAAATAATAAAAACGGAAAAGAAAAATATAGAAAGTGAGAAATTACAGTGAATGACGTGTACCTAAGAGGATGAGGTGTGACTATCTTTTAAGACAGTGATTTTTGCTGTCACGCTCAATTTTTTCGTTATTAGTATTTTTTATTAATATTTAGTTAAACAAGTGGCATCCGTTTTTCAATAAATAATTATATATTTTTAGAAATCATGATTATAAAAAGAAGTGAAAGTGATTTAGATGTTAATAAATAAGATTTTTTTAAAGAAAATAATTGAGTGATAGTGTCGATCATGACGATTAAAATAATATATAATATTAACAGTTAGGGGTGTGAAAAAATTTGATTTATTTAATCAGATTATTCGTTGATTTGATTTAAAATTTTGAGTATTTGGTCTGAATTTTATTTTTTGGATAATTTGAATTGGATATCCAAATATTTCAGATCGGATAATGATCAATGTTTTACGTTTGGATTGGATATTTAAAAAAATTAATTTTTTTATACATATAAATATTGTTATATTTGATATTTTTATTTATTATATATGAAAAAATAAAATTTTTATGAATAAAAATATTGAATATATCAATAATTTATTAATTATTATATTCAAAAATTAAAATTTTCATGAATAAGACTATTAAATTAAAAAATAGTTAAATTAAATCATAAATTCGGATATTTAGATATTCAAAATCCGATCTAAAATTTTAAATATCCAAAAAATTAGATATTTAATTATTTTAAATCATATATGGATCATTAAAATATCGATCTGAAAAATTCAAATATTTAAAATTTTAGATTAAATCAGATCGAATAATCCTAAATATACACCCTACTAATAATTACATTGAAAATGACCTTTTGACCATATTGTTAGTTAATCAATACATTTTTCTAATACTATTTGGTTCACATATTATTATTTAATTAATTAGGTAGTAACTATTTTTCGTCTTTCCCATAGAATTACATATCTATTCTTTTCACGTCATTATTTCACCTACAAAAATAGTATATATTACTTAAATCTTTTATTATTAATTTTATTATATTATAGAAAAGAAAACACAGAGCAAAAGGCGAATATTCCAACATGAGACATGTGTCCGAGCAAAACGTTAACACTTGTCCTTGTTAATTAATTATATAATCTGTCATTAATCTCTAACTGTATAAAAATTTCAGATCCAATCCGCTTTGCTTTATAATTAATGTAAATTATTTACTCGATGTGCGGTATCTTTCCAATTTTGTTTAGTTTTGATTAATATTTTTCATTTAAAAAACAACTAAATATTGTAATTTACTAACATAACAAGAGCCAAGTTTTATCATTTGTAATAATATTCGATAAATTTTAGTTTACGTATGTTTTTCAGTTTTATAGTTCTAATTTATATTTAAATTTAAAGAGATTATTTAAATTTTAAATATTTAAAAATAAAATATTAATGTTTAAAATTTAAATAGACATGCATGTGATATTTTTGTGTTTGTCAGTACTTCAAGTATTAAGTCTGTAATAAGTAATATGTGTATGTTTTTTGTATTTAGATCTAATATTTTATTACATATGAATTGTATTTATAAATATTTTGATTTAAGTGTAAGTATTCGTCGGTGGGTCCTGATCTTATAATTAATTATTGAAGTAGTATAGTTTTGTAGTGATGAGTTGCATAATTGAGACCAGGAAATATAATATGGGGAAAAGGGAAACCCTAACTTTATTAAAGGCAAGGCAGTACATTGATCTCATATCTGCAGGCAGAAAACATTAAACCATCAAGGGAAACATACCATTTAATATATAGTTTTAAGGAGTTAAAAATAATGCTTATATACTAATAACCGGTTAATTTTAATTTTTTTAATAAAATCAGTAATTTAAATCTTAACATTGTAAATAAAAAATATATATTAAAAAATTATGCTTCAAAATTCGATTATATTTAATTGATAATGAATCAGATACCTATTATTAAATAGGTTAATAGTTATTATTAGGAGTGGATCCCATCCTTGGTTCCACTTCCACCATCCATTAAATAAATATGGGAAAGCTGTGTGGTGAGATCCAGTGGATAACATGGGATTTGGGACCAGTTTGGGAACCCAAAAAGTCTCAAATTTGAATTAGGACCGGAGGGAGAGAGCTGAGCAAGTGTCCTTTATAGGATCCTGGCCCTGCTGGTGCTGGGGGTTTAAGGGAGTGAAAGAGAGGTGGATTGGGACCAGGGAAAGCATATCACAATGGCATTTTTGTGGACATAACATGTTGTGTTCGACTCAGACACACAAGTGGTGTGTCCCATTCCGTTCTTTGGGCTGACACCGTCCCGGTAGTATTTGCACTCACCTCGTTTTATTGCTCTCAGGGGGTAGGAAAGAGAAATAGCTTTAAGGGTGGCTTGGATCCTCAAAAAAATTATTTTAAATTTTTATATTTATATTTAGTTGGAAGAGTTTTTATTAGAGGTAATACTCTATTTTCAATAGTAATGTTTTTTAGTTTTATATCGTAAATATAATTTCCTTCTTTTTCGTTAATATCATCGGTTATGAATATAAAACGTAATGATTTATAATCTCCAAACTGTTAAAGGGTTAAGTGCTAACATGTTGAAAGTCGAGATAGTAATTCAAAGATCTTATACAGGAAAGATGCTTCCAAAATTACGTGTATTACATATTTATGCATTCTGATAATATTCTTAGCGGCTAAAACCATGAGACGAGAAAAATAATACTTCTCAGACAGAAGCATGTTTAGCAGAGCCACTCTTAGCTTGATTCTCTTCAGCATCTTTCTCATCCGCATCGTCTGTCTGCCTAGAGGACGTTGATTCACGTGGCGGTCCAGTGACTGACTGCTGGTAGAGAACACCTCCTGACAGTGTGAAGAGGAGGCAGACTAACCCAAAGGGAGTAGCATGCTTATCCCAAATAAGCACATTGATCACAACCGTAAGGAACTTATTCACCACACCAGTCACAGTAAATGCTGTGGCAGAGATCGCCTTCCTAGTCGAAAATCCAAAGAAACTAATGAGCAAACCGAACAAGCACGACAAAGATACCGCAGTAAACGCCACAGGTTCAAACCAATCCCCACCATGGGCTCCCAAAACAGCAAAAACTTCACTGTATTCTCCAGTTAAAACCCAGAATATGGGTGCCATCATCAAGGATAACAGGTTATTGTACAACACAAAACCCCAAGTGTTCAACCCAAGATTCATCACCATATGCTTAATATAAACCATCTCAGTAGTAATTGTCACCAAATATGCGAACGCCCATGAATATGCAGTCAAAGTAAATGCCGAATCAGTGGCTACATACCCAACGGCACCACCCAGAATGATCAACAGAGAAACAAAAGTTAGCTTGGAAGGCCACGGTTGCCGCCTAAAGGTTGTATCAGCTAAGGCAACCAAAAGGGGTGTCAAGGATCTAAACACAATGAAAGTATCAACATTGGCATGACGCAAAAGATTGGTGTTTGTGAAGATGGCAAGGTAGAAGACAATGGCAGCAGGCAAAAACTTCTTGGCAGTATCCCAAGTGAATGCATCATGGTGTAAAAACCCAAACTTTCCTAAAACCCAAACCCCTAAAGTCGAAGTTAAGTACTGTAATGCAGTTAACAAACCTGGGTAATTGAATTTGGTGATTGCAAATTTGTTAATAACAGCAAGTAAGCTTGAACAGAGTGCATAACCAAGTACCAAACTACTTGTAGCATAGTATTGCTTAGTGGAATCAAATCGAATAGCCGACATTTTTCTTTTCCCAGAAAAAGGATGTGATTTTATAGGAAGAAATGGGTTTGGGTATTGAAGATATTGATCTACACAGAATAAATTAAAAGGGAGAAAAACAGATCGGCTATGATGAGGTGAGGTGAGTGGTGAGCAGAGCCGTAGCGATGTACTAAAAAGAAGAATCGGCTTGTTTGATTGGCTGATACCGTGAGAGAAACATCGGCCAGCGACTGAGGGAGCCACTTCTTTCCCAATGTTCAATTAAACACGAAGGGAAGGGCGATTTCAGATTTCAGACTGAGCGTGCTTGATCATTAATTATACGATAGCGTCTGCGACAGACAATCAAAATAACATGTGGATAGCTATTACTTTCCACGACTTTCGCTTCCGTCTAGCAGGCAATATTCATGGGATTTTTATTTTTAAAAATCAGTTATCTTGATTAAATAAAAATATATTATATTTAATTAAATGAATAAATTATTTCTCTATTTTAGAGGGATCAATTTGCCTAAAATATAAAACGTGAGAGGTCTAAGAGCTATTTTTTAGAAAAAAAACACCTTAAGCAATTTTGTGCCTAGATTTTTTTTTTTATAATTATGACTTTCATACTTTCACTTTATAAAATATAAAAATAATATTCTACTTAAGTTTGGATCATTGTGTTATAGATGCTTATTACGAATGGAATTTGAGCTCTAAAAAAATATTAAAAATTTATAAAAATATATATTTAAAAATATTTGATTGATTAAAAAAACATAATTTATTATTAAATAATACAAAACTAAAATTTAAAAATTTAATAAAATAAAAGAAGTAATAATACCAATAATGAGAAGATGTCAGAGGTGTGGTTGAATTAAATATCTTACAGGGTAAATAGGTCAAAAGCAATTCAATAATTCTATTTTAGGGCCATGTTTTTCGGCCCAATTTAGCCCAAGCAGGATATTACCCAGAGGCCTGAACCAATGGCAACCAATCATTTCCCTGGCTAGCATTAGCCGTTTGCCTCGGCTTCAAACCGAAGTCTCAAGGTTGCTCCACGTAAACTAAAGCAGCAACTCTCGTTTTTAGTGAACTCTGAAAAAAAAAAAACTCGAAATGGCTACCGTTAACCTTTCAACTCAAGTTCTCCGGCCAATCCCTTCTGTCCGAAGCAGTTTCCGACGTGTTACCTCCACCGGTCTCCCTTCTACTTCTCATTCGCCTCCTACAGTAATCTTCAAGACTAGACAAAAACTCAATCCAAAGAACCAAAAATTTAAGTGGGCACGTAAATTAAGCCCGGTGGAGCAAAGCAGCCCGCCAAAACCAACTGTCGATGTTGAAGGTCTAGTTAATTTCTTGTACGATGATCTTCCCCATCTGTTTGATGATAAAGGGATTGATCGGACGGCATATGACGAACAAGTCAAGTTCAGAGATCCCATAACAAAGCACGACACCATTAGTGGTTATTTGTTTAACATTTCTTTTTTGAAGAATATCTTTAGGCCTCTGTTTCAATTGCATTGGGTCAAACAGGTTTGATTCAATTATAACCTTTTTCTTATAGTTTCAGAATCTTTTTAGTTTGGGTATTTGCTTATTTGACTGGTTGAGTTGGTATAGACAGGACCTTATGAGATAACAACAAGGTGGACTATGGTGATGAAGTTCATGCTTTTGCCTTGGAAGCCTGAGCTGGTCTTTACTGGAACTTCTGTCATGGGAATTAATTCAAACAATGGAAAGTTTTGTAGCCATGTGGTGAGTCTTTTACTTTCTCAAAAGAAAAAAATTTCTTCATTTGGTTCAGTCTTTGTGAAATGTGCTAAATGTAATGTACTGTAGGATTTTTGGGATTCTATAGAGAACAACGAGTATTTTTCACTAGAAGGTTTATGGGATGTGTTTAGGCAGGTATGGCTCTTTAATTCTGCAAAATGGTATTTTTATTGTCATAAATTTGTGGTTCTGCCTTATCTTATATGTTGTAGAATGTTATTTCATTGGCAGTTGCGGATTTATAAGACTCCCGATTTGGAGACACCCAGATATCAAATATTGAAGAGGACTGCAAATTATGAGGTTGTATCAGTATTACAGTGTTCTTTCTTTATTTCTCAAATATTCTGCTGACTTTTGGGTAAAGGAACTCATTCTCTTCTGGTTTTATAACAAAAAAAATTCGGTAAATATGAATGAAAAGGGGGTCATCGTTCGGTGAGCTTGATTCGATATTCGAGTAGGATCCTTACAGAAATTTTGCATCCATGCTGTAGTATGCATATTTCATAGTGAGTAACACTTGGGTGCTATGCAGGTAAGAAAATATGCACCATTCATAGTTGTAGAAACAAATGGAGACAAGCTGGCAGGGTCAAGTGGCTTTAATACTGTTGCTGGGTAAGTGTTTTCAATTCTTCTGGAAAATCCAATTCATATGTTGGTTTCAATTCCAACTTTTACTTTTTCCTTTATGCCTGATATGGTTGATCAATTCCTTTGGTAGGTACATCTTTGGTAAAAATTCTACAGCAGAGAAGATACCAATGACTATTCCTGTGTTCACCCAGGCACTTGATCCTGAATTATCTGATGTATCCATCCAAATTGTTCTGCCATTGGAGAAAGATATAAGCAGGTGAGGCTTCTCGGTTTTATAGGGATTCGAAGCATCAGTGGACAGTTCCATATTTCCGAATTGGATAAAGACAACAATAACTTCTGTAGTTCTGTTTTCTACTTTCATGCTTTGTTTAAACTAAGATCTGTAATTGTACATATGTAGTCTGCCAGATCCTAGTCAAGAAACAGTTAACTTGAGAAAGGTGGAAGGAGGGATTGCTGCAGCATTGAAGTTCAGCGGAAAACCGACAGAAGATGTTGTTTGTGAGAAAGAGAAGGCACTTCGCTCTAGTCTCATTAAAGATGGTCTTAAACCAAAGGTGGGCTGCTTGCTTGCACGCTACAATGATCCTGGACGAACATGGAGCTTTACAATGGTATGGTTTCAACTTTCCTTCAACAATTGTTTTATTACATGTTACTCTAAGAGGATGTGTTTAGGCACTCCCCTTCTTTTTTTTTTAAACACAAGGCACTTTCCTCTTAACAGTGTTATTATTAGTTTCAACTTTCCTTCAACTATATTGCATGTTATTCTCATCTGAGTTACTGACTCCATCTCTGCATTGTTCTATGGGTGATTGCATTGAAGAGAAATGAAGTTCTAATTTGGCTCGAAGAATTCTCTTTGGATTAGCAAGAATACTCACCACCGATCGTTTATTCGAATCTACCATGACATCTTGAAGTGGTAATTGAAGAAATAGAATACTCTCTGAAGAACATCTCTGTTACCCCAGCAACTTGAAATGTAAAGAGTTCCGTTCTCGCGCGGAAGGTCACAGATATGTAGCTAGTTAAACTATCCAGAACTGATATTTGTAAAAGCCGATCAATATCAGTGACTGGTTAAAAGATTGAATCGAACTGTATACATTCTCCAGCAGAAAAGCCGATCAATATCAGCCATTGTTGCATGGATAAAAACCCTTGCTTTAAAGTTTGCAAATTGCAGTAATAAGCCGAAGACAACAGCTCGGCATGGACCCCTTAAAGAATATTAGAGCCATGTTTTAAGAAGACAAAAAAGAGAACAAATCCATGTGAGTTCCAGTTGGTATCCATATGAGGGTAGGTGTCATCCCTTTTGCTTGAGAAGTTATATCATGGGTCAGTCCCATCACGTCATCTATGGGACCGACCAATGATAATTATCCACCTCATTATTTTTTAATTTTTAAAGTGAAAATTCACCTGAAAAAAAAATATGACATGAAAAAATTGAAGTGGATAGTTATCATTGGTCGGTCTCATGGACACGTGATAGACTGACGCATGATATAATTTTTTTTCTTTTGCTTTGCCGTTTGAATGTGTTATTAATCCATATTTGAAAAAAAAAAAGAAGAGAAAAACTGAATTTTCTTTTTCTGGTAAAAATGGATTTAATTGAAACGTTAGAATTAAAATAATTTGTACCACTTAATTTACAAAATCAACAAATTCGTTTGAAAATAAACGGAAAACAATAAGTTTGTAGAAACTTCCAGCCGTCCTGATGTTTTAAACGACAACGTTCTGTCTTCTGTTTGGGCCGTCATCCCCGAGAGATTCCAGAGACGGCGCTGCCTCTTCAAGAACACACGTTTACATTACAAACGACACTCTATTTTATTTTGGCCTTTGTTCATTGTTTTCCCATTTCTTGTCACGTCCCTTTCTTTTTCATTTCAGCAATTTCTGGTTTTCCCTTCTTTTTTATATTTCTTCTCTTCGTTGACGCATTCAAGCTCTCCTCGTATTTATAGTCTATTCTTTCTTTGATTCCGTGGCCGTTCTTTAAGAGATTCAACTAAACTACGGTGGCATTTGGAGATCTAGGTGAGTTTATAAACATGTAGTCTTTTTTAAATAATGAAAATCCATTAACATTTGCTTCTGAATTCTGATCTGGGTTTCCTGTGTGTGTTCTTTTCTTATGCCGATTGATCTGAATTACTGGAAAAAGTTGTGTTTTTTATGCGAATGCTGATCTGTTTTTATTTTGTTGTTGTAAAATTTCAGTTAGATTTGATGTGAAACATCTTTATGAAAAAGATGTGTGCTTTATTTGTCTGAATTAAGGATTTTGCCTTAAAGTTCATCACTTGAAAGCTACAGAATCAGTAACTAGACTGGGTACTGCAGAGTGCAGACACCAGAAAAAGATATGTATATGAAGAAAGACATGTAAAAAATTCTGGTTCAACTTAACTCTTTGGAAGCCTTCTTCTGTGTGTTATTCTTTTACCGGATTTGCTCATTCTGGTTTTGAATTGTCTTTTACTTCTGATTCCTTTTCTGCATTTGATTTAATACACCGAGTTCAATCTTTGTCAGGGAAAAATGTCTGACTCAAAACCAGACCAACCTTTGATCCCACCACCATCGAGGAACCTACCTGATTTTAAGAAATCAGTTAAGCTAAAGTATGTGAAGCTTGGATACCATTACCTAATCACCCATGGGATGTACCTATTCCTCACACCTCTTGTGGTTGTAATCGCGGCACAACTCTCCACGTTTTCGGTCCAGGATCTTTATGATCTTTGGGAGCATCTTCAATTCAATCTCATTTCTGTCATCATCTGCTCGACGCTGCTTGTTTTCTTGTCGACCCTTTACTTTCTTACCCGCCCTCACCCTGTTTACCTTGTCAACTTCGCTTGCTATAAACCAGAGGAATCTCGGAAAAGCACGAAAAGGATGTTTGTAGATCAATCACAATTGACTGGTACATTCACAGATGATAATCTTCAATTTCAGCGTAAGATCCTTGAAAGGTCGGGGCTTGGAGATTCAACATATCTTCCAGAGGCGGTCATGAACATCCCCCCTAACCCATCAATGCATGAAGCAAGAAAAGAAGCCGAGGCTGTTATGTTTGGTGCTATTGATGAGCTTTTGGCTAAAACCTCCGTGAAACCTAAAGATATTGGAATTTTGATTGTTAACTGCAGCTTGTTTAATCCAACACCATCATTGTCTGCCATGGTTATCAACCATTACAAGCTTCGAGGGAATATTCAAAGCTACAATTTGGGAGGAATGGGCTGTAGTGCAGGTTTGATTTCAATAGATCTTGCGAAACATCTTCTTCAAGTCCATCCCAACTCGTATGCACTGGTTATCAGCATGGAGAACATCACCTTGAACTGGTACTTTGGAAATGATCGCTCGAAACTTGTATCAAACTGCTTGTTCAGGATGGGAGGAGCTGCAATACTGCTCTCTAACAAATGGTCTGACAAAAGAAGATCCAAATACCAATTGGTTCACACTGTTCGCACTCACAAGGGTGCCAATGATAAGTGCTTTTCCTGTGTTACGCAGGAAGAAGATTCTGTAGGCAAGATTGGTGTTTCATTGTCGAAGGATCTCATGGCAGTTGCTGGTGATGCTTTAAAGACCAACATTACCACATTGGGGCCTTTGGTTCTTCCAATGTCTGAGCAGCTGCTTTTCTTTGCTACATTGGTCGGCAGGAAGCTTTTAAAATTGAAGGTCAAACCATATATCCCGGATTTCAAGCTAGCATTCGAGCATTTCTGCATTCACGCAGGAGGAAGAGCTGTTTTGGATGAGCTGGAGAAGAATTTGCAGCTGACTGAATGGCACATGGAACCATCAAGGATGACTCTGTACCGATTTGGGAACACCTCAAGTAGTTCTCTTTGGTACGAATTGGCTTATTCCGAAGCTAAGGGTAGGATCAGGAGGGGTGACAGGACATGGCAAATAGCATTTGGTTCTGGATTCAAGTGTAACAGTGCGGTGTGGAAAGCTTTGCAGACGATAAATCCATCAAAGGAGAAGAACCCATGGATGGATGAGATCCATAATTTCCCAGTTGATGTTCCAAGGATCTCGACCATCTAAATTGCTTAATGGCTGCTGCAATTGTGATAACATTTCCTCACTTTTGTTATTTGTTGTTGTAACAAAGCATTGATTCGAGGGTGTTATGGGAACCTTGGGGCATTCTTTTACCGAGATTATTTCATGAGAGGCTTAGCTAGCTTCTAAGATTTCATAATTTGACCACAGATTTAAACTGGGATTTGCAGGTTGTAGCTCATTTAACTTATGGATTGCATTGTTGAATATATACTTTATTTACAATCACTTATTCTTCAAAAAAAAATCCTTACCAGTCACCTGTGGATGCTTGCATTTCCAGCCCAAAAATAACCAATAAGAACAAGGAAACTGAAAGGCAGAAACAGAAGATAAGGGTTTCGTATTGGCCCAACCATGGTTTCACCTACATGTTTTAAACTTGAAACAAAAGATAAGGGTTTAGGATACAAAACAGAACACAAGGAGATGTTCTTGTACATAAACAATTTGTGCGATTTTGTATACATTATTACACAAATTATATTTTTACCTTTCAAAAGGCACTCTGGAGATTTTGTAATGATTTCTAATATCTGTTCACCACATGTTCTCTGCCATATATGATTTAAAACATTGAGAAAACGTTTACTACTTCGATTTTTGTTCGAAATCATAGTACCCTATGAAGTTTTTCGTGTTTTTGTGCATCAATGGGTGTCCCGTACGAGTCTTTTGAACTTCATCAACATGTTCTCATCCCCAGACATGTTGATGAAGTGTAAGACCAAGCATTAAAAAAAACATAGGCTCCTCTGCTCTGGCACCATTCCCTCGGTTCTGGTAGTTAATAATCCCCAAAGTGATAAAGGAGTTGTCTCGGTCACTGTCGGTTCAGACCACACCCAATCGGGTTAAACTGTCGTTGCAGCGTAATGTAACAAGCAGTATTTATGCCCACCAAGCAATCCACATCATTCCAACCGAGAGTGGGGCAGATGAAAGCTGGTCTTAGCCATTGCCAGCATGGTGGGGTTGGCTCAAAACGACACTGTCCTAATTTTCAGGGGCTCATTACCCCCAACCCCACATTGGGTTAAATTCTAGCTACTGGGGGCAGCAGGAGGTGTACAATTACTGTCGATCGGATGGTCGGATTGGGCCGCCTTTCTTTCTTTTTGGTGAATTGGATTCAAAGTGTAGGATCGGAGAATCAACATGAGCATATGAACTAGATTTTGCACGATACCAAGAAAAAGACTCGACTTACACCGTATTATGCCTGTCTATGCATGTATGCAGACATGTTTTCGAATTCGGTATTGTTCATTCATGAGTCATAACCATAAAGAACATCTACCCGCATATGTTTTCAAATGTGCGTTAAAGTAATTTCGTTTTGAAGGTTGGAGCAATTATTACAGATTACGACCCTTCATCCTAAACGAAACTCAGTTGACATGCATGAGGGAAACATGAATGTACAGAGGAGATGACTGTAGGGTAAGGCAGAAATGATGAAAGAAGAAGAAAGTAAAAATCTCAAGAAAGGGTGGTGCATGAATTAATGTAAACTCGGAACAGGACATAACATGTTGTTTGCAGTGCAAGTGCAACGGGACAATGTTGCTTCAACATAAATGGGGGGAAGGCTCAGAGACATTAATATATGGGACATGTACGAACACAAAACTTTATATCAAGGGATGTGAACTGTTAGGAATATATTAAAATTTTAAAGGGTGCGAAATTATAAAAGTTTAGATCTATATACTTAGATCGAAAACATAAAGGAAACGTTAAACTATAAAAGAGTGAAATTTTGAAGAGTAGCGACAGACTCTTCCTATACTCGGGAAGGATAGGGATTAGGAAGCAACTGTCCTTGTCTAGTCCCCTCTAGAAAACCCTGAATTTATTATTGACTTTTTCACTCGGATTTCGATCTAATTCTTTAGATTTTAACATATCGATTAGTCTTTTTAAATTTAAATTGCCTCGAAAAAAAATCAGAAAAGATATAATTGAATAAAAGATAAACTAAAGTAATATTTAAGTTTTTATGATTCATAACAAAACCTGACAAAAACTATAATAGATTTGCTTACATGAATCTATCTCTGCCTGCACCATTGCAGTCCATGATCATTACCCTATGCAGTTGAAGAATTAAGAAAATGGGATTATTAATTTATCACCATATAACTTATAAATGTTGTTCTTTTCCTCAAGTGTGAAGATTGCAGGATCTACTGAATGGTCTGTCATTCCATGGATTGACATGCCATTTCCATGCTAGATACTGACAGCACTATGAAACAATCTGATTCCAAAATGAAGGCAAGTTTTTTTTAATAAATTAACTAAAAATAAATATTAAAAAAGTTTTTTTTAACAAGGACGATTCTTATAATTAACATAATAAATCTAATTCAAAACACAACAGGTTGGTCGAGTTTGGAAAATTTATTACTAAGTATAAAAATACTTTTGAGAATAATTGTTGGTCTAAGTACTATAAATTATATGATTTGATTTTAGAAGGGTAGAGGGATGAGTTGTTTCAACTTAAAGACGAGTTGAATGGCAAAGACTCCTTTATGGAAAAATACAAACAGACAAAGACATGGCCGTTGGAGCGAGACATAAATAGACAAGGATGGTTTTAAAGGGACAAAACACATGGCATGAAATGTACAACTTGGTATTTTTTAATAAAATTATTTATACACAATTAATTTATTTTTTCATATGATTAACGAATTAATTACCTCAACAGTATTGATTAACCTAATAAGTTTTAGATTATCAAATTTTAATATATGGCGATTGATGCCTATATAAAATAAATTAAGTTTAAATTTAAGCTTAAGCTTAAGATCTCTATAATAATTTTTTATAATATTCGATACAGAATAATCAATTATACTATTTTTTTTATATTTTTCATTGATAAGTTAAGTGTTGTTATTTTATACATTTTTTGACATTTCAATACACTTATTTTCACAATTACATCGCATACTAGGTTTTGTCACACTTATAATGTGACTAAACGAGAATCGTTTATAAAAATTATTTAACAAATACTAATAAGTGAAATAACAATATATTTATGTAAATTTATCCATCACATGTTTGAACCAGCATTTAAATTATTTTATTACAAAATTATGAAAAACAAATTATAATTATAAATGATATTAATTAATTTATAAAGAATGAGTTCTTAATTATTTATCAACTAAGTTAACGGTTACCGTCGTGTCATCTTTGAATAATATTTTAGCTCAAACTTTTTTTTATCAAGAAAATTTTCAGCAGATTCCTCTGCGAGGACGAAATGGGGATGCAGGTGACTGATCTTATGACACGTGGCGAATTTTGATTTGGCACATTTTTAGATGTTACTAAAACTAAAAGCGTTACTTATCAGAAAAAGAAAACTAAAAAGACAGTACAGAGTCAGAACTGCGAACGACCCGACCCATCAGTCCGTTGATTGCGTGGACGAAAACTCGTTAGGGATTTTTAATTTTAAAAGTTTATTTTAAATAAAAACGAATATTATATATTATAATAATATATTTTACTTTTGGATTACTTGAATTCAACCATACATATACAGAAAAAAAATATATCATAAATCATTCCGGTTATATTATTTATGAGATTTATTAAATATATTTATTTTATTAATTTTTTACTTTATCTTTTTATCAAGTAAATCTTTATTAAGATTTATTAAATCTTTGATTAATATATAAAATAACAAAATAAAATAATTTTTCCGAGAAAAAAATTAAAGAAAAAAAAAAGCTAAGATCTGGTTCAGTTATCACAAAGTTGAAAACTTTGGTTTTTTTGGTGTATAGGATTTAGCATGCGCATCAGCCTGCCAATATTTTATTAGTCCATTCATAATTTATTGATTCTGACTGCTTAACCATCTACTTCGTTCCCATTAATTAGAACTGTTAATGAAATCTTAGACCCGATTTCACTTTCAATCTAGATTTGACATTGAGTAGCTATGATTCTAAAAGAACTTTCACGATAATATAAAGTCAAAGACACATTTAATTTTTAATTATGAGGATAAATGTAGAGATTAGGGTTAATGATACGGAAGATTTGATAGGGTCGTTGGAAAGGGATTTGCTAGCAAATCATATGTGAAAATCCCTTTTTTCACTCCAGACTTTAATTTTCCTTTTAAATTGCTTTCAAATCAATTTTATTTATTTTTTTAATGTTTATATTGGTTCATGAGAAATGGCGAGTTTAAATTAGTTTTACGTTGATAGTCATATATTTTATAACTAAATTTAAATAAAAACTCCTTAAAAGGTTAAATATAAATTCAGGTCAAGTCTAATCTATTCAACATTTTTTTATAATAATCGATATTTGATTTATTAACTGACTAATTTAATTTATTCATCACAAACATAAATAAGGTTACTCGGTCAATAGGGGTGTACCCTAGTTTTTTAACATAATAATATTTTAGATTATCTGAGTTTAAACATTAGTTATCAAATATATGCACGTATTATCTTGCCTCGATGGTTAAAAGAATGATTATTGTTTTTAAAGGTCACAAATTTTAATAATTAAGAATATACTATAAAACAGATACTACCGTAACCACCGTAATTGAATAGAAAAATTATCAAATATATCTCTCTAATAAAACTTACTTATAGCTGATAACAAAGCCATGATCCATCTCTTCCCATTGTTGTGAATTATTTTTTTTCCTGTCATATGAGTCCAAAATTATGATTGGGGTTCAATTATTTCCTTCCATAAACCTTGTCTAATCATATTCCAAACTTCATGTCAGTGCATGATTTTCATAACTACAGCAGTGACAGACACAGGGGTGGAGTTATTTTCAAGAACAATTTTAAAGTAATTTCATGTGCTCTTTGTGTTTCCACAAAATAAAAATTTAGTCGTAACTATTTTTTTTCAGTTACCAGATGACACAAGTTGGCAGCTTTAATGAAATACAAAAAGCAAATGTACTATAAATCATTTGCAGGGTTAGGGTTAGGGTTTATATTGGTCATCTTCGAAAAATCCAGACTGGTTAGAGATAGCATGTAGATTCTAACAACTTTGTCCATTAGTGTCTTTGCAAGGCAGAAATGTAATAAATATATAAACAGGAGGTATATTTCTAACAACTTTGTCCAGTTGTCGAGTACTGATATTATGTTTTTCTTTTGTCTTATAACATGTTTTGCTAGTGAAATATCAACTTAATAATAAAACTGATATAATTGTAATCAAAAATTAAAAAATATTTATTTTTCGACCGATAGTTTTTTAGGAATTTTTGGGATAAAGTTTAAATTATGTGGTTTATCTTTGAGGGTTTAGATTCAGAGAAAAGACTCGGTTGAGTTATTTTTTATTTGAAAGAGAAATATCTCTTTGTGTGTATACTTCGATTAGTTTGATAAGCTTACATTTATCTTCTTTTAAAGGAGAAATATATATTGGATTTCTATAAAATTAATGAAAGTAAATTGATGCAATTATTCAGATTGAGACGTGAAATTTCAGAATCTTTGTGTTTTAAATGCAATGAATAAGTGTTGATTTAGAGACCTCAACTTCATTACAGTCTCATCTAAGCACTTTTAGACAAAAGGATGTCTTTACCAACTGTTTCCAACGAAAAGAAAGGACTTGATATGCATACAAACATCATCTCTACAAGATGGTTCAGTCAAAACCTAGAAAACTCATTGGATCAAGCTGTCTTCTAAAAAAAATAAGGGGATTTTTTTGTTTGTTTGGGTGATTACTTTGTGTCTGATCTCATAATAAACATGAAGTTAAAAGCCTAATAAACATTTTGTTTTGTTGTGTTGTGTTTTTAAGACAAAACATCCTTTGCCCCCCTAACCCCACCCGAAAAAGAAAATTAAATAAACAGTGTAACTGTTGAATTATGTATGTTTATAATTTATGGGATGGCACATATGGCCCCAACATGTCATGGGTGTATTAGGAGTGGATTAGAGAAAGGGGTTCGAGTGGGTATACAATGTTGAGCGTAGGAAAAGCATGGACATCCCCACCTGACTTGACTCGACTTTAAAAATAGACAAATTTTTGTTTTTATGTGAACCGATTTAAGAGTAACATTACACATGGACGAGAGTAAAAGGATGATTGATACACATCGATTGTTCGAGTCAATATACGAGGGTTTATACAAAAATAACTTTTTAATGGTGTAAGGGTGGCCTGGTGGGTCTGTTAGTAGAGTCATGACTTTGTAGAGGTCATAGCGATATGTAATTTGAAAGGAGCAGAGCAGTATGTAAGTCCTATTATTAAATAAACCGGGACACTTTTCCCCCTCTAATGCTATTATCTTTATAAAAAACCTACTCTCCTTTTGTCTTTCTTTCCTCTTCATTTTAGTTCTCTGTTGAAGAAAATGGAGGGTGTTCTGCATTGGTTGAAGCTTGTAGCCATATCTTTCATGGTGCTAGTTTTGGTGTTAAAAGCCATGGCGTTGCTTTGGTGGAGACCAAAGAGGATCGAAGATCACTTCTCAAGGCAAGGTATACGAGGACCCCCTTACCATTTCTTCATCGGAAATGTTAAGGAACTGGTAGGCATGATGTTAAAGGCTTCGTCCCAACCCATGCCGCTCTCCCATAACATTCTCCCCAGAGTTCTCTCTTTCTACCATCACTGGAGGAAAATCTATGGTTCGATCTTCTAAACATTTTCAACAACATCCTTCTCTCTCTCTTTTGAATGGTGGGGTGTGTCTAATTTCTAAATGTCTCAATGTGGGTTCTTTTTGTGTCCATTGTTAAAGCAAACAAGAGATCATTTTTAAAGTGGTTTCTGGTTTATGTCTACGATCGGTTCTTGAAAATTTTGTTTGGTTTTTTGAGTTCGGGCATTTACCCTTTACATCCTTTTTCAGAGCCTTTGATGCTTGTTGTTGAAGTTCAGACAATTTTGGACGGTTTCACTTCTGTTTTTCCTTTTCCCCCTTATTTTCGTGCACTCTCTCTCTTTTATCTCTATCCATTTTAAAGTATCTTTACCACCTTTCTCTGTTTTTTTGTGTATCTTTTGGATTTTGTTTCTGTAGGAGGTTGAGTTTCTGATAGTGAAGTGGTATTAGTTAGCACTACTGGTTTTCAGTTGTCTTCTTTTCTCTGCCCTGACCTTCCTTATTTTCTATTATTATACATGCACTCTCCTATGTACATACATACATACATGCATACGTATATACATATACACATTATTTTGTTTTGAATCAATTAATGGCTTGTTTTCTTTCCTGCTCATTTTTCCTCTTTTTCAAACTTGATTCCCTGCCAATCCCTCCTTGGTGTAAAATCTCCCTCTCCTTTGTTGTTGGTTTAATATGATTATGTAAATGTGTGTAACGTTTTCTGATATAAATTCCCAGGTGCAACGTTTCTGGTCTGGTTTGGTCCTACGGTTCGCCTCACCGTGGCCGACCCGGATCTCATCAGGGAAATCTTCACCTCCAAGTCTGATTCCTATGAAAAGAATGAAGCACATCCTCTTATGAAACAGCTCGAAGGTGAAGGCCTCCTCAGTCTCAAAGGAGAAAAATGGGCTCATCATAGAAAAATCATCACCCCCACATTCCATATGGAGAATCTCAAAGTAATTAATTAACCACTTACTACATTAAGACTTCATTAACTTTTAATTAAAACTAAAATCTTTTTCCTTTTTTTTTATTGTAGTTGCTAGTTCCATTGGTGGCACAAAGAGTTACCGATATGCTTGACAAATGGTCGGCTATGTCAGCCAGCTCCGGCGAGGTTGAAATCGAAGTTTACGAATGGTTTCAAACCCTCACCGAAGATGTCATTACACGTACCACGTTCGGGACCAGTTACGAAGATGGAAAAGCCATTTTTCTTCTACAAGCTCAACAAATGGTGCTAGCAGCCGAGGCGTTTCAGAAAGTTTTCATCCCCGGTTATAGGTAATGTTCGAATTGATGTATCATCAATCATTACATCCATCATCCTTTGTCGTGTGGCCATGTCTTGGTACTACGAAATGTCTAAATTTGGGGTGTTGTAAATGTAATTTCAGATTTTTTCCGACCAGGAGGAACATAAGATTTTGGAAATTGGACCGGGAGATTAAAAGGTCATTGATGAAGCTAATCGAACGACGGAGAGAGAACTTGGGAAATATTGTGCAAGAGAAAGGACCGAAGGATTTGCTGGGATTAATGATGCAGGCCTCAAATTTGAGTCCAAACATCACAGCCCATGACATAATCGAAGAGTGCAAGAGCTTTTTCTTTGCCGGCAAGCAGACCACATCCAATTTACTGACATGGACCACTGTTCTTCTAGCAATGCATCCCCAGTGGCAGGTGCAAGCACGTGAGGAGGTGCTAAGGTTGTGTGGATCACGTGACATACCTTCCAAAGATGATGTTGCGAAGCTTAAGACGGTAAAAACAAAACTCATGTCCATTGTTTTAAATCAGTAAAACATTCTAATTTTGGGTTTCACATGTTGCCGTGTGCAGCTGACCTTGATCTTAAACGAATCCCTGCGGTTGTACCCACCAACGATAGCTACGATCAGACGGGCCAAAATTGATGCAGAGCTAGGGGGCTACATGATCCCTCGTGGGACCGAGCTTCTGATACCGATCTTGGCCGTTCATCATGATCAAGCCATATGGGGGAACGACGCTAACGAGTTCAACCCGGCTCGGTTCTCCGACGGCGTGGTACGTGCAGCGAAACATCCTGTTGGGTTCATCCCGTTTGGGCTTGGGGTCCGGACGTGCATCGGGCAAAACCTAGCCATTTTACAAGCCAAGTTGGCTCTTTCGATCATACTTCAACGCTTCTCCTTTAGGTTGGCCCCGACTTATCAACATGCACCGACGGTTCTGATGCTACTTTACCCACAATATGGAGCACCGATCATCTTTCAACCTCTGCCGGACTCCACCATACCCCAGAATGAAGGATCCTGATTTGATCTCATCTAGTATGTGTACCTATTTCGTGTGTGCCTGCACCTTTGCTAGTAACTTGAGTGATCCTCACAGTGATATTTGCAACGAAAACAAAAGTGTCACTAAAAATCTTGCTGATTCCTTTTGGCTTTCGCTACAACTAATGAACTGACCCTCCCTCTCCTCCAAACTCCATGGTCGTGGCTTTGGAAGCTCTATATCAGTTTCCTTAGGATTTTGGGCAAATAGCTAGACTAACAAAGTATGTCTGAATGTAATATACTATCTTTGCAACACAGTTTTGTACTATTATGCAATTCATGAAATTGGTTTCTATGGTTCTACTTCTACATGAATAGCTGCTGGTGCTGCCCTGCAGCATGACAGAACCAGATTCCCACTTTTTTTTCGTTTCTTTAAATATTTTCCCCACATTTTGGTTCAAAGTTCCAGATTCCCTCTTCTTACCGACCGAACATTCTTTTTAAGAGAGATATCTCCCCAAGTATGGTGTCATATTCCGAGGCATGGAAGACAAAAAAGGAGGAAGAAAATGGCACCCAAATCGGTGATCTTTGTGTTACTACAAATATATTAAATATGAAAGAACAGTTGCAGTACCCGAAGGATTGCTTTACTCCAGCAGGCAAATGCACTTTTCTTAAAACAATATATTATTTGATTTCCTCTACACTACTTTATGGGGTTTAGGAATTAAGAGCTTTGAGTTCTTGTAATGTATGTTCTACAATCAATTAAGAATCTTTATCGCTTACAAAGAACAAAAACAGACAAAAGTAAAATGAAAAAGAAAAGGAGAAAAAAAAGGGTCTAATTAAGGACTTGCTGGTTTCCAGGAAGCACGTGTTTTTTCCTTCTAGGAATCAAAGCATGCTATCAGGCATGTGATCCCATCTATGATTACATCTTGGTTAATTATATATTCTTTACTTATCACGATACTAAGGATTTGATTATCGAGATTAAAATTATATACATGATGAAAACCTGCCTCATTTTAATCCCACATGTCTCCAATTAACTTGTTCCTCAGATGCCAATGCTACTTTCTTGAGCTGGCTTTTGTCTGCCACTGAGTCATGCAAACTTTGTCTCTAGGCCTCCATCCCACAACATCAAATGGGCAAAGGCTTCTTCGATCACAACAATTGAATTGTTACACAGAATAACAACAAAAAGAGAAGGCAAGAAAAAAAGTGGGGGGCCAACAGATGAGACTATGAATCGGTGTCTCACCTTTGGGAAAGGGGAGGGGGACAATGTCACATGGGAGCACCATTGTTAAAGAGTTGGAAGAGGATTTGGTAGAGCCCCATTAATACACTCTTCGGTTATATAAAACCAAATCACTATATTATATGTATACTTAAAGATTTTGTTTCGAATCAAATCATATCAAAAGAAATAACAATAGAAAGAGTAACGATACAGTAACGTCGACATTTGAACTGTTCCTAGGTGGGGGCATCATTAAAAAGGATCATTTACCTCCCACCAACTATGATCTTCAAAACCTATGGGACTCCGATTCTTATCGTACGAATGTGTCCGATATGAGTATAATCATTAATACACAAACAGAAGTGAAAAATCAACACTTGTACCTGTTAAGATGGATTCACAGGGTGGATAAAAAACCAAGGATATCGAATCTCATATCAGACAATAACATGATTGACGGCTGAACTAACTTGTATAATGTTTTGGAAGTATTAGGAAGAACCTGTTTCGGGACCCCACGGTTGTTCTTAGAACAGTATCGAGCACATAACTCGAGTAGGACTGGGATCGGCCAAGGCACTCTTGTTCGTTACCCTTCCGAGAGTGAAGGGTTCTGACAAATGATAAAATTGGTTGGGGACAAAATTATACAGTTTTTCTGGTGAATTTTAGCACTGCACTGCACCATGCAGGCTATCAGATATGTTTACTGCCAAAAAACATCAGAAAGCAATAAAAAAATTGTGAAAGTACTGTAATGTTTTCAAGTACTGTCCATCAGAAAGATAGCGGGATGTATATGACATATTGGCGGTTTATTACCTACTACTACCGTATTATAATGCGACTATTGTTGAACCGATTGCGCTCGTCTCTAACATTTATCAGCTTCTTTATTAAAGATCCTTTGGCAATACAAACAGGATTGATTTTTCACTTCTGCTTACAGAAAAAAAAATGTTGCAGAAACAAGACTATATTAGTTTCCATACCTTGTAATTAAAATTTTCAACTTAGTTAAAAAGGAAGTTCAACCATTACTCCAGTGCATGTCTGCTGCATACCAACATTGCAGACATGCATCCCCAAAATCGAAGTTTTAAGATGCAACGGCAGAAAGAACGCCGACTTACTACTCTGTAACACTAGATACATCAACAGGACTTCTCAAAAAAATATTTGAACAGACAAAATGATAAATCAAAGTTCCCCTGATAATTGTAGACGGAATTTACTCCGCAGTACAAAACATGCCAAAGTTGTGCCCTTGCATGCAGACACTGGAAAAAATAGGAAAAAGAAAACACGGTTAGAGACAAGACAATCATGGAAAATTCAAAATGAAAAGATATCCCTTGAGTAAAATTGTTCAGGCATCTAAAATTAATCTCCCATGTACCTAAGATACTAACACGATAAACTGCAAAACAGCAGTGCATTGTGGTAGTAGGACTATCAGCAATTAACCGAATCATTTTTCAGTCCATTTAGTACCTTTCTAGTTTCTAACAACAAGCGCATCTAGAATGAATAAAACAACAATTTATTCAGTAGAAAAGCTCTTACATGCAAGTGCAAAAGTACACCAACTCCAGTTTTATCATCTGAAAAGTAAAAGGATCACTGATTCCATCAAGTAGAGAGATATACCTTACAAAGTGTTGAAACTGAAAGAAGAATCAGCAATTCATTGCTGTCCTCACTCTATGTAGAACTTCTTATTAATTGGAGGAAGTACTTTGTCGGAAGGTTTGCTGATCTTGACACCAAATTCAACCTCCATTAATCTATGGTTTTCCTTGGAACGGGTCATTAAGAAAGAAACATTGAGGTTGGTCTCTCCATCAACATGAAGAGGAGGATGAAAGAAAAAAACCTGTCCAACAATAAAAAGTGATAAAAATCATTAGGAAAATGAATTGTTCCTAAATGTTTTCGCATTTGCATATTTATAGTTGAAGAATGTGTGTGGATTTGAGCAATTCAGACCTGTTGTCCCCAATGAGTGCCATTATTTGGACTAGGAGCAGTTGTTAATTCAATCTCTTGTTGAGCAGGATCCTCCCTTCTTCCCTGTTGCACAAGACAAGAACAAGAGTTATCTCACACGCATAAGGCCTTATCATCCAACCGGTCCAGAATAATAAGGATCAACTTACTCGGAAATGCACATCAAACCATCCTGCAAATCCACAGAAGCGAGTGGGCACCATGCTGATAGCTGATGAGAAACTTGATTTAACTTGAAGGATGTCATTTACAGAAACAGTTAGACAATCGATCTCCTTTATAATAGTTGCAGTCCCAATAACTTGATTTGGATGGAGGTTGTTCCATAATGATGTCTATAGAAACAAATAGATTTCATTAAAAAGAACATGACAAAGAACCAAACTAGTGAAGAACCTTCTCAGTTCTTCAAGATAATAGAATTATCAATAACCTTTAGAAGCTAATAGAGAAAAAAAAAAGTTAATGAATATCTATATTCTATATATAGATCTCACTGTCTCTCACATAAAGACATCAATAACAGTGAATTAGCACCTAAAGAGTCAAAAGGTCTTTCTTTACCAACCAATATTGATATTTAATAAGCAGATGATAAGTAAGATGTTAGCTGAGCAATAAACTGAACTAACGATACCAAGGGCACCAGAAAGTTTTAAAACTCACCTGCAAATAGTATTTCTCCTGCTCTTCTGAGAAAGGTTTTGTCAAAACACTCATATCAACACCATAGTAATCCTTTGTATCTTCCAAAAACCCATACCAATCATCCATTGCTCCTTCATAATCATTTTTCTTTTGATCCACCAATCCAGATCGGATAGGTGCTACCCACATGCGTGCATGGCTAGGATACCTATATTTGTTTGCACACACTGAGCTTGCAAAATTTGTAAAGAATGCTCAAGAGCTTAACAAATATTTACAAGCAGCTCCTCAAGCAAAATACTGATAGTACATGACAGAAAAATAGTACAGTAACACAGCAAAAATGCAAAGGTCCTTCTAGAGTCAAATTAAGCTACATCGCACCTATACCTCATTTATGTATTTTTCAGAATTCTTAGTTGGCAAGATATCAACCCACACCTTACCATAGTATTTAGAAAAGGCCTATGTGCAGGCATTTTCAGCAGTTCAAGTCAACATCCCTCAGTTCTAAATTTTTTGAAGACCATCTTGCAAGATCACTGAGATTGTAGCCACTATTTTGCACTTAAAACATGCTTCATATAAAACCAAACCACTCAATCTCTCAATTTTCTTTTTGACCAAAGAATCTCAAAGTACTAATACAACATGGGACATCCAAAAGAAACTTAAAATGATAAACAGGTGAATGAACTTCTATAGTGTTCCTTACATGACTCCAGTTGGTTTCAGCCATCGATCTCGAGCACAGATCACAGAGTCAAACATAGACTCACGCAAGAGAAAGTAACCCATCCACTCGGAGATGATCACATCAACTGCCCATTAACCAAAATTTAAGATCAGAGGGAAAAGACTAAAACAAAGCGGATGCAACTAACAAGCAAACCTGACCATACCAAGTTACCAACCTTTCTCTGGCAAAACAACATCTTCTATAGAGCCCTCAATTACTTCAACGATGTCTTGAAGATTGTTTGCCTGAACAAGAGTCCGGGCATGCTCTGACATCTTAGTTGCTTCAACAGCATAGACCTTCCTTGCACCGGCCTGGGCAGACCAGATGGCAAGAATGCCACTTCCGGTTCCTACATCTAACACCGTCTTCACCAGGATTCACCAAATTAGTTTTCTGTAGTATTTAACATAGTTGCAAAAACAATACACTCCAAAACAATATATATAAAGTAACAAGGTAATTACTAATTAATAAGAGAACTGATCACCCCTATCTAAAATTATTAATTTTCTTTGCTTTCCTACTCTATAATCGATTAAACGTTGCAGGTTACCTCATCTTCATACCTGCTGAACAAAAATGATAATCTAAAAAGCTTCTCCTTCAAATTTTTAAACTTTCATAGCTTTCTCGAGTGTTATTTCCACTAACACGTACCAATAAAACATGAAAATTTAAAAGGAAAGTGCAAAATTTAGGCAGTACAAAGAAAAACTATAGCACTCAATTGCCTCTCGTTCATTGTATAAAGTTTTACCAACTTATTAAGTTAATACCCAAACATAAAGGCTTTCTCTTTTTTATAAATTTGGATTCAAGTTCTAAACGTTAAGCCAAAATAGAAGAAAGGGCGTTACCTTTCCTTGGAAGTGATGCTTATTCTTAAAAACAGCATTGTAATAAGCGTCCATGCGGACTCGATCACTGAGCATCTCTTTCTGGTGGTAAAGAAAAGCATAAGTGCAGAAGTAATTGGCAAAATCGGCTCCTTTATCCACCGGTCCGTTGCTGCTACCGCCTGCGACGCCATTTGTACGGCTCCCCATTCTCCCTCTCTGTCTGGAAGCGCTCTAAGCTCAAAGCTTTTTAACACGACGGGAAATTGTGAAACTAGTTTTTTAGGGCAACGTCGCCATAAGCGGTGTTTTGGCCTTTGTTTGTCGAAAAAATAAAATATATTATATAATAAGGGTTAACTACACCATATATCACTTAACTACGATTACTCACCGAAAAATACCATCAAACTTTAAAAATTACGAATTTAATATTAAATTTTAATTTTTAACTCAAAACTATCATATGTATTTGATTACTAAATTAATATAATATTATATAATATTTTATCATAATAGTACATATCTTAGACCACTTAAGAATAATTTAAATTAAATAAAAAAGAATAATTTAAATTATTTCATATATTATTATAAATATATTATTTTTATTAAAAAATTAAAATATTCAAAAAAATAATAATATATTATATTATTAATAGGTTGTCACTCTAATGGTCATCGAATTATATGTACGTATTTAATTTGATCACCAAATTATTAAATTTGTCAATCAATTCATTAAACTTATTAAATTAATTTATTTTTATCATCATCATTAAAATCTTAATGAAGGAATAACATGTCGGTTAATGAAAATTTATAAAGTTATACTTCTAATCCATATTATTTACCTCTTATATTAATTTGATTAAAATTAAAATTAAATTATGTATTTAATCTTTTTTATATATTATATTAATTTTGTTTTATTTTAAATTAAATAAACTTTATTATCTAATTGAATATTGACATGTATCATCAAATGATTAATTTTAATTTATTTTATTTAATAAAATTATTTTTCTTCAATTAAGAGATAGACACGTGTTATAACCTAGTAAAATAAAATTTTAAAATATTTAAATACAATATATCCTTCTTATTACACCAATATATTTTCATTGATTTAAAATACCCTTATATATCTATTATAAAACAATAAATATTAAAATATTAAAAAAACAAATTTAAATTAAACTAATTTAGAATTTTTAATATTGCTTAATTTGTTCTGGAACTGTGTGATGGAACATTTACTAATTTTGTCTGGTCTTGAAATGTTTAACTTTCCATCAGAAATGCTCACAATAACTTATCTGCATCCAAAAGTCTACTGTATAACCACTCACACACAGCTTCAACCACAAGCTACACTTGCAGCTCCAAATTCTTCTGCTTAAATGATGAACAGGAGAAAAATGAATAAATGAAGAAACCCAGAAATTGGAAAGAATGCTAGAAATCTAGTTACAACATTCAAATGAAAGTCAGGCAATGCAAGAAGGTGCCACGCAGTCATATGTTTGAGCGGGATTCTTTAATAAAAGATATATCCGAAGAGCCCTCTTTTGGTGAGAGCAACTGCTTTTCCGGATCTGTATCGTCCATTTCTGTTGAGTCGCCGGGGCTGGCTGGTGAGAGAGTTTCAGTTCCTTCTTCTGGAAGTAAGCCGGCCAAAAGAAGCAGAAGAAAGTCCAAAATATGATAGAATGAGAAATTTGAGTTAAGTAGATGAAAGATTCAACTTTTCAAATACGGCAGAAAAGACGGGAAGCATACCGATTTCGTGGTACTCAGGCAACTGCTTCACTGTGGTTACTTGAAGGCTTTCAGGAAGCAGGCAGCTGCATAAAGAACCTACATTTTGGAAAAATCATAAACTTAGTGATTTTCGTGTGTTTTTTTTTCTTTTCAGAGGAAAATGACAAGTATGGATGACAAAAACCAGACTATATAACAATCTAGGCCTCGCCTTCAATGGGATTTAGGACCAGGGTCAACTTCAATTTCCCACTACATTGTTCAAACTTCAGACATATCAAACAAAGTAGCTACACATGCCAATTCTTTTAGCGCTACCCCCATAAAAACTCCAACGGTATTGACATAACGTAAGGAAAGCAAACCATCAAAATCATCAAATGTCACGAACAATTGAACTGGAACGATAAGATACATTGAATGACTGGGCGTGAGAGCACACACACATATATGCAGACATAGAATCTAATAAACAACTGGAAGGTCAACAAACCTAACCGAGCCAGCCGGTTTACCCATCCGGGGATATGTTTGCCAGTCAATCTATGCACCATGTCGTCTGTGAAGTGGTTACAGTTCTTGGAGATGAGGTGATAGGTATCTCCATGATACTCAGAAGCTACACTCTCGATGAATGCTCTGAATTCATAGGAAGGCATGTGTATGCATCCCAAAGAGATGGAACATCGGTAGATAAAACCAGGGCAGCTCTTCGGCTCTACTTCAAAAACTCCACTAATCGGAAAATCATGGGCCCCAAACCCATACTCTTTACCATGAACTGCTTATAAATAATGAGATAAATAGTTCAGTTTCCTAAATTAGAAATGGATTACCAATATTGGAAGTACTCAGCCTAAAGCCATCAGCAACAATGAGTCATGATTTCAGATTGAAACGACTAAAGTGTAACGAAGTATCTAGAAATAAGCTGTTTAATTACAAGACTGCTACAAGTTCTTCAAGAATTGATGCATTTCAATCCTACCAAGTACCAACAAACGCCTAATCTTAAATCTAACTAAATGGAACATCAAGTCCTTTACCACATTTTATTTCAACTTAATCTGATTAACATATACCAGAAGTAGAAACATAGAGACTTTAAGACCAAAAGTAAAATGTTACAACTTTAAGACAAACAAAATCTTGGTAAAATAGAAATCCATTGCCTCATGCATACACAACTTTTCAAACATCAGAGTCAGAAAAACTACTGAAAAAATTTATACACGCAAACCAACAAAAAGTATTGTAAAATTGGATGATGAATTCATCAGTTAATAAAATGATCAAAGCAAACATCAAAAGATTTCATTTTTCTCCATAATTCATACCATTATTATGAATATGATCCACCACCACCCCAACCAAAAAAAGCCCTTTCTTTCCCAAATAAAAACCTACATATCGGACGGAGATAATCAAGTAAATTTAAAACGAATATCAGGAAACCCTTATCCATTTTCTATCAAGAGAAACCGAATTCAACGTTTTGGGGCAACAAGAAGCTAAAACAATCAATACCCACATCCCAAAACATACAAAGAAACGGACAAATCCAATATTCAAAAAGAAAGCAGAAAAGAGAACAAACCTTCAACACCAGAGTGGAAAATCCCGAAACCGACCCAATAAGAGTAATTATTAATAGGAGTTAGATCATATACATTCAAAATCACATTGGTGATGTCGCTATAGCACCCGTTCTGATTCCAAGAGCTAGAACTTGAAGCTTCATCCCCTGCCCCCATCTTTTTCCTTCTCGTTGACACACACACGCACACCCCAAAAAAGTTGGAAAAATAAAAGATTTACAAAAATCTCAGAAATGTTTTTCCTTGTGTTTCAGTACTCGCTGAGATCAAAGTATGTGTCGAGGCTAAAAGGATCTGATTTTCCTTTTTAATTTATCTTTTTTCCGGAGGAAATAGAAGCGGAAAAGAAAGGGAACATGTCTAATAATTGGGGCAAATATGGCAGACAAGTTGGGTCAAATGTATGTTTTAGTAATCATATTTAACTAAACTATTACAAAATGATTCTTAATAAATGAGTTTCTGCATGCCAACAAATATAATTAAATATGTTTTGAGTTAATCTCGAGTTTAACAGTCGTTTATCATCTTTAATTTCTGGATTTTAAAAAAATAATTTTATATATTTCACTTTCTTAAAATATTTTATCAATTTTTATTTATTTTTTATTTTAAAATTATTTTTTTAATTTTACAATCAAATATTTTTTTCACCATTTTCATTTTTTAAGAAAATAAAACTAGAAGAGCACGAACACACGAACCATCTTGTCTCAATAGTTAAAAGAAATAATTATTTTTAAAGATCACAAATTCAAACACCAATAATACTAACACAATAATTAAGAGATTAATATTTAATGATTAAGAATATATTTTAGAATCGATACTACTATAATCACCATAGTCTAGAAAAATAAAACTGAAACCAAATTTCATTAAAGATATTATCACGATTAAAATGATTCTCCCTTGAACCACCCAATGTATTGAATTTTGGACTTCATTTTGACTTGTATTAGAAAATAGTATTTTAAACCAAATGGCAACCTGGCAAGAATAAGTGAATAAATAACTCTGAACATCAAGAACCAGAAACAAATATCCCTCAACAGTTGAGAAAAGTAAAAGAACCTTCGGAATATTGCAGCCATAACACAGAATATTAAATTGCTGCGAATATAATTTCCCAGATACCACTCATTTGATAAAACTCGGGACCATCTTTGTTGCACCCTGTGCGCAACAGATATAGAGATACTCGATCGATGGACTTTATGTATCATCTACTTGTCCAGCCTAAAACACCAAAAACGGAGTCAGTCAAGATATCCATTAGCTATGCCAAGAAAGCAAACGAGTAAATGTCATAGATTAATATGGCATGGTACTTACGATTAAAATTTCAAGAAAGGGAGAACGATAAAGATACAAGCACAGTCATGGATGATTATCAGGAGATGTTCGACGTCTTACACGGCGCCTCCAGGGAAGTGATCCACCATCTGAAGACTCATTGTCCACATCTCTAGTAGATCCAGTTTCCCCATCATAGCTTTCTCCCCAAAGTCTGGCGGATCTCCTCCTAATACTCAATTGACCTCTGGCCCTTGAGATGCCAGACCAACTGCTGCTCCTACGACTAAACCCTGGCTGAAACACTCGAATAAGGAAAAAGACAGTGAGCAAACTTCCATCATCAATCGGTAATGTGATGTCATCAGGCCTCTCCTCCCCAAATGAGGATTGCAGTGTGCTGATCAAGTCTCCAAGGTCTCTTTGATGCTCCAACCTCCTCCAATTTCTCTGTCGCTCAGGATCAGCCTCTGACGGTCGCACAGAAGGGTGTTCAAGTCTTGCATGCTTCCTTAGGTCTTTATAGGAACCAGTAAAATTGCATGTTTCAGAGGAACAGCTTCTAGATTTGGTATTCATGAAATGCCGAGCAGGCTCTGCAACAACCCAATCTTTTACCTCACCACGACAGAGAGGGCAAACTAGTTTTGAGAGCACTTGCTTCTCACGTGAGACAGTAGATGGGGTGGATGGCCCTTCCTCAATCCTTTCTTCCTGCAACTCAGAGACGGTTGATTCTGAAGTTGCAGTCGCATCTGTGGTTACAAGCTGAGCTCCTTGTTGATTATTTTGTTGTGTTGTAGCAGAAGTATCTGAAAATGACTTGCGAAACTGATCAAAACAGTTAGAGTGGCGATAACTTGTATCACACATGTATGGACGGCAACCCTTTTCATAGGAAGAACATACGAGGAGAATTGCATTGTGAGGATGCTCCATGCAGACAGGGCACCTGGCATCTTCCCATTCCTTTAGATTTTCCTCAGTTTCTGAAGGGAATCTGGGTGATGATTGGTGACATGAGAAGGGGGATCTCCTACACCTATCAGAAGAAAGTGAACGATCCCTTCTCTGCTTTGGCATATTTAAATCTTTAATGTCCAAAAATGCCAAGTCACTGGACCTTTGAGAAGGCAGAAACCGACTGAATAAAATGTACAAAACATATCATGATCGGTTAATACATAAAAGATACAACAATTCAGCAGAAAATGAAATGACGGCTAACAAGTGAATAGTGATATAAAAGAAAAAACAGAGATCATCCTTACAAAGCTGACACTTCAGAACTGGAATCTACAACAAAGATGAGAATCACTATCAACTACCAGTGTCACGAATGAATCCACCAATGTTCAAGGCTGTGGTTTTGCTAAAAGGCCAGGCAACAGACAACATCAGCAACGCATCTCATAAATGGCATATGTTTTTAAAATGCAGAATTAAGGTGAACACAACTATTATTCTCTACCAGCAAATTGTTCTCTTGCGCAATTATAACTCCTTTGAAATTTAGATGCTGGATTCCATCTGTTTGCATCATTAAGGGTCTTACCAATGTTTCATTCCCTATCTTAAACAATTTCTTCACTTTGCTCTAAAGCTTCCTTCATACAACAAGCTAAAATAAGATAAGAAGCAAGATAAACCCAAACTGGAGAAAATATCCAGCAGTATATCTTCCCACGTATCTAACTATCTATCTTCTTTTTTCAGCCAAAAGAGATTAAACCGACATTCATACGTATCCATTATCAAGACTTAAATTTAACTATAAGAAACTGTCAAGTATCCCAAAATAGAACTGAACATTGAATCAATTATTTTCATATTTTACGGTATACGATTTTCAATTAAATTCACTTTCCGGAACCAAATTAATTCTATGAGCGACACACAACAGTTAAATTCAAGTGCGGAGTAAAAACATGGACACAACAAGATAGGTGGCAATAGTAGACTAAGGAATAAAGATTCTTTGAACTCCATTTAAAAAAATCAATTGATTTCGAATAAAACAAGAATATTAAGTTCAAAATCCCCACAAACAAAAGTCTTTCAGAAAAGAAAAACGTGGAACCAAAAGAAACAGAATCAAAAACTTTAAAGAACTCTAAGAAAATCATCGGAATCGATAAGATCAGGGCAAAAAGAAGCACATTGAAACTCCGATAGAAATGAAAAATCTCGAATTAGTTAAATTCAAGTGCGGAGTAAAAACAAGGAAACACCGATATCGGGCGCAATAGTAAAAATAAGGAATAAAGTTTCTTTAAGCTTCAATTATTTAAAAAAAAAATCAATTGATTTCGAAAAAAACAAGAACATTGAGTTCAAAAATCCCCACAAACAAACAAGAAAAAAGAAACTTTCAAAAGTGAAATGAACATGTGAAACCAAAAGGAATCGAATCAAGCACTCAAAGAAAATCATTTGAATCGATAAGATCAGGGCAAAACCGAGCGCATAGAAATGCAAATAGAAATGAAAAGTAATAATAATAATAAAGAAGTCTTTTCGAATTAGATAATTACCAGCAACTTCAACTTTACTTTAGAAGCGTCAACAGAGAAATAATCGAGATGACTTTCGATTCAATTTGGAGGCTAAAATCCTTTAAACAATAATCGATTTCTTTTCTCTCTTTCAAAGACAAAAAGAATTTAAATCTGTCAATAGGGTTTTGATTAGAGAGATGGACAAAAGAAAGGAAGAAAGAGAGCGTTTTCTTACTTCTTAGGGCTCTTTCGAGCTTTTTTTTTTGTTTGAACTCCAAAATCCAAACAAACAAAAAAAAGAGGTATCAGAGAAATAATGGGGGATTGTATATATAGGCCAAGTTGGAAGCTGACGTGGTTATTCCTCGGTCTCGGTTCGATGAATTTTTATTTTTCAAATTTTGGATTATTATTTCTAAACCGGCGCCGTTTTTATATTCAACAAAGAGTGAGGATGACTGTATTGTAAATAAACTAAAGATTCTATGAAACCTTTGTAAATCGTTTGGTGAAAAATTTGTGTAGGTTGGTTAATTTATTAAATGAATGAATATAAATAATTTTTATTTAATTAAATAAATGAATAAAAATAAAGATATGTTTTGAATAATTTATTTATTTATATTTGTTTATTTATTATTCGTTTATTTATGTTCTTTCGTTTACGTTTTTTACGTTTGTTTAGATTTATTTAAGTTGAAATTACATTATTTTGTTGTAATTGAAGACTTTAATTTTAAAGATTATTGTAGACCATTACAGTTTATGCATGTTTTTATTGTATTCAAAGTCTTTAATTTTGAAGTTGCAACTTATAATAATGAATTTTATGTCGTTACTTTTCATTTATAATCATTTATGTTTATTTATCATTTTAACGAATGAACATGAACGAACACAAACAAACTATATTCTTTAACGAACAAACTCAAGTAAAAAAAAAAATTATGTTCATATTCACTCATTTGCACGGTTAAAATTAAACGAACAAATATGAACACACTCTCGTACGTGTTCATTTAATTCGTTTACAGCCTAAAGATAACTAATTACCGCAATCTTTCTCTTCTTTTATTATTTTTTTTTTACTCTTTTAATAAAAGTTATGTGAAGTTAGCTTTTTCATCGACAACGCCTTACTATTGAATATTATATCGTACAAAATTAAAGATATAACATATATTAGAATATGTTAAAATAATTTTTTTAACTGTTAAAATTTTAAATTATAAAATAAATATTAAAATTTTTACATTAGTAACCATTAAAATATTAAGATATTTTTACTTTGGTCAATAAATTGGATAATTTTTATTACTAATACTAAAATGTTAATTTTTTTCATTACGGTCACTGTCATTAGTTTCATAAGAAAAATATTAACGTGTAAATAAAAAACTTTTTTTCTAAAAAGATTTTTAATTTGATTTATACTTATAATCGTTGTCACGCTCAAAATTTTATTAAACGAAACAGTTATCCATCTATTTTAATGATGAAAAAATGATTCGTTCTGTTAGAAATTTAACACAATTTAGATTCAAGTTAATATAATAACGAATCGTGATTAAAAATCTCAGTTTGAAACTAAAAATTAAAACTTTTAAATTTATTATTAGTCATCAGATCAATTCAATCTATATTTAACCTTTCGATTAAACGAATCCTTCCCCTCATTAGGCTTGATAACGACGTCTTCGTTAAAACTTTTACCCACATGAAATTGCTTTGGGATCATTTTTTAATCTTTTTAGTTATTTAATTTCTTACAGGAGTTTCTTCGAACACCCTCGGTACATACGACTCGTCAAGTTTTGCCGCTGAGTTGCGCGATAAAGAGTTTTAAATGGCCAATAATACGCGATTAGAGAATTTATTATCAAGCCCAGATCAAACAGCTTTCTGGGCTATTTGTATTTTCGGTCTCTTTAAAAAATCTTACGATGACCCTGAAGTTTTCTGGGCCTCCAAAACTGAACAATCCATCACATATTTCCTTAAATCTTGGTATTCGATAGTCACATGAATTCAGATTTATTATTTCACAGTCAAAATTTAAGATTCAGATTTTATTATTTTATATTTTAGGGTTAAAATTTAAGATTTAGAGTTTAGATTTTATTACTTCATACTAACTTGGTGAAGAATCTTTTCTCTTTCATTTTCTGACTGTCCCCAACCAGTTCAGACAATCTGTTGGTTGAAATTTATCTTCAGACTTTGAGATCTGTCTGAGGATTAAAGAAAACAAAGAAACCCATAGAAGAAGCTTGACCAAGTTCAAGGCATGAATCATTACAAATAAATTATTGCCGTTGCAGCTCTACTGTATATATGATGATATTTCTCTGCAAAAAGAACTGCTGCAGTGTTTGACCTTTAGCAAAAAACACTGCTTAAAATTTCATAAACAATTCAATGCCTGAATGATTCATGGTTTAATACATGATCTTTGCCTGTGGGACCAATCCAAATATATACGTATCTTTGCAGACTCAAATCAACATAGCATAAAAGAATAGAACAAAAGGGTTGGACCCCAAGGTTTGGAGCTGCCCATTAGGATATGTCTCATCAAAAACAATGCCGGCATGCCGCAGTGTAGGCATCCATATCAGATATGAATTGGGTCTGGTTTCTTTTCACTGAAACTGATGCTGTGCCTGTCGTGTTTAAATAGCCATGGCACTGACAACTTTGTGTTGTGGAGTTGTCAGCCTGGCCATCTTTTGCTCAGTCTAGTCGACCACATTATTATAGTTGGAAGGGTAGAAAAGTTTGCAGCCTGAACGTTGATCTGTTCTTTTAGTTTCTTTTTCAGCTAATTTCTCAGTCTGGAAATTGGAATCATCATTCCATTTAAACAAATCACCAGTTTCTTGGTAAGCAAAGTTATATCTAAAACGGGGAAAGTGTTGTTTGGAGGAGAAAAATGTCTGTGGCAAAGTCATGGAGCTTTGAATCTTCCTATACACTGCAAAATGCTGCCATTCTTGCTGGATCTGCTGCCTGAAATGGCTACCAAAACTGAAACTGATAAGCTTTTGCAGGCAAAAGTGAAGGGGAGCTTTCAAAAGTGTTTTGTATAAATCTGTTTGATTACTTGATTAATTTTCGCTCTTAAATCTTAATCTTCAGTTAGAAAATAAGACCAATAATATTTGACTTGAAATTCTACTTGGTCTAAGATTAATGTTCAATATGAAGTCAAAGGAAGTCAATGCCAACATGTAAGATACTCATATGTTAAATACAAACCATGTTCCAAGAAACAAAAATGGGCCTAATAATGTTTAACCAATTATAATAATTTAATAATGCGTTTTTTTATAAATAAAACACTTATATTTTAAATTTTAAGTAAAATAAAAATATTTGTATATCTCGGAGATAAATAAATTACAATTACAAACTATTTCTTTAGCTGTTAATAAAATTTGATTTGATTTTTAAAAATTAAAATTTTTGACTTGATCTAAAATTAAAAAGATTGATTTATTTTAATTTATTTAAAATAAATTAAACTTGATTAAACTCAAAATAATTTTAAATAAAGTTTAAGTTATAAAAAAATTAAATAATTTAAATTATTTAATAATTAATAAATTATTTTTAAATTCAAACCAAATCTCTTATATATATTAATATAAAATATGAAAAATATAATAATATATATGCATATTTTATATAATTTAATTTAACTCGAATTTATAAATTTAACTCGATTAAAGAATTTTAAATAAAATTTAAACTAAAAATATAATATTTTAATTTTAATAACTTATTTTTTTAATTTATCTTGACTCGATCAAACAATTATCCCAATCATTTTATTATTTTCTACTTTGATTTAGTGGATTCTACTCTTTGGTATGTTTATTATAATATTGTACTTTTTTCCAAAATAATATACTTCGACACGTGTAAGGTCAAAGACATGGACCCTAGACATAGAGGACATATGTCCCTCTTGTGCGTACCGGGTTCACATGCCTAACAAGAGTGTCATGAAAAAGATACTAATTCATTTTTTATAATAATTTTCAGGAAATTTAATTTATTAATAGCTACTGGTTCATCTTAAATATTTATATTTAAATTTAATTTTTTATTTCAAATTAATATAAATTACAAGTGTTTACTTGAAGTCGAATTTATATAACAATATAAATATCATATAAAATATTGTTTTAAAATATAGATTTGAAATAAAAAATAAAAAAAAAAGTGAGCCGAAAATGAATTTGGGGACACGGGCTCTTCGTGCAACTTCTCAGCATTCACCTAACATATTAAATTACCAAAAGGTCCGTTAATTTATTATTTACAGAAATAAATATTTTCGAGAAAATTATATATATTTACATTATTTCGGTTTGGTTAACTACCGTTCAAAGGGTGGGGAAAGATAAATGTAATATTTGACCAGAAACGACATCGTTTCTTTGGTAACCCTGTCGTTTTAGTGAAATTTTGTCAATAAAACTGGGGTGCTTATAAGTACTAGTTAAGAATTCTTTATCATTATTTTAAAATGTTTTTTTATGCGAAATATATATTATTTTCGTTTAAATAAAAACAATATTTTACGAATATTAAATGATCCGATATCATTATTAGTTGGACATAATCCCATGATTTAATTTAATTGGATATTAAGATGTTTGGTTGGTTGGGAAAAAGTAGCTTGAAAATGGGTTCATATAAACTTTATACCATGAAAAGAAGAAACCCTTTCTAAGCTTTATACCAAGTAATATCATCACTGTTTCATGCTCCAACACCAACAATGGCAGCGTCCATTACCAGAGATGAATCCGACTACGACAGCAGCTCATCATCGTTAACTGTACCCGACTCCAGCCGCAGCTGGATGAGTAACCTAAGTTTCGGCAGCCGCAGGAGCTCGGTTTCCCTTTGTTCCGTTGAAACTTCACTGTACAGCTCTCATAAGCCGCACAAGGCGAACCAGGCGGCATGGGAAGCCATGAAGCGACTCAAGAGAGACAAAGGTAAAGTCGGGCTCGATCATTTCCGGCTCCTGCGTAGACTGGGAAGCGGCGACATAGGGAATGTTTATCTTTGTCAGATAAGGAACCCTATGGTTGGGTTGCCTCAGTGTTTTTACGCCATGAAAGTGGTGGATAGAGAAGCTCTTGTTATTCGGAAGAAGTTGCAGAGGGCTGAGATGGAGAAAGAGATTCTGGGTATGCTGGATCATCCATTTGTTCCCACTTTGTACGCAGAGTTCGAGGCATCTCATTACTCTTGCTTGGTAATGGAGTATTGCCCTGGCGGAGACTTGTATGTTGCAAGGCAACGCCAACCGGGAAAACGTTTCAGCATTTCATCTGCTAAGTAAGTTGATTTTATAATTATTGAGTATTAATTATGGACAAATTAGTATTTAATTATATACTGTTGTGATAATAATGCAGGTTTTACGCTGCTGAGATTCTTTTAGCACTAGAGTATCTGCACATGATGGGCATTGTTTATAGGGACCTGAAACCAGAGAATGTTTTGGTTAGAGAAGATGGTCATATTATGCTTTCCGATTTCGATCTTTCCTTCAAATCCGACGTTGTCCCAACGCTGCTAAGGCAAAAACCCAGCTCGGAAGACACAGAAAATCACGACAACTACTGCTTAACTCCTTCATGTGCTACCCCCTTGCAACCGGTGCTGTCATGTTTCTCATCTTCCAACAGGAAAAAGAAAGGTTCTAGAGTCACAACAATCACAGAACAAGCTGATGGTGGCAGCAGCCACGAAGTTGGACATGATCCGGAACTGGTGGCCGAACCAATCAATGCCAAGTCCAAGTCGTTCGTCGGAACCCACGAGTACTTAGCCCCAGAAGTGATCTCAGGGCAAGGCCATGGGAGTGCAGTAGACTGGTGGACGCTTGGGGTGTTCTTGTACGAAATGTTGTATGGGACAACACCTTTCAAAGGCGAAAACAACGAGAAAACATTGATTAACATCCTTAAACGGCCATTAACGTTCCCCAGAATCAGTGTTAAAAGCGGAAAAGAGTTTGAAGAGATGGTCAAAGTTCAAAATCTCATCAGCAATCTACTGGTGAAGAATCCAAAGAAGAGAATCGGAAGCTTGAAGGGATCTGCTGAAATCAAAAGGCACGAGTTCTTCAAAGGGGTGAACTGGGCTCTTATTAGAACAGTCAAACCACCTGAAATCTCCAGTAATGCATACAAGATTAAGAGCAGTAGGGTTCATATTCCAAAGCTGAGCAAAGAAGAAAGAGATTCCCCATATCAAATCCCTCATCATTTTGACTATTTCTAACTCTGAAAATGTAAATTAAAATAAATTTCTTTTGAGTTATTTTTATGATTTGAATTAATTAACATTTAGTTCATTTTCATGTATTCTGACGTGTAAATGAAGGGATCCCATAATTGTCCCAATGTGATTCCATGAGAAATCTATGAACTTCATGTGGTGACAATTATGACTCTTGTCAATGATGATAAAAATATTATTATAAAAGAGAAAATTTTGAAACCCAAGGCATTCCCTGCCAACTTTTTGCGTTAAAAATGAGCATTTTCGTAGTCACGCATTCACATGTTCTTTCGCGGATTAAAGGTAAGAAAAATATATAAAAAAGACAAATTTTCAATCATGTTTTCCTGTCCCAAGCAAAAGCAAAAATAGAAAGTAAATTAAAACTTTTATGTTTAATATTTATTAATAATATAACAAATGTTAAGGTGGAGAAATTATTCTATAGACCGGTTTTACCACGTCATTTATTGTTCTTAAGAATAAAAAGTAAATCTACGTCATCATTTTTTACACATCATCTACACACTTATAATTTTAATTTCCAAATCAACTCTCTAAATAAAATATATTAAAATTTAAAAAAATGATGACATTGATTTGTTTTTTATTCTAAACCCTAAACCTTAACCATAACCCTAACCCTAAACCCTAAATCCTAACCCTAACCCTAAACCTTAACCCTAAACCCTAACCCTAATTAAAAAACAAATCCACGTGATCATTTTTTTAATTTTAATATATTTTATTTAGAGAGATGGTTTGAAAATTAAAATTATGAGTATACAGATGATGTGTAAAAAATGATGACATGGATTTATTTTTTGTTCTTAAAAAACATGAATGACGTGGTAAAACCGATCCATAAAATAATTTCTCGTTAAGGTGCTATGTTTTTTTAAACAAATGATTCAAGATAATATTCTTGCAAGATTTAATTTTATGATTATTAAGATATAATCAAATAATATCATAAATTTAATTATTATTTATAAAAATATATTTTATTAATTAATTAAATTATTCATCTTTATTTTTAAATTTTTATATTATAAATTTAAGCTCATTAAAAATATATATTTCATAAAATCTTCTTTCCTTTTTTTAATATAGTTACAATTAAAAATTACAATTATAAGAAATATGGAGTACTTTTTTTATATACAAATCAAACTTTAACAACATCGATAAGCGTGACAATTTGACTCATAATTCATCATTTTGTTTCTCTTATGTTATCCCCTTTGTAAATTTCGAGGTAGAGCTCACTGCGGCTTATCCGAAAATACATATTCTGTTTGTACTTTTAAGGTGGTAGAACAACCGAGTCTTCACTGTTTTGTTCTTTTATTACCATTGTTTCGTGGATTACATATTCCTTGCAGGTGGGTTCAGGGTTGATGAAGGATAGGTCAAATTTTAATGAAATGGGTTAGAAGTTTGGAGAGGAATATATATAATTCTAAGATCGATTCATTCAAGTTTGAACAGATACGGCCGAAGCCAAATTGGTGCGACCCATTTGATATTGAATATTGGGACTGGGACTGAGACCGGGACCAGTGGGTGGTCAGCTTGCATAAGTACTCGAGGTTTCTCACCTTCCGCTTCAACCCCACTCGGTCGTGTTGTTTGCATGTAGAAGTGACAGCACCAGATGGTTCCAATACCCGTCTGAGTTCTCCGACCGCGGAGGCCTCTCGTTTGATTCAGACGACTCGACTTCACCTCTGTTTTCCTTATGGTGGTTACTGGTTACCGGTGATCAAATATCAATTTTAATCATTTAAATAATCAATTTAAACTAATTCAAAATTTTAACTATAAATATTATATTTCCTAAATAAGGAATAAAAAAAGAGAATTTTAATGTAATATAAAATATCACGACTTCATTCCAACTTCCTTTTCTGCCAACCCTCCCCTACAAGGTTAAGTCACCCATGGTTTTGCTCTTTGTGAAACCAATGGCTTCTGCCATCTCCATTCTCCATTATGAGTGACAACAGAAACAGGAGCTTTTGACAAGGTTTTATGGATTTCTGCGTATTACCAACCATCATGTGCGAAAATCACAAAACTCCAATGCCCACTGTTTTTAGTAAGTCCATAGACACTTATCGAACTCATAATTACCAAGCCGCCCTTCTGTCATAAAGTAAGTAAAAGTTAATGTAACGAAAAGTTGGTAAGGAACGAGGAATACAGATTACAGATACAGTGTTCAAAGTTTGGTCGGTGTCATCGCTCGGTTATTTAGATATTGCAGCATTAATTTATTATATCAGCCGTTAGATTTTAAATATTAATGAAGAGATCTAATGTATGATTTATTATACGATAATTGTTTGAAATCTTTGACTGTAATATACGATAATTGTATAAATAAATTAAAATTTGTGATAGTGCAGGAGCAACAGAGCCGAACCGACAACAGCAGAGATCCAAGGGAAAACAAGGGTCTCTGTCGTTGGAATTCAAGCGAAACCAGCAAACTCTCCACCCCTACACCAGAGGCACAGTACCATTTGATCAAAAATTTCACGTATAAATACCCATGCAATTCTCACAATCTCTTCAACAAAGATTCAAACAAATCATACTCTTTACCTTAATTATTTACTCTCAAATTTGTTTCAGAACAATCATCAGTCTGTTCTTCTGTCCCAATGGCTAAAAATGTTGCTCAATCGGCTACCTTGGCTTCCCCTGACCAGAAGCTGGCCATGGCCAACCGCTGCTCTCATGGTAATTTCCCTTTCCCTTTCCCTTGTACCTTTATTTAGTTTTTTCCACTTTAAATGTAACATGAATGATGATCTGTTTCTTGTTTTGCACCATCAGAGGGCGTGGTTGCCGGAGCAAAGGCAGCCGTCGTTGCTACCATTGCCTCTGCCATTCCAACTGTAAGTATAACATTCTCATGGTTTATACTTTCTTTTTCTGGTGAATGGTTAAATGTAACCGTTGGATCCCATGCACATGCAGCTTGCTAGTGTCAGGATGTTGCCATGGGCAAGAGCCAATCTCAATCACACCGCACAAGCTCTCATAATCTCCACAGGTTTTCATCATCATCCTTTTTACCAGTCCAAGATCTTCTCTTTTGTAATCATTTCATTTTCGTTAATAAATTTGTGGATTGTTATTGCAGCGGCGGGAGCTGCTTATTTTATAGCTGCAGACAAGACTGTTTTGGCTACGGCAAGGAAGAACTCCTTCAAGCGTGCACCTAACATGGAGGCATGAATTTGAGCTTGGTTTAAATTTTAAAACTCAACATCTAATGTAAACCACAATTATTTCCATCAGTTGGCATGTAATCCATCGTATCTGTAATATCAATAGAGATGGTTTTCCTTTACAAGAATCAGAGTTTTATGCACTGAACATACAGGTTCAAAGATTGTAGCTTTCAATATTCCAAACGTTTCATTCTAAGGTATCGTTCTACCAGGGAATATTCACCATGTCTGGTTTTAAATTCTTCCTTATCAAACCTGTAAGGGCCAAACAAGAGGTTAATACGTTTGCCATGCATTTATCTTTCATAGGAAACAAATTCGATCTTGATTCTCGTTATTAGACCGTCATTAAGTTTATTCGTAAAAAACTAGATTAAGACCAATTAATCCGATTCACAAATCACAAGTTAAAATCTCTCTCAAATTCTATTTTATTTCGTGAATAACCTTATATTTATCTTTCATACATTTATTTTTAAGGTGCATTTCCAATAATGTTCGTTGCTACCAGCGTCGGTCCGCCGCGGACAATATTCATCCATAACATTCCCCATTCGCTCTTATTTCCCGCACCGTCAGATATATAAAGTTTTAAATATTCATTGATTTAGTATATCAAGTGATTAATTACTAGATAAAGCACATCTAATTTAAATTACGAATTCATTAAATTTTGAATTAGTCAAAGTATTTTTAATATGTAAAATTAAACGAAAATAAATATTTAAGTATATATTAGGTTTCAATATATAAACCATTATTTGCCTAGTGGAGCCCATTTCCTCTCGGGCCTCTTCATGGACTTCATTTAGATTTCAGTATATTTTTAAAGTACTAATCATAAAATTTAAATCGTAAATAATTTTTAATTTTCAAATCGAAGACAGTTATATTTAAAGACATTCAAATTTTCATTATCCTGAATTTAAAAAATAATAATATTAATTAAATAATTAATATTATTATTTATACCGAAAACCAATGTAATTTTATGATATGATTCTGTTTTGTATGTGCAGAAAGCAGGCAAAGAGCAACTCACATTTTGAATATACATTGAAAGAGTAACTTGGGAAGAGCACTGAAAGCAAAAGCCTCCAATTGATACGAATCTTCAAATAGCTTTATGAATTATTGTAATTAAAAAAAATGGAATTTTGCAATGGATGTGCATTACAAGGAATAAATTCCATTGGAAAGACGGACTATATATATGTAATTTACCATATGTTTCTTTTCTTTACTGTCCCAACAGCTACCGTCACTGTATAAGCCTTCTCATGGAAGGTATATCTGAGTAGTTGGCACTTGACGTGTCCATCCACGTATACTTTTGGATATGAAAGGAGATTGACGTGTCGATACACGTGGATATACCAAGTTGGTTTATGTATTTAGCATAGGAAAAGAAAGATGGTAAACGGCAGCCGCCATATTCGAATAACAGCTTCCCCTCATAACACCTAGCTGATGGGAAGAGAATATATTTCCATAAATAACGATAGGGAATCACATAAAGAGGTGGCTGGCATACATGTTTTTAGAATTTCAATTTTGAAAAGTATGCATGCATGCATGAATGCATGGCATGCAGTGTAGTCATCTTCCCAGAACAGTGAAAAGTATCAGAACTATGAAGAGCTAAGGCTAGGTTTTATCTAAACACTTCTCAAACCAATCCCCGCCTTTTAACAAGTATATATAGTTCTTCCTCCCCAAACACCTAAATCACCAATTGAACTAACATCTTATTTATTCAGCTATACTTCTTTTCTCCCACTCCAGGCACTTTATTTCCAAGGAGGTAAGCTTCTTCAATCTAAGCTTGGTCGGAGTTTGACTAGCATAAAATCTGGGGTTTGATTTGTTTTTCTGATTCTGTTGTTTGTAATATAGTTTATCAGAGATCAAAATGAGCTGGGCAGGAGGAGATTGGATGTGTGCAGCTTGCCAGCACCATAATTTCAAAAGGAGAGAAGCATGCCAACTCTGCGCTTACCCCAAGTATGGCGGCCCTGATGTATCAACCTACTTGTACAACAGGAGCGAAGCTTTGGCCGGAGACTGGTATTGCGCTGCCATGAACTGTGGAGCTCACAATTACGCTAGCCGAACCAACTGCTATCGATGTGGCACCATGAAAAATGACTATGTTGGTTATGGTATGATGGGGTCTGAAACCAGTGTCGTCCCTCCTGGGTGGAAAACTGGTGACTGGATGTGCAACAGGTGAGTTTGCATTGATATTTTGATCTGAATAAATGGTGTCTTAAAATTCCACAAATAAGCTGCATTGTCTCATTTTGCTTCTAGTTGACAACCTTTGTACTGCAATTTTGTTTCCACAGATATGGGTGTGGAGTTCACAATTATGCCAGCAGGATCGAATGCTTCAAATGCAAGACACCAAGGGATTTTGGTAAGAAATTCTGGCAGCCATTGCAGCATTGATCTTATCATAACATAAAAAATGATTCAAGTGCAAGTTCCTGACATTTTTTTGCTCTCGTCTACATTTCAGGTGGTGCTTAGGACTTTAGGAAGGATATTGTCAGCAATGTCACTAATTTCCCTTCACCTCTGATCCTTCTATCATCAGTTTTTTGAATCAAATAATACTTAGGTTAACCAAATATGAAGCCCTTGTTTTCCAAGAATAGCCATATGTAAACTGATCAGCAGAAGAGATTTCTGGGTTTATGAACATGAAGCTTTGATATCTCTTCCTGCAACTTTTCTTTTGCAAATATTTAATGGAAATACTATCCTTCTTTCACTCCGGGCTTGTATGAACGTGAGGAAACATCCATTATTGAATACTACAATTTTGGGTGGTCCAAAAACATGGGTGATTCTGGACATGTGGGAGAAGTACAACCACATAGAGCCCCAGAAAACTGAATTATGTTAAATTGTGCATGAACCGCTAAAATTTTGAACTTCCCTGGTCCAAGATAGTCAGAATCAAAGGACCAGCAGGCTTAGCATTCAACCAATGCACTGAAGTTAATTTAAACTTAAAGATGGCTGAAATTTAGAAATAAAGATTCAAGGAATCTGAGGTAGCAGTTCATCTCAAAAGGCAGACTTTCTCTCAGTGCAATAATTTAGGATTCCTCTAAGCATGAGATCTTTTTTGAACTATATATATGTAATAAATTAATAATGAAGATAAGAACCAGATGCTCTTTACTTTAAAAGCATTGATGCAATTCCCCATTGCCAAGTTTAAAGCAAGTCAAATCCCACTTTTCTTTTGCCATTGCTCGGCTCTCAAGTAATTAGCAGTAGAATTTTCAACCTATGCGGCTTGACGAGTGTAGTTGATCAGCTTGAGTCCCAAGTAACATATACACGTTGTACGTAGACTTCTTCACCAAGCAGGTTGTCCATGAACTTTTCATGCTAGAACAAATTTCGGATCACAAACTCTAACTTACATTACATTAATCAAGCACCCTTTTGTTTGACAAGTTTCACATTTTTAAAGTTTTATGTAATCGCTCCTGTTACGTCTTTCCAGAACCCTACTGACAAGCTACTTTAATGTTGCTCGTTATTCTCTAAGATGTTTAAGTGCTCCAATACCAAGTGAACCAGTTCTACAACAGCACATCCAAAGGGATCCTCATCCAGAGTCAGGGAAAATGCGATATGTTTCCCTTTGCAATTTAAAAAATTTCGATAGTGTTGCTTACTCAAATTAATTTTGACTTTAGAACCTAGCCATGCAAAGTATTTATGGTGCCATATAGATTACTTGTCCCAGATTCTTGTTCCTCTGTTCCATTACAATCATAGGCAAGGAAAGCTAAGGTGAGGATTGACACATAAGTTTTTTTTTCTTCTTTCTAAAAGTTAAAAAACAAACAGAATATTCAAAGAACCATGCATGGTGGAAATAATTAAAGTGAAGAAGCATTTCTTTTTAATCAAATCCATACCTTTCTTTATGAATTAATTTTTTAAATGACCTTTCAGAAATTATTAGAACACTTGGGATAAGTTAGTTAATTCTTTAGAATTTTGATGGGGCATGGATTTATATTTAGGGTAATTATTTCATGTATGGTCATAGGAACTCCCACAAATAGGAATTTCCGTTTCTTTCCTTTTCTATGAGAATTTTTAATTTTTTTACATGTTATTTAATGAATAAATCTTATTAGATTATATTTTTTAAGATTTTAATAACAAAAATACTGTAATAATATAAGATTTATTATAAATTTCGAGCATAAATTATTTATAATAAATGATTAAAACACTTGGTAGGTGATGAGATTAATAATTTTAGCCGAGTTTGTATTGGTACACACCGAAACCTTTAACGCATAAAACTTTATACAAAGGAATTGAGGAACCAAACCCGAAGCTCATGGAATACTGAAAAACAAAGCATCTCTATAACAAAATACCATCAGACATAACAAACCATAACCCAAATGTTTTGGCTTTTTGTTCGGTTTCAGCAGATGATTTTCAAATGGAATTCTACATGTTCATAAGAAAGCCACGTACTTTGAAACGGAATGCCAAAACCCGAATATCACATTCAAAAACACAGACAAAATTGAAGCTATATATCTGTATCTATCGATAGAGTCAAGACTTACGTTTGTTTGATCTTCTTGTCTTGACGGCATCCGGTTTGCCGAAAACCCCACAAAAACCACAACCGGATACCTTTGGAGAAGGAGGGTCCACGCTGGGCGAAGCCGACTTCGTCGTACGGTACATAGGCCCACCGCTGCTTCCTTCTGATCGGTTTCGTCTCATCGTGCCATCCGACGACCCTCGGCTTTCTTTATTTTCTTGGTTATTACCCCTCATCTGGTTCAAATCCTTGTCGTCCCATACCAAACCCGACGACCCTTGTCTTCTAAACGACGTCGTAGACCTCTGCAAACCCTCCATCTCTTCTTCTTCTTCCTTCTTTTGTAGTTTATGTTCTGGAATTCGCTGGAGTTGGTTCCAGGTTTTTATTGGTACTAGGCGGAGTACGACTTTTTGAATGTGTTGTTGTAAATATGGACTTTGAATCCACATTGGGATTTTGATCCCTTTTAAAACTAATTACGTCCCTCAATTTTTGCAAACTTTTAGTGCACCGAATCAAAGATTTTGACGGGGAAACTGTTTATAGTCCATGGTCTACCCTTTGAAACACCCATAGCTGACGGCTTCAAAATAATAAATTTCATTACTTACTTCAGTTGGCTGTTACATGTAATAAATAAACCATTAAATGTCTGAATTAAGACACTAAGTATACGTTTGAATAATTCCATTCTAATTAAAAAGCAATGATATCAAGGCTTAGTCCAAAACGGCATATTTTCGTTAACTATTGACTACAGATGATACATAAAGTATTCAAAAATGATATCTTTTGATCATTGTACCTGGTGCAAAATCTAGCCGTGGAATTTTCAGGTTATTTTATAAAAATATGTAATTAAAAAATGTACAAGTTTATAATATCTTAACGCTGGGGAAAAGGTGTAAAAGTTATCTTTCAGTAATGTTATATTGATATCGTTCAACTATTAAAAATTATGTTTGAGTCATTTAATTATAGATAAAATTATATTTGAGTCATTTAATTAATATATATTATATTTTAATCACTTTTCATATTTTTAAAAAAAGTTTATCAATTCATGTATTAGATTAATTAATCATTTCAAATAAAATACTCTAATATTAATGAGTGTATACGAGTGATTTGGAAGAGAAAATTAATATATATACTTTTAAATATTAAATATTTAAAAAATATTAAAAGTAGGGTTAGAGTTTAAAAATTAATTTTATTTTTTAAAAAAGTTTAAAAAATATGATTAGGAATAGAAATTCTATTTATTTTACCCTATAAATTACTATGCCAGTAAGTCGCGGGAAATACGATAAATTAAATTTCCTTTGCTTCTTGCATATCTCACGGATCATAACTTTAACAAATTAACAGCCGTTGATAACTGGTTTAATCTACGGTTCATATTCTCTGATTGAAATATTTTCCAAACACTTCTTCCCGCTCTCACCCAAATTCCCCGCGATATATCCCCTCCAAATGTTCATGAATACACCGTCAAGATTCAAGGCCATTTCCCCGATAATTTCTCTACTCGAAGCAAATAATTTTTGACTTTTTGTGCATCGCCAAAGTATACAATGGCTCGTACAAGCAAACAGCGAGGAAATCAACAGGTGGTAAAGCTCCACGTAAGCAGCTAGCCACGAAGGCTGCTCGGAAGTCAGCTCCGGCAACCGGAGGAGTGAAGAAACCTCACCGATTCAGGCCAGGAACCGTGGCCTTGAGAGAGATCAGAAAGTACCAGAAGAGCACCGAACTTTTAATCAAGAAACTTCCGTTCCAGAGGTTGGTGAGAGAAATCGCTCAAGATTTTAAGACTGATTTGAGATTTCAAAGCAGCGCTGTTGCGGCACTTCAAGAAGCTGCTGAGGCTTATCTCGTCGGACTTTTTGAGGATACAAATCTCTGCGCTATTCACGCTAAGAGAGTTACGATTATGCCTAAGGATATCCAGCTTGCTAGGAGAATTAGAGGGGAGGGAGCTTAGGCTGTTTCCTTCTAAATTGATTAACGTCTGGAAACCGGAGATCTATGCTTTTGTTCATCCGTGAATTTATTTCCTCTTTGTTTTTGGATATGCGTTGTTTGGGATTGCTTGATTGTGCTCTTCATTTTTTGCCTGGCTAAAAGTTTCATCTGTAAACTTCAGGACTTTCGTCGAGCAATTGGTGAACATGTTTACAATGACTCAAGAGAAACTAAAAAAGTAACAGAGTTTCAGAGAAAAGAATCTAAAGCATTCTGTAAATCTCTTACTAGTTTAATCATCATTATCTAGTAGTTTAAAAACAAAATTTAACCCTCTGATTCATTTCTTCTAGTAGGCTCGTCCCCTTCTCTCTGATCCAGCAATCTCCCACTTTCTTCATCTTCCTTCCTCTCTGCTGCTTCTTTCTCCCTTAGCGCTTTCAGTTTCGAATGATTATAATAAGCAACCCCCAGAAACGCAAGAGCATAACCAAACAAATTACCAGTGGTCACCGTATCTTTAATCACCGACCACGAAAAAGCGATCAGCAACCAGTCTTTGACAACTCCAGCGACGTTCATTGTCAACGCAGATGTCTTCCCGACCAACAAAAATACCGCCAAGTTCAAGGCGAAAGCGCAAAAGGAGTTGGTCCCGAAGATGAAGAAATTGAATTGGAAAGTTGAGTTTTCTTTAAGTAAAGGAAGTTCCACCGCGACCCAGGGAACAAGCAAGAAAACGAAACAACAAGGAGCGACGTAGTAAAGTGAAGTAATCGGGTTAAGGTTGATTCCTTTCGAGGTGAGGAGTATTTCGATCAAAACCAGCCTTGTAGCTTCAAAAGCAACAGCTCCGAGCTGCAACAAAACGCCCCGGGTATCAAATTTGGCTTCTCCATAAGCAGCAATGGCAACACCTAAAGAAATAGCGAGCATGTTAGCCATGGTGGAAGACTTGAAAGCATTTTTACGGAAGAGAACGCCGGTGGAGTAAACAGCAACCGGCATGAGGGCTTTGAGCATTTGGATGAAGGAAACGGAGAGGTAGATGTATGCGGAGTTGGAGAGCCAAAGGGAGAGGGAGTAAAGGGCGCCGATGGGGACAACAGATGAGAGGTAGAGACTGGGAGACATGGAAGAAGGGAGGTCGACGAAATGGAAGACTCGAACGAGGAGGAAAGCTACGCAGGAACAGAAACCCATGTGGATGAGCGTAAGGGAGATGGGGTAAGGCCAGTTGTAGAGCTTTTTGTCTAGGATGAATTTATTGTAGACAATTACGGTGAATGAAAGGAAGATCCATATGGCTACGTAGGTGTAAGAAAAGATGATCTTTTTCAGGATGGAAGAGGGACGGGCGGTGGATGAAGAGGAGGTTCCGGTGGTGTCGGGGGCGACTCCCATGGTGATGGGTGATGGGTTTGGTACCTGAAATTACGGGGGGAAAGGCAGGGGAACAACTTTTTAGTGGTGCAAGGTTGTGATTTTGATAGGAGCAAGCACTAGAGAGATCGGATATAAATATGAAAATTGGGGGGTTATTTTGTGTCCGATTGTTTCAAAGTAAACAAATGGCAAAGTGATAGCAAGTAATATTTTGAAGTTGCTATCAAAGTCATGGCGTGTTTGAAGGATAATATTTGGCAAATAGAAAATTCGTAACTTTACATTGACGAGTCTCTCACAATTCCACCGCCACCGGTCGCTCAGCAGATGAGAAGTCCACATCTCCATACAGTGTTTAGATTTGAGACGATTTGAAAAAAAGCAAGATGAACCTTGCTTGACTGGTTCTGCAAGGAAAGAAATTTAGCGTCTGAACCCCGCAATGGTTTGGGGTTAGGCCACGTTTCAAGAAACATTAGGCTCAAACGAGGAGTCTTCAACCGTCGGTTTTGGACTGCTAAAAGCCGAAAGCCATGGAAATGGTAACTAAGGAGGTTGAAAACACTATTATCACGCCGACAAACGTGTAAAAAGGATTTTTTTGTACCTCGTCTATTTCATGATCTTTTATTTAGGTCGAATAAGTTATTCTTTGAGTTTTTAAATTTGATTATTGTGCTCTTAATTCTAATAATTTAGTATGTTTATGTTTTAAATGTAATTAATTTTTGCTAATACTTTTTATCAGTAGAAAGGAAATTTACTCCGAACAAGTTTGGACCCCACAATTTAGAGAAAATGGTCGACTAACGGCTTTAAATGGTTGGTTTAAAATTCAAAAAAGTAAACGTAGCACAAGTCCCATTCATATTATTAGTTCAGACAAGATCTGTTTTTTCTCCCCCTCACTCTTCTGCAATTTTAACAATTTTCTTCCCTATGTTTTGTCCTGTAAAAAGATTGATCATGGCAGAAGGGATACTCTCAACCCCATTCGAGATGTCTTCCAGCGGCTGAATTGTACCAGTTCGAAGGTGATCACAAGTTGTCGAAAGGAAATCACCAAAAACATTCAAGTAATCACCGGCAAGGAACCCCTGGATCTTGATTCTCTTGAAAATAACATCGATCATACTCGGCGCAGCTCGTTTCTCGCAATCCGTATACTCCGAAATCACACCACAAACAGCTATCCTACCATTGATGTTCATGTTACTCACCGCTGCTTCTTGCATATCTCCACCAACGTTGTCGAAATATATGTCAATCCCATCGGGGAAATACCTATAGAATTGAATGCAAGTGTTGTTAATTTTATATGAATCTATCAAATCCTTAGAACAAAGGACATACCTTTGGAGAGCTGAGTTGAAATCAGTTTCTTCCCTGTAGTTGAAAGCATCATCAAAGCCAAGCTTTTCTTTAAGCAGTGCTACCTAAAAAATTTGGTATAAACATTTTGAAATGAACGTTTAGCGTTAAGATCTTCAAACCAACTAAGTTAAGCTAACGGCTAACCTTTGCTTTGCTTCCGGCGGAACCAACCACATAACAACCCAACGCTTTAGCTAATTGGCCTACCAAGTTCCCAACTGATCCCATAGCAGCAGAAACAAACACTTTCTCCCCTTTCTTGGCATTACATATCTCGAACAATCCAGCATAGGCTGTCAGCCCACTGAACCCTGAAACGAAGCATACCGCGTTGAACAAATGCAGAGAATAAGCCGGGATGAACTAATGCCATAAGTAATGAAAGTCTGGTTTACCCAAAATTCCAACATGGTAAGACAAGGGAAAGCCCATGGGGTCGAGCTTGTTCAGCATGCCGCCGGGTTTTACCACCGTGAACTCTCCCCATTTGAGGAGGCCGGCAACAATGTCACCCTTGTCAAATTTTGGGTTCCCAGAAGCCACAACTTTGCCAACACCATAAGCATCAATATCCTGTTCCAAAACAGAAAATAAGCTTGCATGAATTCATTTAACCGAGTCGGGGGCGAGGGGGATGTTCGAGTTATTTACCTCCCCGGGAGTAATGGCGACTGCATACACTGAAGTCTTGTGTGAGGAGCTGTAGCTTTTCATGCGGTGTAACTGATAAGGGTCGATTGAAACGTAGAGATTTTTTACAATGACTTCACCTGAATCAGAGTCCAAGGAAAGACAGAGGGGTGAAGACCTGAGCTCGAAATCAGAGTCTTGTGGCGCACCATCTATGTGGTTCTTGATTGTGATGTACCTGTTGATAACTTCCATTTTGAAGCTTTCGACAATGGAATATTTGCTGCTCAGAAACCATCTAGAGCTATGCCTATTGGTGGTTAAATAAGAGCAGTGCCGACACTTACGAGGGCCTTCCATTGCCGAAGAAAAATGATATATTAACAAGGGCTTAATGACAAAAATTAATGATCCTATTTTTACTAAATACAATAAAACTCGATTTAAAAAAAAATATTTAAATCTTAAGTAAGGTGATTAACTTAATCCTAAATTAAACTTGTCGTGGAAGCACAACGAGTTTCCTCTAGCTTATTGAATTATAACTTAATACCAATGATAGATATATTGTTTATGAGTTTACAATGTTTTGCTGAACATTTCAATGTGAGTGTTTGGTTTACAATGTTGTCTTACAAAAGATCCATAGATTGGTTATGAATTTACAATGTTTTTGTTGAACATTTCAATGTGAGCGTTCGGCTTAAGAAGGAGGCACTAGATTTCTTGATGATCCAACAAGGAAAACAAGAATTTAAGTTTAAAAATTTAGTAATAGAAGTGAAAAGAAAAATTAAATTGAATGAGTATTTATATAATTTATTTTTTATTAAGTAAAAGAAATAAATACAAGAGAAACAGCATCCCTTGGTGGCAACACTTCGATAGATATTTGTCGCGACCTCTTTTTTAAAAACGCGATTTTTGGTGTGAAAAAGTTCGACGATAAGTTTAAAAAATGAATGATCAAACTTAATTTTGAAAATCCCAAATTTTAGGAAAACATAATTAAATTTGAAAAATTTTGACTTGGAGTCGCCACCGGCCACTTAGGTAGGCCAGACACCATAAAAATAAACCAGAGATTCGTTTTGAAAAAGTTAGGTTCGGGAGTCGGTTACGTGTAAGGACGACCCTTACAAACGCCCAAAAAATTGGTACCTTTTTTAAAAAACATTACGTGGCATTTGACATTTTGGAGAAAGATATTAATTTAATTTTCCATTGTTAAATGAACATTATTTGAATTTGGATATCCTTTTGACTTAGAAGTTACACCACTTCTAAACTTGAGTTAATCGAGACATCCTCTATATAGGAAACCTCACCCAAATTTAAAAGGATATAACTTCCGCCTCAAAAGGCTAAAGTAAAATGCATGAATATTTTTTATCTTGTTCATTTTAAGTTCTAGTCCTAAAATAGGCTCCATTACTTAAGTTTAAAACCTAAATTACTAGTGTTACTAGTTATTTACCTATCCATTTTTAATTCTAAACTTAAGTTTTTATCAAAATTCTAGGTTTTTAATAACACATGAATTCGATGCCAAGGTACACTCTCTAGGTCAGCATCTTAGTGCGTCAAAACACTAACCTCTTTAGTGTATCCGAGACATATGATTCACATGTTATGTTACTAGATTTTCTCCCTAATTAAATTAATTAATTTAAGTGACTAACCTTAAAAAGGCACTAAATTAATTAACTTAAGTTATTTAGGTGACCTCCCTAAAGCATGCTATGCACAACATAAAATAAAGTAAGCGCATGATAAAGGAACTTCAATTTTATTAGAAACATGGTACATCATATTACATCAAAATTTTTCTCACATGAGTACAAAAAGGGACTTGAATGAAAAAGATTACAAGGGATTCGAAGACAAACCTTGAACAAAGGATAAGACTTAAAATTAAACGAAATTAAACCTTAAAGCTTTTAGAAATTTTTAATTAAGTTAATTAATTAAATTTTTCTATACTTCAAATTTTAAATCTTAATTAAAGTCTTAGTGAATTTTAGGTTCAAAGGTTTAATGGGGATGGATTAAACTTAATTAAGTTGATTTTTAAATCTTAACTTAGAAACTTTAAATTAATTAAAAGTTTTAATTAAAGCAATCTCTAAGTTTTAAGAATTTAATTTTAACTTAATTAAAGTTTAGTGAAATTATTAGACTTTATTAATTTTTAAATCTTAACATTTTGGAAAATTAATTTAAATTAATTAAATTAATTAAAAAATTATTCCTTAAATTTTAAGAATTAAAAGCCTAATTAAAGTCTAAGTTGAGTGAATGTTTTAGAGTTTTAAGGCAAAATTAGACCTAACCTAGTTTAATTTTTAAATCTTAGAAATTAGTTAAAATTAATTAAAATAATTAATTAAAATTATCTTTCTAATTTTTAAAAATTTTAAAACCTAATTAAAGTCTAATTTGGAGTGTGTTTTAAGGTTTGAGGGCAAAAACTAGGCCTAATTTGGATTAATTTTAAAACTTATTTTTTAAAAATTAATTCAAATTAATTACTATTTTTAAGAGTTAAATTAAACCTATTAGAGTCTAATTTTTAAGGCTTAAGGGTTGAATTAATTTATATTAGATTAAGTTAGGTTAAAACTAATTTTAAAGTTTATTTAAATTTTAATTAAATCTTTAATGAAGACCTAATTAATTTTTAAAAGTCTCTAAAATTAATCTACCTAATTAAATCTAAAACTAATTTAATTTAATCCTAAAAGCCTAATTAGGGATTTAATTAAGAACCTAGGGGCCTAAATGAATTAAATCTAAAGGTTTAGGGACCTAATTGAGGTTCTAAGGGACCTAATTGAACTAAAACAAGAGTTTGGGGGCCTAAAAGGGACACGGCTCAAAACTGGAGGATCTAGAGTGCAATTAACCCCTAACCCGTTAGAAACGCGCGGATCCGGGTTGGACCCGGATCCGGCCCGCGTGTTTTAGCTGTCCAAAACGGCAGCGTTTAGCCACCTAATAAAAGCCCTAAACCGAGTTGGCTCGGTCATTTGAACCGAGGCCAACTCGGTGCAACTTAGAACCCTCTGTAAACAACACCCCGTTTCCAGATTTCAGGGGGAAAATAGATCAAAAACCACTTTTTTGGATGAATGTTCATCCGTGTTCATCATGAACTCGATGAACACGGATGAACACGGTTCATCCCCGCCGTGGCCACCACCGCTGAATCTGTTCCGCCGCCGCCTAGCGCCGCTCCGGCGTGTTCGCCGACCACCGCGAAACACGCCGGACGTCGTCTAGAAGCCGCCGGTCACTGCTCTCGATGCCGGTGAAGTCACCGAACATCATAAATCCACCTAAAACCACCCGAATCCACCTAGAAACCCAGGTTCTAACATTAAAACCTACTCAAACTACCCCTAAATCAATTTAAACCTAACCTAAAACCCCCAAAACAACCGGCCACCACCTAACACCAAATTCAAATCGGAGTTTCACATCAAAAGCAAAAAGGAAGCATCAGGATTGATCAAAAAGCTTACCTATTGCTTCTATTCTTCTCCCGATTCGAAACCAATACCGTTTAAAGCCTCTGCTGCTGTCGTTCAATCTCCGGTGAACTCCAAAAAAACTCAATCGATCCCCTGTTCCAGTGCCGACCCAATCCTTAAATAGGATTCAACAACCTCAGTCCTAAACCTAGTAGGATTCTACCCAAGCAAATTCAACTTCCAAATCAACCTCAATATCCCCTAAAATCCGACCAACAAGAAATCCGGCCACTATTCCTGTTCCTCACGACTCCTCTGTTTCTTTTTCAGTTTTTTCGTTTTTTCAATTTTTTTATTATTATAATAATAATATTATTATTTATTTATATTATTAATTAATTAATTAATTATTATTATTATTATTAAAATTTCGTGTTGACAGCTGCCCCTCTTTGCTCGATGCTGCAGAGCAGGAGATGGGCAAAGACTGAAAAACACGAATACTGTACCTGAAGCTTGAGGTTATTCTTCAGAAATCCCTCAAACTTAACATCATGCCCGAAGAACTTAACATCAAGAAGGGTTTCATTCTCCGTATGCACGAACAAATATGCAAGTTCTATTCTCTGAATGCTCGAATAGATAAGCAGTTTCCAAAAGAAGGGTTTCACTCTCCGAATGCACGAATGGATATGCAGGTTCTATTCTCCGAATGCTCGAATAGATAAGCAGCTTCAAAAAGAAGGGTTCCACTCTCCGAATGCACGAATGGATATGCAGGTTCTATTCTCCGAATGCTCGAATAGATAAGCAGCTTCAAAAAGAAGGGTTCCACTCTCCGAATGCACGAATGGATATGCAGGTTCTATTCTCCGAATGCTCGAATAGATAAGCAGCTTCAAAAAGAAGGGTTTCACTCTCCGAATGCACGAATGGATATGCAGGTTCTATTCTCCGAATGCTCGAATATATAAGCAGCTTCAAAAAGAAGGGTTCCACTCTCCGAATGCACGAATAGATATGCAGGTTCTATTCTCCGAATGCTCGAATAGATAAGCAGCTTCAAAAAGAAGGGTTCCACTCTCCGAATGCATGAATGGATATGCAGGTTCTATTCTCCGAATGCTCGAATAGATAAGCAGCTTCAAAAAAGAAGGGTTCCACTCTCCGAATGCACGAATGGATATGCAGGTTCTATTCTCCGAATGCTCGAATAGATAAGCAGCTTCAAAAAGAAGGGTTCCACTCTCCGAATGCACGAATGGATATGCATGTTCTATTCTCCGAATGCTCGAATAGATAAGCAGCTTCAAAAAGAAGGGTTCCACTCTCCGAATGCACGAATGGATATGCAGGTTCTATTCTCCGAATGCTCGAATAGATAAGCAGCTTCAAAAAGAAGGGTTCCACTCTTCGAATGCACGAATGGATATGCATGTTCTATTCTCCGAATGCTCGAATAGATAAGCAGCTTCAAAAAGAAGGGTTCCACTCTCCGAAAGCATGAATGGATATGCAGGTTCTGAAATGTCTTCTCAAAATCTTTTCTTGTCCTGATTTGGATTGCTTTGTTGATCTGTAAATCCCTGTTAAAATTAACAACAAAGATATCTTGAATGCATGAGTTAGCATGTTTTACCATGTGGATGCCTAACCCTATGATGCATGAGTATGGCCTTGAAAGGCAAGCATTATCAGTCAGTTTGCCACTCTAAAGGAGCTGATCAACTCTTCTCCTTCTTTCTGCATTTGAAGGTAGAGCTTCCTCTTTAAAAGCTATTCCGAGGCGTTCTTTCTAGACAACTTTGTCTAAAAATCAGAACATGTTTGTACTCCGTTATTTTGGTCCGGAGAAACAAATCTTACTTGTAATCTTGAAACATAATAATGCCAAAAGATCTTCTGTATTAATTCATTCATGTTAATCTATTATCACGATGCCTTGGGCAAAATTGAAGGCTCAAAATGAAGGGAATGGGTATTTTATTAAAACTTCTCATAGATTCAACATAACAAACAAGGCAAAACAATTCAAAGGGAAATGAAAGGAACAAAATGCATGTTCCCAAACGCTCATCACATGCGTTCATCCAGGTCTTTTCCCGAGATATAGATCCAAAAATGAGCTACTCGTCTAGCCATCTTTCAAATGAGGATTCAACTTTGCAAACGTGAAGATCCTTCCATATTGCTTTGGTAACTGAGAAGCACGAATCATTGAATGCCTATTTTATTCATCTGGGCCGTCATTCCTGGTTTTCGACCCAAACCCTCCGTTGGTATCGAGACGCCCTTTACGGATTTTCATCTCGACCTTTCTTTCTTTTGGTCATCTTTTTTCGTGAAGCGCCCTTTCGGGTTTTCGCTTCATTTTTCTTTTCTCTTTTTTTTTAGGCGTTTTTTCCTTTTTCTTCAGGCGTAGTATCTCTTAACTGAGTCAGAATTCACATGTTTGCTTAACTCTTTTCCATCCATTTCAGTCAAGATTAGTGCGCCTCCAGAGAAAGCCTTTTTAACAACGTAAGGCCCTTCCCAATTCGGCATCCATTTTCCCCGAAAATCTCGGTATATGGGCAAGATCTTTTTTAGTACCAGATTCCCTTCTCGGAATACTCATGGTCGAACTTTCTTGTCGTAAGCCCGGATCATTCGTTTTTGATACATTTGGCTGTGGCAGATAGCTTTCAACCGCTTTTCTTCGATTAGGTTTAACTGATCCAAACGAATCTGTATCCACTCTGCATCACTTAATTTTACCTCTGATAATACCCGAAGAGATGGGATCTCAACTTCAAGAGGTAGTACGGCCTCAGTACCGTATACTATGGAGTATGGTGTTGCCCCGGTGGATGTTCTGATCGAAGTCCGATATGCAAACAAGGCAAAAGGAAGCCTTTCATGCCAATCTTTATAAGTTTCAGTCATCTTGGATATGATCTTCTTAATGTTCTTGTTTGCCGCCTCAACAGCTCCATTCATCTTTGGCCGGTACGCTACTGAGTTGTGATGAATTATTTTGAACTGCTCACAGGTTTCTGCTATCAATCTATTATTGAAATTGGTAGCATTATCTGTGATGATCCGCTCTGGTAAACCATACCGACAAATAATCTCTTTCTTCAAGAACTTGCAAACTGTTGTTCTTGTGATGTTAGCATAGGAGACAGCTTCTATCCATTTAGTGAAGTAATCGATGGCCACTAAAATGAAGCGATGCCCGTTTGAAGCCTTGGGGTGAATCTGCCCGATTACATCTAATCCCCAAACAGAAAAAGGCCAAGGCGAATTCATCGTATGTAACGGTACTGGCGGAGAGTTAATTTTATCTACATAGATCTGACATTTGTGACACTTTTTGGCATACTCTATGCAATCCTCTTCCATAGTAGTCCAGTAATATCCGTATCTCATTATCTTATGTGCCATCGAGAGGCCATTAGCATGCGTTCCGCAGATTCCGTTATGCACCTCTTCCAAGATACTTTTTGCCTCATTGGCATTGACACACCTTAGCAACACTTGATCTCTGCTTTTTCTGTACAAGACGTCACCATCCAGTACGTATGCAGCAGCCATTCTTCTGATCGTTCTCTTTTTGACGTCGTTAGCTCCAAACGGGTAAGTTTGAAACTTAACGTATTGTAGAATATCAAAATACCAAGGATTGCCATCTTCTTCTTCCAAGTTGCAGCAATGAGCGAATGTTTCATAGCTCTGCATCCGGATTAACAGCATATCCTCCGGCCTGTTTGCTTGGAAAACTGAGGCCAGTGTAGCTAAAGCATCTGCCATCTGGTTGTCTTCTCTAGGAAGGTAAACGAACGTTACTTCTTCAAATTCTTCAATTAATTCTAGAATCAACTTTCGATATTCTACCAACTTCGCGTCTTTGGTTTCCCATTCTCCACGTAGTTGATAAATAACTAAAGCTGAATCGCCGTATACCTTCAGGGCCTTTATTTTTCGATCGAAGGCAGCCTTCAATCCCATGACACATGCTTCATATTCGGCCATATTATTAGTGCACAAAAATTCCAATTTGCTCGTGAGAGGGTAATGTACACCATCCGGAGATATCAGCACAGCTCCGATTCCCCTTCCGAGGGCGTTGACTGCCCCATCGAAATATAATTTCCATTTTTCTGTTTCTTTGTTTTCTTCGACGGAGATAGTCATCACATCCTCATCAGGAAAATCGAAGCTTAGAGGTTCATAATCATCCGAGGCTCTACTCGCGAGAAAGTCCGCTATTGCACTTCCCTTGATTGCCTTCTGGCTCACATATACTATGTCGAATTCAGATAGCAGCATTTGCCATCGGGCCAACCTTCCAGTTAGTGTGGGAGCTTCCATTAAAAACTTCAAGGGGTCGAGTTTCGAGATCAACCACGTGGTATGGTATAGCAAATATTACCTGAGCCGGCGAGTAACCCAAACGAGTGCACAACACATCTTTTGGATAAATGGGTATCGTGCCTCTCATTCGGTGAATTTCTTGCTCAAGTAATAAATTGCTCTTTCCTTCTTCCCACTGTCATCATGTTGCCCCAGTACGCATCCCATGGAATTCTCGAACACCGCGAGGTAAAGAATTAGCGGTCTCCCAGGAACTGGTGCCTCCAATATTGGTGCATTGGACAAATATTGTTTGATTTTGTCTAACGCTTCTTGACATTCATCATTCCATTCACCTGGGTTGTTCTTCCAAAGCAATTTAAAAACGGGATCACACTTGTCGGTTAACTGAGAGATGAACCGAGACACATAGTTTAGTCTTCCAAGGAAAACTCGAACCTCTTTCTGTGTTTGTGGAGGTGGCAGACTCTGAATTGCTTTGACCTTATCAGGATCGATTTCGATGCCTCTTTGACTGACAACAAAACCAAGTAGCTTGCCGGATGTAACCCCGAACGTACATTTATTAGGATTAAGCTTCAGTTGATACTTCCGTAGCCTTTGGAACAGCTTTTTCAAATCCTGCACATGTCCATCTTCTATTTGGGACTTAGCTATCATACCGTCCACATAAACTTCGATTTCTTTGTGCATCATGTCATGAAAGAGTGTCACCATAGCTCTCTGATATGTGGCCCCGGCGTTTTTCAACCCAAAAGACATGACTTTATAGCAGAACGTGCCCCAGAGTGTGGTAAAAGTCATCTTCTCCATGTCTTCCGGATTCATCTTGATCTGATTGTAACCCGAGAACCCATCCATGAAGGAGAACCATGAATGCCCCGAGGTATTATCCACTAGGACATCAATATGAGGTAAAGGGAAATTGTCTTTCGGGCTTGCCTTGTTCAAATCCCTATAATCCACACACATTCGAACTTTCCCATCTTTCTTAGGCACGGGGACTATGTTTGCTACCCATTCCGGGTAGGCTGCCACTTGTAGGAAGCCTGCGTCAATCTGCTTCTGAACCTCTTCCTTAATTTTCAGTAGCATCTCAGGTCTCAACCGTCTGAGTTTCTGTTGTATAGGCTTGCAATCTGGTCTGATGGGCAATTTATGGACCACGATGTCGGTATTTAAGCCCGACATATCTTGATAAGACCATGCGAAGACATCTTTGAACTCTCGCAATAAGTTTATCAATTTTTGTTTTGGCCCTGGTGGGAAAGCTGCACCGATCATAACTTCCTTTTTCTCTTCTTCTGTGCCCAAATTCAGAGTTTCTATTTCTTCCTTGAGGGGTATGATTTGCTTATCCTCCTGCTCTACCAACCTTAACAATTCTTCAGGAATCTCGTAGTCTGCATTATCTTCACACTCATTGATTTCTGTTAGACAAGAGATCCTTTTCAAATCTATTTCGGGTTTAGGCCCGGAATCATACATATGATCATTGTTCGAAAACCTGCAAAGAAGAAGTTATATAGTTGGATGGGAATAATGGATGAATAAGGATGAATGAATGGAGCGAAAGAAAGAAAAGAAAAATGTTTGCCATTGTTGAAAGGGAAAAAACATCTTTATTTGCTGAACGAAAAACATGAAAAGCCCTTTACAGAAAATTCCCTACACTCGCGGGCAAAAGTACAGGGTGGTTTATGGCATTACTCTGTTTTATAAACTACAGGTAAATCCTCTATAGTCCAGTTGTTCAGAGTCTCGCCAGGGAGACACGAGCGAATCCTATCCAGCATATTCATCCTTGGGCCTTCGGAGATTCCCCCTACCATTAATCCTTCAAAGGCTTCCCCAAATATTTCCTCTTCCTGCAATCTGATGGCTTCTAGGCGATTCCTTTCTGCTTGCTCAGTGACATTCACATACCTGTGGGAGATGAAGTCAATTTTTGTGCTCAAAGATGTCGGCTTCTTGGCTGCAAATCTTCCATGTTTGTTTCAATAAGCCTCGATTGAGAAGCCTAGCCCAGCTCGCCCTTTCTTCATGACTATCGGCCTCGGGCGTAAGCTCTCTTGTAGTCTTCTTCCTAGCCCTTTTCCGGCTTTGGCTCCCTTGCCGAGGGTCTGTTTGACGGTCATCTCGGTACAATTTGAAAGCTTTGGACAGGGGAACGTCGCACTTTCGGCGACGAATGCAGCATTGATAAATTCTAGGGCCCGGAAAGAACATTGTAAAGCTTGTTCATTTGCTTGCACATAAGGGGTATCCGTAGAGACGGATGCGATGATGTCCTCCTCTGCCCCAACACATACGAGCTTGCCATCTACTACAAATTTCAGCTTCTGGTGTAGTGATGATGGTACTGCCCCGGCAGAATGAATCCAAGGTTGGCCGAGCAAACAATTGTAAGTGGGCTTAATGTCCATTACAACAAAATCTATGTTGTATACGGATGACCCAATCAGCAACGGGACTTCAATCCGTCCCAACACGTCTCTTGTGGTCCCATCGAAGGCTCTGACCACATTCTGATAACTCTTCATATGTGTGACATCAATGGGCAACCTTTGTAGAGTTGCCATGGGTAATACATTCAAAGCGGAACCGTTATCGACTAAAACTCCCGGCACCACGTGACCCTTGCAGTGGGTCGTGATATTTAAGGCTTTGATAGACCCCATTCCTCAATCAGGGATCTCATCATCGGTGAACGTTATGTAGTTGTCTGAGGTGATGTGATTAACGATTCGGTCCAATTTGTTCACCGATATGTCCTTCGGGACAAAAGTTTGATTCAATACTTTCAAGAGGGCGTCACGGTGCCCCTCCGAGCTTAATAGTAAGTCGAGGATGGAGATTCTAGCGGGCTGTTTCTTCAACTGCTCCACTATACTATACTCACTGTGCTTTAGAAATCGCAGAAACTCACGTGCCTGCTCTTCGGTAACTGGCTCGTTTACCTTTGGAGTTGGATCTGTGAAGATTTTCTTTTTCTCCGCAGGCTTTGTTTGATCCTCTTCCTGGGCCAGTGAGTAACATCTCCCACTCCTCGTGAAATGACCCACTTCATTCACTGGTTCTACTTCCTCAATACTTCACGGTTTCTCTAACTGTACCTCCTCAACGGGCTTTGAACCACTTGGCCCGGCCACACTTGCGGCGTAATTCCACGGGACCCTTCGCGTATCCTTAAACGGGAAAGGCGCCGGAGGGGTAATTACTATGCGAGGAGCGTCTACTGACCCAGTTGGATTGTTGCCCCTTGGTCGGGCTGAGATGACTAGCGGCCTGCTCGCACTGTATTTGGGCCCGGTATCCTCAGACGCACACACATCTATCATTTTCCGCCCATTTTCCTTGGCAAAGAATTCGATCTCTTTATTGTCCATCACTCTTTGTAACAAGGCTTTGAAGGCATTGCACTGCTGGATTGTATGTCCACACTCTTGATGGAATTCGCAATATGAGCCTTCTTCGGTAAATTCCTTCATTTGCATCCCATGACAGATGAGCCCATTATCAAATAGCTGTTTAAAAACCCACTTTAAGGGTGACCGGATTTCTGACACCTCCATTTTAACTAGTCTCACTTGATCTTCCTCGATCGCATTCACACCACGACCGCCATGATTCGGGAGCGGGTTTGTCGAGACACTGGGCTCGTCGAATTTTAGAACCCCGGTATTTATCATATTTTGGACGATCCTCTTGAAGGCCGTGCAGTTCTCGATGCTATGCCCCTGAATGTTGGAATGATATACACACTGGGCCTTCGTGTCATACCAGTGTGGGTAAGGGGGTTTGAGGGGAACTATAACGTATGGGCGAATCAGATCAGCGTCATGTAGCTGAGTGTACAACTCAGCATATGTGACTGGGATTGGCGAGAAATTTGGCTTTTCCCACCTTGAGTTCTTCTTGTTTGAACCCTGTGAGCCACCTGCCCCTGACCCGGGTTTAGAGATCGTCACATTCTTCGGGGGTTCACATACCACAGTGTTGTTTACTTCGTTGTCTTTCTTTTTATAATTCTTCTTCGAATTATCAAATCCCTCGATCCTCCCACTCTTGATAGTTGTCTCCACCAACTCTCCGGTAGCAACTATTTGGGAGAAACTTTGCATTGAGGTGCTTGTGAAGAGACGCTCATACATAGGACCCTTCAATGTTTCTACAAACATGTGAGTCATTTCTCGTTCAATTAACGGAGGCTGCACCTGAGAGGCCAGATCCCTCCATCTATGGGTGTATTGTCTGAATGTTTCGTTGGACCTTTGCCCCATTTGCTGCAACATGACTCTGGTGGGCCCCATCTCTGTCACATGCTTGTAGTTCTCCATAAATGCGTGATAAAGGTCCTTCCAGGATTTTATACTATCCCGGGTGAGTTGTGTGTACCATCGGATAGCAGACCCCGTCAAACTATCCTGAAAACAATGGATAAGCAGCTTCTCATCCTTGCTGAAAGCAGCCATCTTTCGGCAGTACATGGTCATGTGGGCGTTCGGACAAGACGTCCCATCGTACTTCTCGAAGTCGGGCATTTTGAATTTTGGCGGCAGAACCAAATCAGAAACTAGGCCGAGTTCAAACGCATCGGTGCTTTTATCCATCGGACCCTGGACTTGAATTTGTTGGATCCTGGCTTCGAGAGCCTTGAAGTGATCAGCATATTTCTTCTCCATTTCTTGTCTCATTTTCTCCACTTCGTTCACAAAGTTGAGATCTGGGACTTCATCGGTATTCGGAGAAAACTTTTCAACTTCCACGGGGTGACTTGTGGATGCCCCTACTGTATTGAATTGTACTCTCCCCGGAACTGAATGTGCTTCCGGTTGCCCCATAGTTGCCGTTTCTACCTGTCCGTCAGCCTCATCTCCCCCTTCCAAGGACGCTTTACCCCTTTCATCTTGCTTCGTACCCAAAAGAGCGGTTAACTGACTGATAAGATCAGTCTGAATCTTAGCAAAGCCTTCTTTCATGCTCGACTCTATCGTATCTAAACGATTTGCAAATGCGACATGGTTATCCTCTAGTTTTTGTAGTCTTTCTTCCATTGCTACTCTCTTGGTACGCGAGCGCGTTGAATACGTGTATAGTATGTTTGCTATTTTTTAAAATTCACTGCCATAAAACCTTTGTTATTAAACTTTATTTTAATTAATAATAATGCACATGATGTATGAATGCATGAATGCATGAATGCAAGCGGGTATTAAATTCAAAAAACAATCTCTTCAAAACATCCGTCTGTGCAAAAAGGATTCACTACAATTTTAAAGATAACTACAAAAGACTGTTGGTCCTACTCCCTAAGTTGGGACTCTCCCTTGAAGTCGGCTAACTTTTCTCGCAACTCCTAGACTTGACCCTCGAGTGAGATATTCTTTCGCTGAAGTTCCTCCTTCTCTTCTTCTAGTTTGACTTTATCTTCATTATGATACTTAGCTACCAGTTCTTCTAACTGCATTATTTGGGCTGTCAACTTGTGAATCGTCGCTCGATCCTCGTCTGATGTCTTCTTGGCTCTGGAGCTCACCTCTTTCGCTTCACGGTATTTCTTTTCATAGAGCTTCTTGTACGCCTCCTTTTCCTTTAAAGCCTTGTTCAAACGGTCAGAACTGTCCTCGACGCCTTCTCTTTTCCTTTTATGCCCCCCGGACATTGGTATTGCTTGCGCTTCTCTTAACTCTTGACGCAGCTTCTCGATCTGGGTTGCCATATCTTTTTCTCTCCTTTCATGGGTTTGTACCTGGTACTTTGCAAGATTCAGCTCCTGTGTGAGCTCGAGGATCTGCTTATCTCGCCTCTGAGAATCCAAGTCCCGGTCCTCCTTAAGTTTTTCCAAAGCCGATACCTTGCTTGAAGATGCTCCCTTATCCTTTGGTACTCCACGGAAGACTCCATCATTTGCCCTTCGTTCTCTCCACTCATCATATCGGGCCATGATCTCAAACTCTCTATAGGGCTGAACCCTTCTCGGTGAGTCCCAAGTCTTCACAATCCGGGCTAACTTAGCTCTGTATCCCTCACTCTGGTGTGAAAAACCAAAACTGGCCATTCCTGCTGTGGCTGGAATAAACTGTCTCGAACCGAACTGCCTTGAGACTAATAAAGGGCAATAGGCCGTTCCACCCCATATACCTGCTATCGGGATCCAATCACAGTCCCCGCAACGATATCGGTAAGTCGACCCTCTATTCAACCAACAAGCCTTCCAGACGATATCCGAATCCGACAAATTTTGGAAAAGCTCATTCCACTGGGCTTCAGTCTTCTTCTCCACAATGCAACTCTTTAGATGCTCCTCGATAGGTGAGTAAGTAGTCCTGAACCTTAAGGCACTGTACGGAGAGTTCCAACGGTGGCCTCTGAACCAAACCTCTAAAAGCTGAGCACATCCCAAGAATCTACCTTCACTGGTCTTCTTACACGCGGTGAGTGATCGATAAGTCTCGGCTAGTATGGCTGGCACTAGATTTATTCCCTTGGACAACTTCTCGAACAAACCGACTGTGAACGGGTCTATGTACTCGGGAGTTCTAGGAAACAACACTAACCCGTATATGCAAAGAGCGTATAACCTTCTTACCTTAGTGGGTTCCTCGTCGCACGAAGCTATCAAATCCTTAAAGACCCTCCAGCTCACTCTCTGACTCTCTTCGCTTGGATCCTCGTGACCTGTCACCTTCCGGTCCCAAAATTCCTTTTCCTTCCCGGTGATTTGCGTCAGCTTCGTCTTAAAGCCCGAAGTGTTGTTGGGCTTGACATAGATCCTATCAGACTTAATCACTGGGCAATTGATCAAAACATCATACTCTTCTAGTGTGGGTGTCATGTCTACCTTCCCAAAGGTGAAACAATTGTAAGCTGGATTCCAGAATTGCACCATCGTCCTCATTAAGTGTCTATCAACGGGTACCTTCACTAACAAGGCGATATCCCCAAACTCTTTCTTGAACTGACTCTTCATGTCGTCACTTCATTGTTCCCATACCTCTTGGACCTCGGAGAGACAAGAATTTTGATTCGTGCTCATTCTGACATACTTGTTTAATGTGGAGACACTTCCTATCGGCAGACTGTCACCTTTCTCGTGCTGAACTGATTCAGACCAAGTCCAGACTTCTGTGTTATCTTCACCTATAATGATCCCTTCTGACATTATGGGACACTTCTAACTTTATTGTTTTCCAAATTAATACCCATGCAAATATGCCAAGCATAAATAAATGCATAAAGGAAAGAAAAACAAAAAGTAGAGTGTTAGTATGATGAAGGCAAAAATAAAGCAATAAGAAAATAATGGAAAAACATAACGCAAATAAAGTAAACCAAAAAAATAGGATAAAATGCGTAAAATAACCATAGAACATGCTAAGTTGCATAAAAATAACCAGAGAGCATGCTAAAGTACGCAAAATAACCAGAGAGCATGTTAACAGAGAAATTCTAAGTTTGGCGACATTTCGGCAGCATACTGCCTTATCTTATGGTCCCTGTCTGGCTCTAGAAGGGGTTGGTTTCTACTCTATATGCGGGTTTTTGGTCTAGACACTGGGTTCCCGAACTGTTGTTACCGTCTACTACGACGATAAGACATCGATTCGATGGTATAGGTCTCTTACAACGGAGGTGAAAACCACACCATACGTAAGGTTAGTATACCGGAAGCAGATAATAATCCGAAACTCGGAGCTGGAGAGCATTACGTCGGATAATATCTAACTCCCACTTAAGGATGAAAGCTCGGGTCGAGAGCTTATGCATGAATGACAAGACATAAAAGTAAAAGTTATCCTTATTCAAATAATGTTCACTTAACAATAGAAAATTAAATTAATATCTAACTCCAAAAATACCAAAATGCCACGTAAAGTTTGAAAACAATTAGGCCTGACTCACTAAAAAACAAAATAATTTTTTAAGTCCCCAGCGGAGTCGCTAAGCTGTCGCGACCTCTTTTTTAAAAACGCGATTTTTGGTGTGAAAAAGTTCGACGATAAGTTTAAAAAATGAATGATCAAACTTAATTTTGAAAATCCCAAATTTTAGGAAAACATAATTAAATTTGAAAAATTTTGACTTGGAGTCGCCACCGGCCACTTAGGTAGGCCAGACACCATAAAAATAAACCAGAGATTCATTTTGAAAAAGTTAAGTTCGGGAGTCGATTACGTGTAAGGACGACCCTTACAAACGCCCAAAAAATTGGTACCTTTTTTAAAAAACATTATGTGGCATTTGACATTTTGGAGAAAGATATTAATTTAATTTTCCATTGTTAAATGAACATTATTTGAATTTGGATATCCTTTTGACTTAGAAGTTACACCACTTCTAAACTTGAGTTAATCGAGACGTCCTCTATATAGGAAACCTCACCCAAATTTAAAAGGATATAACTTCCGCCTCAAAAGGCTAAAGTAAAATGCATGAATATTTTTTATCTTGTTCATTTTAAGTTCTAGTCCTAAAATAGGCTCCATTACTTAAGTTTAAAACCTAAATTACTAGTGTTACTAGTTATTTACCTATCCATTTTTAATTCTAAACTTAAGTTTTTATCAAAATTCTAGGTTTTTAATAACACATGAATTCGATGCCAAGGTACACTCTCTAGGTCAGCATCTTAGTGCGTCAAAACACTAACCTCTTTAGTGTATCCGAGACATATGATTCACATGTTATGTTACTAGATTTTCTCCCTAATTAAATTAATTAATTTAAGTGACTAACCTTAAAAAGGCACTAAATTAATTAACTTAAGTTATTTAGGTGACCTCCCTAAAGCATGCTATGCACAACATAAAATAAAGTAAGCGCATGATAAAGGAACTTCAATTTTATTAGAAACATGGTACATCATATTACATCAAAAATTTTCTCACATGAGTACAAAAAGGGACTTGAATGAAAAAGATTACAAGGGATTCGAAGACAAACCTTGAACAAAGGATAAGACTTAAAATTAAACGAAATTAAACCTTAAAGCTTTTAGAAATTTTTAATTAAGTTAATTAATTAAATTTTTCTATACTTCAAATTTTAAATCTTAATTAAAGTCTTAGTGAATTTTAGGTTCAAAGGTTTAATGGGGATGGATTAAACTTAATTAAGTTGATTTTTAAATCTTAACTTAGAAACTTTAAATTAATTAAAAGTTTTAATTAAAGCAATCTCTAAGTTTTAAGAATTTAATTTTAACTTAATTAAAGTTTAGTGAAATTATTAGACTTTATTAATTTTTAAATCTTAACATTTTTGAAAATTAATTTAAATTAATTAAATTAATTAAAAAATTATTTCTTAAATTTTAAGAATTAAAAGCCTAATTAAAGTCTAAGTTGGGTGAATGTTTTAGAGTTTTAAGGCAAAATTAGACCTAACCTAGTTTAATTTTTAAATCTTAGAAATTAGTTAAAATTAATTAAAATAATTAATTAAAATTATCTTTCTAATTTTTAAAAATTTTAAAACCTAATTAAAGTCTAATTTGGAGTGTGTTTTAAGGTTTGAGGGCAAAAACTAGGCCTAATTTGGATTAATTTTAAAACTTATTTTTTAAAAATTAATTCAAATTAATTACTATTTTTAAGAGTTAAATTAAACCTATTAGAGTCTAATTTTTAAGGCTTAAGGGTTGAATTAATTTATATTAGATTAAGTTAGGTTAAAACTAATTTTAAAGTTTATTTAAATTTTAATTAAATCTTTAATGAAGACCTAATTAATTTTTAAAAGTCTCTAAAATTAATCTACCTAATTAAATCTAAAACTAATTTAATTTAATCCTAAAAGCCTAATTAGGGATTTAATTAAGAACCTAAGGGCCTAAATGAATTAAATCTAAAGGTTTAGGGACCTAATTGAGGTTCTAAGGGACCTAATTGAACTAAAACAAGAGTTTGGGGGCCTAAAAGGGACACGGCTCAAAACTGGAGGATCTAGAGTGCAATTAACCCCTAACCCGTTAGAAACGCGCGGATCCGAGTTGGACCCGGATCCGGCCCGCGTGTTTTAGCTGTCCAAAACGGCAGCGTTTAGCCACCTAATAAAAGCCCTAAACCGAGTTGGCTTGGTCATTTGAACCGAGGCCAACTCGGTGCAACTCAGAACCCTCTGTAAACAACACCTCGTTTCCAGATTTCAGGGGGAAAATGGATCAAAAACCACTTTTTTGGATGAATGTTCATCCGTGTTCATCATGAACTCGATGAACACGGATGAACACGGTTCATCCCCGCCGTGGCCACCACCGTTGAATCTGTTCCGCCGCCGCCTAGCGCCGCTCCGGCGTATTCGCCGACCACCGCGAAACACGTCGGACGTCGCCTAAAAGCCGCCGGTCACTGCTCTCGACGCCGGTGAGGTCATCGGACATCATAAATCCACCTAAAACCACCCGAATCCACCTAGAAACCCAGGTTCTAACATTAAAACCTACTCAAACTACCCCTAAATCAATTTAAACCTAACCTAAAACCCCAAAAACAACCGGCCACCACCTAACACCAAATTCAAATCGGAGTTTCACATCAAAAGCAAAAAGGAAACATCAGGATTGATCAAAAAGCTTACCTATTGCTTCTATTCTTCTCCCGATTCGAAACCAATGCCGTTTAAAGCCTCTGCTGCTGCCGTTCAATCTCCGGTGAACTCCAAAAAAACTCAATCGATCCCCTGTTCCAGTGCCGACCCAATCCTTAAATAGGATTCAACAACCTCAATCCTAAACCTAGTAGGATTCTACCCAAGCAAATTCAACTTCCAAATCAACCTCAATATCCCCTAAAATCCGGCCAACAAGAAATCCGGCCATTATTCCTGTTCCTCACGACTCCTCTGTTTCTTTTTCAGTTTTTTCGTTTTTTCAATTTTTTTTATTATTATAATAATAATATTATTATTTATTTATATTATTAATTAATTATTTATTATTATTATTATTAAAATTTCGTGTTGACAATATCGACAAAGAAATGGACGAATCCAAACTAAAATAACAGTAGGATGAAGTATATAGAGGATTATTTAAATATGAAATTAATATTAATTTGATCATTGTATTTTTAGTTTTAATAAATTATTATATAATTATATAATTATTATTATAATTAAATTATTTTCGTTAAAAAATAAAGAGACCCATATGATTGTTAAACAAAGCTATAATAGTTGTATATTTGGTTCTCATTATTTACACAATGTATCAATTTGATCTAATTAAAGTTTTATAAAAATAAATTAATTATTCAATCAGGTGATTACATGTGTAAGTCAGATTCACCTCGTAAAAAAAAGAACTGAAGATTTATCTTGAAAAATTAAAATATAAAATTATTATTGGATGAGACCATGTATGACATAGTAAGTCAGATTCATCTAATAAATTTTTATCGAATAATTTTAATAATAAAAGATAATATTATTCATTTTAAGTAACTTTAATTTCAAAATACTTTTCTCCCCAAGTTCCCACTTGATTTAATCAGTTGTTAATTAATCTTTGAACAGACCTTCCTAATCTCTCCATCGGAGCCTGTTTTCACCTCAATGCTACTCATCTTTATCATCGATTTACGAAACTCATAATCAAACCTTAACCCCAACAACCCTCTTACGTTCCCGGCATATTTTTCAACCACACTTCGTGTACCAGCATCTCCCCAAAGCCTCTGGTCCGATTCAAGTACTCCTTCACCATCACGAACGTTTTTGAAGAAGCTCACATCGAACTTTCTCTGGCTGTCGATATCTAAAGCCACCCTTTTCGAACCCTCACCGTTTCTTGGACATAGAGCTTGGAGTTGTGCTAGGAATGATTGGTTAATTGTCGGGTCTGCACTTCCGGTTACCGTGAAGTTGTATAGGCGGTATCGAACGAACAAGCAATCTGTTTGCCCAATGGTATGTGCCCCTACCAATTGCCAAAGCATACAAAACATAACATGTAATTAAACCATAGGGGAACTTGGTGGCAACGAAAGTGTGTATTATAGTGTATACATACCGACTAAGGTTACAAGATCATTATCATTGAGGCCTTTTTCAGCAAATTTTTTCCTGTGAGCAGCAATGGACTCGAATGGAGACGGTAAATTTGAGGCTTGTGATGATAAAGAAACCCTGCCATCCCTTCTTCCGGTTGGAACAGTCCAACTTGGTCCATCACTCTGAAACAGAATCAGTATAATGAAAATCTCATGTCGATATATATATGTGTGTGTGGACACGTGCGTGCGTGCACGGGTTTATTGTTAGTAGGGAAAGAAAGAAACCTACCAAGTCTACAGCGTCACGAGCTGCCAATGCTAAGATATCAGCACATGAGACGACTCCAGGGCATAGAGATTCTAGCTGTGCCTTCGCATCGTCAATAACTTCGAATCCTCGAAGTCCAAGGTTTGGCAATGCACTTCTCTCAGAAGAAGAGCCGGAGATCAACACCGAGCCGTCACAGCCCTGCATGGAAATCATGTGATCAGGAACATTTCCACCACTGGATCATTGACAAGACAATAAATCAGTAAGAAGAGACCGACCTGCACAAAACAGTCATGGAAATGAAGCCTAAGCAAGCCAGCGGCGACGGTGGGATCATTGTTGAAGTGAGATTCAACTGCAGACCTTACAACAGCTTCAGCCTTGGGACATGAAGAAGAATAAAATCCATTCCTCAAACCTGATCCCTGACCCTGAACAAACGAAAACATCAGCAAGTACTTCACTATAGAAACCAACCAAAAAACTCCCATTTTCAGAAATGGTGCTAAACGAAAACAAAACCAAATCAGAATTAGCCAAGTGAGTTCTGGACACCAGCATATGATATATATGGATAATGGGATTTGCTGAAGTTGCATTATCGGCCTGTCTCTTGGTCGAAATGGAGCTACATTTTGCAATCTTTGTAGTGGAACACGTGGAACCATTTGTAATATAAGTGCTTTCTCGTTTTGAAATGATTAATGCATTAATACGTGGATCTAACTGTGAACGAAATCTGTAAAACTGGAGTAGTGGCTCTAAGTGGGAGCACTGAGCATATAAGAAATGGAAATTGAGAACGTACGACGCGTTTCTTATCCATTAATCAACACGTTTTTGTTGTTGTTGAAAATGGAGGGAGTATATGTTTCTATCCATTCCCCTTCTTTTTTACTCTCTTCACAAAGCCAAAATTCGAACATATGTAAGTTTATGAATGTCTTAAGTTACCATGAATTCATGGCTTTGAGAAAGTTCACTCCAAAATGACACTGCTAAGATTTTAGCAGTACTCTCTTCTGCTTCTGTAAACTCATATTAAGTGATTCGGTCAATTGCAGCAGTTCTTTTGTCCTACTTGTTCAGTATTTTCGCCAACCCTGTTCATGCTTCATAGCATCTTGAGTTATGATTTAATCAGTTTCCAGGATCCCTTCCCAGCAAGATTCAGTACACCTCTAATTATCTTGTCTATAACTCTTTTTACCAGTTACATACCGTTTCCAAATGTTTTTTTTTTCCTGAAATAACCCAAGTAATTGAAAAAATTATATCACGAGTCAGTCCCACCACGTGCCCACGGGACCGACCACTAAAAACTATCCATTTTTCCATGTCATATTTTTTTCCCAATTGAATTTCACTTGAAAAATTAAATAAATAATGACGTGGACAGTTTTTAATGGTCGATCCCATAAATGACGTGATGAGACTGATTCATGATATAATTTCTACTAGTAATTGGGAGACTTGAAAGTCTGACCAGAGTAGCATAAATATATTATAGTGGCAGCACACAATGAAGTAAATGCTCCCAATACATTCAATTGGGCCATTTAAAGCAACGGGATCCATAACTAACTTGATAGGTGATACCACTTTGGGCTGGTGTGTGAGCATTCGCGTAGACAGAACTCGGGCCTAACCTCTCAATAGAGTCTAGTGGAACACCTTTAATTACTAATCATAAATATAAATAATTAAATATATAGATCGAATAAAATTCAATTTAAAAATTAAAAAAATAATTTGATGTAAAAATTGATTTGATCGAATTATAATTTTATAAACTCATCTTAAAAAATTTAAATGATGTTTGAGTTATAAAATAAGAGTTTAAATAGCTTAAAATTATTGGTATATGTATATCTCATATAAAAAATATATATGTATGTCATATATGATTATAGAAAACCGTTTAAATTTATATCAATTAATAATATAATATTAAAATATTTATAATTAAATTTAAATAATTTAACTTGACTTTTTTTTAAATTATTTTAATACTTGATTAAAAATCAAAATAAATTTTTAGATAAAAAATAAACTCATAAATTTAATTAATTTTAAAAATACTCAACTTATCGATGACTCATCCTTAAAAATATATTCCTAATATTTTTTAAAAACCAAAACGGAATATTTGGAGCAATAAATTGAGAGGGCGAACGAAAATATAGACTTTTGACGTATGGCAAAAAACGCGTCATCTCCTTCCCTGCCCCTTTTTGCCACACATCGATGTGGGAGTTCTAGGTGTGAAGCCTTAGACAAGTGATGGAAGGAGATGGCGCCTTGCTGCATTTTCCAAATTGATATGGCTCAATTGGAGGTGATGAGTGGGAAGTACTTTCGACGCCTTCCTGCTTATATCTCTACTTGGTAGGAAGTTTGTTTTCGTATTCCAGCGTATAGAACTTGCAGAATAGATTGACCGTGATCTGCAACGCACACATCCTGAAATGATGTTCTTCTAGGAAGAGTCATCATTCAGCAGGAGACACAGGGTACATCCTTTTACTTCCTATCTCAATGGTGTATTTACTTGCGACCACAATATTTTCATTATATTAGCAGACCAAATTTCAAGAAGGTATGCATGGACTAACAAATCGATGATCAACCGTCGGTTGAAAACGTCTATAAACACTCGATATAATTTATAATTTATTAATATATTACGTAAATAACCAAAGTACAAGACTTGTTGCTGCAAGTTTTTGAATTCTAACATCATCAGCATTAACACCAGCTTGGCTTGAGGTCTCACTTCGTGCTGAGATGTGTTTCTGCTTACAGGAATCGATAAACTCACTCCAGCCATTCATTATGTCCAAGACATGAATGATGCCTTGGCACCGATAGACTATGTATTTAGAATTGATACAGATGAACAGAATACAGCAAGAATCACACTTTATTCCAACTTTCCTTGACTTAACGGCAACACGTTTATTTGCTAAGGTGGATCAAACCAATGACTGACAAAGAATCTTAATTACAGCAAAAGAACATGCAGTGTCTGGAATTTCAAGCAACATGTTACAGAACCCATATGATCACCATGAAAGAAGATGAGCTCATCAGTTCGAATACCAAATGGCATAAACAATAAACTATTCATCTATAGCAACATGTTGCAACCTTATAGATGGTTATGATTTAATTAGCGAGGCTTTGACTACTAATCCATACATTAGAAATTTGGTGCACTCTGGAAACCAAAACCAAAAGCTAAAGTTTTCTCTTTCTTTTAATCAGCTTCTCCTTTTTGACCATTCCAAAAGCTTCAACATTTGCTGGTACAACTTCCATTGCTTAGGTCATCTAGTTGGTAAACATCCAAATTCATCTCAACTTCTTCCATGTGTAGTGGTTGAAAATATTTCAAAATATGGTCTTGGATGATCTTCCAGCATACTAAATAATAATAATTTAAAGCTCTAATTTCGAATAACTAAATGTCTAGAGCATAATTTGCCAACCCATTACTCCTAATCTGTTGACTTCCCATGTTAAATAAACTATAATCTAGTAATCTACCCTTTCAGTTTCTTCTAAAACCAGTATATGTTTCTTATGAACCTGGAAACCCCATTTCTACTTCCACGAAGCTGTCTTGTCTCAATAAATTATTGTTGCTTGCCGACTACAAACCCGACTTTTTTGTTTATGACGTTATTCGACAGAAACAGATGGACATATCTCTAGCAATTTGCAGAAAACAAAAGCAAGTGGATTCCATACCATCAGTAACTTTAGGTCATGTCCGCCCATGATTTTCCTACAGTCGTTCACTGCGGTCTTAAAGAAATAGAAAGACTAGAAATCTGCTTCCACAGCTGCCACATCAAGCCTTTACTGTTTTGTGCAAAGAAGCTTTACCTGTTGATTTTATGAGTGTGAATTGAGTCAATGATTTGATTTGATGTAAATCAAGACTTGGACAAGCTGAATACAAACCTGACAAAGGGATTCTCTCATCCAAATTCAATTAGTGTTACCAAGAAAACAAAAAAAATTCTTGCATAAATCAAACGTTATTATCAATGTCCTGTTTCCCTCCCAATCTGTAACATCTCGTGATTTTGTTGTTCAGTGATTGTAAGATTTTAAAACCGTCGTATTTATCTGCAATTAGAAGGAGAAGCATGTGCCAATGATCCCCAAAGAGCAATCCTTTTTTCACTTTTAATCTCTGGTAAATTATTTACCCAATTGGTGGCACTGGCACAGTCGTTTTCCTATCTTGAAACCCATCATGGATGACATAATGCAAACGAATCTTAAACCCATTAATCATTCAGCAGATCATGAAAACTGTCTATAGGCTCGAGCGTGGAAATCACTCTCCGAATGGAAGATTAATGGAACCATTTGTGTGGAGTTTGTAAGAGTTTTGCAGACAAAAACATGGGTTGTCTATCGTCGTACATTACACATCATGGTCCGATTTTTACAGAGTCATTGTTTTTGCCTCACGTTTTGCTCATTGCCTTAATTAGGTAATTAGGTTCATCCTTTCCCGTGAGATTCTGACGTTGTTTGAATTTTCGAACAATTGTTGGAAAACTGGAATTGAAGAGAGAAAATGAAAAGGGAAACGCCTAACATCTCGTGCATGCATAGACAGGAATTTAAAAAATTCCCGTAATTGTTAAAACGTTGGTTAATTATTGATAACGTCCACTGTCAAAATCTTTTTAATAGTATAAATAATGATAGAATTCAAAATTATATTAAAATTATTGATAACAATGGTATTTTAACAATTAATAACAGTAATAATGATCTATTATTTTCGTTATTATTTTGTTATTTCAAAATACCCAGAACATCATTCAAATTTCAGTTTTAAGAATTTAAAAAATATATAAATAAAATTATTATATTTATATTTTTTATAATTTACAATAAATTATATAAATCTTAAAAAATCACGATTATAATATATATAATGATTACAATAATAATTTTTATATTAACATTTATGATAAATGCGATATGATTAAAAAAAATTATGCTGATTTTACGGATAAACGAATATTAAAAGCGTTTTTAATATATATTTTATCTAAATAATCGAGATAATATAAAAAAAATTCAAAAAAAGGGGGGCGGTGGACTTAACATTATTACCAACAGCACAAAGAAATACAGACATAAATTCCCAAATCTCAATAATACTAAAGAAATACAAATAAAAACACCGCGTCCAAGTCACGCGCTGCCAAACTTAGTAGGAAAGACATTGGTTGGCCATATAATTGATGTCAGCATTGAGGGTTTGTTTGATTTTCTCGTCGGTTCTTGCCGTGTAGTGCACGAGCAGCAGTTAAGATATCCCAATCCTACAGTCTTCCCTCTAAAAGCCAACAACGCCACTCATCCATTGGCCAGTCAGCCTTTCATTACAGAGATTTTTATAGAAAAACATGTAAATATTTATTTTTAACAAAACCCCACCAATCAGACCTTCATTTCTTTACCAGAGCTATAAACAATTTCCCATTTGATTTGATTCCAAATATTTTATTCAAGCATTCAGACTAGTTTATGTTATAAACCACCATTCTAGTTATCCTTCTGTAAACACCGCCTCTCTCCTCCTATCATCTTTTTGGTTAAAACATGGCGTCGATGTTGAGCTCACAAGGAATGGTATTAGCAACGGCGATGGCAGTCTCAGGCACTGTAATTCTCATCGCTTTCCGTCTACAGAAATCTTTAGATCAAATCTCACAGCCTTCTCAACAAGTCCTCCGTTCCTGCATATCTTCCGGTAACGATTGCTTGCATGAATCTGTTTTGAACATACAGTTTTTACGTAATTAATTTTTTAACATGTTTTCTTTTCTGGGGTTTGTTTTGAAGAGGGGAAGAATAAGAAGGTGAAGAAGAAGAAGAAAGTACACTTTGCTGAGGATTTGATGGATCCAAGTAGTGACGGCGTGGAGTTCAGGAAACAGCTTAAGAATCGTGTTCGGGTCAACAATTCAACGGCGCCGGCTTTGAATTCACCGCCGAAGTTAAAGAAATTGGGTGGAGGTAAAGATAGAGGAATTCCGGCTAACAGACTTGCTCTATACAATGGAATTCTGAGGGATCGTGTTGTTCAACGATTGGCTTACTCTTACTGAAAAAGGTAAAAAGAACACAGATTTTGATTTTTAGTATTGTACAATCAGAGTCGTGTTTATTTTTCACTACAGTTTGTGTCTGTAGGTTGCAATTTTGTAAATGGTAAAGCTTTTCTTTCCTTTCTCTGTATTTTTTAGAATTTTTTTACATGTTTTATACCGATTTTATAGTCTAGTTTCTGTTTGTCATTAATAACGTCTCCAAAAATTCAAATTTAAAATTTTTATATATCTATCACTAATTGTATAAATTAGTATTTAAATCAAATTATGATGAAATTTTGAATAAAAATATTTCAGCCGACGGTTGGACCAAACAAAGTTACGAACGTCACAACTTATATAGAAATATACTCATGGAATAAAGAAATGGAATTGTATAAATTACGTTACGTGTTAAATAGTGATTTCTTGTATTTAAATATTAGTAAAACTTGATTTTTTTTTAAAAAAAATAAATATCTGAATCATATTATGGTATAAATGAAGAAAATATTATATGATCTTGATTTATTATATTATTTATAAATTTATTTAAATTAAAAAAATATTATTAAATAAAATTATAAATAATATGATAAATTAAAGTTATCTAATACTTTTTTGTAAATAAAAATTACTTTTAAATTCTAGACTATGTTAGCAATTTATTTAATTTTATTTAGATTTTGTGGCTCGTTTATTTAACTGCTAAATGTGTTAAAGTTTTAAATCCTAAATATTAAACATAAATATAATTTCACATTAAAATGGTTATATTAATCATATTTAATACCATACTGTATTTGTCATAATCTTTTACATTTCATTTGAATTTTCATATGTTATCTAAAATGATCGGATATATACGAAAAGCTTGGCAGTTAGGTGAAGGGGACAAGTAAGTGAACGGAAGCCTCAGAAGAGAAGAGAGGACAATGTGCAACTGAAGATTTAGTTGCACTGAAATTCGGACACAAAGGCTTTTTAGTTTTTTCTCATCACCTAGCACGTCTTGTTATATTTATTTTGTTTTTAAATTAATAAAAATGTATTATAAAAAAATTACTATTATTTTAGTTTTTATAATTTCGTCCTGACTAATCTGATTAATTTGTATCGTATATTTAATTTTGATATATAAAATTTTTAATAAAATAATTTTACATATAAAACATCTTAAACCTGAGATTTATTTGAATAAAATTAAATTACTTATGGATCAAATCTTTTATTTTCAATTAATGAAATATATTACTCCATAAATATTTTAATGTGTATGATGACGTACCTAAAATTCAGTAATAATTGAGGAGCAACCCAAGTTCAAAAGAAATTGGAGTAGGTTATTCAATGTTTGATGACCCAATAATGAGAGCCTAATTAGTAATTAAGCATTGAGATTCTATTTTATTTTATCCATCCAGCTTGTCCCCAACATGCTTGAAGCCTGGAACGCTCGCTGATTAGACAACCCATGTGAACGTTTTCATACAGCAACCAATCACATTGATCCAAACAGAGAGGCAGAATAGACTAATTTAGGAAAATATTGGGAAATAAAAAATATATATAAAAATAAAGATGCATGATCGGGATTTTATTATAACCCTAGTACTTGAGTAATATTTCCACGTCAATAAAAAGGCATGTGACGTAACCAAATCTCACGGTAATACAAAGATGCTGATTTATATGCTTCCCAAGATCCCTTCGCCCCCTCAATTACCTCACTGATTAACCTTTCTCTAAACATTATTTAATTTTAAATAAAAAACAAAAGAACCAATGGCTTTCATGTTCTTTTACGTGTAACGTGATGTCTTCCTTTTTTTTACAAAGTGGTCCAATATGTCCCCACCTCTCACATTTAGTAGAAAAAAGAGCCAATGCTTTTTGCTTAGGTTAGCCTTCTCAACCAACTTACTGAACATAAAGCTATCCAATAATTAGATAAAAATCAATATCCCATTTCATCATTTCACTTTTATCAACAAAAAATCGGATAAATCTATTATAAATATCGTATATTATTAAATATTATTAACGTAATATATCAAGCTGCTATTTCAATGTTACAAATAAGATGATCAGGCTCACAAGTCACAAGGCATGTCCATGATCATATTGTATGCCTGACTGAGGTGGCCACCTCGTCCTAGAGCCATTATAGAAGACGGTCTAATGCCTTAAAAATGAACTTAAGTGGGCTGCGGTGGGGGTGAGGTATGGTGCTGAGTGGCTGTTTGAAGATAAGGATCCCCGCCACTTATTACAAAATAAATTTAAAATACTGAGGGTTTGGCGACTTGGTTCAGTGGTCATGACGTTGTGTTGATGTTGCCAGTAAACTCCTCAAACATTTGGAACAATTCTAACAGGACGAATTCTTATTCCTCGTTTCTATAAAGTAATTAATGAAGTGAAAAGCATTGAATCCATTAGTTTAACAACACATTTAATTTGAGACTCTGCACTTTAAGACACAACAAATTGATTCAGAGTCTTTAGTGAGATGTACCAAACAACTTCAGATTAAAAAAAACATTCTTTCTTAGATGGGTGCGATGTTGCATCAGTTGCACGCACATGAGTTTAAATGTTTTATATTGATTAAAAATAATCCTATTAGAATAACAATAAATTAGTCTAATAAGATGAGACGCTAGATTCCTTAAGTAAAGCTAAAGGTTTGAGTTTTAATGTCGTAAGTAGAGAAAATTGAGTTGAAAGAGTCGTTGTATAATGAGCCTTTTACAATATTTAATTCGAATTAATTAATTAATAAATTAAATATTGATAATTAAATAAATAATAATTTAATTTTTATAATTGGGTTCCAACATAACATTTCTTTTTTGAAAAATAACATACCAGTTATTTAAGTATAAATGCAAAGTATGTTACGTTCCAAGAAACATGGCTTTGTTTTGCTTTTACATTGGGCTACGGTATTCTATTGTTGTTGCTTTGATTTCTGCAGTTCATTACGGCCCAAGAGAAAATGAGTAATATTAGGGTTTAACGAAATTTGATTCGATTAATAAAATTAAAATATTTTAAATATAAGATATTAAAAATATATAAAAACTTAAATATTTTAAAATGAAAATGTTTAAATTATTTTGAAATCGAAGAAAACGTTTAGTATAAAAAATTACATTTTGAAGTAAAAATAAATTCAATAAACATTTTCGAATGACTTAATGCAAGAAAAATGCATCCCATATTGTGAGTCTGATTTGGATACCAAGAACAAGCTTTCGTCTCCTTCATGAGCCCAATTCAAACTCAGTTCAACTCGGCGTCAAAGTTGAGTTTGGATTTTTCAGTGTTAGGGCAAAGATGAGAGAGCCCATTTCATATTTAGTGGATTGGACGAGCATCGTTGATACAAATCCATAACGGAGATCAAGAAGCGCGTGCATTTCAAGCATTCCTCTGATGAGATAAGAGTAGTTAAAAAAACAGTTCCCCCACCCCACCCACACCCATAACACCGGTTGAAATCATATTCATAGCAAGCTTTTCACTAATCAATTTCTTCTTTTTAACCCCCCAATCAAATTGCAGCAACTATCAAAACATCTTTCCCACCCACTCGCCTTATTTCAACATTCCTTGCTTTCTGGACTGTTTCAGCTGGGGTTTGAAATTCGCTTCTTTCTGTAATTGTACCGATGACTGGTGTTGTTTGATAGCTTTGCTGCCATGGTCACTGTTCATAGTATGATCACTACTTGGGTCACTGATCTTCTCAGTTACATGTGGTAAGTTCTTTTTTTTTTTTTTTTCCGCTTCCTTTCCCCCCTTCAATGATTTCGTTGTTATTTTCTTTTTGGATGTGTTTTGGGGTTTTCTTTCTTAATATTACTATTTTTTATTATAGTTTCATTTAATACTGATGGTGAGTTTAGTCAGAGTAGAGAAGAGATTACTTGTTTTACTGTAGTTTCCTTTTTGTACTGAGAATATTAGATTGGTATTTTCAACTATATTATTGGACTCAAAATCAGCAATTTGATAGTACCATGAGAGGATGTTAACAAGAGTCTTTTGGAGGTAATTGTAGAAAATAGACAAAAATTCTACAGGTTGAGTTACTTGTTACTGAATCTAATGCTAGCTCCCCTCTTCACAAGAAATCTGGCTCTACTTGATCGGTCTAGGAATTTAATCCTTGAAAGGATATTTTTGCTAGATGATTTTTTTTGTCAATGTGTATGGTTTTAACCTGGTTTTCAACAGAGCAGTGGTTGTTTTGGATGCTGCACTAAACCCACACCGATTATTGCTGTGGATCAGCCATCAAAAGGATTGAGGATTCGAGGGCGTATAGTGAGGAAGCCTAGCATATCTGATGATTTTTGGAGCAGCAGTACATATGAATTGGAAAACAGTGCTCTCCAATCCCAAAGGAGCTTGTCCTCGATCAGTGCATCAAATCAGACTCTAAGTCAATGCAGTAGCAGCGGTGGCATGGTCAACTCATCTGATTTTGTAAATCAGGGCAAGTTTTGATTATTATTCCTTTTCCAAGTCTACTGTCTACGGGATATTATTCATAGTCATTGATATCTGATGCATGATGTTGTTAACTTCAATTCTCAAATTTTAAACGTGTCATTATCTTTGTGTTCATTGCAGGTCTTATCGTCTGGAATCAGGCTAGACTCCAATGGATTGGAAGTGGTAGGCATAGGAATCATACTCAACGAAGTCGAGAGCCTAGATTAAGGTGTGTCACTCATCATCTTGAGATTCTGAGTTTCTACTTTCTAGTTGAAAATAGTCATACAGGAATATGTGGAGCAAAGTGCTGTTCTGCTATTTAAGTATATGCCAGTTTATTAAGTAGTTTTCCTTTACTAACAGCAAATCTTTTAATCTCAACTTAGTGACATTCAGTAACTAAGAAGATGCTGTGAAATGAAAATCAAATTTTGCTCAGTGTATCCTATTGTTTGATTTGCATGAATTGCTGGACCATTTGTTGAAAATGAAAGTACATTTGAATCTAGGTGAAATTTGCAGATTGTGTCCATTAGACAAATAGAGGATCAAGTTTTACTCCTTAAGAGTACCAAAAGCAAGCATGCCGTTTAATTACGGCAAGAAGTCTTAAACTATGGCAACCCAGAGAGAAGCTAGCCAACATATATAGGACTTGATAGCCTCTTTCCGAATACATTACCCTGTTTTCATTCCACATTTTACTTTAACAAGCACTATAGTTGTATGGTGAAAGTTGGCTTCGTCTTTATTTTTTCATACACACTTTTTGGTAGTAATAAAATTCAGTGTATGTAATGCTTAATAGTTAAAGATTGTTATGAACAAATGAGGTGAAGAGTAAACATATTGAACTATGCAGAAATATTAAGGGGGTTGGGGATTGAACATGAAATAGTTGTCTTTTTCTAGTTTGTATTCATCCTACTTATCTTGATTTCTCTATGTTACTTTGTTACAGTTTGAATGCATCTTATGAAAGTTTACTTGGGACCAGGGATCCATTCCCTCAGCCAATTCTTCTTTCGGTAAGTTTGTGCTACATGTTGCTGGCTTGTAAGTAAGCTTTCCATAGCCGGCATTGATTTTGCAGACTTCTAACAATGACTTAATTTTGCAGAAAATGGTTGATTTTTTGGTGGAAGTATGGGAGCAGGAGGGATTGTATGATTGAAGTTGGTATCAGAGAAAGAAAAACGATTTTAGTTGTACTTATTAAAACTGTCCATCTTTGTAATTCTGGACACTTAGGGGAAAGGAATCAACAAAATGATCGAAATGGAAGTCTCTGTTTCGTTTGTATAATTTGACAGTATCCACTTAAGTTAATTCGGTTTGATTTATTAATATCTCAAGTTGAATATAAACTTAAATTAAATTCACTCAAATAACTTTAATCAAATTAAATTTAAATAACTTACTAATTGATAAATTCGTTATCCCTTCTAAATCCGCCTGTCACTGCCTCATATGTTGACGACGGCTAATCCATCTTCTTATCAATCCACTCCTGGCTTTGTGTCCATACATCTCCACCTACTGAATCTTGATGAACCAATAGAAAATATTTTTCCCATTGATCTGACCAGTTTCAGATATCCCAATTCCCAAATGAATCAACTGATGATCTCATTCACATGAAGGATGCTGTCTTAAATCAGTGTTTTTGGATACAATGCACGTTGTACATGTCTGGTCTTTGTTTTTGTCGTTTGCTTCTTCGTCTCACTTTCAATTGCATTAGTTTAAACATTACGGCACAAGAAGAGTTACAAGTATTAAAATGTAACACCCGACCCGGATGTCACAATGGGCCTCCGGCCCAAAACCCATATTCCAAAATTTTGTTTTAAAAGCTCAACAATAAAAATCATGTAAGTCCAAAACCAAATTCGTAATCCAATTAAATAAAAACAAGTCCAAAATAATTCAAAGTAAATCGGAGCTCCAAAATATTACAGACTGTTTTAAAACATTCGACCCAAATAAAATAACAGAGTTACAAATACATATAGGGTTCCACATAGTACTAAGCCCACTACATCTAATAACTGTACTCTGACAACACGGTCGATGCTGAAAATCCAAACCTTGATGGTGCTCCTCAAAATCCCGCTTCACCTAACCTACGCACGAAAACAAATTTCGAACGCTGAGCCACACAAGCTCAGTGGATACGCCAAACTCGGCCAACATCATGCATATCAAAGCAGTAAAGCATGACATATAAATCACATGCATGGTATGAAGGTCTAGCATGCTTGCCTACACATGGCATAAATGAATGTATACTATCGCACACAGCATATACAAACATATAAGTCAACACACAAGAGCGAGGCCCGCGTCCACACAGCATCGGGAACCTACACTCAAGATTGAGGCCGCCCTCAAATCCTATGTCCGGAATGTTACATCGGACATCTTCGAATGAGGCCGCCCAACGTTCCGAAAAGGGTGGAGGCCGCCCAACCAACCCTATGCTCGGAATGTTACATCGAACATCTTCGAGTGAGGCCGCCCAACACTCGGAATAAAAGTCTTCAATCATCACCCGGCATGTTACATCGGATGGCCTTCAACGTATTGCAACACTTATGGATATCCGGATTCCAACACACAAGACTCGACCACACAAACGATCCACCTAGGATCTCATCACAACAAGATATATAAAGTCTTACCTCACTTAGTCTTTCGGAGTTATAACTTTAATTTAGTTCGACAATTCATTTCATAGCTTTTAGATTTAAGTATTTATTCATTAGGATCATCGAGCCCCCAAACTCTAGTCAAATTTAACCAAATTACACAGGGGTATCGATACCCTTAAGTAGGGTATCGAAACACCCTTTATTGATACCCACCCAAAGATGGTATCGAACAACAGGTATCGATACCATTGACCAACCCCAAAAGTCAACAAAAAGTGTAGGACCCGTTTCGGTACAGGTATCGATACAAAAACTTTCTGGAATCCACGGTATCGAAACAAGTATTGATACCCTTGAACAACAAGCCAAGGCAACAACAAAACGAGCTCCCTACTTAAGTCGAACTCTTCCTTTACCCAAGCTTGATGATGGCTCTCCAACCTCTTTCTCTACACGAGGAAGATGAACAACGATTAAGGATGGTCCGGGGATAATTTCTAAAGCTTAAAAACACAAAAGACCCAGATTTAAAGCCTCAAAAACCCAAACCCGGATTACACCTTAAACCCCAACAAAACCTTCACCTCCACCAAACCCACACATAGCTACCTCTTTGGATAGATCCTTGGCAGCCCTAAAACTTACCCTTCATAAACAAAACGAGATTCCACCATTAAACCCTCAAAAATCTTACCTTTGATAATGGTTGCAATGACAAAAGATGAAGGAAATGGGGATGTGGAGGATGATCTCATTCCCTCTGCAAATGCAGAAAAATAAAGTCTCTAACCCCCATCTTCATCCTTTAGCCCTTTACCAAAAAGCCCCCAAGGCCACAACCACTAAACTCTACCAAGCCCAACAACACTCAAGACCCAACAAGCCTAAGGCCCAAAACCAAGCCCAAACCCCCGGGTTAACCCGACACACTAAACCGAGAGTTCGGGTCGTTACAACTCTCCCCTCCTTAAAGAAAATTTCGTCCTCGAAATTTACCTGTCAGGAAGAGATGAGGATACTGAGCTCTCATGTCCTTCTCCGACTCCCACGTGGCCTCTTCGATCCCATGGTTCCTCCACAACACTTTTACCAAAGGTATACTCTTATTTCTAAGCTCTTTGACTCCTCTATCCACTATTCCGATGGGCCTTTCCTCGTAAGTCAAATCCGTATTGATTTCGATTTCCTCAAGCTGAACCACATGTGAGGGATCGGAACGGTAACGTCTCAACATAGACACGTGGAACACATCGTGTATACGTGCCAACTCCGGAGGCAAAGTTAGCCGATAAGCTACCGGTCCAACCCTCTGAAGCACCTCATACGGCCCGATATACCTTGGGCTCAACTTTCCTTTCCGACCAAACCGGATGATACCCCTCCATGGAGATACCTTGAGAAACACTTTCTCACCTAGCTCGTACTCGATGTGTTTACGCTTCTTAACCGCATAAGCTTTCTGTCTGTCAAAAGCTGCTTGTAACCTCTCCTTGATGATCTGGACTTTCTCTTCTGTTTCCTTAACAAGCTCCGAACCCACTATCTTCCTCTCATTGAGCTCTATCCAACACAAAGGTGTCCTACACCTGCGCCCGTACAAGGCCTCAAAAGGAGCCATCCCGATGCTCGACTGATAACTGTTGTTGTAAGCAAACTCTACCAAAGGTAACTGCTCCTCCCAACTGCAAGCAAAGTCTACTGCACAACACCGAAGCATATCCTCCAAGATCTGGATAACTCTCTCAGACTGTCCGTCGGTCTGAGGGTGAAAACCTGTACTAAAGTGCAACTTGGTGTCTAAAGCCTCGTGGATAGACCTCCACAACCTCGCTGTGAACCTCAGATCCCTATCCGATATGATCGATGAAGGTACACCATGTAACCTCACGATCTCCTTGATGTACAACTGAGCCAACTTTTCCAAGCTAAAGTCCATCCTCACGGGTAAGAAGTGAGCTGACTTGGTTAACCGATCAACTATGACCCATATAGCATCATGTTTCCTCAACATCATCGGTAACCCGGTGACAAAATCCATGGTCACACGATCCCACTTCCACTGTGGAATCTGTATAAGCTGAAGCAACCCTGAAGGAACCTGATGTTCCGCTTTCACCTGCTGACATGCTAAACACCTTGTCACAAACTCTGACACATCTCTCTTCATGCACGGCCACCAAAAGAAAGGACGAAGATCCTGATACATCTTGTTACTACCCGGATGAACAGAAAACGGACTACGGTGAGCTTCCCTCAAGATACGATCCCTCAGATCCTCCAAGGCGGGAACACACAATCGACCCTGAAAGTACAAGAATCCACCATCTCGTACCTCAAAGCCTGACGACTCACCCCTCTGAACAGCCTCTAACTGAGCTACCAACTCCTCATCTAACACTTGTGCTCTCTTTATCTCCTGAACAAGCGTGGGCTCCACGCGCAACTCAGCTAAAAGACCTCCATCATCGGTCATCCTCAACCGAGCAAACAAAGCTCTCAAGTCCGACATGGACTTCCTACTCAAAGCATCAGCGACCACATTCGCCTTGTCGGGATGATACTTTATGACACAGTCATAGTCCTTTAACAACTCTATCCACCGACGCTGTCTCAGATTCAACTCTCTCTGGGTAAGCAGATATTTCAAACTCTTGTGGTCGGTGTAGATGTACCATTTCTCTCCATAGAGATAATGCCTCCATATCTTCAAAGCGAAGATAACTGCTGCAAGCTCAAGATCATGTGTAGGATAATTCCTCTCATGGGGTTTCAACTGTCTCGAGGCGTAAGCAACCACCTTACCCTCTTGCATGAGCACACAACCTAACCCATTCAAGGAAGCATCGCTGAACACCACATAATCCTTCCCTGGTTCCGGTTGCGTCAAGACCGGTGCCTTTATCAGATAAGCTTTCAACTGCTCAAAACTCTGTTGTCTTCTCTCGTTCCACACGAACAGAACTCCTTTCTGAAGCAACTTGGTCAAAGGTGCCGCTATGATCGAAAAACCCTTAACGAACCTCCTGTAGTATCCGGCAAGTCCAAGAAAGCTACGGACTTCCGATACGTTCCTTGGTGGTTTCCATTCCACCACAGCTTGTATCTTCTGAGGATCTACTCGGATACTGTCCGCTGCAACTATGTGGCCAAGGAACGCCACCTCAGACAACTAAAACTCGCACTTACTGAACTTGGCGTACAAACGCCTATCTCTCAACACTTGAAGAACAACTCTAAGGTGATAATCATGCTCCTCCTCCGAGCGTGAATACACCAAGATGTCATCGATGAACACAACCACAAACTGATCTAGGTACGACTGAAAGGTCCGATTCATCAAGTCCATAAAAGCTACGGGTGCATTCGTGAGCCCAAACGGCATCACGAGAAACTCATAGTGTCCATACCGCGTCCTAAAAGCGGTCTTCTGGACATCCTCATCCACCACCTTTAACTGATAGTACCCTGACCTCAAGTCTATCTTAGAAAACACACGGGCACCCCTCAACTGATCGAAGAGATCGTCGATCCTAGGCAAAGGATAACTATTCTTGATCGTGACCTTATTGAGTTGACGGTAGTCGATGCACATCCTCATCGATTTGTCCTTCTTCTTAACAAACAAAACCGGTGCTCCCCACAGTGACACACTCGGTCTGATAAAACCTCTCTCAAGCAACTCCTGGATCTGCTATTTTAACTCTCTCATCTCTGTCGGTGCCATACGGTAAGGTACTATGGACACCGGTGCCGTACCGGGCAACACCTCTATCTGGAACTCCAACTCACGATCGGGAGGTAAACCAGGTAACTCCTCTGGGAAAACATCGGGATACTCGCAGACTGTCCTCAAGTTCTCTAAAGCTGGGTTGTCAACACTCACATCCACCACGTGAGCTAAGAAAGCCTCACAACCTTGCTGGATCAACCTCTGAGCTGTCAACCCTGACACCACATTCGGTAAACACGGGTTCCTTTCACCCCTCACAACAAGCTTAAAACCATCCGCCACTCTGAGCTTCAAACTCTTAGATCCGCACCCCAAACTTGTATCGTGTTCAAACAACCAATTCATCCCCAAGATTGCGTCGAACTCCTGAAACGGTAAGACCATAAGATCGGCCGGGAAGATAGATCCTTGTACCTCGATCGGACACCTCCGATACACTTTATCCACCAACACATCCAACCCTAACGGGCTTGTCACACGAACCCCTATCTCAAGATCCTCCGCTGGTAACCCCCACTGCTGAGATATCCCACTACGGATATACGAGTGTGTAGACCCCGAGTCCACAAGAGCAACTATAGGTACAGAAAACAAACTGAACGTACCTGAGATCACATCGGTAACAGCACAGTCCTCTTGTGCCCTCACAACATACTGTCTCGCGGGTGCTCTAGCGGTGGACTGAAAGGTGCCTCCTGATGCATGGCTAGCTCCGCTACGAGAGAACCCACGACCTCTCTAAGCCTGAACCCACGACCCAAGACCCAGATTTTAAGCCTCAAAAAGCCAAACCCGGATTACACCTTAAACCCCAACAAAACCTTCACCTCCACCAAACTCACACATAGTTACCTCTTTGGATAGATCCTTGGTAGCCTTAAAACTTACCCTTCATAAACAAAACGAGATTCCACCATTAAACTCTCAAAAATCTTACCTTTGATAATGGTTGCAATGACAAAAGATGAAGGAAATGGGGATGTGGAGGATGATCTCATTCCCTCTGCAAATGCAGAAAAATAAAGTCTCTAACCCCCATCTTCATCCTTTAGCCCTTTACCAAAAAGCCCCCAAGGCCACAACCACTAAACTCTACCAAGCCCAACAACACTCAAGGCCCAACAAGCCTAAGGCCCAAAATCAAGCCCAACCCCCCGGGTTAACCCGACACACTAAACCGAGAGTTCGGGTCGTTACAACTAAAAAGAGGATTAACATATATTTTGGTACTTAAACGTGGTTTAAATGGTAATTTGATATATAAACTATTTTTAATTTAATTAATTATTTGAATTTAACTTGTTGATTTAAATTAGTACTCAAACTTCAATTTTTTGTTATGATTAATACTTATTTCTACCTAAGAGAAGGAAATAAGATATTTTACTCGAAGATATCAACCGAAAACTTTAACCACCTACTCTAGAGATATTGACCATAATTCATTTATCAGCTTAAAAACATAAATTAAATTAAAAACATTCGAATATCAAATCGAACTTTAAAATTAAAATCAAATACTTAGATAAAAGTATTAGGTATCGAATTACATCTAATCCTCAAATTAGGCACCCAAATATATATTTACCCAAAGAATCATTACTTATTTTGTCTCCATTTTACTACCAATCATGATCAAGGTACGTGACAGAGTCGTCAAATGAATTTTGAATGAATCATAAAATAATTGGAAACATTAGTATCCTAGACATCCAACTTGACCCAAAGCCAACCAAAAGTAGCAACTTGAATCCACACATTCTTCACCACTTGTCCATTAAAACAAAGAAAAAGGTTGGATCTTGAACCTTGGGCTGAATTCCCAGTACCAAGCCGAGACATGTCGTTTCGTAGTTCCCTCCCAATTGCCAATATTTCTCTCTCAAATGCCTTTTTTTCACTAAAACAATATAACTCAACTTGATGTATATGAAAAAAAGGATTTTTACAACTGGGGTCTGCATTTGCTCAATGCAGACATAAAAATCTGGTTGATCTGATCCGTTAGGAGATGAATATGAAGTGCAACTGGTTTGCATGATTGGCTTCTCTGACATTGAGATAAGCCAGACGACTCTAATTGGCAGCAACTTGCTATGCTGTCAGTAGCGAAATCATGCATCTTTCTGCAACAACATGATGGACCATAAACTGAAAATTCTGAAGTGATGTTAATGCAATCTTTCTTCTTTTTTCTATTTGTTTCGAGAGTATATGGTTGTTCAAGTTGATTATATTATATACATTTTAACGCAATAAAATCTTCCCTTTCACGCACCTCATAATTTCTTCCTATTGTGTATTCAAATGAAACACGAATGGCTAACATTTTAATAGAAAATCCCATTCCCATATGCCAACAACCATGGATATGTACATGGTAATTTAAGGGTGCAGTTGACCCTATTTGATTGGTTAGGTGCGAGATTTTTAGGGAATTGATATATAATTTGTTGATATAAAATCAATAATACTGATTTTTAAATGTTTAATGATATAAAAAATTTCGATATTTCATACTCGACTCTGATCTTATTATATGTAAATCCTCTTTCCGTGGCTGCCAACAACTCATAATCAATGCTTTATTTTAAGGCAACAAAATAAATAGGAGAAAAATCGCAACAAAATAGAGTCTAAATCATCTGTCCCTTTCTCATGCTCCCATTTATGCCCCCACTTTAAATTAGAGGGTTAGGGTTTTAGGTTAGGGTATAGAGAATTAGGGATAGGGTATATTTTTTAAGTATAGAGTTTAGGGTTTAGGATATAAAAAATATGGGTTAAGGTTTAAAATTTAATTTTTTAATAAAATAAGACAGAAGACATAAATGAGAGTATGAAAAAATTACAAAAGATTTTTGCTCAATGAAATATACCAAAATATCCAATGCATGCATCTCTTTATACATCAATTTCCAAAGTTGATTTGTCAAATCTGAAACACATTTTTTCTATTTAAAAGAAATGAATTAAAACTGAGAAAAGAGAATAATATTTATAATTATGGGTGAAAAGGGACAAATATGAACCACCCCATGCCTATGAATAATTGGATATCATCTATCTAAAGGTTGGAGTTTGTAGTTCAAGCAAACCATGCACCAATGCAGCTTGCTGCATACGTCTTAACAAAACAAATATTTCATTTATTTAACTTCTAAAACAAGTTAATGATCCTCTCCTCTTAAAATCAATCTTATAAATTGAATTGAAAAATGTAGACCTGATATAAATTAACTTGATCAACAAAATGGAAAATAATTTAGCATGCAAAGTTCCGAAATAATTACATAATCACTGTTTAAAATTCAAAGGCAAGTAGCCGTATCTGGGTGTTTGGTGGGACTAAAGAAAGAAAAGAAACACGTTCCAAGGAAGATACATTGCATGTGCAGTGAATAAGTTGTCAGAAAATGTATCTGCTGCAAAAAACATGAACTTTAAATTAGTAATCAAATGGAAATTTCTCAACACGGCATTTTTCTACTCCTTTCCCCCAAACCAAATAAATACATCTATTGTGTTCTGTTTCAGCTAACACAAAGTTCTCTTCTTCTTTCTTACATATATTTTGCCCCTGCTTGGTGGGTTTTCAGTATTCTTACTTCCGAACAAGTTCTGATGCATTCAAGCTCTCAAGGGTTACACTTGGTCTGCGTTCTTCTAGCGTTTTCTCCTTTTGGTTGTTGTATTTTCGGGTCGGAGGATTTTAAGAAAGGTTTCTTCTTTGGGATTCAACCATGCCTGCTCTTGTTAATTACGGTGGTAAGCTTCTTTCTCTTCGTTTTTGTTTGTAAAGATTGGGTTTGAGTTTATAGAGATGTTTATAATTATTTGATTGATTATATGTATTTAAGTTGTAATAATAATCTATGTTGATATAGGTTTTCTTTATTTGAGTGATTTTTATATGCTTGATCTTGTTAAGCACTATAGATGCCTGATATTGGTTTTAGGCTTTTAGCTAGTGTTAGTTTGGAAATAGAAAAGGAAGGCAGTATGATTCATTAGTTATATCAATATGTATTGCAAGGTTTGGATCCTTGAAGATTTGCATAAAAAGTTGGAAGCTTTTACCCAGCAATATGTAAAAGATAGTCAGTTGTTTGATTGTTCTTGGAGGGGGAAAATTTTGTTGTAGGAATATGTCTGATTTTCTCATGACTTTTTCTTTTGGAAGTATCCTTTCAGTAGTTGTTGATGCTATGGTTTCTGGAATTTCAGGTGATGATGATTTCTATTATGGGGGTTCCTTTTATACAAATTCCACGGACTTGGGTAGATTGTGCTCAATCAGTTCCCAGGTGGATGTGTACTGCCCTCCTCGTAAAAGGGCTCGTATTGGTGCCCCGTTTAGCTTTGGAGAAACGGAGGTCCAGCAGAATAATCAACCATCAATCGATGTTCTTCCAGATGAGTGCCTTTTTGAGATCTTTAAACGCATTCCTGGGGACAGAGAAAGGAGCTCGTGCGCTTGTGTCTCAAAGCACTGGCTTATGCTTCTCATCAGCATCCGTAAAGGTGAATATGAATCATCAAAGGTGGTCAAGGAGAATATTAATTCAAGTTCTAATGATGTTGAGATGATCCCATCTGAGGAAGATGATGGTTATCTTACAAGGTGCTTGGAAGGGAAGAAAGCAACTGACACGAGGCTTGCTGCGGTAGCTGTTGGAACAAGCGGTCGTGGTGGTTTGGGAAAGCTTTCTATTAGGGGAAGCATTTCTTCATGTGGAGTAACTGATTTTGGGCTGTCTGCTATAGCCCGTGGTTGCCCTTCTCTCAAGGTACTTTCTTTATGGAATGTCCCGCATGTCGGAGATGAAGGTCTGTCTGAAATAGCTAAAGAATGTCATTTGTTGGAGAAGCTTGACCTTTGCCAGTGCCCATCAGTTTCAAACAAGGGGCTAATTGCCATCGCAGAGAACTGCCCTAATTTGACTGTTTTGAGCATCGAATCTTGCTCAAAGATTGGTAATGAGGGCCTCCAAGCTATCGGAAAGCTCTGCCCCCACCTGCAGTACATCTCTATCAAGGACTGCCCACTTGTTGGCGATCATGGAGTTTCAAGCCTGTTGTCATCAGCGTCTTCTGTCCTTTCAAAGGTTAAGCTTCAGGGTTTGAATATCACAGATTTTTCTCTTGCTGTGATTGGACACTATGGCAAGTCTGTGACAAATCTAGTGCTCAGTGGTCTGCAAAATGTGAGCGAGAAGGGACTTTGGGTGATGGGTAATGCCCGGGGCCTGCAAAAATTGGTCTCTTTGATGATTACTTCTTGCTGTGGGGTAACTGATGTTAGTCTTGAAGCCATTGGAAAGGGGTGCACAAACCTGAAGCAGATGTGCCTTCGTAGGTGTTGCTTTGTTTCTGGTGATGGATTGGTGGCTTTTGCCAAGTCTGCATGTTCCCTTGAGTACCTGCAATTGGAAGAGTGCAACAGGGTCACACAAGACGGCGTTATCCGTGTGCTCTCAAACAATGGATTAAAATCTCTTACCCTAGTAAAGTGCATGGGAATAAAGGATATATCCTTGGGAGCTTCTTTGTCCTCCCCATGCAATTCCCTTAAATCCTTGTCTGTAAGAAACTGTCCCGGATTTGGAACTGTCAACCTGGCTTTGGTAGGCAAATTGTGCCCCCAGCTTCAGCATATAGATCTGAGTGGGCTATGCGGCATCACAGATGCAGGCCTTCTGCCACTTCTAGAGAATTGCGAGGCAGGACTTTTGAAGGTGAATTTGAGTGGTTGCTTAAATTTGACTGATGATATTATTTTAGCCTTGATGAGGCTACATGGTGCAACCCTCGAAGTGCTCAATCTTGATGGTTGCAGGAGGATTACTGATGCAAGTTTGATCGCTGTTGCAGACAATTGTGTTTTCCTCAGCGACCTGGATGTGTCGAGGTGTGCAATCACTGATGCTGGTGTTGCTGCCTTGTCTCATGCAGAGCAACTCAATTTGCAAGTCCTTTCGTTTTCAGGTTGTTCCGGAGTAACAAACAAAAGCCTATCCTTCCTGAAAAAATTGGGCAAGACCCTGGTGGGGTTGAATCTCCTGCAGTGCAATTCAATAAGCGCTCAAAACGTTGAGCTGCTCGTGGAGAGCTTGTGGAGATGTGACATCCTTTTCTAATCAAGGATTAAAGGCACTGCTGAGCCAGATCTGAACAACTACACTTACGGCGTTAAAGACAGTAGAAATATCGAACTCATATAATCAGCTTACACAGATAGCAACATTCAGCACAGTTTTTTTTGGTTCGACGAAGTAGCCACTCTGATTGCTCTATGGCTTGGTGTTTTCCTGGGAACTTTTGGCTGTTTGGCAGATGGCCTATCCATCTCAATTTTTTCAGGCTTTCTTGACACAGGAAAGTCTGTTGTATATCATAGACATGGTTGCTGGAGATTTATCATCAAGTCACGGTTTTGAATATCCACTCATGATCAAAGCTTTTGGTTGTATTCTGCTGGAGCTGTACCTACTCGTTGCCTTAGCTTTTTATTTTCAGTCCCTTTGAAATCTGTTATTCGGATCAGTCCTTGAATCTTTCTTCTACAAGTTTTCCAGTGTTTCCTTTTGTAATCTACCTCTATAGAGTGGTTATTTTGAGAAGTTTAATGTTTAGGTGCTCCAGAGTCCAGATTGGTGTGCTTTGGCCATCGCAGTGGATCTCTCATCTGCCATAACAACCTTCATTTTGGTTGTTTTTTCTTTTCATGTTTTCCAAGTGTCTTAGGTCCTGTAGGGTTATCCTTGTATATGGACTGTACAACTGCAAGTCTGCAACTACTGCAAGTCTTCATATTTAGACCTTCAAGTGCTGACAAAGATGTTTTTTTTTTAACCAAGAAATCGGAACTACCCTCTGAATTTGCTAAAGAACCAACAAAGATTCAAACTACACTGCGTTTCCAGGATAGTAGATATTACCTTTCATCACCTTGATACGAAGAGCTTCGAGTATTTGTATGATCAGTAGAAGCAACTAAATCTGCCATGCATGGCCTGCAACTGATTAACAACACAGCATACAACGACCTTTAGTTCCAGTGGGAGGTGTTTAAACGAAGCCATCAGGCCTTGTCTGCGAGGATGGATTTTGTTTGTTTCTCGAGAAAGGAATTAGGAAGGTGTTACTATAATATTTGATGGCAAAGAGAAGATGATGGGTGGAAACAGAAGCGTCTCTCAGCATTTCACTCAAAGTAACTAATGATAAAAGAAACAAAAATAGAATGCATGTAATGTGATCAAAATTCAAAACTACGGGGATTGGAAGGCTGAAAATCGTTTATCTTCTTGTATTTTTTAGGATTTTTACTTTAAAATGGTGTATTTATTTAAAATTATAGATTTTGGTTATAATTTAAAGTGGATATATTTTTTAAGATATAGGGTTTAAAATTTAAGACATAAAAATTAAAATTAATAAAAATAAAATTCAATAAATATTAGGACGAGTTGATCTTAATATTTATTTTCAATAAATACATATATGAATTTTATTTGAATCTCTTTCGCATATTCATCTCATAAATATCTATCAAACTTTAAACTATTTTATCTTCTACGATAATAATTAATTTTAGATATTTAGAAGAATTAATAATATTTAGAAATGTAAAAACATATAAATAATAAATGTAATAGTTAAAACATCTCGTTTATTCGGTAGGCCTTTGGTCACTATAACCATCTGTTATTGCAATCATGATAATGAAAAAAAATTACAGGTCGGTTCCTGCAAATTATAAGCTTAATTGCTTCCTCTTTATTCTCCATGTCAATTGTCAATTACTGCTAGGAACGCAATTTGATATGTCAGAAGTAAAACCATGAGTATAATCCAGAAAACAGGAAATCAAGTCCTTCACCTTTCGTTCTATATGAGATTTTCTTTTCCATTTTGAGTGAAATGGGAGTCTGCAGATTTTATTGGACAAGAGGATGCTTTACTTATGTGCCTTTTTTACCTTCCTGGTTGCTGGTGGTGTTTCTGGGTTAGGTGGACGTGGGTGGATTGCTGTTCACACGCTGAAGAATCTCTACATATGTTGAAAAAGAGGAGGAATGGATGCCATGGGAATCACATGTTGGGTGTTGGTCCTGTTCCAAACAACAAAGAATTTGTGCAGAATGTTGGGTTCCCCCACCCTGGGTTGAAAGAAAGATGTAGTAAATTGCAAGAATGCTGAGAGCAGCCATCTGACAGATTTCAAACACAGTACAAAAAACACCAAATACACGTGTTCCGTAGAAGAGTCCAAGGAGTGCAGGCAACTCATTCAATAAAAATTTTAAGTTTGAAATTTATGTTGGGTGTTTGAAATTAAGACGGAAAATGATACCGAAAAAAGATTGAATTTTTCCCGGAAAAGATCAGTGCTTTGAGAACTGATAGGTGAAATGGACATTGAATATGATATTTCACATTCTTGTTGGATTTTTCTTACTAGTTTTTCCTCCCCACCATCGCCACAACAGCAGCCACTCTCTTTCCCATTTCGGATCCCGAGGTTACTCAATGATTATATTACATCCACTTGTTGCTCGTTCAAACTGTTTCACTGCCATATAGCCTAGATTGTTCTCTTTCAAACTGTTTCACTCCATTGTTGCACGTTTCTTTCCCTTTTAACTTCCACAGAAATTGTAAAATATCTAAAATGGAACGATTTTTGTGGTTTCTGTCATGTCTAAATGTGTGGGTGTTTACTTATATATCTGCTGTATGCATATGGTTGAATGAAAGTGTTAATTCCGTTGTTGAGAATAGAGCAGTGTGAATGGGGGTGACCACACTTCCACTTCAACACTTGTTTACAGAGATGCGTCGCACCATTTCATGAATCTAATGATATTGTTCACGAAGAAAAGCAATGTTAATAATCATTAAAAAAAAGCAGACTACATTTTTCAGACAAACGGTTGAATACAAGAAAAGAATCAGAGTCTGGAAAATGGAAATACAGATATATAATATAGATCTATGGACTTTAGTGCTTTTTCTCGGAGATTCTGTGCATGTTGAGATGAGATGAAATGGGAGGTGGAGCAAAATAGTGGTCCAAATACCACTTTTCACAGAGGGTATGGCCCATGAGTTGTATAGCTCTATGCTTAGACAGATAGATAGATATTGAATCCAAAATAAAAAGCAATCAAAGCTTATAATTAAGATAAAATGGTGTCTCACTTCAATTATCATACAATAAGAAGAAAAACCAAATTGGAACAACACTGTTCTTCAGCGAGTCTCCTTGAATCTTAAACACAGTAATCACTTATCGAGCAGAGCAGTCCTTGACATGAAATAGTACTTCTCAGACTAGGCCTGTTCAAAAATGATTAATTAATCAGAGTCCACCATAGCTGATCTCAAATATTTCTTGGTATTTTCCTTAAACAAAACACAAGTTTCATGGTTATTAGTTTATCATATGCTAAGCGCTTACTACTTACAGCATCCTGCTAGTTTTGATTGTTGGTTTCCAGCATCAGTCCAAAATGGATATGAGGGAAGTGCGCCCACTGGAATAAAAAGGGGTGGGTGAATAACCAGAATTGTTTTATATGAGACCTTAACAAATGGATGTTTATAGTGTGATTGATGGGATTTTCGCAGCCTGAAAGTGAACTTACATTCTTAGCAGCAGTGCTGAATGCTTTCCTGTGACTTATATCAGGATTATTGGCCTTGATCCTCTGGATCTCCTCTCTACATTAATGGATAATTAAACATGTAAGTAAATCATGCAAAAATCATATATAAAATAAAGATTACTGATATATTCAATGTTAGTGAATTCCATTAGGATTTTCACACTTTATGAACTGATTGTACGCAGATGGTACTCGTCGTTTCTTTCCAGGAGCTGAAAATTTAAAAATAACAAAAAAATTTAGATACAAACCTGCAGATTTTGAAATGATGTAAAAGAAAACATGTATTATATCAAATATATGTGATTATCTTACGCTGGTCGACGACATTGTTAGTAGGAGAACGGATTGGATGCTTATTGCTTTTGGATGAGGAACCCAAATCGACCGTCCTATAATCTGGCCTTGCATAATTGGGTGTCTGTAAAGAAAAAAAATATTTTTTTGGTATTATCAGATGAAGATTCAACATCAAAACACTGTTTTTTATTACTAAGTCCTCTCCGACTGTAATTTTCCATCGATCGAGAAAGTTTATTCATCTTCTCGTTGATGGGTCCTTTTAACCTTATGGTAGTCAGCAACGTTGGCTTTCATCTTTAATATATTTATGTTAACTATCTAGTTTTATGTTAAAATTTATTTTATTTATGTTCATGGAAAAGAATCTATAACCATTCTCTTTTATTTGCACAGTTCGTGAAAAGGAATCATGAAACCTAAGAACCCTAACTTACATGTCAATCAAATCAAACTACCCTAAAGCAGATCGGCTCAAGAAAGTGTTAAAAACCATTTATAAAAGAAGGTTTATGCTTGGGTGGGGTGATGAGTCGGCACAAAAATTTACACAGGGTATGTTCACAGTCGCCCCTACTCAAAGCCGCAAAATACAGCCTATAAACAAAAGTAAACGAAATAGGGTTTCATCTTGTTGGATGCTAGCTAGGGTTTCAGTACCCTGCAACTGTTTTCATAGGGAAGGTGTTTGAAAAAACTTTTAGTACTATGTCTCTTTCGAATTATTACTACCCCGAGGAGCCCTAGATTTCAGAGGCTTTGAAGATCTTGAATTAGACATATTATATATATATATCACCTGAACCTCTTGCCATGAAAGCGACTGAAATGCAGCTGCCATGTTTACGGACCATAGATTGGTGCAGTGTCCGCACCGGACGGTCACAATATCGAACAGGCTGCTGCATGGAACGCTCACCTGCGCATCAACCTCATAATCAGAAACTGCAAATAACAAGAAAGTGGGTGTTTCCTGGGAAATGATCAAAGGTACTGAAAAATGAAAATGTTCATATTTTATTTTCCCCATTAGCTAAAGAAACTGATTTAGCAAAGGAAGCAGGTTGTAGAAATATTTTAAGCAAGGGAAAGGTATGCAGAACCAGTAAACCCTTCTCCTCTCCTCTCCACTTCTCTTTGCATTTCATAACTTTTTTTACTGCAAAAGAAGTCTGACGATGGAGACTTGACTGATAAGTGGGAAGGGAAAAAAAGAACACGAGAGCACTGATCACATATGCAAAAACCAGCTTTATTTGAGGATCTAACAATCTTTCTTTGTATGATATATATACAGGGAGAAAGAAAATACAAAAAACGAAATATACATAAACTAAAAAGGGAAACTCCTCCATTAAAACGAAGAGATACCGCAAGAAGTATGTTGCAAAAGTTGCAAGGGATGTAGCAGAGTTTCTCAGGTGCAACATCGTTGCAGTTCGAGTTCGACATGTCTCTTACAGCAACCACTCCTCAACCCCAAGAAAGAAAGCTGAAAGCAACAAATAAAATCAAGCAAAAGAAAAGGTAAAGTAAAGGGGACCAATTGTGCTTTCCTGCAACAAGTAGCAAGAAACCACAAGAAGAAAGTAACACTTGGTGGCCAAAAAATATCTTTTATTCCTTTGGAACTGGTCTATGTATCACAACAGTAAACGAAATGTGCTTTATTGGGTAGAAAAAATTTATTCGGAGAGAATCGGGAACCCAAAAAGAAAGAGAGGGGAAGAGATGGGCTCCAAAGTGGTAATCTGAAAGACAGAGAAGCCAAGCCAATATAAAAAGGCTAATTTAGGCAGCAAACGCTGGGACCTAGTGGAGAGAAAAGAGGTTCGATTACCTGCTATTGGTCAGGTAAAGAGAAAAGAGGCTTAGGGTGGTTTCTTAAGTGAATCCGGTTTAGTGAGAGATAAAATGGCGCTCCAATTACCTGCTGCGATTGGTCAGGTAAACAGAAAAGAGGTTAGGGTTTGAAGAAAACATGAAAAAGTTCTCAAGTATTACCTGCTGCTCTTCAATTTCTTTATATTGGATACGTGTCACTACATATTTTCCCATCTTCAAGCTACTGCACTTCGGGTCTTCTTCTTGTTTGCGGTTCCAGCCTAAGAAAGGGAGGACTCATAATTAGGAAAATCAGGTTGCACTCACGGCACCAAAGAAACCAGGCAGAAAATCATCAGCTTCAAAAAATAAGAGATGCTAAAAAAATATGACAATGCGAACAATGATAAAACAAAAGATGATCAGTTCATAAGGGAAAGGCATGCAGGATGGAGTTGATGTCTATACATTTTTTAATATCCGTATCCGATTCATATTTTAAGTAATTTGAATCAAATACTATAAATATTTTTATATACTAACTTCTCAATTTAATTACTCACTTTCACTATGAACAAAAAAAATCACTATTCATCTCAAACAATTTTACTTATAAAATATTTATTATTAAAAGATTAAAAATACTATCTTATAATCACCCTATTCGTATATTTTTCTTATTCAATTGGTTGTTATTTATTTTTTAATGTGAATTGGTTAGATTGACTTGGTTGGATTCACCTGGTTTTGCCGTGTGTGCATGTCATTCAACACAAACCCATGGCTATTAATTAATTGACCCACAGCTTCTTCAACAACTTCCATGAAACTTGTAACTCAGCTCACCCTCCACTCCTCTATATATACTCTAATCTGAGGGAGGAAGGATATACAAAAACATATTAGAAAAAGAGAAACAAAGATCTAGGGGCGACTGTAAGAAGAAAACACAATAAAGTGTCCAGAGAGATTGGGAAAATGGCGATGAAAATCATCAGCGCGGCAGCACTTGTTGCTGTTGTTTTGGCTTCAACTGTGTTGCAGAGCACATATGCTGCGAGTTTCACCGTGGGAGGCAACACTGGTTGGACTGTCCCTCCCGGTGGTGGTAATAATGAATTTTATGATGACTGGGCTGACAACAATCGTGGTCGGGGATATCCTTGGTGAGTTTCGTATCTCAAAATCCAACTCGGTTACATTTCTCATTCACTTTTTGTGACAAGGAATTTCTCAATTCTTTTGCAGATTTCAACTTTGCTACCGGCGCACATAATGTTGCCGAGGTGAGTGAAGCTGATTATGACACCTGCAACGGTACCAATCCCATCGCTACTCATGGTACTGGTCCGGCAAGTGTTACACTTAACAGGACCGGTGAGTACCATTTCATTTGCACTGTCCCCGGTCACTGTATCGGCGGCCAAAAGCTCAGCATCGAAGTCGAAAAAGGCCCGAGGACTGGTACATCTGGTTCAAGCCATAATGGTTCTAGCTCAGCTTCATCCCTTGTTGCCGCCGTCTCTCTTTCCATCATATCCGTTGCCTTAGTTTTTCTTTGCTAATTTATGTCATGTCTTCTTTCTTTCTTTTTTCCATATCTTTTGCATGTCAGTTCAGAGTCCAGAGTTTGTAGCGTACACAGAGAGAGAGACAGTCGGATTCATTTCGATTGTTACAGTGATATTTTTGTTTGAATAAATGGTTCGATTCATTTTATTTGTGCATGTCCATTTCTTATTAGTATGATCGGTTGCCATACCGCCCAGCTTTTTCTGAAATCTCCATCAGCAGCAGATGGCAGATGTCACAACCACCGCCAAAAACAACTTTACCCTATCTTGATTGCTTTTCCAAGTTCATCTTAACGAAAGCGAACCGCCCAGTAACGTTTTTTATACAGCACTTATGTTCCTTAATGGTTCTCTGTGGTTGCAAATTGAACATGTGGAATTTTACAAATATTACAAGCTTCGAAATGCAGCCCTTAGAAGAAGTGGTTTCCCGAACCAACTTCATTATTATGTTATGAATACCAATAAAGATGTTAACATATGTGCTTAATACTACAGGTGGGCAAATTAGTGGACCGATTTCATTGCTTTTATTTTACAACTTTGATGGTAATAAATTCATTAACGGATTAAGCTGAAACAGCACAAATATTGAAATATGTTTTTTTTTTCTTTCAATTGCTAAAAAACTTTATAGATAAATAGTAAATCCTTCTCTCAATATTTCAACTTCATGTGTGTTGTGCATTTACGAAGACACGGAGTTATTTGCATGGTCTAATTCAGGAATTTCTGTTCAGGGTTGAGATAAAATTATAAAATTTTACGTTAAAAATATTAAATTAAATCATAAATTTATGGAGGTGAAAATGTAATATTCCATTTACAAGGAGGCAAGCCCTGTCTGCTTCATAAGTTTACCCCTTCGCTCCTGCTTCATAATTATTTTACAAGGGGTTGAGACCAAATGTTTTATCTAAATTGTATATCCATAGTTCTTTTTACCCTTGATCTTTGCCTATTATACCTACCACCACTGCTAGACGCTAATTCATGTTTTGCACGTTGCAATATAGATGGGAACATACTGATGATTTCATCTACCAACATTTGTAGTTTTGGAAAAAAGAAAAATAGTTGATTACATTTGATGGATGCTGGCTGGGAATAAACGTTCATAATACTTTATCCTCTAGCTCAGGATTGAAGAAAATATCATTGCAAAGAGGCAAAGAAGGTGGAGTTCCAGGCGGGATGCAAGCAACTCCATTTTTGCCGGCACAAGAACATAAAGCCTCTGCATCCCTAAGGATGCCATCAATGTCAATCTGACCACTCAGCTCATTGATGAATTTTAGGAGGGTGTCGAATTCCATGTGTTCTTCCATTATCTTCACTCGGTAACGCTTCAATAGTGCAACACATACGTACAGATGAAGGTGCTCCGACAAATGATGTGTCCATAATACTTCCCACAATAACATCGTCTTCTCAAATTCAAGTTCCCTGATACATATGTTTGAGATCAACCAAACAATTAAAACATGCAAACACATACAAGAAAAACAAGAATGCTAGTAGGAACGTACGAGCATTACATACTTAAAAGAAGCTGCATCCTAAATGAAAGGAAATATAGAGCCTTACCTTTTGAATTGTAACAGAATCCAGCGGAAACAGATGAAATAATTCAAGCAGTCCTGCTGCTTGAAATAGTTATGCAATGGCCCATCTAACAACTCCACCAGCTACAAAACAAAGAAAAAGGTAGAGTAGGTTCCAGTTTAAGTAACAAGATTGATCCTTATTTAAAAGGACATCTGAAATAATATAGTCCTAATTCACAATCTTTATAAAAACTCTAAAATGATCTGGGTCTCTATTTAACAAGTCCGGAGATTTCAGTCTAAGCAATTGGCAAGAAAGAGATAAAGAACAAGACCTTAGACAATGCAAAAAGCTGAGAGTGCATGCCATTTTGGTCACGATTAAAATTGGGCCCAAGGCGTTCCATCAATGTCGCAAAACACCAAAATGATTCTGATTCATCCTCCATTACAAACAAAATTGGGGATAACAGATCATTCATTCCCTGTGAAAATAATAGAAAGGGGGATGAAGAACACAATCATCTAGAATACAAGTGACCAAATAGCATATATAATTCGGAGAAACATGTTCAGGCATGGAAAATGAAAACCAGCTATCAGCCTAGATTTTCATATGGCCAAATCCTGAACCAATAATCCAACGGGTAGAAATTGCACATTTATAGACATCTCCATGTATATAACTATCTATTGTGTTAATATTAACTAAAGAAATCAGATGCATTAAAAAAACACAATTTAAAACAATTTATTAATGGCAACTGACAAAAGGAAAAGTAAAGCATATCAGAAGTAATTACCTGACAGTAACCAAGATCAAAATTATAGAAAGAGTAGGTCAACAAAATATCATGTAAAAGATTCAAATTTGGATTGCCGTCTTCGCTATAGAAAGAGATCGACCTGTCCGTCCTTACCTTAAAAAGACACACAGTGATTGGCATTGATCTTAGAAAGACAGAATTGCATTAATACACTTTTCAAGAATAAAATAACAATATGAAACTCCAATGTCAAACATGTGAATCATACATACCACATCTTTCTCTACAAGTCCTTTCCTCTGTCTAAATTTTGTAAATCTTTTTTCCTGTTCAGGAGAGATACTCTGCCAAAATATTCAGCAAAAAATAACTATAAAAAAAATAGCAATATTAAGAATAAATATCAAGCACCAAACAAGCATATATAAAACAATTTGATGAACTTTACATTAATGTATGAAAGGAAATATTGCTACAAAAAAACTAAAAGAAAAAAGTTAGTACAAACCTGCCACTGTTTTTTTATGATCTCATATTCTGTCCTTTTGATAGACCTTTGAGATTCCCTCTCAGCATACGTTGATTCATAGGCTTCATATCCCAACAATATTTTCCATACCTGAATCACAAGAAGGATCTCTAGAGATTAAGATGCATTTTAAAACAAAATAATCAACCCACTTAGAATTCCCTGGTATGTATAAAACACCAACCTTTTTTCGTACTTTGTGTTCCACTCCTCCATAAAATATTCTTTCTCTTAAAGCATCGGAATCCACCACTCGTCCTTCTGAATCCAAGAAGGTGTCCCACTGAAAATTAATTAAATTTAAAAATAACAATATAATAGCTATCATATAACAAATTAGTTGTCATTGGAAAGAAAGCATGTGAAAGTCTATAGTAACTTCAAAGATCATGTAAAAAGGAACCTTAAGACAAAAAATAAGGAAATTTTATAACTAATACATTCCATCTCATATGCTAAGAAATCGGTGATGGAGGTATAACCAAAGAAGAGAATGGTGAAAATAGATTAATCCAATTAGATAAACACACAAAACAATGAAGTCTGAATTTGGTTCCTTACCTCTTCCAATCCCAATGGAGGTTGTCTGGGTTTTCCCCATGCTAGTGAGAGATTGTTTAACTGTTGGAAAATAAAGACAACATATTAAAATTGGGTCCACTCCTGCTATCATTCTTAAATACACCCATAGTAGAGCATGCTAGAAAAAAAAAGTATATTTTTCACAACACAAACCACCAATAAAATAAATTTCATTTCAGTAACATCCATACCAACTGCTGCCAGTAGGATTGCACATGATTAGACAAGGGAGAAATGAAACTTATTTAATTTATCAGTACTCTAATTTGATAAAGTACCATCACTTAATTAATTAACAGTGCAAGTCAAATGTAAAAACACAACCTATTTAGATGTGTAACAAACAATAAAACTTCGAGTGGAAACAATAAACAGTAAATAATTGACAAAGAGAACAAAAAATTACCTCAAAAGGATCTGAAGGAACAGGAATAGGAACTTCCACTGCATCATTATGTAGTTTTTGACTAGAATCGAGGATAGACTGGTTAAAATTTATCCTCTCAAAAAGACTAGGAGTATTGTTTTGAGTCTCCCGGAATAACTGTGAAGTTGTTTCTCGAGCAAACTTGGTTACAAGAGAAAATTTCTCCAAAACTTGGATTGATATATCTCGAGCAGGATCATGAACCTTTTGCCTCTCCCTTCTATCATATCGATGAGTATTAGGACTTCCATCAAGGATAGAGACATCATTCCTTTCTCCATTTTCATGTGAAGATGATTCCCTACCCAAATCAGGCGTTGATGGAACACATGCAATGGAAACTGCACTGGGAAGCTCCAAAGAAGACAAAGTTTGCTGTTACGAGCAATTAGAAGCTTCAGAATGAAGTCGCAATTCTAATCACATATAAGCAACAAACGAATGCAAACAAATTAAAACGGTATATCCGGTTAAAAACCTTTGTTCCAATTAAAAAAGAACAAAATTCTAATAGTTCAAATTTTTAAGGGAAAAAATCACAACGCAGATAAAATCATTTCCGTTGGAATATGTGTTTAAAATCGTTAACCTCAACAAAGAAATATATTTAACAATTAAAACATTCCTTAGTTCCTGTTCCTATGTTGGACCAAAGCTATGGGAAACATTGATGCTTAAATATTAATGAAATACAGAGCAGTTATCTCAAGAAATTTGCAATACAAATAAACCCAAATAAATAAATTAGCATTGCAAAAACCTGCAGAGGATTTTGAAAGTTGTTCACAAGAAATATATTTGCATCTTCTGCCGACCTGAAAGTAATACGAAAAATAAGAACTTTAAAGAAGTTTAACAATATATCATTTGTAATAAATTGTTCACTACATACAAATACAACACCAAAAACTTCTTAAGTATAAACATAATTACAAAATGAAAATATATGTATTTATATTACTAAAGTTCTTTCCACTAAAAAGCTTTTCCTTTTGTTCAGACACATGCAGAAAAAAAAATCATTTTTGGCAAAGGGATTTGGAGCACAAATACAATTAAAAGTAGTAATAGTAATTAACAACTATAAAACCATAGCTATTGTCCAGAATAAAGGAAATCCAATAGTATGGATTCCTACAATCAACCAAATCTACTAAGGTTTCAGAATATGTCAATACTAACAAGAGATTGTATTAAACTTGAAAATCAGAAGACTTGTATGGTTGTACCAATTCTGTGAGAAGAACAAAAATCATATTATAGGGCAAGGTACTGTAAGCAAGAATTGTCAAAACTCATGAGTGTGTACTAAAAAATTATCGATCACACAATACATTGAACCAGAACTTAAACAAACACAAACAAACCTCATAAGAAAAACATGTTGTTTTACTGTAGCAAGGAACTCTCGAACTCCTCCATTATAGAAGTAAAGTGGAGGAAAGGCAAGTCCTGTGAAACAATTTGTTATTCGTAATGTAACAGAAAGCATAGGCAAGAACTAGAAACAAAAAAATGTAAAGGAAAAACTTATAAAAAAAAATTAAAATAAATCCATGGTGTTAACCATTACATCATCTCTTGGCAATCGTCAAAGGAATTGCAAAGACTTGCAAGTAGAATTAACTAGTAGTGATTTCGACACATTTAACATAATTCAGTTACTAAGCAGTTTTTCTGGACATTTAATGACAATGGATAGGCAGGAAGTAGCAAAAAAGATGGTGCAGTCATATTCAGAAGTTTCTATGCCTATTGTCTTTTCAATGGCTAGGTAAAAGAAGCCATGCAATCAGCATGCCAAAAATAAAATCATTACAAGTCAAATGTCTAAATCAAATCAACAATCTTTAACCCTACTATATTTTCAAATGTCTATACCAACCAACAATCTTTAACCCCCTATAAATTTTCAAATGTCTAGGGAAAATATTAACTGTCAATACAGGTCAGAAAAGTAAAGCATATTTTTTTCACACCATCCCATACAGTTTGTGGCTCCCTACCAGATGATAAAACAACAATTATGTATTGCCATCCAAGAGTTGGAGTGTGTCTCCGGATTGACCTCACATCAGCAAATGGCACCGCTCTAATGGTATAAAGATTCATATCTGCATGATAAAACCATGCAACATTATAATCTATACAAAATTGACAAGTGCATAATGCATTCAAATAGATAGTCTAAAGCAAAAAAACCTTTCTCAGACAACCTTGCATTTGTACTTTGCCCTTTGTATGGAATCCATGTCTACAATCAAATACAACATATGAAACATAAATAAAATATGCAGAGATCAGATTTTCTCAAAACTCTTTGATAACCTATTTGTTTCATTTCACAAAGATGGGCATACATCAGATATCTATTGGCCACATCAGATGATAGTGCTTGAGAAATAATCAATTAATTACCAAGAAAAGTGAAGAGCTCTGCTTAATTAATTTTAATCTTCCACTAATCCGTTCAGAGGCAAACTGAGTAGGATGAATTGTAACGTTATCTTTTGAATAAACAATTTCGGCTCCCTCCGATTCATTTGACGATCTTCGTTTCTCACTGTCGCACCGCATTATACTCGTCGATTCCTGCAACAACAACAAAAAACATTTCAGTTCAAGAAATGTAGCACAAATTATGAGATGGAACCGCGCAATAAAGAACAACGATTAAAAGTAATTCAATTACAAAAAAGAATAAAGTTTAACGTTTCTTTTTCTTGTTTTTTGCTTACTTGTTGCTGAGCCGCGGCATAATCAGCGTCATCTGATAAATCGTGAATCTCTGCTTCATGCATCGTTTAGGGATTTCTTTTATCTTTTCCGTTTGGTAGGGATTTTTGAGAGAGATAAATCTTGTTTTCTTGTTTTATTCTGATTACCATTCCATTTACCTTGAAATTGGAAAAGTAATGAGAAGGGAAAAAGGTAGGAGAGGAAACGAGGAGGAGTAGCAATCGGAATCATTGTGGGACCTGCGCCAACCGAGACTTGTGGATAGTTTCCGGGAAAAGCAATTAGAGGAGATCCTCCCGTTTTTATATGAGATCCTTAATTCCTTTCTACGTGCTATCTTATATAAATAAATATAAAAATATCTCGTGCTAGAAATATTTTATAACCACAAAAAAATCTAATATAGAATTTATAATCGAAGGATTTAAATTTATAAATTTAAAATTATAATTTATAATTTAAAAATTAGATTCTATGGTAATATGTTGGTTTAGATTTTCACATGACATCCTCTAATCAGCTTACGAGAGTTTTTTCACGATATTTCGATGCTTTTTCTCCTGGTATTAGTATACTTCTGTCACATACTTGCTTTCAGATGAAGGTAGTTGGGCATGCTTTGGTGTACTGTTCGAACTTACTGTTTCTGTTGAAATCAGAATATCACTGCTATTGCCTATTGCTGTGAGACTTGGGACATTCCATGAAAGGCGAATTTGTGTCCATTTGTGCTTGAATCTTTTACAAAAGCAAAAGGCGTCTACTATCCATTGATTGAGGAACACATTTTCTGGGGGGGAGAGATTCCTTTGCTCTCTGTCATGTGTGGTGTGGACACTGGACACTGGACAGAGAGTTCTCAACTTGATTACTAACAACAGAGAATAGATGGGTAGTAAACTCGAGATCCTGAAGAAGGAGGTGTCTTCTTGTCTCCGCAAAATGACAATCGAGTTTGGCCTAGTTGCCTTGCATGATTGAAACAGACACTCTCACCCACGTTTCTGCATACAACTTGAACAAGTCTCTGCATGAGCAAGAAACATGGGTGTCTCTTTGTCCCACCCCTTTAATCAACACTTTCAATAATCAACAACCCAACCTTGGAAATCTATGTTCCCACTCTTCATCTTCCTTCACTTGAAATTATGATTCTTGTCATAATAAAAATAAAATGCAGGAACTGGGTCCAAATCATAATAAAAAAAATAATAATGTACAGAAAAAAGGGCTAAATTTTGTGCTGTACAAATGAGATTAAATAAATAAAAGGTCATAGGATCTGGTGAGGAGGGAATGAAGGCGTGGGGGACTATGTAATTGGAAGTGGCACGCGAACTTATCGCCCAAACTCATGAGTTTGTGGGAATAAGAGGCTTTATTTTTAAATAAATGCATAAAGTTGCTTTTTCTTAACAGTTCCCAAAATCTTCAAGGCGAAGAATTAGATGAAAGATGGAGGACCCGACTGACCCTCTTTGGAAGAAAAGAAAGCAAAACCCAAGGAGTGTGTTCCCTCGTGCAGGCCCAAGGCAGGGCTCCTTTAACGCCGGTGTCTGCGCTTCGGGCTGTTGGCATTTGGCAATGCAAGTGCCAAAGCTTTGCCCTTTTACTATTCACTACGCGCCGGTGTCGCTTTGATCCCAATATACACCATATACACAGGAATAAATCGAGGGTACTGAAAAAAATTGTATCCCTTAAAATTTTTAAATTCTTAAATAATATGTATACTTTTTTATAATTTTGTATGAGCCAACTACCTCATTCTCTTGATTAATCAAATACAAACAGCACACAGAAAGGCGGTGGTGTTAAAAATAATAATAATAATAATAATACAAAACATATAAATATTAAAAAAAAGATAATACAGGAAAGGGCTGTTTCGTTAGTAGGGTTCATCCTTGCTTTCTTCTTCTTCTTTTCTTTTGAGGAGAATATTTTCCAGGTGCATGCGCATGAGAAGGAATTTGATTTTGATTGAGTACAAACTAAGCATGATAAATCCTAAAAAGTTTGTTTTGCTACCTTAACATCATTTTCTTACCTCATATCCCAAATCACGTTATCAGATTTTATATACAATAATTATTAGGTTTAATTATAAAAAAATGTCTATATTGTAATTTTTCAACGATGTGATCAACTCCTGTAATTTTTTAATGTTTTTAAAAAAATTCTGTCACCCGCATACTGTTTACGGGTGATGATTCGCTCTTAAAATAATTACATAATAAAATATTAGACATTTATTTCACCTAATAAAAACTTTAGACAAATATTGTTTTTTGATAGAAATATTATAAATATCAGCATTGAATATTAAATACAAAAAATAAAATAATCATTGTACCATGGTGTTGTAACCTCTACTTAAATTCTGGCCTTCCATTGATCATCGTTGACATTCTCTTCGCTTCCTTTTGTTTTCTTTTCCTGTGTTTGAACCCTAATTTAGTTAAACCCTTTGAAAAACAAGCTTTGTTTTTGATTGATTTGAGTGGTACTACTCTATGATGAACAGCAGTGGTATAATCAATCCTTTCAAGTATAGTTTGCTGAAAACTTTGAGGATGGATTACTGTAACACACTTTTTAATCAAAAGAAGAATATCTCCTTCATTTGTCTTTTGTTATTGTTTTCCCATCTCATATGCTTAATAATAGAAACATGTTATGTCTTAGTGCACCAAGAAACATCATACTATTACTGTCTTTGTTTTTGTTGGTTTTTAGATTGCTCGTATTCAATTTCATTGTCTGGAAATGTTCATAGTTAGGACCAGAATTGGGTTGATTTTGACACAATTAGTGAAGGAATAAAAATCATGACAAAAATCCCACTTTGTCATAATCATTCCCAACCACCAACTAAACCGGCATGATCTCCACCTTCTACTCCATGAAGGTAGGCTTCTTTCGGCCTACCTGGGACACTGGAAAAGGATCAAATTTTACTGTCATGTCCCATGGGACCATATCAGACTCTTCTTTATTCAGCTACCTTTCTTCTTCTTCTTCTTCTTGCATGCAAAGTGTATAAAAGCTGCAAACTCCTTAAACATCGACCGGGGTGTGTTTCTTTCTCAGTGTATTCGTTGGATGATAATTATTGTTTTTTTTTCCTGGGAAAACTTGATTTGTTGGCTGGTTGGGAAGCAAAAGAAAGAAAGCGATATTGGTGAGGTTCAATCCGAAGACGGATTTACGCAGGGATTCAGTTGTAAAATACGATCTCAGATTGAGCCGCGCCAATATCACTTTCCACGCATTCCTTCTATTTTGCTTCCAAACTCTCCCTCATCTTCTTCTTCTTCTCTTATTGTGTGTGTATATATATGTATATATTTTCATGTTTTGTTTTGTTATATTGTGTTTCCGTTGGTTTCATCTTGAACTTGTCTTGTTATAAATGGCTGATTTTATGGGAGAAACTATCACCTTGTTTTTCTGGTTCATCTTCGCAGCGACGAACACGAAACACAGACACAGGTACATATGGATAGAAATACAGAGTTAATCTTGTTCTTTTTACTCTTGTTTAGAAACAAATATTTTAGGGGCAGGGGTGGGACGTAGGTGGGACAACAAATAAATATTATTTATAAATAATAATTAATGGTCTCTCGTAAGGTTAGTAAGACTTCTTATGAGGGTACGGTTGGTTCGAATGGAGATAGTTGATGAGAAAGGTTGTATTTTATGTAATGGTTCAGTTGAATTCAGAGATCATTTATTCTTTGATTGTCCATTCTCCAAGCAGTTTTGGAGATTGAGTCTATGTTGCTGCGATAAACGTCGGGAGGTCTTGAACTGGCCTGAAGAACTTTGATCGGTCGACTTGCATGGCAGGCTTCTCTATATTTGATATGAGAAGAACGTAACCGTAGGGTTTTTAAGAAATACAGAAGTCTTGCACTGAGTTGTTTGATTGTCTAAAGGATATTATACGCATTCGTTTACAACATAAAAATATTAGGATACGAAATGTACAGGGTGATTTATTAATTGCTTGGGGAATTGGTTTATAAATGAGTAGTAGTTTTTACTGTTTTTTTGGATTAATGAATTATAAAGCTTATCAAAAAAAAAATTAGTCGTAAGAATTTGATGTATTAAATCTAAACGTATATTTATATATTTTTAATTTTTAATAATAATTGATTTATTTTTTTTATTTTTTATATGATTTAGTATATTGTAATAGTGATTAATGGTCTCTCAATCTTAACGTTATAATCGAAAGAGTTAGAATGCAAAATAATTGATCAAACCATCCATTTTTCAAGGCTTAATTCATGTTAAAAATGATTTTCTAATTTAGTTGAATCATTTTTACCAATATTGGATAAATAATTCAACCCTTAGCGGGAAAAAAACTAGAATATCACCATTTTCGAAATCTAAATATACCCGGTATTTATAATGCAGTGCAATAATCTCCTTTTATATGACTGCTAAATGAGAGAAAGTACTCGTATTTATTTATGATGATAATTATTTTTAATCATAAAACGATACATTCTAGTGATAAATTTTAATGTCACTAAAAATATATTTTCAACCGTCGATAACGCTTTCTCTTGTCAGCTAAATACGGTCAAGCAACGAGATTTTGCTCCCTACTAGGATGCTTCTTGTCCATCAATCTTCAGCTGGCCAAAATCTCAGAGTAATACAACACCGAAGCTGTATAACTCTTAGATGTCAACTGTCCTATTGACCATGGAAGAGGTATTGTCCCTTTGCAGAATTAGACAACATCAATATTTCTTTCATTCACAGAGGATTTAAACTGAGTTGGAAAGACAAAAGGAAAGAAAACATTAGAGACTCACTTCTGAAAAGATGGTTTTCGAGACATCCTCGGGTCATAAATTCATATACAAGCAACCGTCGGTCTTCTTCGATGCAGTAACTGATAAGTTTAACAAGGTTAGGATGATGAAGCTGTCCAAGGAAATCAACCTCAGCCTGCAAAAGAATCTACCCAAGTATCAGTGACTCACCAATAGTCTCTTTCAACACTGAACCTACTAACCAATTCAAATATGTATATGTATATGTATATGTATATGTATATGTATATGTATATGTATATGTATATGTATAGGTATATGTATATGTATATGTATAGGTAGTGTGGACCATCCTTATATTAATGGGTAAACTATAGAGGTAACTCAATTATGATTAAAATTACATTTAAGTCATTTAATTATAAAAAAAAATATATTTAATTCACTTAATTATGTATAATGTTATATTAGGTCACCTAATTATTTAAAATTATATTTGAATCACTCAATTATAAGTAATATTATATTTTAGCCGCTCTTCATATTTAAAAATATATATCAATTTGTGTATTAGATTAATTAATTATTTTAAATAAAGTACTCTAATGTTAACAAGGGTATACAAATGATTTGGAAGAAATATGATTAAATTGATATATTTTTTTAAATACGAAGGGTGACTCAAATGCAATCTTAATGATAATTAGATGACCCAAATATAACCTTATCCATAATTGAGTGATTCAAGTATAATTTTTAATAGTTAATTAATCCAAATATAATCTTACTCATATTTGAGTGAACTCTTATAATTTACCCTATATTAATTTATCAAATTTGTCAAACTAGAGTTGGAAACTTTTTAAATTTAAGTTTAAACTCGAAACTTATTCGTATCATAAACTCAGGGGCGGTTCAAAGATTTTGGGGGCCCTATGCAATTTATTAAAATATGATCTTTAAAAGTAATTGTCCATGACTTTCACTAGTTATAGAATTGTATCCCTTAGAAGCAAATGTCCTTTCTAGGGGCCCCTGTGCGATCGTTTCTATTGCGTCTGTCCAAAACCTTACTAGTTCTATTAAAACAATAGTAATAGTAATAATCAGTAAGATTCTATAATCAATTGTCGCATTTAAGAAATAATTATAGCATTTTAACAATTATAACTAATCTTTCTTAATAGTGTTTTAAAAAATTTTCAATAAATTTCGAGATTAACATCATCTAATGAATGTAGTTTATCAAAATTTGGGGTCTCTCTTTTTCGGGGGCCCTGTGCGGTCGCTCCTATTGCGCCTATCCAAAACCCTCGCCGCATAAACTCTACCCTGCATGGATCCAAATTTCATAATTGATGATTGGGCCCTTTTGCTATAGGTCTGTTGATAATGGGGCCCATTTATTATTATTTTGTTTTTACATAAAATAGAAAAACCAAACAAAATATACTGAAAATTACCACCAACATGATTTAGATATATAATTTCATATGAGATTTTTATTAAAAGAATATAACATAGTGGCAAGCAGTGTCCCACCAATCAACTGCATGTGGAGATCGTTAAATTTATCGACCTTCTTCATGAATAACACATTCACATTTCGAACTATTTTCTGTCCCCGAATTGATTGATTTCGTGGACACATTAAAAAATTTAACGAATTATATTGTGCTGTTAACAAATGTAATTTTAAATCATATTCGATTAATAATTTAAATCCGATCCATATCTATCTCTGTCGATGCCCTTCCTTGTGTCTTCAAAAAATGGTCACTCAATGATCCTTACCATTTTACAAGGTCAGCTATCCCATCAACATCAATGTTTGTCCGTGAAATAGTCACGTCGTTACATCTAATTCTCGTAATTTTAGGTCTCCAATTTGATTCATAAAAAAAACAAAAACCTTTTTTGATTTTACCCTATTTTTCAAATAAAAAAAATATTCCCCATATTTTACACGCCAAAAAAGAATTAACAAATTATTTCATTTCACTTATTTTCTACAATAATTTCAAAAAAATTACTACATGATTAAGGATATAAAGATAGGGGGACCATAAACACCCAAGACCTTTAGTTCTCCATAAAACTTCAAAAAGGGAAAAGATCAAACTCACATGGTTGCATGTGAGGGAGTGGCATGTTCCTTTTATAATTTTAATTATGGTTTTCTTTTAAATTTGTTATCAGTAATTATTTCTTGTATTCTTTAGAGTTTTATTTTTAGAAAAATCTATCGGAAAGAATTCAGTGATTAATATAAATAGATATTATATCATAAATTTAAAAATTATTTTATATTTAGGACAAGAATCAAGCTATGTGCTATTAGTTTTTAATGTAGGGTTTCTTGTCTTAGTTCATTTTTTTGTTTTGTTTTTCTCTCTAGCATCTTATCTGATCTAGCTGTGTTATGTGTCCCACACCGCACTCACTAGTCAAGCAAAGCGTGAGTAAAATAAAGAAATGCTGGTTTGTTAGTGAAAACAAAACCTACAGGCTTACCCTTCCTCGCCAGCCTCCTCTTGCTCTATAAAGGTGGGCTGACAGATTTGTATTGGTAGAGTGGTCCTTTCAACTTTGGATAGTCATCTTTCTCTTCTTACTTTTCAATCCACTACACTGTGTTCTTAGGTCAAGATTCCAGGATAGTTTGAGAGTTTCTTGGCTTGGGTTTCTGGGATCTGAGATGATACATATGGTCCTGGTCATGCTTTTCCACAGCTTTCTTGAACTTTCTTTGTATTCATGATGCCTAATATATACTTGTATGGCAAAACTCCATGAAAGCTCAAGAAAGCTGTGGGAGAACATGGCAATTCAGGACTCGGGTTTATCCCTTCAGCAAAGCTAAATTGCAGAGCAAGAGAGAAATATAGCCCGTACAAAATTATTATCAGTTTTCACACGAATTTCTTATTTTCTTCCAGACTTGCGGTTACCCTTGCTTTACTATGAATTATGAGACAATTCTTGCAAATGTATTACCAGGTGGGTTTTTTGCGTCCTTCATTTATTACTGCAACAGGTTCTTGACTTGAGCTAATTCTGCTATTACAGTATTTGTGTCTGTTATTGAATCAAATGTAGGTGAAAAAGGAGGAGCTACATTTGCTGCAGAGAAGATTCCCTGGTCAATGATGAAAGTTGTCACTGTTAGCCTTTCTGGTTTTTGCTTTTCCCCTCTCCCTTACACGATCTGTGGTGGAAAAGGTTAAGCTTTGTCCCATGTTTGTGACATCATTCTTCAACCACTCCACTCCCCCACTTACCATCATCTATGACAAATCAGTTTTTCTAATGGAAATAATCCAAGATTGTATTATACAGTAGGGTTTGGAACTTTGGGTAGCTCAGCATATATCCAAGATCCAACCCTTATTCTCTTTCCATGCATTACTTATTTATTTACTGCAGTAACCGAACAGTTCCTTTGCTGCTAGCCAATAACCTTTCATCTTGCTAAGATACTGATTAATATTTCTAAAGATGAAAACAGATTCTCATACGTAAGTTTTTTTTTAAAAAGTTGATGACAGAAGAAGCTTCATACATACGCGTGGAAACAACAATGGAGGATAGAACCTGAGAGTAAAAGCCAACGACCATAAAGTTTCCAACCTACGCTTTATCCTTTTTAATACCTATATATGAAGATTACTTTCGAAAACCATATAAAAACAAATTCTAGAGGGAATCAATCAGTAAAAGAGGGTTTACCTTTTTCCCCAGTTCGTAAAGCCAAGCGTTGCTTTGCAAGTACCGATTTAACAACTGAGATATTGTAGAAGAACGAGAGGGAGCAAGATAAAAACATGATTTTAAGTTATATTTTTTAAGTCTAAGTATTTAAAATTTTAATTATCATAATTTTAGGAGTTTTGATATTAATTATTGTTAAAAAGTCGTAGCTAATTATAAATCGATATATGGTAGGTTTTAATATTAATTATTTTTATTTTAAAAATAAAGTTTTAATATTAATTATTGTTAAAACTTTACTGTCTAGTTCTTTAGAGTAAATTTAGTAACATTCTTTAAGTTCTAATTTAAAATGTTCGTGTCAAAAGCTTATATAATATTTTCAATTGTAACCAAATTTATTAATTATATACTTTTTTATATTCTATATAGCAATCAAAAGTTCTAAAATACCCTTTATATTTTTTTGTAAATATTATTTCAATTTCATCAAAATATTATTAAACATTAAATTGAATATGTATTATAATATTTATTGTAAATGAAAATGAATTTAGAAAAGTATATGATTGTTTTTGTTTGGTGGGCTAGCTTTGTGGCCCAAAATATATTCTTTGGGTTATATTTCCTCGTTAGACCCAAAAGCCTTCAGTTCCCCTTTCCCTCCAAAGCCCCTCCCGCCTTCGCCGAGCTCGCCGGCGGTATCTTAATATTAAGATAGCAATTAGAACGATGGCAATTCTTCGTTTTCCCACGATCGTTATATTTTCCATGTCAAGAGAGCCGATGATCTCACCGTCCTTTGCATCGTTATATTTTTCTTCATGCACAATATGTAATTAATTGATGTGCGTGGATGATACAGGGAGAATCCCCCTTGCTTTCCTTGAAGATATCCACCAGAGATTTGTAAAGACATATGGTCGAGCCATTCAATCGGCTTCGGCTTACACCATGAATGAAGAGTTCTCCAGGGTCATTTGTCAACAAATGGATCATTTCTCAACTGACCCCAATGCCGATAGATTAAACCGTTTACAAGGGGAAATGAGCCTGGTTCGTAACCATTGCTATATGTCAGAGTGTAAATATAAAGCTGAAATTGTATACTTAAATTTGTATGTATAGGTATGGAGTGTAATGATCGATAACATCGAGAAGGTATTAGAGAGAGGCAATCGGATGGAGTTGTTGATCGAAAAGACGAGTTCAATACAAGGGAACTCAGTTCGATTCACAAGTCAATCTCGCCGTTACAAGAATACCATGTGGTGGAGTAATTGCCAGATCACGTAAGTATATGTGCTAATCAAAGTCAGTGCACTGAGATTGATAAGAGTTGAGTTTCCAGTAAACATTAAGTATGAATTGTTGTTGTCTTGCAGGGCGATATTGATACTACTACTTTCGTTGATCATCGCTTATGTTCTGTTCGTCCTTGATGTAACAAGGCTGTGGCCTTCCAGGTTTGTCACATTTTTTTTCACACACTATATATATGATGCTATTCGAGGCCATTTTCGCCGTCGAAATTCACATGTTTAGCAGAGGGGACAGCCATGATTCTGCAAATGCTTGAAATGGTACAAGTTTCACAAATGTTGGCATAGGATTGTACATATGTTATTCAATATAAACTTGTTCTGTAGTTATGAGTTATATTGTAGTTGAACAATAAAGAATTCAAACCATCTATTAAACCAGCTTTAAACGAGACATAAACGAGCTTAAATAAACTGAACAGATCTTATTCAACCAGGGTTCGTTTTGTAGATGAACCTTAAATATGCTACATGAGTTTCTATTCTTTAAGCTTTTTCAATGGATCAAAGGTTGCAGCTGATAATTCGAACGTTTCTTCTTTGTGTGCTTTGAGATACAAAAAATTTTGTTCGCTCGGCGTGTCTATATAAGGCCCGTATATGGTTGAACAGGCATACCTGAGTTGTAAGGGTAGACACTGGCTCCATAGGGATGTCCAAAGGCGTTAGAAGGCGGGTGTTTCGGACCCATCATCATCATCATCTTCTGCTGCTGCTGCAATCTAAAAGCTTGGTGCTGATTGGCCACTGTGGACATCTGGACCGAAGGCGAAGCAGCAACCATGCCGGAGCCGTAAAAGGGGTCATGCATCATGACACCAGATGTTGGAGGTGGTTCCCATGGATTATAGCTTATGTTCGGGTAGCTTCTTTTGATTGCTTCCTCATACAGGCTGTCCAACTTAAACTTGTCGAATCCTCCGCCCTTTCGATTTAAATACCAAATCAAGTTAGTATCGATGAGACATACATGAACATATTATGTTACCTATATATGACTGAACGGACTTCACATGGCTGTAATACAAGGCAAAGCCATTGAAGTCTAATGTAACAAAAGCCTTGTAATATGTACCATTTTGTAGGTGACAGTGGAATTATCGTTCGAGCTTGGAGCAGTGACAAGTGCCAATTCCCAGCCTGTAGTACCAGTTGCTTGAACAGGAGCAGCGACAGAAGTTGTTGGTTCAGCTGGAACATCACCATGGAAACATAAACACAAATTGACATGCAAAAGATTCAAACATAAACACAAATTACTGGAGATGACTCAAACTCACCAACAGGAACAATAGCCAATGCCAAGGCATTCTTCTCATCCGATTTTGATGTAACCGGGACAGGATCGTTTAAACCCTGGTAAGAAAAGAAAAAGCTCATAATGAAACTGCAAAAGTTGCAGATGAAACTATAAAAAGAGACTATGGCATTACCAACAAATTAGGCGGTTCAACCGTAGGCTCTTCCACTTTCTTCGTTTCTTCTGGTTCAAGCAAAAGAGGTGGTGGTGAACGTTTCTGCACCTCTGGGGTTTTCTTATACTCAACAGCCAACACTTCTTTGGGGTTTTCAATCTTTTTGTCATATCAATATTTTGTAAGATTAACATAAAGTAGCAAAATTCGAAACAAGAAAAACATATATCATAGATGTAAATTATCTTCTGGACCTGATCTTTGCGTATTTTCGAAGCCTGTGGAGTTTCACTTACATAATCTTCCATTGCTTGTAGAATGGATTCAGGGGGCTTCACATAAACACCAAATGAAAAATTAGTTTCTTGATAAAACTCATGAGAGTTCAAGGCTAAGCGAATCTGTTTCAGAAGGCACCAATGTTTAAGGTCTCTAACCTGCTCTAGCCTAATATACCTGTCGCCACGTCCAATATCGAGCCTTTTACATACTTCATAAAATTCTGAGAGTCCCTCTGCCTGCAAATACAAGGTGAGTTACAAAATCCTCTTCGTTTAGGATGGAGACGATATTATCGAAACCGGGACAGCAATGTACCTGATGCCTGGATCTCCTGTAGATATTCAAAGCTCTCATAGCATCAGGACGTTGCATGTCAAAGAACTGTCATTTGTTCTGGGTGTCATATATATGTGATTTACAGAGAAGAAAATCATCTCGTTTCGACAGTTAAAACCGCACAGCTTACCTTGTCTACGAGATTGACTGAACCATCGTTTAAAGCTCGATAAATATTGACACTTTCTGAAGCAACCTGTTTGACATGACAAAAGGGCAAACACAAGAGAATGTCATTTCCAAACCAAACTCGTTGGAAGCACAGATTGGTACTATATATGAAAATTAACATACCAAAGAAAGTGCCAATTGGATCACAAGATTATGAGCTGCTGCACCTATTGGCTGCACAGAAAATCTATTAATGTTCCCACAAAGAGATATGGAACTAACAGAGACGAACACCATTTCCGATGCAGTAGCCACCACATAAGGAACAAAACGAGAAACTACATACTCACCTGACAGCCAAGAACACGAAAAAGGAGTTGCTGCAAAGCAGGCAAATGTTCAAGCACCCCTGCAGTGTCCAAATCTTTGGTTCTCTGCAATATGATTTAAATCTATGACATCTCCAGATAGTTCAGTTTCAATAGAAAGAGATTGTGTACAGAACACAAGCTTCTTACCGGGCCAGTCATCTCGATATCATACTTCAAGACACGGAAACATTCCAACCTCTCCTCCAAGAACGAGGCATAACTGCGAACCCAGGCAGAATAATCCCATGCTGTGCAGCAAATGTTTAAGATAAACTTAAGCTTTCTGAAAACAAATGGGAACATGGATTATCAAAAGATGAGATAATTAAGGTACTATTTAGGCTGGAATCATCCTTGAAATGAGACAAGTTAAGCATATGACGTCTACTTCTGCCATAGTTAATGACTTCTTCATGAAATGTAGGATCCACCTCCCTCAAAGCACGATGAATCACCATTAAAGTTTTCAGTGCTACCTAGATGCCAAACCAACATTCAGTCCATCAAATTTAATCAATGTTTTCACTATTACCGAACCATCATTTTCACTTGTAAGATTGTTCTGCCTTTCTTTTTTAAAGTATCAAACCAAAGACTATGAATTCTCAAAGAATGTTATTACAGTATGTCTGAAATCCGGCATACCACCCAATTATGTGTCCTTGATAATCGTCTTGCGAGAGCATGGATGCAATAGGCAACATCGGCCCGAGGCTTCGTAGCTGAAATGGAAGCGAAAATTGCTGCAAAAAAAGTGTGTCTAATTTATAAGAAATCACTGTATAGGCAGATCAAGACGAGAAATGAAGACGACAATGAACATCCACCTTTAATGTATTTTTCCTTTGCAGGGCGTTCGTAATGGCTTGTGGCCTTCACTATAGCAATATCCAGGACCTGCAAAACAGAATAATGCATAGCCAAAGAGCCTGAGGATCAAGGCCAGCTTGATAGTTTTATTTAATATATATATATAGCTAAATCCACCTTATAATCACTATGGACTTTAGCCAAGGAAACCGTGGTGGTATCTTTGATGGCTCCGAGTGCTTTCCTGAAGCTACTCTGCTTGTCCCCGCCGGTCATTCTCTCACTCCAAATCACAAAATTTGTCCGTCAGCATATTTTGAATAAGTCTCATAAACAAAGGCACACACATCATGCATACATCAAAAGAGAGATGAAACCACAGAAAAAGTACTCACGTTTGAATTGCCACCCAATGAGGAAGAAATCAAAGATCTAACCTGATAAAAATCAATCAACAATTCTAAAATTATGTTAACATTCATTGATTTAATTATTACAATTTTTCTTAAATTTAACTTAAATACTAGACTTTGATTTTCTCTCTGTCCATGTGTCAGAATAAGCAATTGTAAGCTGCAGTTTGGAATTAGTCAGTAAGTAAATGCGGGGATTTTCCTATCATTTTGACTTAAATTTATTGAGATAAATAAAGCAATATAAGCAAGGGTTGAATTGGAACACTTGTTTTTTTTTTGATACATTGCCGAGATGAGCTGGTTCGGGACAAGATCGGGTGGACCGAGATTTTTAATAGACAAGATATTACAATATTCGATTCATTGACCGACTAGTCAGATATTAGTATGGTTCCCCAAATGCATTTATCAATGTACTTACCAAGATGCCATTTCTTCAAGAGCAAACAGCACCCCTCCAACTGGGGCACGGAAAGCAGCAGCAATTCCTGCAGTTGATCCACATGTTACAAGATCTCATCGGTCTCCATCTTTCTTAAAGAATCGAAGCCACTTCCATGTTAAACCTTATTTTCTGGAACCACCCTATCCCAATACTGATTCAATGCATATGCATGCACCTGTAGGAACCATAGGACCTGCTTTTCAAACAAGCAGAGATGACGACTATGCAGAAATGCTTCACATAATCTGCAAATTTCAGATACTGATTACATTTATACATCGAATTGGAAAAAAAAAAAACAGCATCTGCATCAAAGGAGTTTGCAATTAAATGTTTCTTATAATCTCTCAGTATATATAATACCTTGATGATATAAGTTCGTAATGAAATTATTCATGGAGCATTTACTTGTTATACGGTGATATGTGTCATCACTTCGACAATTATTTTCAATTTTAATTATTTTTGCAATTCAAAAAAATAATTTATTAATGATAAAATCTTAAAATAAATATATTATACTTCGTGCTGGTAAAGCCTAAAAAATTATTTTAAGGTGCAAAAACTAAATTAAAAATTTGTAAAAGATCAAGATATATATTAGCATTGTTTTATTTCAAAATTATACATTTTGTAAAGAATAAAAACTACAAAGTCATGACCAAATCGAAAAAAAGGAATCCTCGACCACAGTGGGAGTCGAACCCACGACCTTTTGATCCGAAGTCAAACGCGCTAATCCACTGCGCTATGCGGTCCGTTGCTGAAGAGAAAAAGAAATATTAACATAAAATTATGTATTCATAAATACATACCAGATTAAAATCCAGTGACGCATTATAAAATTTTAAAGTTACATAATAGAAATTTTTTTGGATCTTTAGACATAAAAATAGACAATTATAATTATTTTTTTAGTTTTTTAAGTAATATTTTTTATATATTTTGTTATTAATATTAATTATATGTTTCATTCATACAATGATAAAAAAATGTAAATTTTTTTTTTTTTTATTATGTAACTGGATCTTATCCTATATATATGATTTTTTTTTATATTATAAAAATATATGAGACAATTGGGTGGGGCATAACCAAAAACTATACGTATACAAATTGATAAGATGAAGAATAATCAATAATTTTATCCACATAGAAATTTTATCACTGAAGCTTATAGGAGAATAAGAACAATGAAAATTATATTTAAACTGAAAGAATAAATGAATTATACTCATATAAATTATCATGAATATTTTGGATGTTTTATAATTTCTTTTAAATATATATATTTAACTCTCGTTTGCATGTCTTATTATCATTATCCATCAAATCAATGCATGGACTAAAATAATCGAAAATCATATGAACATAGTCCACTATTAAAACATTTTTAAAAGGGTAAATTATATAAATAATTATCCGACTATATTTTAATTATTTTTTATATCCTCTAACTATCAAAAATTATGAATGAATCCCTTAACTAATCTTTACATGCAAACCGATCTTATTCCGTTAAAATTAACAGATACCTTAACTGGACATTAACGTACAGGCCGAGTTTAGATTATATATTTTTTATCACGTATTATTTAATGTCATTAAATATTAATAAAAATAAAAATCAATAAAAAATAATAAAACTTTCCTTAAAATTCCTGATTCTGAGCCCTGAGTGAGATTTATTTTACTTCCTGAAAGCTCTTATATCTGATAGTAGCTTAATTGTTTTTCTTCCTGTGGCAGTTCAAGGAACTCCACCGACTAATGGCTTTAGCTCTCTTCTTGTCTGATGCTTATGCAGCAAACTGGTAATGGCTTTAGCTCGCTTCTTGGATTAAAAAAATATTTGAAGTTTGGAAATTCTTTGATTTCCAACTCTGAACAATGTTTTACATACCGGGCCAATCAGAAGAAGCCAAGTGTACAATGTCCCGGATTTCATGGGCCCTACAAAACTTGACTCGAGAACCAAATATTCTTAAAGATGCCTTTTAAAAACAACCTACTGAGGGTTTGCTAATACCTATGCATGCAAATCACCTAGGTATGTTTTTACTCTGTGCCAAGAATCAGCCTTCTGAGAATTCGAGGGTTTTTGTTTTGAATATTTATTTCAATGATGGAACGGAAATTTGACTTACAACTCCCTGCCAGAATTATTGAAGGTATTCAGGATTTCATTTTCTTGGGGAAGAGCAAGCTTTCATTTTCATTTGGAACTTGGAAATGTTCGAGAAATAGTCAAAAGGCGACACCTGTCAACATTTTAAAGCACGATTCAATGCACCCACACAACACCACAACAGTCACCGAGTACATATTAACTTTCACATTAGAATCTTCTAGGCAGAATGTGGTCTTCTAAAAAATAGTAGCAGCGTTTGCTGATTTCCCCTACATGATAGAACCATGCTCGTCTCCAGTAAGGATTGATGTAAAGAACACTTGCAATACTCGGTATCACAACAACATAAGACGCAACGAAAGAGCCATAAAAGGCAGTCATGTCCATCAAGCCCTTCCCAGTTGACCCCTTTGGCAGTGAAGATGGTGATGGTGATGGTCCGGATGGTGAGCAGGTCTTCGGCAATGGTTTACCGCAGAGAAGTGGATTTCCAACGTAGCTTCTTTCCTCAAATGTTGAGAATTGTGCAGTCATTACAGGTGTACTTCCAGACAAATTATTGTATGCCACACTGAAATAAGACAAGCTATATAACCCCACCAGCTGTGGAGGGATTGTACCACTCAAGTTGTTGTGAGAAAGATCCAGACTCTCAATCTGCTTCAGATCGGAAAATGCTACTGGGATTGGTCCTATCAAACTGTTATGAGACAAATTCAAAGCATAGATATTTCGGAAGTTCTCCACTTCACGAGGAATCTCACCTGTCAACTTGTTGCAAGAGAGATCGATTCCAGACAGGTATGTGAGGACTCTCCCCTTGTAAGAATAAGAGTTGTTTTTGGATGTGAACTCTATCGGTTCATCAATGGACAAAGAAGCAACAGCCGGTTCGGGAGCTGCAGCCATAGGAGCTGCAGCAAAAGGAGCAGCATCATATCCTTGGGATGTTCCGTTTAGTGTTGTAATCTTCAGGCATGATGGAATTGTGCCTGACAGATTGTTATTGGAAAGATCAATCAAGCTTAAGTGATCCAAATTGCATAACTGAATTGGAATCCCGCCTTCAAAATGGTTGTTTTTCAGGAGAAGATGACTCAGTTGAGAAAGATTTCCAATCCAATTTGGAATTTTCCCAGTGAAGAGATTCTTGCTGAGATCTAATGTCACCAAGTCAGTGCTGTTCCGGAAAACATTTGTGAGTGGCCCTTCTAACTTATTTCTAGATAAATGAACTTCAGTGATCGATGATGGGCTAAAGCAAGGTGGAAGACGGCCAGAAATCTTGTTCATCGAAAGGTCTAAAAGTAGAATATCAAGATGGCAAAACTCCATTGGGAATGGACCTTCAATATGATTATTTGCCATCACAATTTCCGACAAACTTGACATATTCCCCATCCACCTCGGTATCTCCCCAGAAAGTTCATTATGGCTTAAATCTAATGTTTGCAATTGGGAGCACTTAGACAAAGAATCTGGGATCTTTCCAGAGAAACGATTCCCATCTAAGAGCAACACCATCAAATTTGTGAGGTTAAACTTTGAAGAGAACATCTGCCCTTGCAGACTGTTGTTTGACAGTGTAAGGGAAACTAAAGAAGAACATCCCGTGACCAAATGCTCAGGCAGTTCACCAGACAATTGATTGCCAGACAAGTCCAAGTACACTAGGGAATTCATATCACCAATCGAAGCGGGAATGCTTCCGTGGAAATGATTTCTTGACATGTTGAGATACCATAATAATGGTAGTTTTTCCCCGATTTCAGTTGGAACATTTCCATCGATGGAATTTCCTGAGATGTCCAAAGATGATAAACTCGTCTGAGGAAGCAAAGGTACCTCAAAATGACCCTGGAGAGAGTTGTTGGCAAGATTCAATCTCAGTAAATTTGTGTTGTTTTGCAACAACCAATTTGGGAAGTCCCCTTTTAAGTTGATGTTGGAGAGATGGACAACCCGCAAGTCGCTTTGATAGTATAGAAACTGAGGAACTTGCCCAGCATCTCCGCAACAAGTTAAACTGATTTCATTCAATTGGAACCTTGGGACCGAAGATTGCCTCTCGCTTTCAGTATATATGATATTATTGTCCACATCGAAATGCTCGAGTTTCGAAAGGTTGAAGAAGGGCCTCAATGAGCTTGGGATTTGAAAGTAATTGTTCGAAAGCTTCAAGTTTTTGAGGGAGCTTAGAGTCTGAAGGATGGATACAGTTCCAGAAAATTGACTGGAGGAGAGATCTAAACTTTCCAGAGATGTGAAGTTGGAGAAGCATTCGGGCAAGTTACCCTTGAGTTGGTTGTTGCTCAGGTCCAATGTTCGAAGATTTGTGAAACCACAAATACCTGCAGAGGTGGTATTATAATAAATAAAGAAAGAAAGTTTCCAGAGATTCATTGTTAAACATAATGAAGTGTCATATGGCGTAATTTAACCAAAGTAAAAGAATCATATTTATAGGAATGTTGTTTTAAAGATACTTGTTATATAGGTTACCTTGGCTCTGGAAGGTGTCATTCAATCCACATTCGAATAAACGTAGAATATTTAGAGAAGGTAATGCTACAAGTTTCTGAAAAAAATTGTTCCCGAGGAAAGAATTGTATATCTTTAAGAATTCCAAATTATCCAGATTAAGTGGATCTGTTTATACATTAAAAAAAAACGTCAAAAGATTATATATTTCAAGTAAAAAATAATTACATGTAAATGCAAATAAGAATATGTTATTTTTTATCTTACTCATCAAACCTGTGAAGGAAAAGATTTTAGAATGTTATTGAAAAATTTAAGAAGCAAAACAATTTTGAAAAATTATTTTTACAACAAAGAAACCAAAGAAAAATAATATTTTCGGCTTACTTTTTACCTTGGTTATGTAATGTATCATTCAATTCGCAATCCCATAGCCTTAAACTTTTTAGAGAAGGCATTGTCCCAAAATTTTGAAGAAAGTTGTTTCCGAGAAGCATACCGTCTATGTCCAAGATTTCCAAATTCTTCAATTTAAATGGCTCTATTTATACATTAAAAAAAACTAATTAAAGACAAAAAATTATATATTTCAAGCGACAGATACTTACATGTATATGCACTTAAGACTCTACTGCATTTGGGCATACCCACAATACAAGGCAATGATAAGAAATATATTGTTATAGAAACTATTCAACCAATGAATATAGATATTAGATAGACTGGTAAAAGCAAATTGTATAATGAAGGATCTTTCCTTGTCAAATGATGTAATCTTAAACATTGTGTTTATTTTTTAAAGGACAAATATTTACTTGTAATTTATAATTGTTTATGTATTTAGAAAATCAAGAATAATATAAATAAAAAAAATGAATCTTTCGAAAGATATTTACCTTGTATGACGAGGTTGTCTTGCTCCAAGTAGCAGTAAAAGATATACAACTGTTTTAGAGAAGGCAGGTTTCCGATAAAACTAGAAGGGAGGGATGAATCCGATAACTCCAACTCTTCCAAGTTCGTCAAATTCTGCCATTCTAAAAAACAAAAGTAACACCAAGTTAGTATGCTTAGAAAGAGAAGGGATAAAATCAAGGGAAAATATGAACCCTCATTTTGCTATATTTTTTTATAAAGATATTTAAAAATACTTTTTTTTTCTAGTAAAGCAACACTGTAATTGGATTAGAACAAACTTTTATCATCTCTAATAATCTAAAATTATAAAGATATGAGAAATTTCATAGCTTAATTAAAATATTTTAAACTTTTGAGAGATTGTATTTTGAAATTTTAATGGAAATTGTAAATAAAAATCAAACATTTAAGAATTAAAATATATAGATACATCATAACTTACTATTTTGAGACTGTGAATGTATTCTCCTTCCTTTGAAATTAAATCCATCCAAATAAAGAGTCTTTAATGATGAGAATAAACTCAATGATTGTGATGAAATGTTACATCTTTTATCTGCATATCAAGTAATAGTAATAAATTTAAAATTATTTATTTTTCTCAGACTATATGTATTAAACTATCAGGAGTGAAAAAAGAGAAAACTTAAAACAGAATGAATCTATTGATTCATCCTAGATAAACTTACTGTTTAGAGAATGAAATACCATTGTAGTTTTATAACTAAAATCTCTCAAGAAAAGAATAAAGTTGTAATTAATTCTTGTCATGGAAGCAGGCAACCACTTTATTTAGTCTCTATAGGAAACGATACATTTACGTTGACTATTTATTAAATATTTTTAATTAAGTAAATGAACAAATAATAAATACAAAGCGGAAACACATGTACATATTTACTTCAATGTTCGAGATACTAACAAACGAATTTATGCAAGAACCATAATTTTATTTTAGTATTACCCGGATAGCAATCCATAGACAAAGTTTCCAAGTTGCTCAAATCAAGCATCTCTGAGAACAAAACTACCAAGTTAGGATTGAGTTTGTTGAAAAAAATCTTATATATATACTTTGATTAAATATTTATATATAAGAAAAAATCGATAAAAATACAGAAAAAAGAAATAATTTTACCCGTCATATTGATTGATTCATTTAATTGAGTGAATCCCAAAGACAAATCGTTTAGATTTGGAAATGTTCTCAGAGTTTCCAATATCCTCGTGTCCATGGGATTATAACCCAAATCAAGAGCTTTGAGCTTCGTCAATGTTATGTCTGCACCATCATCCTACCATTAATTCTTTCCCTTGTCGTGTACTTGTAGGGCACATGCACAACTAGGAATAAAAGGGTGAAGGATGACATGCACAACTCTTAAAGGTACTATGTGGGATCTCTTTAATTATATAAAAAAAATAAACGATTTAGTGCTTCTAATGGTAAATTAAGTCATTATTTACAAAACAGATGGTAAGAAAAAGTGTCGAATACCTTGAGAAGGAACAAGTTCCGTCACATCGTTTCCCCGTAATCTCAGCTCTTCTAAATTGCTAAAAGCATTTAAATCTGAAGACAAAATTACAAACAATTCAATACACATTAAATGCCATTTTAGGTCCATATCTAAGACAAATATTATACTCAGTCATGTTTGGTAAGAAAACATTACATGATTAATAAAAATAATTCTACTCAAATTTAAGTGTACAATATAAAAATATTATATTTAAAAATAATTTATTATTTATAAAATTATTAAAATGAATTATTTGAGTCCATATAATAATTTAGTTAAGTACAATCATTAAACAGATGTATTAATTGTGTATAAATACTATAAATAAATTAACTCCAAAAATTGTGTCAAGAAGTTAATTTTATTATTATATAATTTATAATTTTATTTATATCAATATTATTATGTATAAATACTATAAATAAATTAACTCCAAAAGTAATTAGGATTTAAGAACTTGAAAATAAAAATTTATAATTTTATTTATATTAATATGATTATATAATTTGACTTTTCTTTCTCTCGTTAAATAAAAAATTAAAAAAACATTTACTTTGAAAAAAAACTAAAATTAAAAATATAACATATGATAAATTATTTACCTTTTATATCTATCGGTCCGTTCAAAACGTTCTCACTTAAATCCAAAGACTTCAAATTTGAAAGTGCAACAATGGATGAGAATATATCATTAGTAAACTGATTAAAACTGAGATCAAGCACCTCAAGTTTGTCCAACTTCAGTTGTCCTTTTCCTGAAAAATATATAATTTTATTTTGAAAATAAATATTTAATATTTTAACTACAACATGAGATTCTATTAAGAAGACAAACAAACTAAATCATGATATTCAAAATAGAAGAATGTCTACCGTATCAACAGATATTACAATTTATAGAGGTGAGTGAAATACCTTTAAGTGACAACTTCATGCTCTTTATCTCATTAAAGCCTAAATACAGTTCCTTTAAATTTATCAAAGTATTGAAGTCTGTTAAAATCATCCATTCAACATCAGATCAATTAGTTTAAGTGATTTAGAATAATAACAATAATACTTCTCCAATCCAACAGGAGATTTTAAAATAAAACTTACCCAACAAATTAATAGTTCCTTTTAATCCACAACCTTCCAACTTCAATGATTTTAAAGAAGTAAAATCATGTAGTTGTGATAAGATGCTGTTTCCTAAAGTGTTCCCAGATAAATCCAAAATCTCCAAATTATTTAGTTTTGATAGCATCTTAAGACCTGCAAACAAATAGGAAGGACCAAAAAAAAGGATCGAGGAGCATTAGGGACAAAACTGATATAAGAACTTGGAGGAAATGAACTTAGATAGTAACTTACCGGTGGTAGGATTTGATAACCTGAAATGATTTCCTTTTAAGCTTAAAGACTTTAGTGAAGAAAGTTGACTTATGGATGTTAAAATGCTATCATTGAAATAATTATAACTTAAATCAAGGATTTCCAATTTCAGAGATAGACTCTCAAAACCTACACAGAAGAGACTGGATTAGATTAGATTAGATTCAACCAAATAATTGAAATGATTTTGGAAATGTATGGACAGTAGTTGGTAATGAACCTTGGTCGGAAACACAACCAGCAATGCCATTCCCACTCAAAGAAAGAGACTGTAAGTCTTGAAAAGGAAGAAACAAAGAGGCGTTGAGATACCAGCTTGAATCATACAAGGACATGTCTGTGCGATCAAGGAAAAGATGGGTAACTCGTCCACTGATTGGGTTGCACTCCACCCTTTCCCATTGACAACAATCGTCGTATATAGACTCATTGCCATAGTACTGGTCTAATTCTGGACCTCCAAGATCAACTGTATAGGAATCAATGAAAGGGAACAAGTGTTTGATTTGGGCGAGAGCCACTCGTTCTTCCTTCACGCATCCCTCACACCACTCAGCACTTCCTAACAGTAGAGCCCCACACAGAAGCCAGAGCATGGCAAACTCCAAACATTTCGACTCCATCTGCTCACTCAACATATACAAAACTATAATACTAATTCATGAATGTGTAGGGAGTAAGTAATACTGAAACCTTGGACCTTATATATACAACTAAAAGGAACCCTCTTATGTTTCCAAGAAATTCATTCATGATTAAGAGAATTTAATTTGTTGATAATTTTGTCCCCCTTTTTCTTCACATTTACTTCTAACCTAATTTAATGTTAACTCTATTTTTAATAGCAAATTAAAAGGAAAAAACAATAACTTTACCAAAGCGACTAATCAAATAAAAATAACTTTCCATAATCTTCTAGTTTTACTTTTGCATTGAGAGTTGACATATAATTATCGAAAATATATTTTATGTTTATGTAAATAAAAGTGGTGAGAGGCAATCACCTTTCACCTAGAAATTTTTTTATTTTTATTTATAAATTTAAAATTTTTTAAATTTATTTTTTTTACTGTTAAATATTTATGTTTTACCCTCAATCTTAAATAATTTTAGTTTCGTAACGATTTTTGTATGATATATATCTTAAACGTTGTTCATAAAGTATATATTATAGTTTTTAAATGAAGTTTCGTTCGTAGATGGGAAATATAGATGTTATTATGGCCCACGGTGACGGTTGATGTGTTGACTGTTTTGATAGATATCATTATTATATAGGAGATCTTGATTTTAGAACTGCCGTGGAAATCATGCCAACGAAAAATTAAACTGTTTTGTTTGTTTTCTCAGTAAAATTTTCCAAACTCGAATCATATTATATGATCATATAACAAAACTTATATATTGATTACATTTGATACATATTATAATTAAACAATAAAAATTTTATTTTAATGATTTATTTTAAAAAACATTGTTTTAATCTCTTAAATTTTTTAAATTTAAAATTTCAAAATACAAACGATGTAGGACTCCTGATAAAAAAACTAATAAATAATTATGAAAATCACTAAATAAATTTTCAATTATAAATATTAATACATGATTAAATGTATCAATAACTATATCATACACCGATATCAAATATGAGTATTAATATTGTTTTGGATTTAAAGTTTTGAAAATAAAATACTTTATCTAGGTTCGACACATACCTTAGATTGTAGAATTCCATGCATTTTAACTGCTTTTCAAACCTTTAAACCGTATAAAAAACATTCATAAATGTGAAAAAAAAATCATTTATTTTTCAGTGTATTCGCCAACTAAAATTAGGTATACACACAAGTCTGTTTGAATTAGTCGGGATAAAATCTTAAAAATTGAAGAGCAATAAAAAAATCTTATATCATAATTTTTGAATTTTAAAAATTAAATCATACACCTTAAACTCTAACTATAAACATTAATTTTAAACCATAAACCTAATCATATCTAAATATGAATAAACTTTTTGTTAGTAGTTGGTGAAAAAACTATACTCGTTCTAACTCAATTTGACACACACAAAAAATAAAGTTTGAGTTGTAAAATATAAATTTGAATAACTCGAAATTTTAGTAACCAATGGATTATTTTTTAAGTTCAAGTTGAGTACTTTGATTTTTTCTAACATATATACTAATATAAAAATATGATAAAAATTATTTAAATTAAAATCAAACTATAGATAAATAATTATAATTAAATTTATATAAAAATACGAAATCTTAACTAAAATTTTATAACCTTTGAACAAAAATCAAATAAAATTTAAATTATAAAATATAATATTTTAATTTAAATAATTTAGTTTTTTTATTTAATTCGAGTTGTATCAACTTTCCACCCCTATCAATTATCAGTGCATTTTCCTATGCATTTGACTAGTCTACCGAGAAAGAAATTGTCAAACAAACTCTTAACATCAGATACTCTTTATTTATGAAAGGTATTTGAGTAGTTTGGACCCGGTACATTTTTAAAAAAAAAATAACTTATTTTAACTCAAATCAGTTCTAAATCAATTGGGATACATCAGTTCCAAATCAATTGCCAGGAAATGCAGGGGATGACTATTATATGATCAAACATTATGGGCAGAACTGTTTAAAGACACTTGACCATGCTCGGGGAATCTTTCTTACTTTTGTCGAGAAAGTCAAGCAATATGCAAGTGTCACAAGACCATTACCCTCTTTCTAAAAGACATGTACCACTGTATATATATCTCAAGACCTCTCTTTTCCTTTTCAATGTGAGATTAATATTCTTTATCTCTTTTCAGGCGCGACACAAGCATGCTCATTCAAAAGCAGCTCCATTATCATGGTACACAAATTCGCAACATCTTTAACAATAATATGTTTCAATACATCAAGTTATCAACTATGCATCAATGTTCTTCGAGATAAATTATATGATTAGAGACAGGGTCGGAAAAATCAGAGCTCGAGTGCGCCTGTAGAGTAAATAGACAGGCATCCAGACATAAAACACATTATTAGAGTTTGCTAACTACGTAGAGTGGAAATACCTAGTTCAAGATGTGCCCCAAAAGTAGGCCTCTAAATGGTTTAAGTCTTCCACACCTGATCTCGACAATCTCAGTGATTAGAAGTATGGGGCAGCCTAAAAGAACCCCCGCCGTAAAGCACATGGTAAACAGGCCAAATCCTCTTAGTTAGAACGATGCTTGCTACTGAGCCCACACCACAGAGACCAGCAAGAACCAGGAAAGTAAGCCTAAAGCAATTTGGACCAATGCATGAAATGCTTGAACTGATCAGACCGAGTCCATGCTGCTTTGCAGCCTCAGTATCGTATACATATCCTGCTAGGAGCCCCGAGAAGAGGAATGCTCCAAGAGGATTTCCTAGTGACATGAAATTGTAAAATATGCCAAAATGCTTCAAACCGAAGATCTCAGAGACAGTGGGGATCATGATGGAGATTGAACACCATAGCATATTCCTAGTAGTGCAGTTGCAGCATATAATGTACCATTAATAGCTGACGCGAAAAGAAGGTATGTAATGACCATGACAATTTGAGTGCACGCCATCCAAAGGGTTCGGGGAACCAGTTTTGACCTGCAAATAACAAATTATTATACTGAGGCGACATAGGAACGAACTTAAGAAAATGCAGAATAAAATGCAACTTTGGCAGCTACTTACTCTATCCAACAAAAGTTCAAGAAAAAAAAAAACTAAATTTGGCACATGGTAACAAAAATTATATCAGTGCATGGAAAATTTACTTTATGCACGGTCAATTATGGCCTGGAAGCCATGTAACAGGTCTAATATTTAGCCAAAGTCCTAAATCATACGGATAATGGTATAGTTAAATGAATGGTTGTCAATCAAATATAATCTCCTCGGATATTACTTACCTGACAAAATGTTCCGATACAACACCTCCACCAAGACGGCCGATAAAGTTGCAAAAACTGAAAAGAGACAGCAGTATTGGCGTATTTTGTACACCTTGTGCAATCCCTATTTGGGCCAGATTGTTGAGAACTGTCACACCAGAACCGACACCAGTGAAGTAAACCAAGAAAAGTAGCCAGAAATCAGCTTTGATTACAGCTTCAGTAAATTTGAAATCCTCTCCCCTCTTAGGCCTTCTCTTCTTCTTAACTGCCCCCTCACCCTCAGCAAGAAGCATAGCCACCTCTGATGCCTCATCACCTTCACGAAAACTTCCCAGGTATGTCGCAGATTCTGATGGCGTCAACAGTGGTTCTGTTTTACCTGCATTACCTTCCCCTTGAAGCGTTTCATCTGAAGATGCAACTGGTTGGTTTGGCATCTCTGGTGTGTTGATCCTCGAGGGACAAATAGTCATCCTTACTGGAATTGCAAGGGGAGCCATGAGAAGGACAACCATTCCGAAAAGAATGGCATAAGAAACCTCAGCACTAAAATGAAGAATGGGATCTAATATCGTGGTGGTTAAAACATACAAGCCAAGAACCACACTAGCGACTTGGATAAAAAGAAAATGGCCATGCTCTGTGGAGTCTGCACCAAAGGTGGGAGTACAAGCCCTAACAAAGTACATCATGAGAAAGCAAAGAATAGGGACACCAAACGAAAGAAACATCAAAAGGTTAGGAGAGGATTTCCTAAGTATGGTGCTGTAAATTTCTGTAAATACAGCAGCACTTAGTCCAGCATAGCCCTTGAGGATACCGGCAACTGTCCCTCGACTGACCGGGAAATTCCTCATATTAGTGACAAGCACTGCTGTGTTCAACCAAGCACTGCTGTTGGTAGCTACACAAAGTGCAAGCCATAGCTGCAAAACATGAGAAAACGGAAATAGTATTTGTTATCCAATTGCTTATCAAAATTACCAGATGCAGAATGAATACATCTAATTTTTGAATTTTTACATATCCATATTCACCGGCGAATTTGTTGTTACTGTGCAACACTGATAAACAAAGAACAATGATTGTTCCAATATGGGTATGCTGGATAAAATCTGTAATACAAAGGTTGAAAGGGAATGTACTGACAAAACAATCTAAAATAATGAGTTTTAAAATTTGTAATTAAACTAATATATTAGTTGCATGTACAGGTATGATCAAGCAATAGGTAAACGGATCAGGTAGATTCACTCCCAACTCTTATTCAACCAGAGAGCTATCAAGCAGAAGCCAATCATAGCAGTTAATTTTTTTCAACAGTTGTACAATAAAATAGATACATTGCTAAAAACAGCTTTATTTTATTTTTTTCAACTGAATGCATTAGCTTGAAATTCAAGTACATTTGGTGTTTCTTTAGGCATAACCAATTCTAGGAGAAAAATACTGCACACAGTCTAGAACTGGAAGGTCTAGAAGAAATAACACTAGAATCTTGTACGTTCTCGGAAACCTCTCTTTCAGTCTTTCTTCCACCACTTCTCATTAATCCTTCATCATTTTCCTTCTTCATACCGACTCTTCTCCATTCTCGGTTCACATGTAAAAGCCATTCTACATTACACCTTCACCTCAGCTATCTACTTTTTTACATGGAAGACGTACTAGAAAGAAACATATAGCTATCTACTCCAGTTCTTGTATGTCTCATTCGTCAGATTTCAACGAAATATCCAACTTCTTTGAAGTACCAAGCAACGCCAGATAAAGCTCAAGTTTCACCATGGAATTACTATAAGCACATGGTTTTACTAAGAAAAAGGAAAGAAATTTCCTAATATTTCAAAGCAACAAGTAAGACCACGTCAAACCAACTTTACCAATATGTATCAATCGTCACAGTAGAGCTTGTTATTGTGTGAAACCCAAAACGGATCTAAAAGTATATAAAGAAGCAATCCCAGTTAAATAATTAAACTTACCAGCCAATAAGGCAGATTTAGAACAGTGCGGCTCACAGCGAGCCAAAGAACACCGTAACCCAGGAAACAAGCAAAAGAACCAATCGATAGAACAATCCAAGGCGGGAACTTGTTACAGGCGATACCAGGAAGGAGTCCCACGTTTTCACCGATATCATTAGCGACACCAAGCATTGTCAGCTGATGCTGGTTAAACCCCAGAACTGATTTCAAGGAATGGGAATAGAGGGGAAAGTTGTACGCATTTCCAGACGCTATCTGCACCCAGACAGCAGCACCGAGGCCAAGCCACGGGGGTCTTGTCCCTGCTTTCAGGTTCGCCATGGATGCGTGTGGGGTTTTGGAAACTCAACAGGAAATTGTGGGTTCCTTGTGTTGAATTTTATGAGAGTGGAAAAGTTGGGAAAGGGCAAAGTCTTGTCGGAGAATGTGATGACATGGCATTTTGACAAATTTACAACTGGGTAGCATGTGTTTTTTTTCCTGTGATTTTTTCTAACAACCGTCAATCTGGAACCAAAGATGTGAATTTTAAGAAATGGAATCTATCTGTTCAGTGTGTTTCATCGATATGAACTTCTTATAGAAGCTGAAGACAAAGACATTTTATTAATACATGTTTGGTTTGCAAGCAATTGCTTATCAATCAATTGAAATCATATATTACACATGTAATTTCCAATGGAGGGTGACATTTTCAAATTAATTTTCCCCTGTGATGGTGAGACCAACCCTTCTCCTTGCTTGGAATATAAGTTTTGAAGATGAACCAAGTTCCTTCTGTTTTACATGGATTGATTAGGCCCAGATGTTTTGAGAAGAGTTTTATAGCCCAACATGGATGGTCCAACTTTAGCTGTTACATAAATAAAACCTTCCAACTACAAGGAACAAAGGAAACCCATCTGCTTCTAATGGGGCAACATGAAAGGACACATTATAGAAGCTTAAAGTGCAACAACACATGAAAAGCATAACTTTAGAGTTTAAGGGCACCAAAAAGGAAAAACTTTTCTTAAAGCAACAGATGTAATTATATCCCTTGGAATTGGTATTAACTTTGAGATTTCCTTTTGCTTCAAAATAGTACCGCTTCCTATTCACTAAAGAAGATAGAAACACTTTTAAATGGTGTAATTTCTGTTTAACCCCTTCAAAAGTTATAGGAATATATCCCTAAATATAATCTCTACCTAATACTACCATTGAAAATTATTTGAGCTGCTGCTGGTCACACAAATCTTTTGGACGGCAATCACATAAGCCTACAAACATAGAAAACTATGGAAAATACAGAACAAGCAAACTGACATCATCTTTTTCCACTATTTCTTGGAGACTTGCCGGGTTTTTTTGCGTCTTTTATACATTACCAGACACGGGAATGGAATCACTTTCCTACCGGCCGGTTCTGTTTTTTTTTTTTATTTATTTAGACACTAGTTTCCTAATCAGTAATATCGAGTAGGCCCATTTGAATTGATGAAATCTGCAAATTACTATGATGTTTTCCTGGTTTCAACGTCATCTCCACACACGGGGTGAGTCAGTTTATCATCTTGAATCCATCCTTATCCTCTGGAAAAAAGAAACAAACAGGGTGAGTCAATTACCATTCATCAAACACTCACATGGACTTGTCATGACCCTCAAAATAGAATGCAAACAAATAAAATAATATTTTCCACACTTAGATGAAAGAGAATATAGATTTCATAGCAAAAAAAAACGATCTCCTGCATGGAGGAGAATCTGACAGATAATGCGGTGATATGATATGAATTGAATGGTCCCGTAAGCTAGTTGCTATGAGAAATGAGTTATCTATAGTCTGTTTTCCTTTTCCTCCTTTCATGATTTCAAAGCATTCATTTCCAACAAAATAATGAGAATAAAGTGGGGCGGTTTACTCAATTTATGTACTTATTCCAATTTCAAAAATATTTATCGAATAAAAATATAATCAACGGATTCAGTTTTTTTTATATATAATTTAACTGTTTCTGCGGTCTATTGTGTTCCTGTGGGCTATATATTAAGTTTCTTCTGAACTCATCTCTCCTCAGTTTCTGTGGGCTTTACAATTGACTAGTTTTTTTTTTTTCCAATGATAGTTTTGTTTTTCTCAGTACTGCTCAATTGCCTACACAAAGGAGACACCTGGACAAGTATTTAATATCGTTCTTTAGTCATCTCCAAATGTAAATATTGCTGAAATCTCGTGCATTTCTTTCTCATAGTTTCTGTGCCTTGCCGATGATTAATCAAGTTTATTTTGATAAACAGGTTTATTAGTATTTTCGCAGCAGAGTCCATTCTATTATCGAGTTTTCATTTCAGGTACTCATAAGCTCACTCGATCTTCTCCAAAGTTCAGTTTATTTCATCCAGGAAGCCTGTGCAATTAAATCCAAAATTCTCGTTTACCGGGGTCAGTAAAATCAAGATCTGTAAATTTCGCCCTGACAATATTCCAATGCCTGCAACAAAAACAGAAGAGTTAGAAACAATAAATCAAAATAAAATTTTAGATTTTAGGAAATGGAATCAAGGAAAATGAAAATGAAAAAAACAGTTATGACAAAAAGAAAAGAAATTGAAAATAAAAAACGATGAACGGGACAAATGGAAAGAGAAAAGGTTCAGACGGAAGGAAGTGCGGAATTTGGAAACGGGTAACAGAAAAGAACAAGAATAACGGAAGTTTGCGCTGGGATGGAATGTTGTTTGGAGAGCAAGACGAGTAATTGAAATAGAACTTGAAACAAATCAAAACTGAGATCTGGGCTCAAATTTTTTGATTTTAGTTATATCTAATTATATTAGAATAGTTTTTCTATGCGTGTTACTAGTTTTTTTTCTTCAAAAACTCGTCATATATGCCATTGGCTGCAAAGATATGTATTTACACCAACAAAGTATATGATAGTATGATCCCCTGATTATACAGTCTCTCCAACATCTTCGCCGGTTTCTGACTCAACCGCCAAGATCTGCGCCGCTAATCCAAAGCACGATCTCCAATAACCGGAAAATCTCGGAGACTTCATCAAAAAGCTTGAAAAATTAGACATACCACAAAAGGAACAATTATCAATCATCGGCTTTAGACATCACGGAGAGCCGGCTTGGCCTCGGCTGAAACGCAGCACGACGACGCTGTTGATGAGATGAAGGTCTAATCAACGCCGACAAAGCTCTCCTCACCAAATCTCCTTCAACTCCTCCAATTCTAACCAACGAATTCGTCATCGCAGATCTACGAGCGTTAAGCCGATTACTAGGAGCGTAACCGGATGCCGCGTGCGGATTATTGAAACTCTTATGAAGACTGCAACGGAAAGATCCAGGATGCGTCGTAGGAGAACACATACAAGTACGCTTTGGTTGCTTGCTCTGTAAATTTTTTAACGCCTCGGTATTTCTACGGACGGCTGAAATAGAACGATTCGGGGATATCGGACGGTTATCGAGCGAGAACCGCACGGAAGGTGATGATGATGAGTGGTTATAGAGGTTGACACGCGGCGGAGAAATAGATCTGTGTTGATTAAAGAAAGTAGAAGAGCGTGAAGAGAAGCTTGAACTCGAATAAGCAAAAGCAGAGGAAGAAGAAGATGGAGACTGTGAAGCATAGTGAGAACTGAATCGGGCCGACGGTGAAAGGGATCGGATAACCGGTCCACTCGATTTTCTACAAGATCCCGCCATTGATTCTAGGGTGGTGCAGAAAAAACGGAGGAAGAAAGAAAAATGAAAGAATATTTCTGTTTCTAATTTTCTAAAGAGCCGTGTTTGGCTGTTCAGTTCGGCAAACCTAGCTCCACTCAACCCATGTATTTATAGGATGAGGGGAGGGTTCCGTAATTCTGAAATATCGCTATTTTTTTCAGAGTCGGGGTTTTTAGTTCTCGTGTTTTGCGATTATCCCCCTCGACTTTTGATTATTTACTTATGCCGTGGCGGACTGGTCGTTATTACTGTTTGGCTGTTTTGTGGCTATTCAAAGTCCAAGTCATTCTTATTTTTTCCTTATTTTCACATTGATTATTCTTTTACATTTTGAATATTCATTTTTAAAATAATGTATGAAATTTGTTTATAATTTTGGAATAGTATCTTCTGCAATTCACACAGAATATCATTTTCTTTATTATATTTTATAAATAATTTATATAATTTCGGTAATAAATTAGCCAAAAATAGTATTTTTCATATCATAATTATGAATTAGCATTTACATGAGTTGCTTTTCCTTGTTTCTTTATTTGTGCCGTTATACTAAACTTTCTTGCTACAGAAGAAAATGAATGTTACAGCTGGTATCATTTATTGTGATTGTATCAAGCGATTTTAATCTATTTAAAACGAATTAAAATGCATTTATAATAATATTGATAATAAAAATAAAATAACAAAATTCAAGCCGCTAACCAAAAATAATACACTCATAATAGAAGAAAAAAAGGCTCAGCGGTGGATATTATTTTTGTTTATATACAATAAATAAGTTGGCTAAATAAGTTAAATAATAAAAATAAAATAGCCACAAATGAATTTCCAATTCTATTTAAAAATATAGAAATAAATTTTTATTGAATAATTATTATGACAGAACTTTACCTTTAAAAGTACAATGTTCAATTAATTTTTAGAAATAATATTCAAATAAAGTGTATAAATTTGTATTATGTCAAAAATAGTATATTTCAAAAATGTTTGAGGTGAAAAATAAGAAATGAGAGAAGAGAAAAAAGTGAAAGAAGGTGGGGGTTGGTTAAGAAAAGAAGGAGGAGTGGGGGCAGCTAACCACAGGTGGAGTTAGGGTTAGTTAACTGGCGTTTATCAGTTAAGTGTGGGAGACGTGGTTTTGGGTTCAGGAGTGGAAAGGGATAAAGCAACCAACGGTTTTTTGTAGAAGCTATGGGCTGTGCCTTTTTGAGTTACAGTGGCTTAGTTCAGTTTTATTATTCCATTTGGAATAGACAAGAATGGAACACGTACACAAACAAACAAATAAAAAATAACAGCTGTCGGTCATTGGAAACACTTCCCACTGCCACGTATGGAGTCCAGCTCTTTGACACCCCACCCTCTTGTATATCTCGAGACTCGATCCATTCGTCTATGCATTACTCATTTACTGATTTAACCTTTCTGTTTTTTAACCTTATCTTTTGTCTTTTCATATTTGTATTAATAAAAATAATTATATTTTAAAAATAAAAGTAAAGGTTGGAATCCATAAAAAACAAATAAAAAATATTATTGATTGTTAGTTTAATTAATAAATGTTTTATCTATTTTTTTTAATAATGCTACAATCAAATATAGAACTTTTTATATATTCTATTCACGAACCTAGAGCGTAAAAAAATAAAAACAGTTTAAAATAAATATTTTATAAAATTTTATAAATTAAAATATTTAAAACACTAAATATATTGAATATAATAGAAAAATATGTAAAAATAATTTTGTACACAATTACGTGGGATTAAAATTATAATAGATATCTATAACAGCCAAGTATAATGATAACATAAATTGTTAATTTTAGTTTAAACTTCGAATATAACTTACTAGAATAAAGAATCATAAATTTTGAATATAAATTATAAAATTAATATGTATTATATAAAAAAATATATAAATGTATATTGTGAAACATAGGGTTGAGATTGATAACAAGGTTCGGTTCGGCTCAGTTTAAAAATAGTGTTACTGAGCTCGAACTCGAGGTTAGGCGAATTTGAAATACTAGGCTCGGGTTTGGTTCAAAATAATATTATTGAATTTGACTCGACTCAAAATAGATAATTTTATTATATTTTTTATAAAAGATAAGATCTCGTTAAAAATATTTTTCATAATCAATACTGAAACAATATTTAATATTGAGAAAGGAAAAAATATCGAATTCATTTTAGTTAATTTATTTTAATAATTTTATTATTATTCTTTACTAAATAAATCATTTTTAGTATATATATTGCATATATATAAAAAAATATAATTATTCTGAGTTTATTTACAAACTTTTCAAATCGAACTTTAACTCAAATCAACTCACTCGAGTTAAATTTTGACCGAACCAAACTTAAAAAACTCGTAGATCAAACTTATTATTACTCATAAAGAAACATATATAATCTCTACGTAGTATATATACGGGTAAATGTCCTACAAGTCAGCTGCTCTTCTCTAGCTTTTCCTTTTCTCATACACCTTTTCTTTTGCATCAAAGAATCAAAAGTGATATTCTAGATATGACTTAAAAAGAGAATCTAATTATTGAGAAATGAAAGAAATACTTCAAGGGAAGAGATTTCCGTATCTTTTTTCTTGGTTGCACTTGCACTACAGCAAATACAAAATGTTCCCAGCCAATGGACAGACGCAACGATTATGGGAAAGCATCAAATTAAGAGTCCAAATTGTTTAATATTATTGTTCATAACAATTAATTATGTCAGGCAATTGTGTTCATGACTAGGGAAAACATGGCTTGTTATTAATTAAAAATTTAATCGATTTGAGATGTTTATTTCTTCGAACAAAAGACAAACATTTTGGGTATCTTTAAAATTGAAAAAAAATACTTATCATATAATGTTTAACGGGAAATAAATTAGGAATAAAGATAATTTTAACCCTTAACGTTTATAGTTTTTGTCGTTTTGGCCCTTATTCTTTTTTTGAGATAAATTTAGCCCTTAGCCTATATCTTTTTGACAAATAACTTATTTTTTAACTAACTTGATGACTGGAACGTTAAAAATTTAACGATAATATGTATATGCATTATAATTTTAAATGATATAGAATATAACCTATCAAATACATATATATATATATGGAATATAATTTTATTCTAATATAAAATATAAAACAATTAAAATTTAAGTAAAATATTAAAAATTAATTAATTCTAAAATAAAAATTATAAAACATTCTTAACCCTAACTACGATAAAATCAAAATCTTATTCGAATTGTATTTATATTTTTTATTATATTTTAATATTAAAAAATAAATAACATATTTTTTAAAATTTCTACATAATTATTATGACAAAATTATCTCATAGAAACCTTTTTCCCGCGAATTTGGTTTATTGTATGTAATATTTAAGATTAAATATGATGGATTTTGAATTATTTAAATTATTGTCTAGAATTTGACATTTAAAATATTTGTTATATAATAAAAAATAAAATATTATATTAGTTTATGATATTTTATTTATATAATATTATTCCCATTATTTTTTATTTGTTCATACATCTCAAATAAAAAATAATTACAATACACTATGATTATAAATTCTAAAATAAAAATATAAACATAATTCGAATAAGATTTTAATTTTATCGTAGTTAGAATTAAGAATGTGTAATAATATTTTATTTTGGAACTAATTAAATTTTTAATATTTTATTTAAATTTTAATTATTTTATATTTTTATATCAGAATAAAATTATATTCCATATATATATATTTGATAGGTTACATTTCATTTTATTTAAAATTATATTTTATATATATTTATCATCGTTAAATTTTTAACGTTCCAGTCATCAAGCTAGTTAAAAAATAAGTTATTTGTCAAAAAGATATAGGTTAAGGATTAAATTTATCCCAAAAAAAGAATAAAGATCAAAACGATAAAAACTATAAACGTTAAGGATTAAAATTATCTTTATGCCAATAAATTAATATCTTCTATTTAAATAAAAATATAATTTATATAATTTATTTATTACCAAATGTAGAATTCAATGCCTTTGGTGTATTTTGCTCTTTATATTATTAAATTGATTTTTTTAAACTAATATTATTTTAATATTTGTCTAACTCGTTTTTGAATTCTTTTTTAAACTTTGTTTACAATTTTAATGAAATAATGGATTACTAATGATGGTTGTTTTGTTTCTGATATTAGTAGCAACCTAAAGAGATTTGATTTAATTAATTAAATAAATAAACAACTTCTCTCTTGTCGATTCGCGAGTGGAGTCAATGTTGTGGTTCAAAGAATGAGAATATCGACTTTGAAGAGTATTTTATTTGGTTTGCAAAAACTAATACATTATATTGCTTTGTTAGTGGAGGAGAGAATCCTCTCCCATTCTTTGAAAAATAGGGGAGAAATCCAAATTTATTATACAACATCATAATATCTTTAAATTAGGTTGAGGTATTAAGCTTTTGAATTTCTATATTTAATATAAATATATTTTAATAAAATTTTGAAAAATAAAAAAAAAATTGGACTGATTAAAAAATAATTGAATGAAGTGTTTATGTTTCAAAGGGAATCCTGTAAAGGAAAGTGGCAACGCCATTCCCCAGACAAGATCACAGTTCCCAACTATCCCTCCACGATGGAGTCAATAATTTAATTTCCCTCCAATTTCAACCATCAATTATACAAGTTAACCATTTTTCAAAGCACAGAAAAATCTTGGGTCAACCATTTCAAACTCTCCGTTTATATTATAATTACACAATTTAACTATTTTAGATGTTTTTTATATTTATCTTTTTATATTATAATTATTACTGAAATTTATTATATTTATACAATGTTTCAATTATATAAGTACATTTATATCTAGAGGAGCAAATTTGTTGACAAATGGAGGTTTTAATATTAACTAGATTTTCTGATTTTATAAAAAATTGTTCAAGAAAGGATGAAAAGGCTTAGTGATAGATAATTTATATATAAATTCACTGGTCTTACACTTAAATATTAACTATAATTTTTCAATACTTAATGATTACATAAAATATATAAAAGTAAAATATTTTTATAATAATATCGACCGTCATTCAAAAGGAAATGAGTTTTGTTTGTGTATTGTATTTGTATCGTATGGGAAATAGGATGTTTGAGGTTCCACGCAAAATCCCCAATGCCCTCAACTTGTAAAATGGTCCTTTCGGCCTACCAGTCGAAACTTGGGGTTTGAAAATTTCATATACAATAATTACATGGAACCAGTGGAGGGCTGAGGCATGTGGTTGAGCGGGTGGCTGTTTGATTCTTTCTCCACATGGTGTGGAAACCCACAAGTTTGGAAGTTCCCTTGGCCTCGGGTCAAATATCAAACTTTGCTGGTTTGATTTTTTTGGAGCTTTGACCATTTTAAGCACAAGGTTTCTTACCCCATTGGTACTTGGCAGAGCTTGGGGGCTTGGGGGATTACTAAAGTCCACAAAATTTATTATGATACTCTTCTTTTGCAACGTAGACAGTGGACCAGCTGCCTTGGGATTTCAAAGTTTAATAATATTTTACATTTGATTTAGTAAAGATTTTATAAAACAAAACCCCAAGGAAATTATGTGGGTTACTTGGTTCTAGTTATGTATAAAGAGAACCTAGATGTGCAGTCTATTTACGTTTTGCTAAGGGTACTTTTAAAACCATTTATTTTCGCTTCGACAAATAGTCATTCTCATAAATCATTCTATAAAATTATTAGGTAAAATTAAGTTATAGATAATAATTGTTCGATTATTCATACAAGTAAAATGATATATAAGAATATGATTATATTTGATACTTATTTAAATAATTTATTAGTTATTAAAATTTTGTATCTATTAATATACTATGAAAAATATTTTTTAGTATAAAATTACTAAGTATTTGAAGGAGTTATACATTATTTTATTATTTATATAACTATTAAATATAAATATACGCATTAAAAGAAAAAAAATAGTTTATAAATATCTCGATATAAATGCTTAAAGTGCGAAGAAAATGTTACAATATAAAATAGAAAATGTTAAATTTAGGTTACTTAGAAAAAAAATATGACTATTAAAGATAAAAGAGTCTTTATAATTTTTATATCAAAACCTCTAATTTTAAAAAATTATATTAACATTTTTAAAAAAATTAAAGATTTCACTTTAATTCGTTATTCACCAAATATTTAAATTGTTTAAAATTTTATTTTTAACTTAATTTTTTTTACTTAAACCGTTTATTTACCAAACAAAACTTATATCTTTATATTTTAATTTCGCTCTCGATTAGGCTTGTATCAGTCAAGTGTTAACACTATTTTCGCGTAATACACGAAAGAACGTAGATTTAAACGTACATAAATATAGTACGTATTCTTATACCTTTAGAAGAAAAAAATTGAATACATACAAAAGATCCTAATGACATACGATATAATAATCCTATATCTATACATATCAACAACCATACAAGGAAAGAATAAACTCCGATCGACACAAAAAATTAACGAATCATATGTCACTATGATTTTCATTACCATTCACAATAAATCCATCGTATATGCAATAATACGTGTAGGATGTAGCAGACAAATTAATCAAACTCCTGCAATATGTGATCAGGAAACTGCAACCCCGGACTCGTTTCTATTACCATTCAGTAAACAAAACCTGGAAGGCTTAGGCTGGAAAGTCCTTCTCCTTTGCATGTCATGGTTCGACGGCTTAATGATTTGGAGCAGCAACGCCTTAATGGAATTCGCTTTGGCTTGCACAGATAACTTCCAGGGATTCGACGACACACGAACCGCCCTACTCCGACTAGCCAGTAGTTTATTGGAGTTCCTGTGTAGGTTGCACCTGAAGGAACCTGGGTGTGTGGTGGGGGAACATAAGCATGTCCGGGTTTGTGACTTTGAGCTTGATGATGCTGGTTTTGTGGCCATGGAAAAAGAAGGGTGGGATTTTCTTTAGATGCTGGTTTCTATTGCTTGTTAGCCAAACTAATGTGATGTTGGAAATTGTTGGGGTTTTATAGGTTCCGAAAAATAATAATAAAAAACTTGTTTTAATTTATTTTGATGACCATTGATTTTATTGATCCTGTGGGCGATGGGGTGAAAGCTTTGGAGTGGGAAGACTAGTCAATATTACAACAGTGTTTCATTTTAATTTCCTTTTCAATGCATTGAATCACTTGGAAACAACTACAATCTTAGACAACTTTGTTCCATGGGTATCTACTCCACTCAAATTCTCATGGCGGTCCATTGGCATCTACCAGTGGGGGCAGTGGGGTCATTGCTTGCTGCATACATATAATTGACCCTAGCAACAAGTTAGAAAGTGTAGCATTCTTTGCCACCTAATAAACCTTGCACCATTGAAGGGACTCCTCATCACACGGATATAGACATGTTGCCGACTTTTCGACACAATTATGGTTTTTTGGACAATTTTACAAAGATTTACTTCATAATTAAAGTGGTAAAATTTTAAATTCGATTTTCGTTTTATGTAAATAAAAAAAACTATTATAATCTTACAAAAAGTGTTGGACAAAGCTTGTAACAAGAAGCTAGTTTTTACTTACAGTAGAAGAAATACAGGTGGGGAGATAGACGTGATGGGTTAGTTCATCAAACCTTTACTTACTGATATTGATTGATAATTTGATATTTTTTTTTATCAAACCTTACTTTATTTTATGGTTTAATTATGTCGGTCGAGGATGGAAAATGGAAATCTAGCTTTGTTATAGATGGTTGATTTTGATGATTCTTAAAGGACAATACATGAAATGATCAAATACTGGGTGCATTTTTTTTTTCTGTCGTTTGTTGAAATTCAAGGCCAGATCTAACAATGGCAGATTCTATTAGTGGGCCGAATTCTTTATTACGCCTGTCTGAACAACTTAGCAGATTGTATTTGCATTGCACCAGTACTACAAGGTCTTCAATTCAGACATTGAATAAATAAAATGTCTACATTGCTATGGTGATGTACAAACGCTAACCTTGGAAATTGGAACCACGTGATTCTATTAAAATGTTAGTCTCCCTCTTCCTTGCACACTATTGTTTTCTTATATTATTATTACCTATATACGATTCAATATATTCTAAATGATTCTAATCGTTTGTATTCGTTTCATCACTGTGTGTTCAAGATATGACGTTCTTCTCAATGAACCAAGTCCCCTCACCATTGGGATTGCTCGTTCGATCACCGGATCAACATCACCGAAATGAGAAGATAAAAACTCATTTTGAAATTAGACAAAAAGTTAAAGGGGAGGCAGAGGTTAAAGCATTTTCAAATGAATGGTTCACTCAGAAATATCATTATTAAACTCTTTTTTCCTTTTGTTCTGCTAACATAGAGGAGATCTATGGGGGATGCCTTTCCTTCTATTGATCAGACTGGTAGCCATTTCTTGATCATCATAGATCTTGGTAGCTGATCTTCCACACAAATATAGCCCATTTCTCTTCTTCCTCACAATCTGATCACTGCCGTAAGCCATGCTCATGTTATTTGACCCTGACGAAGACCACCTCATGATCGACTCATCGCCGTCCACTATCGTTGAACATGGCATCTCGTTTGTCATCTCATCGTCTCCAGTTTCTTGCGGGATTAGGAAATCCGGGCCGAGTGTTAAAGTGTTGCATTCCCTTAAGAATGGAGAGAGGTCTCTGTTGTGTTTCAACACATCATCCACCTGATAAAAAATTTTGGGTTTTAAACACATTGGATCACTCATTAAACGAAGTCAAGATTGAAGTGAATCATACTCAGACCTTGCACCCTAGAGAGCAATGGATGAATGGTTCTTGGAGACTTCTGTCACATGAAGTGGAATAGTTTCCAGCCCCTTTGAATTGCCTGTTTTGAGGTCTTTTCCTTATGAACACAACTTTTGCACTGTTTATAGTATAGGCCTAATCCAATTATGATCATTAATCAGAAACTATATTGTATACATGAACTGCTTCTTTGAGTTAAAAGGAATCAATGTATAACAGACCTGAACATTGGAGCAATCTATAAGCTTTTGAAGATCTTCCAATCTGACGACATCATGATAAACGTAGCGACGAACCTGAAGAAGCTTGTGGAAACTATGTGCCGGTACGCAGTGAGGACAGATACTGATGCAACAATCCAAACAAAACACGTTCTTCTCATTCTTCTTTGCATTCTCATGGTATGAACACCCCACGAAGAATTTCTGAGCGTAGATGGCTTCCAACCATGCAGGCTTTTGAATTCCCTAACAACACAAGAAATCCAGCCATGATTTCAATATTCCACAAAAAAGTAAACAGCAAGGGAATTTCGATGGAGAAGTAAGACAAACCATGATCATCATTATAAAGAGTTGAAACAACAGATCCTGGTGGTGCTTGAGCTGTAGCAGTTATCAAGACAGTGGAGTTCGCAGAAGAGAGAGTAGTATATATTTATTCCTTGGAGAGATGCACAGGCACAGCATTTTGTGAGTATATAGGAGGGATACATCACACATGATGCATGGCCACCTATGGCTTTGGAGAGTGGACAGGAATTGGAAACCGGGAAAAAAGAAAGTTAAAGATATATGACAAGAACGTGGGCGCTGTTTCCATGTCTCCATTTAGGGCTTAAGCAGTTGGTCACGCAGTGTTAGAAAAAAGACGTATTTTAAATTTGTTAGTGTTAATTATTTGCATAACACATTCCTTCAAACTGTATTCTCATCCTTGGTAGACTTCAAAGCTAAGTAAAGGATCATATCTTAAGGGAATTATTACGGTCAAAATGTTACGGTGATTTGTAGCACAACTTTTTTAATATATTTATCAAAACAAAATTAATAATTAATTATTTATAGAATACATGACATGTAATAATCGTTTGTGTTCCGAATGATGTTATATCTCGAAATCAATTCTAACAACTCTTACAAGAAAATATATATTACATCTAAATCATATTCTTTGGAGCATTGTATAATTCAAGCAAAGAACGAACATCTCCACGTGCAACGGAAAGGCATCCTCACGTGGGGGCGATCCAATTGAAAGCCGAAGGGTGTCTTCACCTGACAAAATGGTTCTTCTCCCGTAGAATAAATCGGGTGGTCAAAGGGCAAAGGTCCTGCACATAAATATAAAATGACGACCGAACCGATTTGAGAGTCAAGTAACTCGGGACTGTGGAAGAAGAAACCCAGAGTGAACCGGCATGCGAGCCGCACGAGGGGGGGATCTCTCTGACCCAACAGCTCTTTTAATTTGAGGTTCCGACATGTGTGACTGATTCACCCGCAACAACTTTGTCCTGTGTCAGAAAAAAAAGGGTTTTATTTATGAAATTTGTTATATTATATAAGTATATAATCCATTTTTATATAGTTCGTGCATCCCTAGTGTTGTTACCAACGCCTATGTCACGTGCACTGCTGCTTTTCTTTGCCTTCTGGTACATGGTTTAGATCAAGAAGTCTGGAATCTGGTATTTTTTTAAAGCTTCCAACAGGTGGTGAGCGTCTGTGAATGTGAGAAATGGAACAGGCCTGAATCCACATTTCTTGTTTTATTATATGAGACATTCTAGCATTGGATGCTTCGGCAGTGGTACTAATGGACTTAAACTACAAACCACTCATATAAGCACAAAAGCCTACTTGAATAGAATTGGATCAGGCCGGAATCCATCAGCCTTGTTCTTAAAGAAAATAATAAATTGAAGAGCGTGTTCTTTTCTTGGATAAACAAGGGACGGATACGATCCAATAGGTTCTGTCATTTTTTATTACTGCCCAAGGAAAAAAATATTACATGGGTCTAATTTACTACTTATTTATAATCTTATTTAATAATATTTTTTAATTTATTTTTTAGGTAAATATTTATCTATTTTCATTTTTTAAGGTCCACATTCACTTTCTTCTTACATGTTATTAAATGAATGAATTTTATTGAATGAGATCATATGACGTAATAAACCGAGACCATGTAATAATTTTTTGTCCAAGAGCATAAAACCGTGCCCAGTGATGGGATTCTGAACTTTGCACAAAACTTTCCTAGCTAACGAGAAATTATTAGATAGACCTAACTCACTTTACTATTAATAGTCTAATTCAATAAATATTTTTTATTTTATTTTTAAAGTAAATCTTCATCTCTGATGGATCATAATCATGTGATGAGCCATCATTGGCCGTATGGAAACAAACAAGTAGACCATATATATATATTTCTGAAAAAAAGTTTAAATGACTGTCATTAACCAAGCCCAGAATTTGAATCCCTGCAAGAATGATATTGAATAAATGATCTTATTTCAATTGTCCAGGTTAAGTTATATTATAGTTGGATTTAGAAAAAAAATATTAAAGTTGAGGGATCGGTTATTGATCTTAGACGAACGTCAGAAGAATTTTACAGCTAGAAAGGTTTATGAACACATTAGTTATAAGAAGAAAAAAGTTTGATGGGATGGTGTAGTATGAAGAAAGTTAACAATTTCAAGACATTCACTTATATCTTGACAAGTTGTATTGGATCGATTGCCTATTAAGGAGAGAATGGTGAAGTGGGGATGCCAATTAGATTCGACTTGTATTCTTTGTGAGACAGATGTGAAAACCCGAGACCATTTATTTGGGGATTGTGATTTTTTATGGGAGATTTGAGAGATGATATTGCATGATTGTGAATATCAGCAAAACAGAAGTCCGATTTGTTTGCATTGGATATGTAGAGAAGGTAAGGGGAAGACATTGCGCGCTACTATTCTCAGAGTGGCTTGGGGTGGACTAAATTATTACATCTGGCAGGAAAGAAATAAGAGAATTCATGAAAGACAATCCCGTAAGACTACTGTTATCTTTGCAATTATTCAAAATAACGTTCGTTTGCGTTTATTGGATTGTAAAAATCTTGGTCTCAAGCTAGGCTAGCTTATAAATGGAGTTTATATTAGATATCATTTGTATAAGTGATTCTTATACACGAAGTTTATTTGAGTTTTTTAAATGCATAAAAAATTCTATTTATCCAAAAAAAAAAAAGTATTGACTTTAGATTAGGGTATTTAAAGTTTTAACTTTATGACTCCTAAACTTATATGTAGTTTATATATACATCATATAATTGTCGAAAATGGTCGGGTGCTTTCAGCTTAAATCCTTTTCATTCTTTTATTATGATATGACTGGAACTCAAGCATTTCACACGCCAAGTCTGAAAAGCTGGAACAAATCATTAACTCAATGATAACCATCAACAAGAACTACAATGATCAATCATTTTAGCAATTTAAAGTGCAATCGCAAAACAATTAGGTTGAGTGATGATGGTTCAAACATTATAGTATAAAGAGACAAATGGAAGTCCCAAAATTTGTGTTTCCAACAATGGCCACGTATAAAGCAATTGGATCGTGTCGGTGGTCGGTGTATTCATCGGCATCGGCAACCTCATTCGGAGCCCGAGGATGGGCTCACATATAAGGGGTCAGCTAGGCAGGGTCTCACTCACGCTGCCCCCATGTGAGAATTTATGTTCGACAAAACATGTGAGGTTGCATGGGGATGGGGAAATATTAGGTATGGGAAGGCGTAGAAAATAACAAGAAACCGATATACCATATGGACATGAGAGATAGATGAATTCAGCTCCTGCATGGAAGTAAGATTGCTTTTGTTGCAAGGCTTGTGAATATGTCCACAACTTGCCAGTGTACTGCTTATATAATCTTTAAGAAAACAAAGTTTCTATACATAGGTACATTTGTACCATAAACGGTCCAATTTAAACTAAGTTATGATGAATCTGAATAAATCATGGATTATTTTTGTAAAATATAACTTAAGTTTAAGGTCTTTAGTATTTTATATAACTTAAGTTCTGGAAAGTCTGCCCAAATGGCAACTCTTCGACAGAATAGTCTCCAAGATGTTTTGCTGTTGGCCGAAGTGAAAACATGCAACGTGAGTTGCCAATACCCACGTGGCCCACCCACCTGCCATGTAATCCTATATAGTCCATTTTAGATCAAATGCATATTTGGTGACACAAGGGGTAACTTCAAAGTTTTAACCCTTCTCCGTCGTAGATTATATGGTAAACCCTATTCACCACGTCATACATGATTCAAGCAATCAAGATCGTTGATCTTTAAATAACCATCTAATAACTACTCATCCACTAAGTCTATATAGTAAAGAGGTGATGATTTACTTGAAAAAGTTTAAGATCAACGGTCTTGATTGCTTAGGACTATAAATGACGTGGTGAATTCATTGTATAATTTTTCGTCACCGTCACATTCAATCTCCTTGTTCCTGTGACACGTGGGACTTGGCCCACCTTGCCTCCCACAAATACTAACTATGCGACATCTATTTAATTCCGGTCACTCCAATCTCAAATTCAAAGGTATAAAAATAAATATTTATTTAAAATATTATAATTGAAAAACTATAGATTTAACTAAAATTTAAAAAGAGTTTTAAAACATTAATATTAAATATTGATTTGTAAAGTTTTATTGGCCGATGTGACCTTGCTCTCCCTAGGCTAGTCCCCTGGTCACTGACACTGTCGATATTTTCCACTTGTGTTCCTATAGATTGGATCTGATTACTCATTTAAACTGGAATGTCAAACCCTGACTTTACCTTAAATAGTTGACAAGAAGTTTCCAGTGCGATAAAAGAAAACAGTACTAGGCTAGGAGACAGACACGGATCTAATAAGGAAATTTATTTATTACTATTACTATAAATTTGAAGGATTTCCTTTCTAGTTTCGTCACTAAAAGTACTGTAATTTTAAAGAAAGAGAAAACGAAAATTAAAGAAATAGATCTACGTCATGTTTTAAAAACATCAGAAAAATAACCATTACATTTTATCGTAGTTTCATCCTTGCATATTAATAATTCTTATATGAGTATATGTTTTATTTAACATCACTAAACACTAAACACTGGTTTGCATTCTTGGTTGTCCTAAAATTTATCGTCTTTATTGGTTTTCATTCTGACATTGGAACATACAAAATCTGTCCCCCACAAAGGCGTATATGGTCTATGGGTCTGTGGTTATGTATCCTCCAACAAGACCCACATGCAATTCATGATTTCAACAATGGTGTCCCAAATAATTCTATGTTTATCTCTTTTTATTACGAGACAAACAAAGGGTAAAGTTCGTAATTTTGAAAACTGCAACAGTATAAATTATCAATATATGTATATATGAATTTCAAGTAAAAAAATATAGGAACTTGAAGGGGGTCCTTACAGCAAAGTTGAAGTATATATAAAGGCAGGCAGTTCCACTGGTGTACAAATCCATCAGGAGACTTGCATTCAAACTTTTGTTTTTAGTCCCTGACAATGAGGCCTTCAAGTTTTGTAGCATCTTCTCTGGTGTTGTTCGTTTTGGTTTCTAGTGTTCAAGGTAAAATCCTACGATTCTTTCTCAATAACACAACAATTCTTTCTCAATTCTTATCTTCTTGTTTCTTTTTGTGTTTTGAAGGGGTTCGGTTGGAGAAAAGTTTCAAATCAGCATGGCATTCTAAACTGCATGTTAGTATCCAGTTTTCTTAATTTTTTATGCATTCAGTTCAATATTATTTGAACAGTTTTAAGATAAAGGAAGCTCTTGCTCCTTTATTTTTCCTTTCCCCATGTTAATGTGTAGACCTGTTGTTTCATGCAGGAAGAAGCTTTGACGAAAAACAGTAATGGAGTTTTGGGAAATGTCATTTTCTGCAAAGGACATTGTACAGGTATCTAGAGGGAAAACAAAAAATCATACTACGGGCACTGGATACCAAGCATTCATTAAGATTACAGTAGACCTAGGATTTTTACCCTCCTCTAGAAACAGTTTTCTTTCATATTTTTTTTATTACCAGGTCTAGATAGTTCCTTAAAAAGTGTCATAAGAACCAGGTCTCAGAAATATTCTGACAAAGCAGTTTTGTCCACAAAGAAGCTTCTGAAAACTATGATTAATTCTCCTCGAGTTGGATCAATTGTATATGTTATGGAGCTTTTTGTAAATAAAAGCTCTAGGAAAGTTCACCTTGTCTCTTACACCAACTGATGTACACATTCATTTTTTTTGCAGGAAACAGTAGGAAACTTCTTACTGCAACTACTACTCCTGCATCTTCAACCAGTTCGAAGGTTGGTAACTATAGTCATCACTAGTAATTTATTTCTCAACCCCTATATTTAGTTGATTTATGCAGTCACTCTTCGAATTCCGACATTTATAACTCTTTTTTCATGATGTATTTGACATTATGTGCTCTCTATGCATCCAGGGCGAAGACAGTGGAGATAACAAAGCTAACACTACTTCAAACGTCAAATTGGGAAACCAAGACAATGGTGAAAAGCAAGAGGAAGTCCCTGTTGGTTCGCCGACAACTTCCAAGGTCCATGACCAATATGCGGACATCATGGAGATAGCTGAAATGGACTATTCGCCAGCAAAGAGAAAACCTCCAATACACAACTAAGAGTGTAGGGGGGGGGGGGGGGGAATCAAAGACTATATTAAAAAAAAAAAGAAGCAGCAAAAGTTTTCCAGATAATTAAAGGAATGAGAAATTTGACAGCTTTCCAGGAATGCTGCAGTTTTTTAGGACTAGAGAACGAGTCTTTGTATATATAATATAGTATTTCTATGTACTATCTTACTTATTTGTAAAACCATCACCACTGGTGATTGAGTAATGATGCACCCTTTTTGGAGGACTGTTTTATGTTTTGTAAGTTTACTTTATCATAGTGTCAAAAATTCACAAATTCTAACATAAACAATTTATGGATTTAATACTGCATTGGGTTGATCTTAACAGGAGACGTCTCATATGAAAAATGGGATGTGGACATGCTAAGAGTGTATAAATAATCATAAAAAAGTGCAGAAATGGGGGACCACCTAAGATTTTCAGTGAAGATGAAAAAGAGAATAGGCCAGTCTTAAATGAGAGTAGGTATGGAGATTTATCTGTAAAATGACCTTGTGTGTCTTCTCTACTCATCTAGTGACCCATACATGAATTTGGGCTAGACCCACCATGTTTCACCTATTGATTATGGTGCTCGAATGGTCAGTGGTTTCCTTTACATGTGGGCTCATATGTTGGGGAAGATTTGGGGTGGACCATGCACATGAGAAAAATGCTAGGTATGGTCTCACTCTCTTCAACGTGGGTTGGGACAATGTTTTCGGTTCACTGGTGCAACCACTGATGGCTGCATAGATCAAGTTGTTTCTAATATAATTGCATAGCAGTCAAGTCTAAAGCACTATCAGTATGATAACTGTTTCTGTTTACAATAAAGTGTGCACATATATACAAATCGATTTTGTTCCTTGAATTTGATTATTTCGAATCTCCTTTTCTTGATGGATGTATGTTCACAGGAAGAACTTGAACAGCCAAGTATAGTCACTAACTAGTTTTCTCCTTTGTATGTATGGAGTGATGAACAAATGTTTTCCAGAACTTATCCTTCTAAGAGGCATTTGAGACTCTGAAGTCCTTCAGCAGAAATACTTCTCCTGAATCTTGTACGGCGTATGATAGAAGGAAGAGGTGGTCCCAAGTGAAAACTCACTAAAACAACTGTTAAATTGTCTGTCGCTCCTCTTTTTATTGCTTCTTCGACTATTTCTTTGCAGCACAACTCGACATCATTGTGCTGTTGTAGTCGCCTCCTTGTAAAATCTACCGCATTTTGGCTGGTGAAAACATCCCAGATTCCATCACTACCAATAATCAAAAACTCGTCTTCCTGGGTCAATGTTATCATTTTGAGTTCTGGTTCAGCACTTAGGGGGCCAATTCTATCTCCCATTTCCTTCATGCCTTCAAGGTGCCAATCACCTAATGCCCGGGTGACACCTAGTTGACCATTAAGGTAACCATCATCGATGAATCCACCCAGAGACTCGATTCTTCTCTTCTCTTTCATGCAACATGGCCTATGATCCTGTGACATTTCTATAGCTGTTCCATGCCGTGATAGTACAGCCCTAGAATCCCCAGCATTTGCCACAAGTAAAGACCTGTCAAAGATAACATCATCCTTTCAGGCAAAGGAAAAACCTAAAATGTTGATTCAAACATATAATGCAAATGAATTACAACATGGCCAGATTAAGCACACTAAAAAATGTCTTGAATTGCGTAATCTCACATATCTCAATGTATATCTTCCTGGAAATCATAATGAAAAAAGTGGAAAAGAAGTCACAGTAAGGCCAACACGATAAGCTTCAGAGATGCTTACCTCCCAAATATCATAGCAGTGAGAGCAGTAGTACCAGAAGCCCGAGCAGACTCAAGAGAGCATGATTTTGCAAATGCAGCATCAGTTTCCTTGAATGACCTGGTGACCACTTTCTCTAGTTCCAAGGGAAAATCAACATCCTCGACAATAACTCTAGGCAAGTGATCACAGACAAATTGAGATGCATATTTTCCTCCGTGCCCATCAAAAACCTGTTCTTTTTTATGTCAAAAAACAGAATCCTTATGTATGCTTGTCAACTTCTTTCCCCACTCTTATATATACTTTATTTAATGCGATCCCAACTCATTAGTTTTAGTAAAAAAAAAAGAGTTTATATCTAACAGGTAATTATTAGTTGAAGATCATGTTTAAATAGAAAATACACAGGCAAGATATCCCACAACATTTTCATTTTACTCGGCATCAAATTCATTTCATATCATTTCTGTATTATCATTCTTTCTTTGCAGTTTGCAAGCACCGTAGAACTAAACTAACAACAAAAACCAGAAAGAAGACAATACTAGTAGTGTCTGATGGCTCAAAAGCAGAGAAGGTTAAACTAATTTCTGACTAAGTTCGTGTCAGATTTATAAAACCATATGCTAAGAAAATTAAAATGTTTGTGTTCAGGAAAGGCTAATGGAACACTATATAGAGGAAAAAAGGATTGTTACGAGCTTACACCATAGAAGGAAACAACTTCTTCATTCATTAAATTGCAACCGAAATTCTTGGCCAAGTCTGCAATGCATATATGAGTATCCTCCATATAAGGACGACCACCAATGTAGGACCATTCTCCGGACCGAAGAGTGGGGATAAAACTTGTCAACAGGTCATGTTTTCTCTCTGTGGCAACTCCATCCTCTGAAATACTTTCAAGCTGATGAAACACAAATGAGAACAATTGTATCAGAAAAAACACCATGAAAGGAACATGTGGAATTATCGTCAATGGTAATAAATGATCTTAATCCTATCCAGATACAACTGCATAAGATAAGAATTTGTCAACGCAGGGCACAACATGGTCGAGATTAAGAAGAGATTAAGCCTTGGACAAAGAATAATATTGTAATATCATGAATACCGATTCCATTGATAAAAGACCAAACTCTTTTAGAACCTAAGGTCATCGTTTGATTGAAATCCATACAGAATTTAAAGCTAAATTCTGAACATACTTCAACTACACTCCCGGTTAGACCCTATATATCGGAGTGTATTTTTAGTGTGCGATATTTAATAGGAGTATTTTTAACATTTTAAGAAGAAAGATAACAAGCTACCATAACATTCGTGCAACTGGTATATCGTATAATCCATTAAAAACTGCAAGTATAAGTAACGATAAGGAAAGGCTACTGCACAGAGAGAAGGTACCAAAATTGTCTATTTTTCATAAAGCTTAACGCTACCAAGAACACATTTACTGAGACAAATTTCTCAACTTGAAGCAAAAGGTTACCCAAAAAGATAAGCACCCAAAACAAAATTATAAGAAACTGTCTCATCAAAATCAACTTTGTTTTCAGAAGAAATTAAAATTGCAGGAAATGAAGTTTGGATACTAACTCTATTGCTGCCGGTGACCGTAGCCAAGGGAGAATCTTTATCAGCCCAATTCTTCATCTGGGTAGTCAAGGAATCATCCCTAGAAAGCAAAGGCCTAGGCTTTTTGTCGGTGCTGTCATCAAGATCCTCCATTTCTTGGCTGACCTGCTCTGCATCGTTAACACACATGATGATATTGATGATAATAGAAAAGAAATGACAGGCGTGTCTAGAGTAACAGGAACAAGAAAAGGAATAGAAAAACAACAAAGAGGGTAAGAATCGAAAGGAAAATTATGGAGTGGGGGAGGGTAGAAGATTCTTGAGAATATCATTGGTTTGTGACTTTTTGTGAGATAAGAAAATACTTTCCTTGTTATTATTATAATCATACTCCAAATGTGAATGAAATAAGATTCCCAGATTTTTCTTATGAAAATAGGTTCCGTTGGAATGGTTGGATTTTCCTTAATGCCTTGCTTTTCTCCCCCTTTTCAAATGTTGCCATCACCGTAATGTCTAAGGAAATGTCCTCTCTCTGAAATTGACCTGCCCCATCCTATCTTTTCTTCTCTCCACTTAATTATATTACATGTTTATATTTATATATTCTGCAGAGTTTATCTTGAACTATAATTTTATCCCCAAACTGAAACTCCCCAGAATGAATCGCCTTCAATCACCGTATTCCATTTATTCCCATAACAGCCCATAATCGAGTATGATTCTTTTCTTTCTCTTTGTTAGCAACAATGATAATGACGTCATAAATCCTGGGATTTGTTTTATTAAGTGGTAGTATTTGTGCCAAAAAAAGTGTTGATTACAAGACAGGGACTAGATGGGGAAGATGATGATGCAAAGATAATGACGTTAGTATTGTCTTTAACTTGCTTTATTTATTTTCCTATATAGGGGTAATACAAAACATAGCTTTGAAAAAGATAAAAATGTATTCTTGTTCAAAGATTCAATCTTTTGGATTGGAGATTGGTCACGAACCAAAAAGTAGGTTCTTTTCTTAGCCTCATGGTTCTTTCTACTGTAAATGTGAAGAATCTTATCTATAATTGAGATTTTCCCTTTAAACCCAAAAAGGGAGAGATTAATACCCATTTGTAAATCAATTACTTGGATTTTGTTGACCATAAATTCTTACGGTTGACAAGAAAATGAAAATGACAAGGAATCTGTTTTGTTGTTTTGGTACGCGACGCGCACGATGTTATCCGATGAAACATTGGTTGCGTGTTATGGTTGCATTACCGAGATTGGATTTAAAATATTTTCAAAATTTAACTAATTTAAAAGTATATGTATTGTTTAATCAAATTGAAAATATATACTAGTCGCTGTTTTAATAGAAAAATCGGTTTTAAATTTAATCAATTTAAAAGTAATGAATTGAAAAGTTTCAAAGCATAGGTTAAAGTTTCGGCAGATAAAAAATACGATCGTAATTTTAATAACAATGATTCATAAATCATAACTGTATTATTCATATGCAATTATGATTATCCATATAAAGTAGAAATTAACCAGAAAAATACATGGAAACGTGCTGCTAATTTTTCCTTTATTCTTATAGACTAGTAGAAATATATTACATAAAGGCTAACGCCTAACGCCAAGTGGGTGAAGGAGTTACATAAACAGCAGCTCCTAGCCAAGGCTCACAGCTCACTTAATATTATAGATACGCAGCGTGGGGGTCTCACGGACGAGGCATATGTGGCTCGTGAGGATGACCAGGTCCTGGTGGTGGATGCGGTCTGGGACCTGGCGCAGGATGAGGAGGTTCAGCATGTGGTGGAGGTGCTGGATGGTGATGGGGACCTGGTGGTTGAGGATGGGGTGGTGGCGGTGCTGGGTGAGGCCCTGGTGGTGGAGGATTATGCATTTTCTTTTCAAATTTCTCCTTATGAGTAGCTTGTTAATTAGAGGAAGTTGTCAATTTATAGTTGATTTTACTGGACCAAGAAGGTTAGGTTGTTTATACAACTACAAGTCAGATCTGCTGGTAGGTTTCTACCTAAAAGAATTCATGGAGTTTTCTCGATGATCATAGAAGTGAAGTAATCGTAAGTCAATTTGTGTTATCATTTCAATGTATGACAAGAGTTAATTTGATGATATCTTTTAGATATTTCTCATATATATATAATATTTTTATACCGGAAAAATAAAAGATTTATATTTTTATACATAACGCAATTAAACATAACCTATAATATAAAAATGCATGAAATAATAAGTAATTAAAAAGATAATTTTTTTTATAAATAAACCTCAAGAGAAGTATAATTGATATATACAAAAAAGTATCTTGTAAGAAACGAGAATCAGTCCTTTTGGAAATATCTGTTCACAGATAGGATGGGCCAATGTTGACCACGACTGGCTAAAATGGGCTGAGCTACCGGTTACGTTTCCCCTTTTGCACGCTGCAGGTCTGGCCTGGTCTCTGGTTCCATTTTGTACTCCAACAGACTCTCCCGCCCATAGTCTCCAAACTCCAATGTCGACCTCATTTGTTCCCCCTCACCACATCGGTAGGGGATTCACCCATCTTCGGCTCCTCGCCCGGAAGTAAAAAATATCATAGTGGTCATTTTCATAGTCATGGCTGGCCACCAACACCAGGTGTCAGTGCCAGTGCCAGGTTTCCTTTGAGACCCATTAATGCTTCCTATTAAACTATGCAGTATTCACATGCTTTCATTTGGCATTAAAAAATCTTCCTATCAAACTACGAAACCATGGCAATTCCTACGCAACAAATATCAAGGGAAAGTAGTGTTGTAGAGGAAGAAGAAAAGGGATGTAGAATTTGGATTTTAGTCTAAATATTAAAATTAAACTTATTATTAAATTATGTCTATTATAATCTTCGTTAAATATTTAATTATATGTGTCTAAAACGATTACAAATTGAAATATTTGTGACGATTTTGATAAAAAATTTAGTTGGGTGATCAACACAAAAAAAGGATGATAGTTAGATGATCACCCGTGTAGTTTTTCTTATAAAGAATGGTTTAATTAAAATTTTATTTTAAACAATTATTAATTAAATTTTGAGTCCTTCAAATTTTTAAATTTTTTTGATAAATGTTACTGAATTTTTATTAAATCTATAAAAAATTAAAATTACAGCGTAATCAAAAAGAAAAATAATTAGATTAAAAAATCTAAAAATTCTTACAATACAAAAAACAAAGAAAAATTAAATTCATATGAAAATAAGGATACCGATAAAATTCAACAGCTTCCTGAATCTCCTTGTCTATATCCAAATGAGACGCATAATGAAGGAAGAAGGAGTTGTAGGCGATTCAAATTGTCTTGCAAAAAGTACGCTACCCATGACTGATTTTATCGGCAAACAATCATCAACCGAGTAGGGATAAGTCTTTTCCAAGTGACCACCGACAAAACAATAAATCAGAAAACTAGCATCGATTGAATCTCTGTGCGAACAACAATCGATCGCTAGGGTATGCTGCAACATGCCATAAAAACAAACGAATTAAACCTCAAAACAAAAATAAAAACATGTCACAAGGACAGAGAAAAGCGTGTCACAAAGACAGAAAAAAGAGATCCTTATTAAAATAAAACAAGAAAAATAAATAGATCTGGTGGTCGACAACCAACACTAAAATTGATTGTCGACCACCGATCAAAAGAAACAATCAAAACGGAAAACTAAAAAAGATGAAATTTGATAAAGGAGAACGACGGTCAAGGGGTTTGAGCGAGAATTAGGTTTTTAAAATTTTTAACTTTTATTAATCAATTTAATAATTTTAATAATGTTTAACGTTAGTAATATTCAATAATATTTAACGTCCGTTATAGAATTTTTCTTTAATACTTAATAGTTAGTTCTAATAGTTTATTAATCTAATTAAATCTTATTTATATCTATAAAATATTTAATTAAAATTCAAAAATCTTAATTCAAACAAGAATAACTTTAAATTCAAATATTTTATAATATTTATTTATATTTTTTTCTTTTAACTCTTTTATAAGGTATATACACTTTGCGAATAAAGTTTTTCGAACTCAAATTTTTACAATAAATATCATAGTCTTCTCAGCTAACCACTCGTTGGTTCAATATTAGTTTAATCATATTTAATATTTATTTTTATATTTAATTATAGATGAAATATTTATGAATACTTTTTGCTTGAAAAATTTAGGGAGTAAGTTGTCAGTGGCTCCCTGGGAATCACAGACTGTAAGTTTAGTGTCACCCAAATTGTAACGCACACTCATAAAGAACAGTAACGTACTTTTAGTAGGAAAGGGTGTGAACCTGCAGGAGCTACTTTGGATTGAGGGCGGTCCACTCTTCTAATCCCATTCTGCTAAAATCTGATTCCAGTTTGGAATTTTCCTGGTGAAGGAAATGCAGTTCACGTGTTTGGTAGGTAATCAACCTCAAAAAGCCTGCTCTTAAAAAGGGCGGGGAAGAAGAAGAAGAAGAACCAGAGTCTTCACTTGCTCGGGAACTGAAGATTATCGTTGTCTGAAAGGAGAAGAAGACATGGAGAAGAGTGCATCATCAACCGGAGCTGCTGCTAAGATATCGTCAATCTTTATCTATCCCGTCAAATCATGCCGAGGAATCTCTGTCCCTCATGCTCCCCTCACTCCCACTGGTTTTCTTTCTGTCCATTTCTTTGCATTTAAGTCTTTCACGCTTTGAGTTATTTCCCCAACTTCAAGTTCCCCACTGTGTATATATGTATTGTGTTTCACCTACTAATGCCCTACTGTGCAATTCCAGCTCTAATACTTGAATGATATGGATATACAGGGTTTCGATGGGATCGGCAATGGGTGGTTGTAAATCAGAAAGGGAGGGTATGTAGTCAAAGGGCTGAAGCAAAGTTTGCTCTAGTCGAGGTAAACCTGCCAAAGGAGGCCTTTTCAGCGGGTTGGGAACCTACCAAGAACTCCTATATGGGTAAAACCGTTGTCTAATGCTAGCAGATCACGATTTCCTTTAGAATTTTCATGAGGTTTTCTGTCATGACCAACCATTATTTACTTTCATTCGCAGAAATAAGAGCCCCTGGAATGGATTTACTCAAGATCTCACTTGTTAAACCCCCACAGGTGGCCGATGGTGTTTCGTTTTTGGGATGGTCTGGCTCTGCTTTGGATGAGGGTGATGAGGCTTCAAAATGGTTTACGGATTTTCTTGGGAAACCCAGTAGAATGGTTCGTTTTAATACAGGTTGGTTTGGTTCAAATACATTCCAATCAATAAAACATTATGTGCATTCATTGGTGTTTACCAAAGGAAAGAAAGCAATTTGGTTACAACATGATTTCATTGATACAGCATCAGAGACTAGGGCTGTGGATCCTGTGTATGCTCAAGGCCATTCCATAATGTTTTCTGACCAGTACCCATTCATGCTAATATCTCAGGTTGGTCGGTTTGATGATAATACTAGTTTAGTATAAAGCTCAAACCTGATGTTGGAAGTATAAGTTTTTGCAGGAATCTTTGGATGCACTGAACAAGCTTCTCAAGGAGCCTGTACCGATTAATCGTTTCCGACCCAAGTATTTGCCTTTTCCTTTTAGGCTCATACCCTTGGTTAGATTACCTCTCTTTTCCTGCATTATTTATGAATTTATAACATTATTTACCTTGCTTGTGATAGCATCCTTGCTGCCGGTTGTGAGCCGTTTTCCGAAGACCTGTGGACCGAGATTAAGATAAGCGAATTTTCATTTCAAGGTGTGAAACTATGCGCCCGCTGTAAGGTAAGAAGCTAACCTTCCTGCATTCATGAAAATTAAATTTTCTTTTTCAGTATACATATTCATTTGGTTGTTATCTTACGATATTAATCAGGTGCCTACAATCAATCAAGATACTGCAATTGCTGGGCCGGAGCCGAATGAAACACTTATGAAAGTCAGGTCGGACAAGGTTCTGCGACCGGACAAGAAACAGCAAGGGAAGGTAAGTTTCTTGTACCCTTGTAAGTATTGTTCACACAAACGATCCGTATATAACTAATTGTCATATGATATTTCAGATCTACTTCGGACAGAGCTTGGTCTGCAAGGAAAATTTAACTGAAGGCAACGCAAAGATGGTTAAAGTGGGAGATCCTATATATGTCATCAAGAAAGTCTCCAATGCTGCTGAAGCAGCTGCTTGAATGCTGAGCATTCTTCGAACAATAAGAGTCATAACTCCCGATGAGACTTGGGATCGTGTTATCTAGTAATTCGAGTAGGGTTATAAATAAACTGTGTTCGAACAAACTCAGGTTTCGAGTTTGAACTGATAAACTTTTATCCAAAAGTATATTTTGCTTGTTTCGGGTATTGAAAATGTTTCTAGGTAACCTTCGTTCTGCAGCTATGGAAACTGAGTAGTTTACCTATAAGCACACAAATTATCAACCTTAATAATAATCGATTAATTGTTCCTCTGTTTCTGTAGTATACGTACACTTTTCGGTAATTTCACCTTTTTCCACGCCCTATATTCCAATTTCCTATCTTCAGAAAATTTTAAAAGTTCATTTATTTGAAAAGAAAAAAAAATAAAGTAAAACCCTGAACAGACAAAACGAACCATCTTCTCCATCGTTTCTGAAACAGAAGTTGAAATATCTTCCCTACGCCTCCTATGGCTCCGTCACCACGACCACTACGACTACGATCAACAAATATCGAGTGTGCCACGATCTCCACTCCAAAATTTAATGAATTTCCTAACAAAATTTTTATATCTAGATTACCACGATCTCCCCCCTCCATGTACTAGTTTTAGAGAAATTGCGGATTGCATGTAAAAAAATATATCAAAATTAGATAAATAAATAAAATTATATTATATATTATTTTTGATTTAAATAATTTTTAACTTATAAAATTGTATTTCTTCTTTTAGTTTAGTTTAGATTATGTTATTTTAATTTATTTTTTATACAGTAAAAATATCATTTTAAAGGTATTATGTATTATCCTCTCCATTAAATACTGAGTCCTGTTCCTTTCGGTTCATTTATTTGCACGACTTACCGGGTATGCTTTGTCCTGAAAGGTATTATGTGTTAAAACGGCAACGTTTTTATGCCAATTATATTCGGACTTTCTTTCCTTTATTATCTTCTCTTTAACGTGTACTAATCTATTTGTCTCTAGATGGCTAATTAGTATCGTATGGTGTGCAGGCAGACTCAAAAATATATAATAAGATTAGAAGTCCGTAGAGATAACAACACAAAATATATCCTACTCATACCTTCTAATTTTAAATATAATATTATTTTATTTTTATAATCAAGTTTTTGTCATTTTTTATTTCATATTTTTATATTAAATATTGAAATTTAAATTCATATAAAAAGTAAGCAGATATTATCAATAGACCAGTTAGATAATTGATTTTCATCCATTTAAATAAGAACAACTCTAATAATTTGATTAATTATGAGATTAAATTTATTATACATTAGACTAAAAAAACTATTTTTTTATATAAAGTCTACGTAATTGATTTGATGTCCCTGAGAAGCATGTGGACTCCAGAGGCCGAGCCCACCAAGTCCAGATTACCCTTAATATAAATTGAATTTGTCTAAGCTTCTCTTTTATAAATTAAAATCTTAAAATCATCGTAGATTTTGACTCAGAATGTGCATGAAGCAATCCACGTGGCGTCACCCCTAACGCCCCTGCTTTCTCTCATTTGTTAACCTTTGCAACTTCGAGAGAAAAAATAATAATAAAAAGTCACTGCCAGCCAATTTCAATCTCCTTGGTTTTCTCGAGAAAATCAAAACCCCACGGTGAATTTCATTCTCAAAACGACACAGAAGCCACAAGACTGGATTTCCTGAGGTAGGAAGCTGAGAGACAAAAGGAGAGTTAACGATTCGTCCTAAGCGTCGAAAATGCCTTGAATCAAAGGCGGTTCCGAACAACCGCCGTCCCGCCGTCTCTGTCTCTGTTTCGTATACTCCCATCCCCCCTCTCTCTCACACCGCTTTAATCTGGTACTTTTTAATTCTCATTTTTATATTTTTTAGCTCTGTTTGTTGCTTCTAGGAAATAGTCATAATACCCTTTTATGTAAAAGAAGTATTATTGCCGTTTCTCAGAGATTTTATTTCAAAATTCTACTATATTTTAAGGAAATAAGCAAAACCCAGAAACCAAAACCCTAGCTTTGTCTCTTCTGCACTTGATTTGCAGTAATCTAAGCCAATCTCATTTAGCTGAATCCTGTGTTCTTGATTATGGCATTTGATCACAACGCCATACCAAACGATCTAAGACCGTTGAATGTGGCTAGAACTATAGCTGAAGACCCCCGCATTGCTGCTACTGGTAACGTCACTGGTAGAAACATTGAAGGATTTTTCCCCAACCCTTCTCGGGAGCATGGAAGTCCTGGTACCAGTCCTGTTTTTTATCCAGCAACTATGGCAAATGCTGGTTTTGTCGGTATAGGGTATGCGAACGCAGTTCCCTTGGCTCCGGGCGCCCCTGCGTGGAGGCCTCCCATGCCAATGCCTGTGCCTATGCCGTTGGGGCTTCCAAGTATGAACCCTGTTGTTGGTTTTGGCTATAATCCCAATTTGAGCAATATGGTTGTTGCTAATGCTGTGGATCAGGTTAGTAATGATATGGTGGCTGGGCATGGTTCTAGTCCTAGTTTGGGCAATAGAAGCAATGGGAATGGAATTGATCAAGTGAGTAATGATGTTATGCAAACATGTTTTGTGTCAAGTTCCAATATTGGAAATAGGGGTAATGGCAATGGAAATGATCAGTTGAATACTGAATTATCTGGTGGGCTTGCCCATAAACCAAGTTTGGGACTCAGAAGCAATGGCAGCAGGGCTGATCAGGCGAGTGATGAGGGCGGAGGTGATTCGGTGTCTGGAAAAAAAGTTAAGATTTTGTGTAGTTTTGGGGGGAAGATATTGCCTAGACCTAGTGATGGGGTGTTGAGATATGTTGGGGGGCAGACAAGGATTATCAGTCTTAACAGAGATGTGAGTTTTAATGAGTTTGTGCAAAAGATGGTGGATGCTTATGGGCAACCTGTGGTTATTAAGTATCAGCTTCCTGGTGAGGATCTTGATGCACTGGTATCCATTTCATCCTTAGATGATCTTGATAATATGATGGATGAGTATGACAAAGTGGTTGAAAGGTCTTCAGATGGGTCAGCTAAATTAAGAGTATTTTTGTTCTCGTCTTCGGAGCTTGATCCTTCCGGTCTGGTTCAATTTGGGGATTTAATTGACAATGGACAGAAATATGTTGAGGCAGTGAACGGAATTGTAGAAGGATTGGCTGGTGGCATCACACGGAAGGAGAGCTTAGCAAGTCTGGATTCAACACGAAATTCTGATTTTAGTGTGGGTGAGGCTGTTGATAGCATTGTTGCTGGTCAGGGGGATGTTAGTGGGGCTCCATCAACAAGCATGTTGTCACCTGGTGGGAATTCATCTACTTCTTTTGATACTGGTCCAAAAATAATGGCTGTGGATCCTAATCCGGCTGTTTATGCAGATGCTGCTGCTGTTCATTTAGGAATTCCAGTGGTTAAGTCTGCTCCTCCTCAAACATTGTCTTCTCAACCTGAGGTTGAGTCAGAGAGGTTGATGCCCCTTACTTTGACACCTCCACAAGTGAGATATGATATGCCTCACCATTATGGATCTACATATATTGATCCTCGCCATGATGTTATGAACCGTTCTGATTATCTGCATCTTGCACCTCAAATGGGGTACTCAAATCCTAGGTTGTTGGGCAACCCTGATTCTGCATTCAACCAACAGCATTTTTGTGATAATTCTACCTCTCATCAGTTCATTCCTGCGGTGCACATGACAATGAGTCCCTCCACCTCCCATGTTGGTATTAGACCAACACTAGTTCAGCAACTGTTGCAACCCCAACAAATTCCGATGGAGAACCATCCTGGTGAAAGCACTTCTGCTACAAAGATAGTTCAGCTTCCTGTTGATCAGAGACAGAATGTTTACTGGGCCCAGATTCCATCCACAATGGTTGGAGATTATGCCTGGCATCATATTCCCCAAAATGAGCATGTTGTCCTATCAGATGGATCATTGCCTCAACAAGCGACTATTCCTGAGAAGATCCCAAAGCTCGAGGATTGCTGTATGTGTCAGAAGGCTTTGCCTCACGCGCATTCTGATCCTTTACCAAAGGATAAAAGAAATAGCTGTGCAACACCTTTAGTGAATACAAATTCAACTTATCATAGTCTGCGTCCTGAAGATGATATGCAGGTTTCATCAGCAAACAGAGTTGTGGTGACTGGAGCTATAGGGGATAACATTGTTGAACAAGGAGCTGGGTTTCCACCGCTTGGTCATATTGATCATCAAGTTGGAGGAGTTCAGTCAGATGCACTTGGATTATCTCAAGGTCTTGATGTACAAAATGATCTTGAAAAAAATATTACCTCGAGAACTGATAATTCTGAGTATTCTAGGGTTTCAGTAAGTCCGGGTTTTATTGGCATGCCAGGCGAGTTACAATCACAGTATGTTTTGCTGACTCAAGACCAGCTTAAACAGGAGGTTACGTATACTGGGGCATTTGGTGTTCATGCTTCAGAACAGCCAGTTCCTGAAGCCTCGAGAGAATACCATGGCAATATTCATGCTGTCCCCAAAAAAGATATTATAGACCCTAACCATCTGATCCAAGTTGATGGGACGATGGAGGCTCTTCAGATAACCAATGAGCAGGGTAATTCACCTATTTACAAAACCAGAAAAGATGCCTTGGATGAGAGATCTCCTCAAATAGCTGGGAGAGAGGTGCTTTTGGATAATATCTTTAGCAAACAGATAGACTCCAATGAGATGGTTATTTTGGATAATGTAATAACACATTCAAAACCAAAAGTTGGAGTGCAAAACTTGGAAGTTCAATATGGGAACCCTCCATTTTCAGGTCTTCAATCGGCGCATAAGCTGGATGACTGTTCATGGATGCAGAAGAAGACTTATTTAAATGACACTGAAGCTACTCCTTTGAATACTAACACCCAAACTTCTTTTTTAACCTCTGGTAGAGGTGATGTTTTGGTTTCAACAGATTCTCTCTTTAGCAATCAAGATCCTTGGAATTTACAGCAAGATGCTCACTTTCCTCCTCCTAGACCTATCAAGATGCAAACACACAAAGAGGGATTTGCTACCAGAGACCCTTTTCAAGAGAACCAGTCAATAATCAGTGGTAAATCTAAAGCCCGATTGGAAGATGAAGTTTATCGGTCATTAAATCATTTGAACAAGGATTTCATTTCTGACCACTCACAGTCCACGCAAGGTGAGATATTTGATTTCTGTTTACCACAGGTGTTAGACATTTATGCATGTAGTAAATGTTTACTGTCTTTTCCTTCACTACCAAAGGCTCAGCTGAGGAACTCATCAAGAAAGAACTACAAGCTGTTGCTGAGGGAGTTGCTGCCTCTGTTTTCCGGTCGTCTACCCTTTCCAGTCCTGACATACCAGTAGCAACTGACGAATCTGGTTTTGAAGACAATCAAGAGACAGATGTTTCAACTCGAAACATTGAGATTCTGCATAAAGTTAAATTCGAGGTGTGCAATATAAGATCTCTTCATTCTCTATCTGTATTTCTACAATCAAATGCATTCTTTAGAAATATTTAATGTTTTGTTTTCTTAATTCAGGAAATCAAGACCAAACAACCAGATAGAACAAATTTTGGTTTTCGAGTTTCGGATGGCATTGGTTGCTTGCAGGTTGAGTCATTATTTTTATGTGATGTTTGTGCTTTAATGTTAACTCCCTTAGCCCATAAATTTAGCTATAATGATTTGTTAGATTATAAAGAACATTGACCTTGAAGAACAACGAGAGCTTGGTTCTGGCACCTTTGGTACCGTTTATCATGGGAAGTGGCGGGGTACCGATGTTGCAATCAAACGTATCAATGATAGATGTTTTGCAGGGAAACCTTCTGAACAAGAACGCATGGTTTGGTGTTTTTTCCTCCTCTTTGCATGCTCCTTTTTCTTCATAGTAGTCCCACTTTGAAATATCACTCACTAACAGCCTGTACTGTGGTAAATGCATATGATAAGATTGATGATTTCTGGAATGAGGCAATTAAGCTTGCTGACTTGCACCACCCCAATGTTGTGGCTTTCTATGGTGTTGTTCTCGACGGTCCTGGCGGCTCTGTGGCTACAGTGACAGAATATATGGTTAATGGTTCTTTAAGGACTGCTTTACAGAAGAATGAGAGGTCTTAAAAAATTCTAGTTTTGTTTGCTATACTGTATAAGCTTTCTTATATTTGTGTTTTAATTGAACATTTATCCGGTTATAAATAATTATTGGACGACTCGCTCTTTCCAGGAATCTTGATAAGCATAAGCGACTTTTGATTGCCATGGATGTAGCTTTTGGAATGGAGTATTTGCATGGAAAGAATATAGTGCACTTTGATTTGAAGAGTGACAATTTACTTGTCAATCTTCGAGATCCCCATCGCCCTATATGCAAGGTTAGTATTAACCTTCAATTATGTGAAGAGTATATGTACTTGCACTCCATTTAACCTTGAGTTGAGTACCTTGTTTCTCTCAAAGTAAGATTATGGTTTCTGCTATATTTTTGTTTTTTTATCAACTGTCAAGAGCATGAGCAAGCTAAGTATGATACCAAAAATGGGTGATTGCATGGTACTCTCGTTTTTTTTCTCCGACATACTCGTGTTTATCTTAACTTGATACATGGAGGTTCTCTTGCATGTTCTTAGTGGTTTTGATCACTTCAATTTCATTCCCAAGTCCCAATCATTCATTCAGTTCTCATTCCCAGTTTTTCGGTACCAGGTAGGTGATTTGGGCCTATCCAAGGTGAAATGTCAAACACTGATCTCAGGTGGTGTCCGCGGAACCCTTCCATGGATGGCTCCAGAACTTCTAAACGGCAGCAGCAATCTTGTCTCTGAGAAGGTTTGTGATTGCATGTTGTTTAGTTTTAGTGCCCATTACCCTTTCATTTCTCACATGCTAACTTCTGCCGCATATGGATCATATCATCAGACTTCTGTTTTGGTATTTCCTGTAATATAGGTTGATGTATTCTCATTCGGTATTGTTATGTGGGAGCTTCTCACTGGAGAAGAACCATATTCAGACTTACATTATGGGGCTATTATTGGTAATCGCATCATTTATAAATGTATTCGTGATTTCAATTGTTCATACCATTGTATTTCACTGAGGATTTGCTTTGAATTGAATCCGTACAGGTGGTATTGTAAGTAATACACTAAGGCCGCTGGTTCCAGAATGCTGTGACCCGGAATGGAGATCTTTGATGGAGAGATGCTGGTCATCTGAGCCTTCGGAGAGACCGAATTTCACCGAGATAGCAGACGAGTTGCGCTCGATTGCAGCAAAAATTCAACCAAAGGGACAAAACCCACAAAAATAAGCAGAAAACTCGATCCACGGGTTTCAAATATCATTTTGGACAATCTGCTGGCATCTCTTGTTTCCTTTGCATTTGCAGGCAATTGGAGTACTGATAGACGGTCGTAAATGTGCTGCTGCTTGGCATGAACGTGCACAGCACAGAGAGAGGAAGGGAACTAAGTTTCTCATCATTATTATTTAATTATTTTATAAATAGAAGTGATATTTGCTTGATTTTGTTGGACATTAAACTTGCCGTCTGACTAAGTTTATGTTTATATGCAACTTCCATGGTTGAAATCTTACGTATCAACTTTCAACCTAGCAGGGTTGAGCTGTTTTTTGGCATTTGTTGCCTACTAATTCATTACCTTATATATGGAATTCATTTATATCACTTGAATAAAGTTCTGTAAAAATCTGAATAATATATCTTTGTTTTAGACAGTAGACAGTAATGCTTGCAGCTGGAAACTTGATCAAAGTTCTGAAGCATTATTACATTATATAACTTCACACGCAGAAACATTGCACCGATATATTCAAGAAGATAATTTACATTATAAACCCATGGCTTAAAAAGCCTATATTGTCCACAGAGATAAAAGCATCAGTCCCCACCCAAAAAGAAAAGGAAATTTCTTTTGCAGATCCATCCAACAATGCTCATGTCAACGTTATACATTGCTCTACATTAAGATCTAAAACAACATTGTTACACAGAATGAGCAAATTACCAGACCTAGAACTGACTGCTGCTCACGTCAAGCAATTTGTAATGCTGAAAAGCAATGCTAGCCAATTCCATTGCAACAGTTTCAGGCTCAACTCTCCTACTACTATGAACAGATTGACAGCGGAACATGGAGTTATCTATTAAGAGATTCTTTTTTTTAATTTACACTAAGTGCTCATTACAGGTTTAATCTGTTCCGATCGAGAAACATAAACATGACATAGCAGCCTACCTCTTACGTTTACTCTTCAGAGACGTAGAGGGGTTGCTATGCCAATTCCTTTTTCTCTGGTTTATGAACCAGTTGTTAATCTGCTTTAATTGCAAACCTGTTTCCTGCACTAATTTTGCTTTGTCTTCCTCCTGAAGCAATATTTAAGAGGAAACACTTTTGTCAAGAAACTGCTGGAAGAAACATATTTTGATCAATCCAAACCGGCAGGGAAAAAGATATCACACTCACAGTTGGGTAAGGCCACTTGGAATGTGACTGCCACCAAGCTTTTAAAAACGAGGTGGTGTCGCCTGGTAGCTTTCCGGCTCGTCTCTTACGCAGAATTTCCTCTCTAATGTCCACAATTTTCTCCTTGTAACCCTAAAAGACAGATGCATATTTTAGCTGCAGGGTTATTTGTCGAGTGGTTTTGCAATTAAGCTCGAAAAAGTCATACCTGTTTCAGCTCGTGCTTCAATTCTTGCCTAACACGCTCCATTAATGATCTCTCAGTCTCAGTTGGGACGAGGGGGCCGAATCCCATGCTGTCAATCCCATCGAAACTTCCATCAAACAAACTAACGTCACTATCTACAACTTCATCTTCATCATCAGACATGGTTGCACCAGTGCCTTCACCTGGAGAGACACCTGTTCCATGCTTTCTAGTTTAGCTCTAAGTTTTGCCGCTTCAATCCGAAGTTAATGCAGTTATTTTCCAAAACAGGGAAGGATTAAGTTCACCAATATGACTTACAGTTAGCATGAAAGCTAAATGTATTTTTAAAGGACTGAACCAACTTTTATGTCTTATCCATAGACTTTTTTCCCGTCCCTATTGAATTAATTTGACAAGATCATAGTAGTTACTAACATTGCTCTGTCATGGTGTCTAGTTTCGGATCTGAGAGAGTTTGGTTAACAAACTACAACTCATATACCTGTAAAGTGTAAAATCTAAACACAATGTTCACTAGTAGAGAAGTGGCAAACATAATTGTGTATAACATTGGCTGATATCTGTGCCAACAGGCATGACACAAGATATAACTGAAACGGTACACTTTAATGATGCATCGGCATGTTAATTCTACTTTCTGCTGTCCATTCCAGAAGCTGTTTATAGTAGGGAGAACGATTTACCTGTTAAACTTTGAAGTGATTGCTCAAGATCCCAACAAGCCATAACTGCTTCCATTGCATGAACACGAACATGTTGTTGCAATTGGTCTTTAAAGAAACCAAGCAGTAGAACATAATTTGCCTACATCAAAAGTAGAAGAAAAAGAGAATGCTCAAAAGCTCCATTATTTAGGTTATTGAGGACAAAGGGTCATTCCTCATATAGGTAGCACAGAATTCGTGGTGATTCACGTTACGAGGCATACTCTCTTTTAACTGACGCATAAAATACAAGATAAAGCATCTCTCTCTCTATAATTGTTTTCTTTCCCTAAATTACCTTGGAAACCAAGGAAACAAAAGGGTTAGATTAAAAGTTTTAGCTGATTTTGAGAACCACCGGCAACATCTGTCAGCTAAAAGAAATCAACACAAAAAATTCAGTATAACTGCTGGAACAAGTAGAAAAACCTAAAACCAGTTGGTCAACGATGATCCAGATGAGTAAGATAATCAAAAGCTGAGAAAAAACACGAAAAAACCAGATCAGGAAACGAGAAGGGAAAAGGATTACCATGAAGTGATCGAGTTCTCCCTCAGCAGAACTGGTGGCGGCAGCAGAAGCGGCCGAGGAGTACTTAGCCAATACATCTTGTGACCTAGCCAACTGAGCATCGATCTGAGCGAGCTGGTCAACAGGCGTGGCAACACGAAGGCAGGCGACGTGAGCTTCCAACAACTGCTCGTACATGGGGTGGCCCACTATCTCGGCCTTGCATTTGGTTCTTTCCCAGTGATCGAGTTCGGCAGGTTCGGGTGGGGGATCGTTTAGAGCAAGGTTTTGCATGTCCTTGGTAGGGTCGGAGACAAAACCATGGAAAGCCATGTTGTGTTGAACTGGAAAGAAGAAGATAAGAGGGAGAGAGATCAACAAAGGAAGGGTCTTGGAGAAGAAGAAGGGAAAGCGCGGTTGTTGGAAGATAGTGTAATAAAATACAAATGGAGGGGGCTCCATGATGATGACGCAGGAGCAGGACAACAACCATTGACGTTTGAGTTAAATTTTTATTTATACAGTTCCTTTGTTGCCTTTCTTGTCTCTTCTGTTTCATCATTTTCACTTCAGTCTTCTTTTACTCCAAATTCATTAAGAAAAAAGAAAGATCCATATGGAAATTCGTCTAAATGCATAGAAACTTTGACATAATTCATGGACGCACTTTGAATTACTGCATACTGAGTGATGGTGAATAAATAAAAGCCACAGAATAAACTCAAAGGAAAAACTTATATTTGGTACATACATTTATTTGTATTTATGTTTTAATATTATATTTTTGAAAAATGATACTTGATGTTATTTTTTATTTTTGTTTTAATATTCATTGTTAAAAAGTTAATAACATGTCAACGTATCATTTTAACTGAACTCATAAAAGTTATATATAAATACTGATTAAAAGAGAAAATAAATATAGACTAAGTTACGTGTGATTTTTTTTAATCGGTGTGTTATATGTAAATTTTTCTTTTAATCAATATATTATTAAAATTTTAATATAAAATATTAAAATAAAAAATAATATTATTATATATGAAGTATCAAAACCAAAACACATACAAACGTGAGGTACCAAATAGTTCGGTTTTTCTGTCCTCACTCCTGAAGACCTTGCAATAACGTATAAATCGTTTACCTTTTTTTTATGACTTTATTTATACTTTTATTTATGTCTCTACTTCAAATTAAAGGATTTAAGTTTTAAGTTTTTAATTTAGGAGTTTTGATTAAGATATAGATAACTAAGAGTAAGATATATTTTTTGAGTATAGTATAGCCTTTAAGATATAAAAATAAAAATTTTAATTTTAATTTTTTAAATAAATTTAAAAAAAACATAAAAAAACACATAAAAGAAACAAGAAAGATTTTTCTCTTGCAAGAACCCCACAAACTCCGTGGTGTGCATAATCTGTTTTGCTTCTCCTCCATGCGTACTTTCAACACGTGTCGCTCTCAAACTTCATTGGACCACATGGGAAAACGTGCCGCATCCGTACACAGTAACCTTGTAGCAGGGTAGCCAGTAGCCAGTAGCCCAACAACATGAAAAACAAAAACTAACCGACAAAGTACAAGGTACAAACATACAATACTTTTTTAGGGGTTAAATTTTAGTTATTAAAAAGTAAATAAGAAGCTTTAAGTAATTTTTTTAGACATTACATATCTTAAAAAGTTATTTTATATTAATAATATTATTAATATAAATTATCTAAAAATTATATAAATCTATATAAATTTATTTTTTAAACAATTTAAATTTATGACCTTTAAAATCTTAAAGTAAATTTTTAATCTCTAAAACATAAATAATCGTGTACTTTAATCTATAAATCATAGTATATTTATCAAAAAAATTATCATGTATTAATATTATATTTAACCTTTATATGCATTATAATAAGAAAAATATTTTAATACATAAGATTGCATAGGGCAATATATTTATAAAAATATTTTATACAATTTTTTTAATTTTAAGGTTTAGAGTTTAAATTTTAAGTTATGATTTAGGGTTTATAAATATAGAGTATAGAGTTTAAAATTTATGTTTAAATTTAACATTTAACGTTTAGGTTTTATAGTACTAGGATTTGAGACTAAAATTTAAATCTTATAGAAAGATTATTTTTTACAAAATAAAGTATCGATGTTTGACAATAATAAAAACTTTATTCTAAGTTTATATGTAAAATAATAAGATTTGACATTTCCAAATTTTTAGTCACGAAATTACGCCACAAAACCAAACATGGTTTTGTTGACTAACTATTTTTTAAGGGAATGTGAGGAATAGACCTAAAGGGATTAAAACGATTTAGAAAATTTTATGTATTTAAAAAATTATTTATTTAAAAAATATATAGATATTTTTAATATAAATTCTTACGTTTATCTCAATAAATCGATTTAATAAATTTACGATACTAATGACATGAATCCGATTTATTCATAGTTTGATGGTAGCGAAGTCATTCAGTAGTTGGGATGTGAAACGTTAATCAAGTTGATGGTGATAAAAAATGGACTCAACTGGCTTCCTCATATTCGACACAATTCAAAACCCTTTTTCTTTATATTTTTTGTCGCAACATGCATCGACTTATAACAAAAAACGACCATGTAGTCGAAGGATATCTGACTAAGATACCACTTGTTTTTATTTATACTTGAAATATACTAGAGATTTTGTCTATTTTAAGTGGGGGATGACACCAGTCACGTTTAATGGTATACATTCAACACTTTCATCACCTACTACAGGGATTTTTGATTACAACAATCGAATATTAAGTTAACTAGTATCTTTTTGAAAGTTTTAAAATTTGATTTATATTTTCTAAAGGTTGTAAAGTCAAACACAATTATTTTTTATTTAAAGATTTATGAAGAGTATGAATAATAATTTTGTGTAATTTTACTTAATAATATCTATGATTCATTGTATCATACGATATGAATTGATATTTATTTTGATGCGATAGAGATTGAGTTGTATTTTAAATCTAGATATATCACAATTGCAGTGACTACCATAATAACAAGAGATGTTTGTCATATTGGATTCCTGTGGATCTAGGTGCCAATACTTTTACAGGATTACAGTCATTATAAAATGGTGACTACAACATATAAATAAAGAAAAAGGAGAATGTTCATGATATTGTTTCGCCTTGAGAGCATATGTACAGAATGGTGTCTGTTCATGATTTTCTTATGGATCGTCTTTGATACTGTAATTCTCTCTATCAAAGATGCAGAAAGAACAGGCGACTCCATGTCAGTTCTGCAAATTTTCCTTTCCAATTTGTTCATGTTTTCCGCTGTGTGATTGATTCCCCATGTATGCACCTAGGATCCATGTAAGCATGAGAAATACCATCTTAATATAAACTTTTAGCATGATTAGAAGAGGAGTGATTTTACTGGAAGGCGTTGCCAATGTGAAAGGTGATTCTGGAGTCATCTTAGATGAAAAATCTGATGTTATTCCTGAGGAACGGGTATTGATACTGGGTGTACGAGACAAGGCAGTAGGATCATGGACGCTAGGGAGCCCCACTACAAGAGATTCCAACGAAGGAAACTACAAAACAAACAACAATCAAGGCATGTACATTTTTAAATCGGAGGAAGTGAACAGATGCGATGCTTACAGGTGGGGCTTGAGCTGGAATCGAATCACCGTTGAGATCAAACGAATTGGGCTTTGCAGTTCTTGAAGATGCTGCTGCAGGCTGAGAACATATGCATACATAAAGTTTAGCGTATTTCAAATGTCAACCAATAATTAACATAGAAGTTGCATAATTTGAAATTCCTATAGCGCAGGATACCGTTGCATTAGGATAAATCTGTGAACCAAACCCAGCTCCATGAGGTAGATCAGTTTGCCAACCCGGAACTGCAGTAGGGGAGGATCCATATTTTGCAGAAAATAGATCCTACAGGGATGGCAGCATACAGTGTTAAGAGAATTCATAAACGTCTGACACAACTGAATACAACCATCACCTGTGGGAGTTCCCTTCTTCCGCCAGACTTTGTTTCTGCAGAAAGAGGCTGGACTTTGTCTTTAGAACTTGTTTCTTCAGCTGATTTTGAGGTGGCATCCGGCAATTGTTCAGTAGATAAATTGGAAGATTGTTGAGCATTTTGCATCAGCAATGGCACACCAGGCTGCAAATATGAACATGGAGCAACAGAATTAGCAGGTGAAATGAAGTTCACACCACATTTTATTAAATTACGCGGTATATTGTTAAGGGTTCTCTAATTTCCACCAAGTTCTAATCAACTCCGACAACAACCTGACTATTCAATGCTTCCACTGTTCGAGTACTTTGTTTTGCAGAAACGCTATTATCAGAAGCAGATAACATGAAAGACTGATGCTTTTCCATGCTGGGAAAGACATGCCCGTGAGTATATTGTACTTGTGGGACATTGATAACTGGTGGATCTGGTGAAGAGCCATTTTTACATGTCGATGTTAAAATCTGTCTCTCAGGTGTTGCTGGAGAAATACAATTTAATGAAATGTTCTGTCCAGATACAGTTGATGGAGCACTTGTGGTGTCTGGTACTACTGAGACATTATCAACAGATACCGCAGAGGGGGCTGAAAGATCAAATAGTAAAAGATCCAAGGCGTTTGCATTGGATGCGAGAGGTGCTCTTCCTTTAGATGAGAGTTCATCTGACTGGTTACCACCATCACTTGACGGCGGCACTTGCTGCATTTTTGTTGCTGCCTCAGCATTAGACGGCTCAACATCCATACTGAAATCAATCAAACTTTCCATGCCACTAGATGATGAAATCTTCTGTGAAGTGTAAAAACAACAGCATAAGTGCAACGAGTCTTCTGAACTGCTTGTAATATGCCAAAATACTAAAATCATGAAACAAAATTCAAACTGCTAAACTAAAAAATATATGAAGAAAAGGTCATTCACAGCTTCTTAGGGAACAATGAAAAACTTACTCTATGAAATTAGATTATACGTGTAGAGGAGGGGGTAAAACAATTCGTTTTGAATAAATCGTTGAAGTTGATTTTAAAAGTTGGAACATAAACTGACTAGTTTGTCATCCTTACACGATTAGACATTTCAGTTCAGGTGCACGTTTGTCTAGAACTAACTATTTTAGGAGTGTCATTGTATCCATTTTTTCCTTTTCCAACTACAACTGTGACAAGATGGATAACACACAACTTGTCACCATGACATTCACAGATATTACGCTTAATTAGTGGGACTTTCTCGAGTGACAATTTATGCATCCCTGTTACTACGATAGGCTTGCTGCCGCATATAGCATGCAATGCAAGACAACTAGCAATTAAAACCAAGACAAAATAAGAGTTAATCTTGCCGCCCTAACTTTAAACAATGTTAATTGATCAGGCCGCTATACAGTCCATCTTCCCAACGTTTCAATCCTTACTCTTTTAAATTTTGTTCCCTTCTTTGTTTTTCTTCTTTAATTTGTTTGGTAAATTAACTTTAATCTTAAATTTCAGATTGTCAAACATAAGATCAACACAAGAAATCTAGATCTCGTTCCCTATCGTTAGTTCATTCACAAATCTATTTATATTAAGCATCCAAATACTAAGTAAATGGTTCAAATATGCATATCTGAATTAGACGTGGTTCACTTGCCTGATGTAACTTGTAAACTTCAGAGACATCATTGTGTGTAAGTGAAACTAATCAAATGGGAACGCCATTAAAGTCATATTACTTAAAGAAGTAGCAACTTCACCTGGTTTTGAGCAGGAGCATCAGGATCCCTTCCAGTTTTTTCTTTTGAATGTTCACCCACCTGTAAGGGAGGAGCATCCTCCCCCAAAATATCTCTAATGGGGCGCACCGCTAGAGAAGCAAAGCTATCTAAGTGGTCAGATGACCTGCTTCTGTTGTGGTTATCTTTTCGTATGTCACTTCCAAGACCATCATATCTGCGCCTGTTATCAATAATCTCAATTTGCCGATACTGTCTAGGGGAACCTTCATAGCTAGAAATTTCTTGGGGAAGTCGAGGACTTCTTGTCTCAGTATAGATAACCCTAACAGCACCACTTCTTCCAGCAGGACTAGATCCTTCATAATCACATCTACCTTCATAAAGTGTACTTTTAGATCTAGTAAACACAATGACCTTCTTCTTTTCCGCGGATTCTGTTCTGTATCGCTGTATAATATGTACAGGGATCAATTAAAACTAAATATTGGAATGGCATTTAACAGAGAACACCAAGAAAATTGCCTTGGAATATAATATTATGTATAGATGTCTTCTCTGTGTGTGTAGTACTGTAGTTAACCAGAAACATTACCAATCCCAGACTTGGAAGCCCCTCGCCAGTGAATTGCCTATCCACGTAGACATGCTTGATGAAATTCCGGAGCATCTGAAGATCACTGAAAGCAAACATATATGAGTCACAACAGATTCTTAATGAAGCAAAAACAAATCCAGAGAAAAAAATGGTTGATTACCTGGAGTTAGGGAAAGAATTTCGTTGAGGATCCCATGTCTTGAAGTAAATTTGTCTTACTCGCTGCAAAAACAACGAGAAAAAGTTGTAAACAATAAAGGGGAGTCAAAGATATCAGTAGTGACTGTTCATCACGGACCTCGTTTCCTCCTGCTTGAATAGCACTCAGTTCTTTCTTCAGTAAATCTAGCCATTGATACTGATTTCACTCTATGAGTGAATTCCCTACTGAAATAGTTTAAACAATGCTTACAGTCAAATATCAAGTAAACTAGTCATTATTTTTCAATCCATCCTTTTAGAACCCCATTCTTATTGGGAGCAGATCCCATATATGAAAATTTAAATCGACAGACTCGAGAAAATGTAAAAGAATCAAGAAAATTTCTACTAAAACGTACTGTATTCCGCTACAGGTGGTGCAAACAAAAGTCCAGAAATTGGTACAAACATATTGAGGACCCTGCGAGAAGAGAAATTGATCAATGTTAAGATTTCAATTTGCTTTCTAAATCGATGTTTGATCGAGAACAACATATAAACAAACAGGAGAAAGGGGAAAGTATACCAAAAGATTGCAATTGATGCATCTTTTATTCTGGGTAAGTTTGAGAAGAGATTGAATCTCCTTCTCAATCCTCTCATCGTCCTTTAATTTCTTCTTATCCCCCAATTTTCCCATTAAAATTTTACCCTTACCCTTCCTTCATCCAAAACGAATCAGAATCCCAAATCACAAGACACGCATACAATTGTTTCGATAGAGAACAACATGACGATTCTAAGTTTCAAGCTTGTTAGATCCATTTCTTAGGAAAGAAATTAATATCTTCACCTTAATTATTAGGCAGAGAAATCTAGGAAATGAGAAGAAACCATGAAAACTAACAAGAAGTTAGAAAGTTGCCGGGAAAAACGGTTAGAAGACCGTTTTTGAGCCTTTGAGTTTCGCACACACTAGAGTAGATTCCGATTTACTATTTCTTTATTTAAATATTTTATTATTTAAAATGATAGGCCTGGAAGAGTACATAGTCCACACATCATTTGATGTTAACAAATGATTCAAATTAGTATTATTATTTTGTTCGATTATAGGTATCAAATATATTTTTTCAAGCACATTATATTGCCTATTGCAATACAAAAATCACAATAAAATAAATAAATATTATATAATATACTAACAATATGTTATAAAAGGATGATGTTTTTTTAGATGAATAGAAAACTTCGTTTATAAAAAAAAACTATATAATATACTATTAAGACTAAACAGCATTTAATTATCCAAAAAAACTAAAAAAAGACCGAACATCAATTTGACGGTTTAATTGCCGTTGGTTTTGTCTATGTTCGTAGAGTGAAGTCTTCCCAACAAACACGATCTTGATTTTTAACCAAGGAAATGCAGGCACATTTACCCCAGAGATAATAAAGAGATTTCTCAACCCATTTCATATTCTTTCTCCTTTTTTTTCATTTTTCTTTTGATCTTTTCTTGTTCAATAACAGGAGGTTTTGATTGGACAATGTTAATGTTGTCTGCAATCAAAATCTCCAATTTTTATGTTCCAATTCTGGAACAGTTAAATTTATAGATCTTGTTTTGCAGAACTTTGATTTATAAAAGATGGTGTTTTTATGAATCTGGGTTTTGTCAAATTGTTGATTTTTTGATGATTTATTGGAATTGAATCAAATTGTAAGAACAATGGGTGTGGATTATTATAACATATTAGACGTGGAGAAGAATGCAACAGATGATGATCTCAAAAAATCATACAGGAAATTGGCAATGAAATGGCATCCCGACAAGAACCCTAAAGATAAAAATGAAGCTGAAGCTAAATTCAAGCAGATCTCTGAAGCCTATGAGGCAAGTTTTGCTGCTCTCTTTCAGTTGTTAATTATTTGAAGAAATTAAGGGTTTTCTTTCGCACTTTATGTTGCTCTAAATTAGTATTCTTTATCATGATGTATATATTCGTATTGGGATTTGCTTTTAGATTGAAAATGAAGATGTTAGTGGAGAATTAAATTGATTTTGTGATTCAGGTCTTGAGTGACCCTCAAAAGCGAGCAGTCTATGATCAGTATGGTGAGGAAGGGTTGAAAGACATGCCGCCGCTGGGCAGTGGCGGACCATCATTTGGAAAGGGAAGCGGTGGGGAAAATGGATTTAATCCTAGGAATGCAGAGGACATATTTGCAGAGTTCTTTGGAAGTAATCCTTTCGGATTTGGGTCATCCAGACCTGGTCGGTCTGGTCGATTCCACTCCGACGGAGGGAAGCTTGGAGGGTTTAGTTCGTTTGACAACAGGAAACCTCCCCCGGTTGAGAGTAAATTGCCTTGCAGCCTTGAGGAGTTGTACACTGGATCAACAAGGAAGATGAAGATCTCTAGAACCGTTGTCAATGCTTCAGGGTATGATTGTACATCTCCAAACATGAACTAACTACATTTTAGTTTCTTGACTGAATTTTTATCTCAATAAGCTAATCGTCCGAGGTCGGTACCGATGAAATTCGTTGTACATACTTTAGTTGAACTGAGGAGGGGGAGGGGGGAGAAAGAACCAAAAATGTTCTCAAATCTTGCTGAAAAACTAGTAATTGAATTATGATATTCTCGGCCATGATCAACTGGTTGCTTTTTGGTTTTAGTAGTCATTGAATCTTATCTAATTCTTGAATTTCAATCTTTTTGAGATCATACAGGAGGCAAATTCATGAATCAGAAACATTAACCATTGATGTGAAGCCGGGGTGGAAGAAAGGAACGAAGATAACATTCCCGGATAAGGGAAACGAGCTGCCAAATCAGCTCCCAGCAGACCTTGTATTCATAATCGATGAGAAACCCCATGACTTTTACAAAAGAGATGGCAACGACCTCATTGTTAACCAAAGGGTACCACTAGCAGAGGCACTTGTGGGTACAACGATAAACCTGGTTACTCTCGATGGCCGTAACTTGTCATTGCCTGTAACCGATATTATCAATCCGGGTTATGAGCTTGTTGTTTCTAGGGAAGGAATGCCAATCACAAAGGAGCCTGGTCATAGGGGTGATCTTAAGATCAAATTTGAGGTGATGTTCCCTACAGAGTTGACACCAGGGCAAAGAGAGGAACTGAAAAGAGCCCTTGTGGGGGTGAAGTAGTAAACCCCAAATAATCATATGTCTTGTCTAACACCGTTAGTAAAAGAAAGAAAGAAAACACCTTTAGACTAATGGATTTTTTTTTTTATCTTCTTTCTTTCTCTATTGTTTTGTGTAGTAATTTCTATATCTATAACTTAAATTCTTGGGAGGAAAATATATATGGATTTATAAGTAGATCACTATCAAGCTATATATATATATATATTTAAATTTAGTGGCCAACATCAACAGAGTATAAGGACGTACCCCAGGTTTTAAATTCGCATGAAAAACTAATATCGTCTATTTTATTGTTGTTATTATTTTAAGAAAAAAGGCTATGTATGGAAACGAAATTCATAAAACAAGAGCTAGATGGACGGCTAAATAAAACAGGTACATAATCATTGGATTAAAAAAAGGATGAAACTAAAAGCCTCTACTGTGGGGAGCATCTTTTCGCCAGGCGGGTTGCCCGGTTCCAACTGTTCCATGAAATTGAGGTCCGTTAATAAATGATTGGCCTGGGGAAGGTGAACCAGGTGGAGGGACCCACCAATTTCCGTGTTGACCTTGAACATGCATGACCGGTAATGTCCGTTGGGGTAACTGATGAGGCGCATGCATAGACTGTTGAAATCTACGAACCTTGCTTGATGGGGGTAGCAGATGCTGCTGTTCGGATGTTTGGGGCTGCCATTCAGGTATATCGTCATCATCATCGTTCCACCGTCGCACCGGAACCCCTACGGGTGCATCATTACTATCTGGTTGCCCATACTTTTGTATAAGCTCCCTCATTTGATCAACAGGGCGAGATGATGTTTGAGAATGTAAATGAGAAGTGGTCATCCCTACTCGCTGGGATTGGTAACCAGGGGGATATTTTAGGCATGATGGGTTCGAGCCACCAGAGAAATTAAACTCAGGTAGGTCATCTTCATCTCGGGATGCAGTAGGGCCAAATCCAGGGGGTACATCATCATTGTCATCGTCATCATCGTCGTCTGGTGGTGGTACAGAATGGGAAATATACGTAGGTTTTGGGGGGAAATTGGCATTCATGTTAGCAATAGCATCATCCTTCTCATGAGGTCTCCTAGATGTAATAGTAGAAGTGAAGTGTTGCTTTTGGGAGGTGTATTTATGGTGTGAAGTTGAGCTGGGTGAAATTAATGGAGCTCTCCTCCATACAACAACACCAATTAGACCATTATCAATAGCATTCAGAGCCTGAAATTGGTCCTTTGGGAGGATCTTGGTCAGCCTTTCAAGGGTTTTAGCGTATGGAGGGCAAAAATATATTTCAACTCCAGAGCTAGCCTCAGCAACACCCACTCTCCCATCCAAAATATATGAATCAGCCGCCTGCACAAGGCCAGCATTTTAAGTTAAACTAAACCACATGACAGCCACACAAGTAACACAATTAACCCACAAAACCATTATTTCCGTATTCCTTTACCTCAAGAAGGCTCCCATGCTCACTCTCGGTTGATCCTTCCTTGCAAACAACATGAACCACCTGCAAATCATCAAGGAGATGGATCAGTCTAACGGGTTAACTTGCTAATTATAGAGGCAAGTTTTTACCAAAAAAATAAGATATTATCTAAGCAAAGCAAATTTCATCTTTAACAACTAAATTGGGTTATTTAGTTGCTTAAGGGTCTCAAATGTTTACAGTATTATTATTTTTATGTTCCGAGTTCACACAGCAATTGACATCCTTGATCTCTCTTGCCAAAGGGAGATTAATTTGAAAATTTGGCTACCTTTTGTGCCATGAAACAATTTCCTGTAGAGTCCATTTGTACCAGAACGAGGCTTATTATTTTCCAGATATTCATCGCTCAACTAAGATTATTGTATGCAACGCCAATCAGATGAATCCCTTTCTTGCAGATGAAGACGTTATTCTTTTGACTAATACATCTGCTTCCCCATGTTTATTGCTCAATTCAAAAGGGGAATATTGTTCAAGTTCTATCTCTTTTGTCTTTTTAATTTTTACCTCAAGACTTAATAGCTTCCCAGTGACCCAAAGCTTATGAATGCTCCATAAATGAGATTTAACCCTATACTGAGCGAAAATAAACAAATGGAAGACAAAAACAGGGATAAAAGAAGTTTTTGTTCCCCCATTTTTCTTCTGGAGAACAATATGGCAATACAGGAATTTACTACAATTTAAATAAGCTTGAGATACCATAACAGCACGACTCCGGGACATAGGAAGCTCCTGGAGGAACTTCTCAAACGCATCAAGTCTAACTCTGCCCTTAATTTCAAGAAGGCCAGGCCAATCCTTCGTTGAAGTCTTTTCACCACTGCACCAATGCACAATGAAAAAGTGAATAATTAATAAGCACAACCTACCTTAAGCTGTAATATCCTACTAAATGAGATTAAAATTCAAGGAAAATTACCCAGCAAGTCAAAAAAAAATATAGATAATCACATAAACCAAAAAGATACTGGGTGTTTTCCATCAATTTATTTAAAATTTCAAACTAGAAGCAATCATGCCTCTTCATGCAACAAGTAAAATCTAATTTCAACCGGATTCAGTCATGATATAGCTAAGATGTTTTCACCTAAAAACATCTAGATTTATGTTATAACTTATAACTAAACACGTGATTGCACTCGTACTACTATACAGATACGATAGAATGAGCATCATGATATGTAGCACAAAAACAGGAGCATATGCAAATGGATACATATTGAAAAGAATCAATAACAAATTATGATTGGTAAAAAATAGCCTTGCATAACACGCTGCTTGCACGACTTACCTCTTAAAAATACAAATGACAGAGGTCATGGATGAGATATTCAACTGGAGCATCCCTTCCCAGACACGTTCACCCTTCAAAGTGCTTGCTGAAACTACAGTTTCTGTTTTCGTAGGAGTGTCATTTGGCTTAACATCTGAATCAGATTTCAGATTACTTGAATTAATGTTGCCAGGTTTATTAGGCACTGTATCTGGAGGATCTTGTGAAGCTCGACCAGAAGACTTTGTGCCAGACCCAGCTTCTGAGTCATCTTTATCAGAAGTGGATGTTGCTTTTCCAGCATCTCCAGGTAAATTCTCAAATGGAGGTTCTGAATCAAGAGATTGCATGAACTCGTCAAGGGAAACAATTGGAGGAAGAAAATCAGCATTCTTCAATTCATCCTCTCCCATCAACCCTTGCATTGGATCAGGTCCCTCACTTGAAGGAATGGTAATAGTAAGATTTGGGTCTTCTGGTTTATTATTTTTACCTGCAGCATCTAATTTATCTTTCCTCCCAACAGTTTTATCATTCTTAGAAGCTTGTTTTGCATCAGTTTTAGGTCGCTGAGTGACTGAAGCTCCTGCAGAAACTTCCACTGCAGAATTGTCATTTTGTTCAAACTCTACTTGAACTTCACCCTTGTGCGTTTTCCTCACCAGACGTCTAATATCTACTTGTACATCAGGCAAAACTACCATTTGAGCAAGCTCTTCAGCTTTGGCTTGTCTCCACTGAGAAAGCTCTTTAGAAGCCAGCTCCTCAGCACTCATAGAGCATAATCGTTCTGGAGAAATTTCTCCAGACACCACTCTTTCTCTGAGTTCAGGATTATTACGATCCTTTAAGTTAAACAACAGAGACCTGCCCTTCTCCTTGTACTTTTTATTCACCCCTCCAAATAATTTAAAGAGTTCTGCTTCAATTTGATATGCCAACTCTTGTGCAGACGGTAATGTTTGCTCTAATTCATCCTTTCCCATTTTTTCATCATCTGGGATTTGTTTTCCATCGATTCCAGATTCCTTTTTCTTTGTCACATCTATTTCAGGTTCTAAAACCCAAGAAAGGCCATTTCCCTGCAAAAGTTCATCGCTAGCAAAAATGTTGTCACCAAACGGAACATTCTCATCAGGTAACAGATTGCACGATTTAAGTTGCTGCCCATCATATTGCAAAACTTGTGTAGCCTCATTATTATTTCCATCAACAGAACCACCCAGATTGGAGAGAAATGTCCCCTGAGGTTCTGCAGGTATAGAGAAAACAGCATTTGGATTCCCATAATCTGAATCAGCAGGTTGAGAACCCTCTTCTCTCCTTCCTGGGGAACTTGAGGTGTCACCATTTGATTTCTTCTCTACCGTAGCATTTTCACCTTGCTTCTGAGAAACCAGGGCTAGTGCACCAGCTAAATTCTCCCGCATCTTGGACCTCACAGATTCAAATGACTCAGTCTTAACCTTTGGTGAAGGGCGCATTTGTACAGGCTGATTCCTTGAAGCTGATGACCCAGATTTATTTGGAACTGCTTTCTTATTTGATGTTGGAGAAGGTTGTGACCTTGGTGAATTGGAACTTGTGTTCATCTGAGCAGGTCTTTTACTAGCTGCAAACATTGGTTGCAACGAAGGCCTATGTTCCATTTGTGCCACTCGTTTGTTCGGCAACAATAACTTTTGTGGCATAGAATTAGGATAAATTGGTTCCATTGGTGCTTTGCGCTTGTTTAAAGTTAATAACTGGTGCTGTCTCGTGATATCCAACATGGTGGGTGTTATTACTCCAAGTCCAACTGGTTTATTAGACATTAAGTGCTGTTGTTGTAGCTGAGTATATGTTTGGGAGCCAATGTTTCCACCTTGCTGCTGTTGTGGTAGCTGAGAATATGTTTGGGATCCAATGTTTCCACCTTGCTGCTGTTGTAGTAGCCGAGTATATGTTTGGGAATCAATGTTTCCACCTTGCTGCTGTTGTGGTAAATGAGTATATGTTTGGGATCCAACATTACCACCTAGCTGCTGCTGTGGTAGCTGAATATATGTTTCGGATACAATGTTCCCACCTTGCTGCTGCTGTGGTAGTTGAGTATATGTTTGGGATCCAATGTCTCCACCTTGCTGCTGCTGTGGTACTTGAGTATATGTTTGGGATCCAATGTCTCCACCTTGCTGCTGCTGTGGTACTTGAGTATATGTTTGGGATCCAATGTCTCCACCTTGCTGCTGCTGTGGTAGCTGAGTATATGTTTGGAATCCAATGTTTCCAGCTTGCTGCAGTTGTGGTAACTGAGTATATGTTTGGGACTCTGTGTCACCTTGCTGTATCGGTGCCGAGGAAAACTGCAACCCAAGATCATTTGACACGGATCCCAGCTGTCCAATAGGCATATTAGTAGTCATCTGATGTTGTAAAGATTCATTGGTACCAAATCCCATCAATCCCATGGACATCGGTGCATCCAATTGGCTAGAAACTGGTTCCAGCTGAGCCATCTGACAACCAGACATTGACAAATGCTGAGAAACAAGATCGTTGGACATGCTAGACCATCACCAAAAGAAACATAAGCAAATACCACTGCCTGGTAAATTGTAAACATATCATCAATCCATTATTATACTACTAAAATCGAGTTCACAAGTTCAGATGTTCAACTCATCGATGAGGCAAATGAACAATCATACAGATCAAGCTCCAAAATTTCAGGAACATGATAAGCAGAACATTCAAAGGGGAAAAAATAAAAAGAGAAGAATAGATGGGTGCATATACATATAATTTCAAAAAGAAAAATGGCTGGATAACGTAGAAGTTTAACTATGGAAAATAGTCGGATCGATTATCATCTGAGTCCAAAACTGAAACACGGGGATAAACGAAACACAAAGTTAATAAAATTAGAAACAAATCCAAACATTTCAAAGCATGAAATCGAACTAAACGATCAAAATTTGTTTCAAATAAAAAAAATAATCAACCAAAAATAAAAATTCTAGAGATAACAAATAGATATGGGAAAAATCATGCAAAGTCCAGAAACGTTAAAATGAAATGGAATAAAAGAGTGGAAATCCAAAGCACAAAAACGGATTCAAATCACAAACACTAAATCGAACAACTAAAACTTTTAGGAGGATTTTGAAGTTAGGAAGGAAACTTACCTGAATCCAGAGAGCAGAACTGAGATAAGAGAGAAAGAGAAAGAGGAAATGAGGGCAAAAGTTTGATGAAAGCTCGTTGGAGGCTTTGAAGAGTTTGTTTGGTTGGTTGCGAAGAAATTGTGAACCCTAAACAAGAAAGATAAGGATAAACTACGTTGTAGTCCCTATACTTTTTAGACTTTCATTTTTATCACCAAACTTTTAAACTTCAATACAAACGCTGAACTTTTCAATCAATACCGTAAATGATAAAGTGAAAGTACCTTAAAAATTCAATAACTAAAAGTATAGTTTAGTTAAACGATAATTTAATTATTATTTTTTATACCTTCAAATATTTTTTATAATCAATAGTGTCTAATTTATCATCTTACTGCATATTACAGAGAACTATTATCAGATAATCTGTTAAATTCAATTTATTCTATTCAAATTTAAACACGTGACCTTATTTAAAACATATACCACTCAATCAATTAATTGTTGATATCTAAACATGTTTTAAATATACATATCCAATAATATGTAAACCAAACTAACTCAATTAACACTATTTGATAAATCTTTTAAGTTGATATCGTTTGGATTATTTGCCTACGCTAATACTAATTATAATGTATTACACCCACCTTTTTACTTATTATAAAATGACAAGTTTTTTCATAATTCTTCTCAACACTTAATCCCTTGATTTTGTTTAAAAGATTATATTAAAACCACAACTCAGCACCTCGTTGATAAAAAAATAATAAAAAGTATTAAAATATTTATACATAAATACTTTATTTAAATATAATTGTATATTAATTATGACTATTCTTGCTCGCAAATCCTGCACTATATTTCTATCATTTGTCACTGATCAAATTTCCTTAACACACATTGCACATTTGCACTTGCAAATCATCAATATATTATACTGTTACTATTTACTGCCCTATTTTTATTACACTATCATCAGTATACTAAAACAAGGAGTTGGTATAACTGTTACTGGTCCTTCTCTCACCTCGTTGCTGGTTATCGTTTGCACCAGAGAACGAATTCAATATGGTAGCACTTGTACCCGATATAGTGTTTCGCCAACCTCGCTCTTGCAAAGAGGGCAGGAAGCATTGATCTTAAGCCACTTGTCAACACAGTCCTTGTGCATAAAATGAGAACATGGCAACTCCCTCAGCTCATCGTTGTTTGAATATTTCGCCAAACAAATGCAGCAGATCTATACATGATCCCAGCAGTGACATTGTATCAGTATGTATCAGAAGACAAAAACATTAACAAAAATACAAACCAGCAGACTATAATGTTTCACTGATCATTCCTAGGTAAACCTATCAGTGCTGAGTAACATCAGAATTCAGAACTTATGGTAATCAGAGAAACAAATAGCGTGCAAAATCTTCTTGGTCACCCGGGAGCTTATATCGTTAAGTAACAAGTAATAATGACAACTTAAAAAGGTGAGCGATTTCAGAACCCAAATAATATGATGGGCAGAAAATAGTTGGATAACATGAGAAAACATGCCCATTAAAACTTTATTATGCTAAAATATTGTTTATGACACCTTCAATCATGAGTTCAAACTGAAATTATGCAAAAGAGAGATTTGTGAGGCGTGTAAGTGAGTTCTGTAAACAATAATCAAAAGAAAACTCACTGCGTCTTCTCCAGAGATGATGCATTCCTTTTCAGTTCCGGCAGCCACAACTCCACCCTCACCAGCTCCCGAGTTTATTTCCTTACCATTACCATTTCTAGATTTCTTCACCTTGAACTTGTAAGTGGGTAAAGCATTTATCGACTCAGATGTAGCACCTCTGGTCTGTGATAGATCCTCTCTAAATCCAAGGGCAGAAATAATACAAGGGAGGCAACAGCAGATTGTGGCACATATAATGAAGGGCATTGCATATCCAAGACAGCTAAACGTAAGAAAAACTATACATAACCTGCAAAGAAGGAAAAAAAGGATGCACTCTCAGAAAAGGTATAAATGAAAATTTGATGCAAAAAATGCCACTAGGCCCAGTAGGGCAGTACCTGTACATGTTAGGAGCCTCATTGGCAGAAGAATGTCCACCAAAGATCCAGACATTACCAACCACAAACCAAACAGCAAAGAAGCAATCTAAAGCAATTTTGAAGTATTCTACTAGTGCTTTAATTCTGCGGGATAAAAAAAAGTTGATCGGCAACTAAATTGTACCTTGTATGTCTCATTTAAAATTAACAATAAGAAAAGTGTACCTTGCCCTTGTTACTCCCACATTTTGACCACCTATAGGAGATGAAGTTGCAGTATGATGATCATCCCCATCAGAAGTCCTAGTGACAGAGAGAGAAAAGGGCCCGGCAGGCACATTAATGCGCGAAGTGTTGCGATGTTGAACTGAGTCTTGCTCAGAAGCCTGGTTACGGTGCTGGTATCGCCAATAAAGAAGAGGGAGGGTTGCTACACATCCAGATGCATAGCACACGATCCACACAAACAACGGTGCATGAGGATGCTCATTCCTTGACGAAGTTAGGACAATAATAGATGCCGCTATTTGGCTCACTGTAAGAATTAGTTCAATAGAAATCCACAAACCAGAATTCAATGGACTCCAACGACGACGGGCATCCCCTCTCCTTATGGAAGATGAGGTTCTTGAGTTAGTAACATTGGATGAAGATGTTAGAGGTTGAGAAATTAGCACTCTTGTACTACTAGACGGTCTGTCTTCATGTTGCAAGACATCCAAACCATTCGAAGTTGTTTCATGAGACAAGCTTGATGAGGAAGCATCACCACTCCTTGGTATGTCAACAATATGTTCACCTAAGTTGTCTGATCGCTCCATTAACAATGGACAGGTATCAGTTATATTTCCAGAAAGCAGATCCAAAGGGGAAACATCCATCTAAGTTCACCAACACAACTGGAAATGGAGTAAGCATGAAAACCTAAAACAAGGTTACCAGCTGGATGTACCACTTCTCAACTGCACCAGAACAATGGGATCTTTTGTGCCTCGTATTTTTCAAGTTCTGATGACCAACTTCAATAATTTGCCACCATAAGATGCATAAATTAACAATTCCTATTACCTTGAGAATGAAAATGTGACTAAATCAGAAAATATATTGAGACTTCTTACCTCCTTCTGGACAAGAATATAAATGAAAAGAGAAACATGTTTGTTAAAAGAATGATTCTGAAATACAACAATTAAAAGAAACTATTTGGTGGCACAACGTAACTGATATAATCAAAATAGTTTAAATGCATTATTGCCGATATCTGAAATCACTTGCACTCTCATATTATAACTCTTAAACTGCACTCAGTGCAACGACATTAAACTCGAAATTTTCCTAACTCATTGCACCTCCTTTCTTTCTGATTTATTAATGAATAGAACACTCAGGCCCCAAACCAAGCAAAGGCCTTGAACAATTTCTTATGACAAACAAGAAATTAAGTGCAGAATTCGGTTTAAACAATATAGTCATTGCTCATTTGAAATTTTAGCTCAGAAATAGGAGAAATCTAAAGCAAAATTCCTCAATAACCTTAACTTTGTTTCAAGAACTATTTTTTTCACCATGGTGACCACCCCACCTCCGCCTACCTCGAACACCCCACTCCGGCGGCACCCACCCACAATTATTAAAAAAGGAGGGTGACCATTACAATTACAAAACCCCTATAAAACCAAAGACTGTGACAAATCGGAGGGTGATCATTACAGTTCCTTTAGCTTCAGAAAAATTGTAAATCCTATTAGTTCTCTTTCTTGATTTCTTCTTCAATGAAATCAAAGAGGAAAAAAATCCATTTCTTATACAAGCTCAAATATATGTACTCTTTAAAAATCTATTAAAATTGCCGCACTTGAGATCAAATCAGTACATTGTCCCTTACACAAATACACTCAGTTCCTCAATCAATTAGGATATACACGAATGAACAAAAAAGTCAAGCAGACAGGAGGGTGAGAATCGTACCAGAAAGGAATGAACCGGGAAGAACCGAATTGAGATTGTCAGAAGCTTAGGAATGAAACGGACGACGACGTTGAGTTCCGAGTTCGTGAATGAGTTGCCGCTGTTGCAGTTGCCTTTTTCAGCTTTGGGAAGTGTGCGTGAAGTGAAAGCGCGTTTGTATTGCCGATGAGAGTAATAATAGAATTAATGATACTAAGATTGGATTCGGACCTCCTTCGTTTGCTTGCATAGGGCTCTTAGGAATAATAATGACGTAAAGTCAAAAATGTCCCGAAGTTTAAGAATAGTTGGTTAGTCACTTTAGTCGCTTATTTTTAAAAGTAATTTAATTTTATAATATTGTATTTTAAATTAAAGTAATTTATTTATAGATACAGATGATCAGTTAGTTATTAATAAATAATTTCAAAATAACAACATAATAAATATATATGATAATTTATATTAATATAGTATTATTATATAGATAAATATATTTACTTAAAAAATATTATACGGATAAAAATATAATTTTATAAAATTATATAGACTAAAAAAATATTTTTGTTAATTTTATTATTCTGTCAAGTTATTTAAAATTATTTAAAATTAATTTTTTAATATTTTTATTTATATAGAGATTATTTTAACTTAAAATAAAATATTAAAAATTAAATTATTTAAAAAAATAAAAAATAAAATAACTATTTAATTAAGCGTTGAAGATATTTTTTAACTTTATACCAAATAATGATATACTTAATATTAAAGAAATATATGCTTTACTTTGTTGGGATAAAATTGATTAAATTTTAATTACTTTTTTGACGCAATAAATCATTGGTCATTGACATTATAATACTTTAAATAATAACTATTGCATATAAATATACCACTGGAAACTGAACATAGTCCTGCGGAACAACTTGGGGTTGGGGGTAGGCCCTGATCTAATATCTTTTAAACTTGTGATTTATTAGAACGTGAAATGAAATATATTAAAACACTTGTTATCCTCTTATTCATAGGCGGAGAGAGGTTGAAACAGTATAAGTATTGTAGGCTGAATTTTAAAAAATGACATAACAATTAACGATTAGTACTCGTAGTTAGGAGTTAGCAGTTTGTTTCTTTTACTACGATAGAGATAGAATTGTCTGTATAAGCAACCAAATAGTAATTGACTACAAGTTTATCTATCAACTAAACATCTTAATGAAGGCTCCTAGACCCTAGTCTTGACAATAAGCCATCCCTATACAAAAGTATTCAGTTGAAGCAATGAATGGCTAATTCTTTGTTTTGTAAGGTGCGGTACTTGGTTAATATCTAACAAACAAGGTTAGTTGGATTGTGTGTTCTTTTCTTCTTTTAGATCGAAGAAAATTTGATCTAAAAGATGCAAAGAATCTATTCAAATAGTGCAATTTCCCATTGACCATCGACTTCAGAAAGGAAGTTGATCTAAAATGTTTACAGTGAAGGTGGTCTGGAAGCACCAGAACCTGACAGACAACATGTTTCATTGTTACAACAATCATAATAAGACTGAACTGAGAATTTAAAACAGAACATATGCATATGCATATGAATAGGTATATTAGAATAGCAGAAGGTTGTATAAGTTTTTATAGATTAAGATCATTTTCTTCATTCTTCCAAGCAGGGGAATGAATGGTTATGGTTTAGAACATAAATCACCTTCCTTCATCCTAAGAACACTGATCCAACTCTTTCTGGGGAAGTCATTGTTGCCACACATTTGAACTGTCATGGTAACATATAAACACAATGAGAAAAAAAAAATACATATATATATATATATATATATATATATATATCTTCAAATATGAGCATATGCTCTTCTAAATATACAAGTGTATAGGTATAAGTTTTACCTTCTGCTGTTTGTATTTTTCGCGTACAACATTCAGGGAGCAAGCATTAGTGTTGAGCTGTAGATCTTCCAATGCAAGAACCGTAGTTTTCAGCTCCGATGCTTTATAACTAGTATAATGCTCCAAGGTTGGATTCTGCTTTTTTAAGGGGGGAAAGACATAGGAAATGCATCCATGAGAATCTTTATAATCTTAAAGGAAAGAAAAATCAAGGTGGGGATCAAGGATTGCAGACCCATGGATGGTCTGATTGATTGAGAGTCCATTTGGCAAGGAATACAGCAGAAGCAGCGATGTTTGACGGTAAAAACTTTAAGAAGCTGTACTCAACAAGAGTCAGCTCCGCTAAATACTTGGCTAAGAACTCTAGTTCTAAACAAGGAACCTGCCCATCAAGTCAATGCGAGAAAAAATCAGGTTGAATGAATCTCCTTATTATTTGATTTTTTATACAAAAATATGTACAGTGATTTCCCAGATGTAATACCTTGTAAGTTGCTTGTGCTGCTTGAATGAATCTCCTAGAGAAAAACAAAAAATAGGGTTCATAGTTTACTTGACTATTTGATGGTATTCAAACTTCAAAGTAGTGTTAGAAGATGGTGTCAGTTACCTGAGAAATGTTTTTGTAGTTGGAACAGATAACTGGAAACACAAGAAATTTAGAACTTTGCTCTCCGTTTTCAGCACCTATAATGCAACTAGAATCAGGAACCTTAAATAACAGCAAATGCAACAAAGATTACTGCATAAGAGGGGAAGTTTTCGTAATTTTGGCGAATTCCTTATAAAGTAACTCAATCTCTACTAAAGAGTGGTTTGATATTTTCAAATTACAACGAGGTGCATGGTAATGTCATACTTTGTATGATTTCATCAATAAAATCATACATCTTCTGATCAAAATAAAAACAAAAGTGTTATCGAGACTAAGAAATGTGTTGACATTTAGGCCTAATTCATAAGGAAGCCTTGTAGACTTACACGAGGAATAAGCCTCACAAGTGGTTAGCTTTTCCGTATGGCAAGTTCCTCTTGGAATACTTAGTAACAGGTTTGACCTAATATGAAAAACTTTATCTAACTAACACCTCTGATTCTGCAATAGAAACAAAGGATTTTCTTTGAGAATGAGAAGGTACATTGGGTGTCCTAACAGAACAAAAAATCCTATGCAAGTTGTTGCGATAAGTTTTAATGTTAGAGTAATTCTTGTTCACATGATGTAGTTTGGCAAAATACAAAGTCCTTTTGGTAAAATTATATCTACTTGAACCAAACCACTCTTTATAGTTGAATTAAATGCTAAAGCGCAAAAGTTACAAAACTATCGAGAGTTGAGCAGCTGTAAAAAGGAAAGTATTTTTTTTTTTTTTGATCTAAAAAAGAAGGGAAGTATTAACCATTAATTATTGTGCAGTATGGTGATTAAATCTCGGAAGGGATGTTAAGAGGTTTGTTTTGGTGGGAGTCTGAAAAAGCATATGGTCCGAAAAGCAAAAAATGATGGCAAATCATAAGTCGACTGCTATATGTTCAAGATTAAGCAGCTAAAAAATCATACCTCTTCTCTTGTGTAAGTGTTATCAGTGATGAAGCAAAATTCTTCCACTCTCGGTGCACAAATCTCTTCATACTTTCTTCAAACCATAAAAGAATTATTTTACTAAAGCACTCAGAATCCTTAAAGAAAGAGTACAAAAGCTTGAAATCCAAGTAATGATGTTAAATGTGTCACTATACAATAGTTGAAATGTCTTGTTATAAAAGAGAAATACTCAGAATCCTTGAACAAAGAGTATAATAGAAAATATTCATGTTAAAAATATTAGCAAAGCCATTCAAGACTTGGATTTCAAGCTTTTTGTACTCTTTCTTTTATAGTAAGATTGGTACTAATGATTTTTTTTTAAAATTTGTTTCATTTTAGAATAGGGGAAGAAATAAACCAAAGAACTTACGAGGCAATTAGCATGCAAGCAACGCCAAGTAGCTGGAGTCTTTGTTTTTCTAAGAGATTCTGAGAAAGAAAACGATCAATGAGGCTCACAGTGAGGTATAGTGTGTCTGGTACTAACTTATATTCTTCAGAAACCTGAAACCATATGAAAAAACTATCAATAACAAGCACATCAACTGGACCAAAATTTAGCTGATCGCAAAAATTAGGGGGGTTATTCACTCAAGTGCAAATAGAATGTCCTATTTAGGACTTCGGAAATATCCCTTGTACTTGGGAGAAACAAGTTGTTACATCTTATCCGGCATTCGAGCAGTGGAGATGAAAGTAAGCACTTTTCTTATATAACTCAACGAAGTTGACATACCTCCACTAACCAGTCAATCAAAATTCCTCGCATGATTGGGGTAATATCCTGCTGCAACTGTTCCATATAATTGGTCGAAGGTCTTTGGTTAAGCTGCAGAGAGTATAATCTAATCAAATAAGCGTCAACTATGTTGCTGGTAGAGCAAAACTTTGAAAGCTAAGCCATATTCCTTTGTAAAAACACATGTACAGTGTTTTTCAGAATAAGATAGAAAAGTAATATTTTTACTGGTGGAAAAAAAACTGCAAGATCAAATAAAATTTACTGAATGACAAGATAGAATAGTGTTCGGTGTGAAGCTATATTGCTGTTATCAGAAAGTAGACAAACACATGGGTATTAAGTGAGTGAAAATTGCATCACCAACCTCAGTAACACGCATATTGTTGTATATATCAGGGGCATACAAGCCACATGCTTGAGGATCTTTTAGATTTGAATCAATATCCACAACATCTTTCGGGGCTCCTAATTTCTCGCAAACCGCTTTTTCTTCTGCATCATCCAATCAAAGGCAACATGAATTTTATAAGCTGTATATTTAAGGGACTGACAACCTTTTATTGATGCTATATTCTACACAGCCATACATCAACGAGATTATCCTCTTCATTGATACAAGTATCATATTAGTCGGTTTAGTGTTTATCCACTTAAAAATTGAAACGTATAAAATGCCAAATTGACTAAATAATGATCGTTTTGGTTGAAAACTAGAATAGTATTCTCTTATTGCTTGTTAAACTTAGAGTAGTGTCGTCACATTATCCTTATGAAACGGAGGTATGCTATTTCTTAACATATGACAGTACATGGAGTCATGGATTATTTTAAACAGAGCACAAACCTTTTTTCTGATGGCTATGAACTTCAACATCCATTGTGGAAACCTGTATTGGAGGCATTGTTCCTGCAACAGCACGTTCTCTTGCACCATAACACTTCGGTTCTGTAAATTCTCTTTCTTTCAGTACTACTGGTAAACTGATTTCTTGTGTTTCTACCATCCTTATTTTTGATAAGTCTTCAGCTAACTTAGCTTTCGCATCCTCTTCATCTGATGGGATTTCCATGGCAATATCCTCAAACATTTCTATGTTCTCACTGGGGTCTGTCATAGTCTGCTTGTTGGTCTGTCAACCAGTAGTATCAGCATAAGCTCTTAACTATATTATTTTTAATCACCATTATCAGGATGAAGTGATGAACTTAATCTTATTAGTTGTTTAATAAATATATTAAAAAAGCATAAATGTTAGTATTAACATATAATATTCGGTGCACAAAAAAAAACTTCCGACTGAACTTAATGACAATAAAAAAGAATGAAATTTGATGTTCTCACCTGAACTTTAGTTGCATTTATGCAACCATCGCACAAACTGTCATTACAGACATTAGTTACATCTTTAAGAACCGCCCTTCTTTTAGGCTGAAGGCCAACAGTTGCAACCACAGAAGCCTTGTTCTCATCTGATGCTGCTCTTTTTGAGTTCAGTCGAAGAACACGTTTTTGGTCCTGTTTGAAAGATGGATTTGAGGAGGAGCAAATTCCTCCTGCTGGCCCCAAGGCTTTAGACCTTGCTCGCGTAATTCGCCCTGCAGGCTCTTCAACTTTTCCAGTAGGTTCATTTTCTTTATTCATACTTGCTTGCCTTTTGCAAAAGGGGTGCATGATTTTCAAATTGAATAGTTTGTCATTGAACCTACATTCTAACACAGAATTATTGTCAGATAATGAGAAAGAATGAACACATTGGACAACTCGTTAGAAAATTTTATGATTTCTCTCTCCATTACCGATATTCATATAAACCTACCGAGTCATGAGAGGTCGCTGTTTTCCGTTTTCATAAAAGGTTATCGACCCAAAAAACCTTACCCTCGGGCGCAAAGTTACCACTTGTTTTTGACACTAGAAATTTGTTTTTCTCAAGGATTTAATTAGGAGCTGCAACACGAACTTGCCTTTGTTTTTTGCAGTTTTGCTCTCTCTTCATCACCGGTTCATTTTAATCCAGTTTCAACTTTTATAGAGTCGTATTTGATAACTTTAAAAGTCCAAATAAAATATCAAGTTCCAATAGGCCAAGCGTCTCATCGGGAGCTTTGACCAAAGAAACCGGATTTGTGATTTAAGCTACAAAGTTTTGCAATAACGTTCAATTAAAAAGAAGAGACACTGTACAATTTTAAAATTGAAATGGTGGCGCCTTTTAAAAATTCATATTGTCTCAATATGTGATTTAGAAGGGGAAATGCATAGTTTATTTTTGTTTTCAAGGTAGCCAAACAGAGGATGTATACAGTGTTCTTCATTTTCCTTATGATAAAGAAGCCAGAAACTCAAAAACCTAATTCCTAAGGACCTAAACAATTACATTTTATCATTAATATCTTTAAAAAAACACCAGCTCATATCCTACCTAAAACAAGCCAAAAATCAAAAGAATAAAAAACAGAGGGTCAACTATAATTGCTCAGAAAAAACTACAAATTTACAAGTAACCACGTAATGCAACCAACAGATCGAGTAAAATTCAAAATGAAAAAGAAAGAAACTCGTATCTGAAGAGACAGAGGTAAGCTTACTGTGCTTTGGAGAGCTCCGAGATCGAAAACGAAGACGTTCGGAGAGGTCCTGCTATGAAATTTTATTGTTTTTCTCACTTTTTGGCTTTTTATTTTGATTTCCGTTTGTCCGATTCTCTCAGAGAAAAGGGAAAAGGCGATAAGTGAGTGAGCTGTTGTTTTCACAGAGTGTTAGATATAAACGAGAGAGGAGAGCGTAGCTGCTTGAGCGGGACGCTGCTACAGTTTAAACTACTTTAAATTTAGGGTAAAATACAAATAGTGGTCACTAAATTATGCTGAAATGATTTTTTAACAATTAAACTTTAAAAAATTATACAATAATCATTAGACTTTTGATTCCATTACAACTTTTTTTAATTTTATAATATAAAATAAACATTAAAATTGTATAAATAAATAAACAAAATTCTTATTTCCCTAAAATTTGTTAATTACTTCACCCAAACTTTTTCATATGGTATTTTTCTAATTTAGGTAAATATGTATCGGATTCGATTCGATATAATTATCTACTCGTAAACAGTGAAATAGATATAAACAATAAAATAATAATATCCAAGTCTAACGTACAATAATTTAATTATCGTAGATTCTAATAATAATCATATATTTACGTAAATTAAAAATCACGTAATATTTTATCTACGGATATTTTAAAAAAAAGTCTAAATGTGGAATTATAATATGAACATGGAGTGTTGATGGATAGCTTCAGTCTTCTCTCCATTTAAAATATTAGTGTAAACGAAGATCCGTCCAGAAATAATACAAATGAAAATGAAAAAATAACTCTGGATTGGAAAAGGGAGATTTGCAAATTACAAAAGTCAAGAGTAATACCAAATTCACATGTTGAAACTTTTCCTAGGCTTTGGGAATTTCTATAAGGCTTTCTTTATTGTTTTCTGAGGGACAATTTATTGTTTTTAAAAATATTTTATAAATATCATTAGAAAGTGATTTAAAAAAAAGTTAAGTATAAGATTTTAGTGTTTCATTCTGACGTTAAAAAAATATTTTTAAAAAATAAAATATTTATTTTAGATATGATTTTGTAAAAGAAAATAAGTGTATATAATGTTTAAATTTGTTATCAAAAAATTGATTAATATTATTTTATATAAAACAAATCAATCTAAACAATAAAAAATACAGTTTATTGGTAACTTTTTATATATAAAATATAAACTTTAGATATTCCTAAATAATTAATATAAATTTTTAAAATTAATCTCTAAATTATGTAATTTTTTATATTATTGTAATATAACTAAATATTAATTTAATATATTAACAACTATTAACATTTGATGTCATTTTATTAGTTATAATATTTTATTATGTTTAATAATTATTATATTTAATACTAAAATATTAATTTAATGTGCTTATATTTTTACATTTTAATATTTTTAATATATTAATATTAATAATTAAAATAAAAACGTAACTTTAAACCCAAAAGTGATTTCTAACCATAAAAGCTAGAAATCATTTTAAGTGATTTTTCTTTGTTAAAATTTAATTTTAAACTATAAATTAAATAAGCATCTCTACTTGCTTTATTTCCCAGAGGAGAAGTTAGCATCAACGACAGTTACATTTGTGGAATTAGAATGAAATTACGAGAGATTAAATTGTTTATAATTGAAATTAATAATATTTTAAAAATAATTAAGTTATAAAAATAGAGATTGAAACTTATTTTCATTAATTTCAAATATGACATCTTAAAAATTAGTTAAATTAAAAAAAGTTGGGTACAGGTTTTAATTTCATTTCAATTTGAAATTGATAGACTTAAAAATAAATTATTAAAATTTAGGAAAGACTCTATAACTTAATCTAACAATTTTAAAACTTTTAAAGATTTAAAATATAATTAAATTATAAAAATAAAGTGAATCCTGTATGCATATGGGCCCCTGTTTACCACTAATAATTTTACCAAGCTGTGGCAACAAGCATGTACGCACATGGGCCCCGTTCGGTGCTCGCTAACCGTCTTTTACATATTTTCAACCCATTTCTGTTTGGAAATCATTGTCATTAATGCGTCATCACTGTGGCAGTCTTTAAAAGTGCGAACACCAACTACTTGCATTTGAACTTGAATATCACTTTTAGTATAAAATATTAACGATAAGTAAGCCATTAAACCTTTACTTTTCCCCCTTTCTTAACTAATATGTTTCGAGTTCATCGTCACCCGGCTTATCCACAAACATGAGACGGAGATCTACGCCAAGTAGGGCAGTGGAGAGCAGCGTGTGCTTTTCTTTTCTGTCCCTTGCGATCCATCTGCAGAAAGAAATGAAAAGTACATTATAGTTCCTTTTCCACACCAGTGGGTCGTGGCGCTGCCTTTGTACTTTTGAGTTCAGATTCAGGGGGTCCAGTATGCCTTATCCGACACTGATTCAAGGCTCCCATTTTGGATGATTAGCACAAAATTTGAAAACTACAAAAGTTGACACTCCTAATCGATAAAAACTGATTTTATTGGGTTAGGCTTTATGTTTTATTTGTATAATCATATTAAAATAAAAATTAATATATTATTGTCTTCCTGTCGTCGTCCGTTTGAAGGCGTTTGGTTGGTGTCTAATGAAATATAACTGTGGATGTCCTTAAGCCCAATTTAGAAAGATGAAGAGTGAAACTATTTTCAGACACTAAGAGCTAGTGTTGACTCTGGTGCTAGCTGAACATTGGGCTTTTTGGTTATATGTTGATATTCGGTCTTAGCCTACAACTATGGGCTGCAATAACATCCAACAGTCTCTTCCTATTGCTTTAGCTGTAGGCACTGCAATGCATATGGCAAAACATGGGATGGGAATGAATATGACACAATGATTGAAAACAATGGAGGTGAAATCTGCTGCAAGGAGAACATGTCCTGGATCTACAGACACAGGTGTTTGATAGGGATTTTATTTACCATGTAAAATTGACTGCTTCAGTAACGACCACACCTGCTACGGGACAATATGTTCGGATTCAAGTTTCGAACATAATTTTGTAAAAGATTTCTTAAACTTTTAATTTTTTAATAAACATTGGATTAAATTATATACGAGTTTAACTAATCGATCCAATCTGTTTTTTTTTTCCCTGGGGGTACAAGGGTGTAATGATAATACATTGTTATTGTGCATGTAGCTGTGGACTTGGTGCAGGACGTAATTTGAATCTATTTCCATAAAGTAAATCATTAAAATTTCATGCACAGGTGAAATTTGGGGCCTGGAAAAGGAATCTGATCCATTCAAGCACTTTGGCAAAAGCAAATGGTCCACAAAACAACTTTTTGTTTGATAAAAATATATAAATATTAGTTTTTAAAATTTAAATGGGTTTCTTGTAATTTAATTAACACGATTGATATTTTAATATCAAGGAGAATAAAGATTTTAGGAGTGTAAATGAGTCGAGTTCAAGTAGTGTTTAGTTTGGGTTGATTCGTTAAAATTTTGACTCGAGTTCGAACTTGAGTAGTTTTAAATGAGTCTGAAAAATTTAAGCTCGGATCGGCTCGTTAAGTACTCAAGTCGAGCTCGAGCTTTTTCTAAGCCTAATCGAGTCAAGTATTGACTGATCTTTGACCATGTTAGACTCAAGCAATTCTTATTTATCAGGTCTCATTTAAAAGCCTAATGAAGAATTTTTTTTGATACATAAGTTGTGTAAAACTCAAGCTTGTTAATTTTAGGTTTTAGTGTGTTAATTTAGAGTTTAAGACTAATATTTAAGGTTTAGATTTTAGGGTTTTAAGATTAGAAATTTAGATCTTAAATTATAAAAATAAAAAATATTATATTTATATTTTCGAGTCAGATATCATGTAGCTCGACTCAACTCGTCTCGTCAAGAATTCGAGCCAAGTTCGAACGTGAGCCGAGTCTAATCGAACCGAATTTTGACTGAGCTTTGATTGAATCAAACTCGAATAACTCGTTATGTCTAATCTCATTTACAACCCTAATAGATTTAAACACGTTTAAATAACAAACATATTTACAAGAAGAAGACTCTAGAGAATAAATGATGCTCTTAATAACTTTGAAACTCATGACCTACTGAAATACGAGAAAATAGATATAAACAGTTTCGTCGATCGATTTAACATGTTTACTTCGCATTTAAATTTAATTTAATTTTTAATAATTAAAACATTTTATTATATTAAGATTAAAAAATAAAAGGGAATAAGAGATAAAATAAATATGTTAATTTGAACTATTAGGTAGCATGTTGACTTCCAAGTTCCAATAAATTAATGAACTGGACATTCCCTCATTATTTCAAGCATTAGTTATGGCATTTCCCGTCGACAAAATATTAAAATCCCCCATTAATATTAGAATTAATTAAGACTAATTATTTGAAACATTAAACACATATGACAAACAACATTAATTGTTTAACACCGTATAAATTCTTCTATTAACTATAGTTTTATTAATTATATAATCGCTATTGATTACGAAATGATTAATGGTTTTTATATATAATATTTAAATTATTTATAGTCATTTTAAACTATTACATAAAAATAATTTTATTTAAGAGAGGTTGAGTTAGATACTCGATTGTTCACGGCTTCACTTGGGAAGATATTAGTTTTGTTGCACGAGGATTGTAAGTCGATTGGTTGTTAATTTTGTTTGAGAATTTGTATGAATTATTAAAGTGTATTCTTTTTAGGAGGGAGAATTATTCGTAAAAAACGTACGATGTAAATCGATTTAAATTATTAGAACAAAACTCTAAAATTAAAAAAATAATAAAATATCTTTTTAATTAAATTATAATTTTTTAAACAAAAAATAATTTAAAGTTTTCTCTATTTTATTAGAAATTTATACTTAAGACAAAAAATGAAATCTTAAAAAAATTATATATAAATATATCTATATTTATCATCTATAATATATATGTGACGGAAGTAAATTTTTTAAAATATATTATAAATTTAGGATTTAAAATTAAATTTCATGTTTAAATTTAACGGGTTAGAATTGATGGACTATGATTAAAATTTATAAGTTAAAATTTAAATAATTAACCATTTCACCATAACCTCTAAATCATAAATTCAATAACCTATAAAATTTAAACCTTAAATCTTAAAATTATTATACTTATACAACTTTTTACTTTATTATCCATATATTAAATATAAATTTATATATAAAATATTAAATATATATATTTTTTTATCATTATTTTACGTTTGCATGTGTTTCATCAATAAAATGAATAGAAATTTTTGAATAACAGAATAGACTAATTATTAAAATTTTGAGAAATATTACATTATACCAAAACTTAACAATACATTTTTTTAGAAAATTTCTTCTAATATGAATAGAACAAGTATTATAATAAGAATTTTTTATTCACTATTATTTTTTTTCTTTAATACTTCAATAAAAATATTTCTTTTCTTAAAATCTTATCTTTTTTTCTTTAAGTAAAAATAAAAATAAGCTTCGTAAAAAAAATATCCCGACATTCGGACACAGATCGAAAGAATCTCCCATTAAAAACTGAGAGAGAAAAATACTTTTGTTTTTTAATGCTCCTTTCTCTGTCTTCATTCCTCATAAAAGGACTTTGATTCTGAGCGTCTCACACCCCCTGTCTTCCTTTCCCTTTTCAATTTTCTTTTTTCTTTTTAAAAAAACGAGCTCTTTTTGACGGGAAAAAGAAAGAGAATCGAGAAGCTAGGCAATGGTGGAGCAGCAGCAGCAACTGCAGATGAATGATGCTGGTGATGTGGACTCTATATTGGTTATAATGATGAAATGGTCGCTCTGAAAATGTCTCAACAAAGCAAAACTACCAACACTCCAATTCATTTGCAACACCAACAACCAGTAAAGCAAACAATGTTTCATGATTTCCTGGGAACGAAAGCTGCTAATTCCTCTGTCGTTTTATCCACTAAGGTCAATGATGCAAGATGTCCAGATGCTTGCCCGTCTCCTTCAGCCTCCGTCGGCGCTTCTTCTGGTGGCGGTGGTGGAGCTGGCCGTGGACCCTTCTCTTCCACCTCTGATCTGGGTTCTGGTTAGTTTCTCTACATTTTCCCTAAAAATTATTCTTTTCTTTTTTTTGCTTCATTTTCTTCTATGCTGAAAAATTTTGATGGGGTTGTTTTCGTACTCTGTTCAAGGCTTGACATGTTATATTTTCTTTGGTTATTTTACTTTGGACCAAATAGAGTTAAAAATCAGAGGTTATGGTTTCACTTTCAGTAGTGAATTTGTTGTTCTCTGATTTGTCTACTTTTTTAAGGTAGGTTCAGCCATTATGGTGTTTGAGTTTATGCTGTTGTGTGATGTCTTGATCTGGTACCTAATGTTGTCATCTATTGCGAACAAAAAAGTCTTTGATTCGTCTATGTTGTAAATTTTTGTTCTCGCTACATGGTTGCAGTATTTAGTTAAGCATTATATGTTGCTAGTTAGCTCTTTTAATTTTGCTAATAATTATATGAATATTATCTCAATATGTTGAAATGCTTAATCTTTGAGCTGGTTACATTTGCTCATAATAGTATGCAATTGTAATGCTAAGGTCAAGGTGGCTAGATTTTTTGGAAGTGCTTATGTTTTCTGAGTTGGGACTCAACATGTAACGATTAGACTTTGATCCATTTTCTCATCAATTAGTAGAAAGAAAGGGTGGAAATCATCTTGAGGGGATTCCGTACTACGGTCCCAGGAGCGAAATGTCTGGGCCAGATATAAGCAACAGTTTGGCAGGAAATAAGAGAAGTAATTTGGATTCAGCCTTTATGGCTCATGAATCTCTTGAGAGCTTGCATTTGATGAAGGTATTTATTGATATTGTATCTTAACATGTTCTACTTCTCTCTTCTCAAAGTGAAAACAGTCCATCTTTTGTTAGTCATTCATATGTAGTAAATATTTTTCTTTACGTTTGTGTTCAGATGCTTCGCAAAGGGGCCGGAGGAGAGCGACTTAGAAGGTCCAATGAGGATGAAGCATTTCTTAGCATGAAGTCATTGAGGCATTCTTCTATGTCTAGTATATTTCAGCCTCCCTCTGCTGTTCAGTATGCTTCACGTGGTGGTCATTTTGCGCCTTTTGTGCATCAAGTATCTTCAAACAGGTTCAAGGATACAAATATTGGTCCATCTGTTATCTCTCAGGCTGCTGCCGATGAAGGATCTAGAACTGGAATTAAAGGCCCTGGAATTTTGACTTCTATTAATGCTAGTAGTGTTCCCACTGAAAAGGGTTCATCTGGAATAGTACCAAGTGGAGAAAGGCCCAAGTCTGGGGCTCATATTTCCGAAACAGAGTCTTTAGTTTCTCCAAGGTGAATATAATATAGTCTTTGTTTCTTGTTTTTGATTTTCGTGATCTCAAAGGAAAGAAATGTAGTGGTAATAAATGCAATGATTTTTGTTGTGCTACAGTCGACAGGGATTAACAACTGCCAGCCGACAAATGACTATATTTTATGCTGGTCAGGCTCATGTCTTTGATGATGTGCATCCAAACAAGGTCGGGTTCTTATTATCTGCTAATGGACCCCAAATTCTTTAATTTCAATTGCTTTCTGTCAGGCTTGCTTATAAACTTGTGTATGATTCAAGTATTTCATCTAATTGAACATTCAGGTCTACATTGGCTACTGTAAGTTGGTATCATTGTTACATTATATACTCCATGAATTGCTAATGCTATTAGGTTTCAAATTCCTATGTTGCTGTTTATATCAATGTCATGCACAAGAGGCGCTTAACACCATCTATAGTATAACCCAAGATTGGAGCTACATCTTTATATATGCATATTAGGCTTAGAAGTTATTGTAAGATTTGATATGTCATTGTGTTTTCTGAAACATCAGGTGAGATAGATCTGCTGATTTTTCTGGTCTCTTGATGGCTTGGGGAATAGGAGGAATGAATCTATGATATGTTCCTTTCAATATCTTTTCGATTCATGCACTTGATTTAGGGGGACAGACAGATTGTGGTCGACTTGTTGAAATAACAGAATGCTATTTTCCCACCAACATAGGAGGACTAAAAGAACACAAATTCTTTAAGACTGTAAATCCTTTACCACTCCACCTATAAGCAGTTACCTTTGATCACTGAGAGACCGAGATTTATTAATCTTGGAAATATGATTGCAGACGAGAATTTCTACTGTTCTACCCTTTTCACTAGATTTTCTGTCTGAGATACTGGTTCTAAGCAAGTGGGAAATTGGCTTAAAACGAAGACATGGTTACATCAGTTTTGTCATAACTTATAATTGCATATGATGCGCATATTTATAATTCTGGTTGTTAGAACTTACCTGTCTGTTATGTTGTCACTTATATCTCGTTGCTTCACATTGGTTTTCGCTTTTAGGGTCCCCCATGTTCGTTAATCACTGTTTTTAGCTCTAGTTGGTGCAACCTTTCAGCTTCAGGAAATTTTATGATTTGAACTTTCTGAAGCTTGAAGAGGGTTGGCTTGCAGCTTTTAGGGTCCCTCATCTCATCCGTTGGTTTCTTTTTCACGTGTCAGGTATTTTGTTTCTGAATATATACATTCCTGGTAATGACAACAATATGCTGCATGGTTATTTCAGGCTGATGTGATAATGGCGTTGGCTGGATCGAACGGAGGATCTTGGTCAACAACTTACTCTCCTAAATCTGCTGCGAGGACAGTTGGTGAAAATTATGTACCCAATGGGGAACCTGAAGCAGTTGGTAGCATAGCATTCTCACGGGATCTTCGGGGAAAGACGGCCCTGACCGGGAATGTAAGTCAAGCAACTGGTTCCAGCGATCGTATTCCAATACGAACAGGTGATCCTTCTGAATCAGTATCCATTTTGGTTGCCATAATTAAAAATTCTAAACATGAATTGTGCAATGATAAGAAAGGGTCCAGTTTTAGTATGTTTATGGTGTTCATTACCGTATAAAATGTAGGGGTTCCTCAAGGCACAGTTATGACGAGGGATGTAAGAAATGTGGTTCAAGCAGCAGAACCTGGAAGTGAAGATAAAAGAGAGGTATAAAGTTTAAGCATGGTTCGAATCCGGATATATCGACTTCTAGTTGCTGCTACCCCTACCTATTAGGAAGAGCCATCTATTTCATGTCTGTCATTGATGCTTAAAAGTTAAAACTTTCCGAATCTTTAACTTAATTTCCTGTTGCAGCAGTATATAAAACAACTTCTTAGCTGAGTCAATTAGCAATGAACCCCCTGCCTTTTTGTAATTGAGGAAGTCCATGAAATTGAAATCCTTGAAAACTAGAGAATGTTCCTCATCGACCATCTCTTCCGGTTTTCTATTGATTGTACCCTCCATTGAAACCGCAAATGCTCCCAAAGAATACCGATCTTTGTTTCCGCTCAACATCACCCTATGATTCACCACCGTAAGCATAAAATGTTAACGGTTTTGGTGTTATTACCCTTAGAATATCTGGAACCATGAAGACGAAGGAACCGGGTGGCATAGACAACTTGACCCACTCTCCATCTTTGGTTTCGATTTCAAGCCCCGAAATCCCATCCTCGCACAACAAAGTACAAACCACTGCAAAATTTGTCTGTATGATCCAAAGCCACTGTCGTGTACTCTCCGGACGGAGGGGCTGAGTATTTCATCACACAGCAACCGGTAGCCTTTCAGCGACGTCCCATATTTCTCTCCCAAACCGTTACTATCAATGATCATCAAACCAATCTTACGGCTCAGCTCCTACATTTCCTTCACAAAACTGGTAATCGTTTCGCTTGAAAATGAAAAAAATCAAATTGGATCATGCTTTTTTTTATTATCATATTGAAGAGGATGGAAGTGTTTGATTTAATTACCAGAAGCGATGCTGGTCATGAATCAGCATAAGTTAGGCGAAACTTTTAACGGAGGTGAAATTGGAGGCATCTTCGAGTCGAAGCTCTCAAAGAAAAGAAGAAAGTCGAGGCTTGGTTCCTAGTAGTCATGCAAAGGCTCTGGGTTCACGTTTTATCTAAATTCCATATATCTCCAGTCTACTTGCAAGAAGATAAGTGTGTTGATTATCTAAATTCAATGAAAAAACTGCATTTCGAAAGAAATAGCAAATTTTAACTTCTTGGATCATGATATTTAAGGTCAAATCGATGAAAAAAATAAGATAAAACCGCATATAAATTAAAACATTTGATACAATTTATTTATTTATTTAATAATAAAAAGAATGTCAAAAGATACACCAAGCGGATTACTAATCAAACTTCAAAAATGTAAATGGAATTGAGATCGAAGTATTGAAATTAAATTACTGAGAAGGCTCTTTAACTTCTTGGGATGCACTAATCCAATTCGAATTCCAATTCATCATGTGATAGGGGCGGGACCAGTGATGTTCTTCTTCTTAAGAACCTTAATTTATTATTTATTGTTTTTGTAACGTAAACTTGACACAATGACACGTGTAATAGTAACGTCACTTTCTCTGTTTTGAAAGTAGAATAATAGATTCGAAGACGGACCACTTTGTCTCTCTCTCTCTTTGTCGCTATAGCTGTCTCTCACTTCTCTGCTTCGCTTTGTTCAAAGATTAAAAAGCTTTACCTTTGGCCTTCTTAGTCTTCATCCAGAATCCAGATCCAGATCAAGTAATTTCCTTTCACTTCCCCATTTTCCACAACACTGATTCAAATTATTAGTAACTCAACATTTGCTTCTTGTAAGTTTCTCATCACTGCTTTCCTCCATGCATTAGATTCACTCCATGACAGTGATTATTGTCTGTGATTTTGTGTTATTTTAACGAGTTAAATCCCTTCATTCCTCTGTTTTTGTTTTCCCTTTGTTAGTTTGCTTCTGTATTCCTTCTTTTTCGTGGGATTCTGTTTTGGGAAGTAGTAATCTGTAGTACTATTAGTCAAGAACTCTTTAGTTAGTTTGAGTCTGTCTCTGCAATTCTAGTTAGTTTTCATTGAGTTGATTTACTTGTTAAGTTAATTATGAATTTATGGAGATATGTCCTTGTACTACTTTTTGTTGCATTAAAATGTCTACTTCAATATATCATTTTAAAAGAATATTAACGTTTGATAATTTCTTTTCCATCAAAGAAAAAGTTTGATCATTTCATCAGCTAATATATATGAATCATTCCAAAGCAAAATATATCCAATACTGCATATACATTTCCCTTGGAACACGAAGGGTTACTATATTTTATCATGTTAATGATGATTAAGTGTTCTTTTTTATGTTTATTGTTTTCCTAAACTACATTGCAATTTGTTTTTCATATTGTGGGTGACAAGTCCAGGGTCTTTGCTCAACAGGTTGGAAGCAGGGGGTTAAAGTTTTTGAGTTTGAAAGACTCGGATCGAATTCAGGTGGTCGAGTGTATTTCAATAACTGCAATTTATTTAACTTCACTGTGTTTCTTGCTTTGTGCCACAAGTGGTTTACTTGAAACATCTTAAGAATCTAGCTTTTCTTACCAACTAGTCTTCCTGTATGTAAATTTCTTTTCCAAGAATCTAGCTTTTCTTATTACTTGGTTGATCCGTAGCTATATATTTGTTGAATATCAACTGATTTCGCATAAGCTTTTTCTTTTACAACCATCTTTCTTTTCAATACCTTCCATAATCATGGCTGCCATTTATCTCCTCGTCGGCGTACTCTTCCAACTCTTTACAACCATCACATGCATTGGCGTGAACTATGGCATGACTGCAGATAACCTTCCTGCTCCCTCTGTGGTTGCCAATTTCCTTAAAACCCAAACCATTTTCGACAGTGTTAAACTGTTTGATGCCAACCCCGATGTCCTTCGAGCTTTTGCAAACACTGGTATTTCTGTTTCTGTCACAATAGGCAATGGGGATATTCCTGGTCTTACCGACAATATCACAGCACAAAGATGGGTTGAGCAACAGATAAGCCCTTTTCATCCTCAGACAAAGATCAAATATGTATTGGTTGGTACCGAAGTCTTGTTCTCGAAAAATGATGATTGGATTAATAACCTTGTGTCGGCAATGAAGAGTCTTCATTATGCCTTGGTTAAAGCTGGACTTCCCGAAATCAAGGTTAGATGAATGCTTCATTTATATTTTGAAATAGTTGGCATCTTTTACCTATGTTGTTTTTCTTTTTATTATTGACTGTTATCTCCTGTATGAGAACTAGATTAAAGCCGTTAAAATTCGATGATCGACTGTTCCATGAACTTAATCTATCTCCTGTATGAGAACATATATATAGACTGGTGATCGTATATCAATGATTATAACTCTCATCACTAATTGCCTCTACCAATCTCTTAGTTTAAGTCTTATTGTTCAATTTCTCTGTTTAGAAGTAAACTGATTTGACATGAATGATATTATATGATTCTAATTTCGTTGTTGTACTGGAATAGGTCACAACTGCTCATGCACTTAACATATTCCGACGGGAAACAATACCGAGTTTGATGCGTTTCATGATCGGATATGACCAAAGCTTCTTTGCACCCATACTCCAATTCCATCAACGGACCAAATCACCTTTCATGGTCAACCCGTATCCCTACTTCAGTCCTGACTTATCAAAAAGATTGGATTATGCACTTTTCAAACCAAACACTGGAGTACATGACAAATATAACCGGAAAACATACACCAATATGTTTGATGCTCTCATGGACTCAACTCATACAGCCATGAAAGCCCTTGGCTACGGTAATGTGGAGCTCGCCATCGGTGAGACAGGTTGGCCAACACAAGGTGATGCTACCAGCCCTTTTGCCACCATGGAAAATGCAATTTCTTACAATGGGCATGTTGTTAAGGATATTGTTTCGGGCAAAGGAACACCTTTGATGCCGAACCGCACGTTGGAGACATATATGTTTGCATTGTTTAATGAGAATCAAAAACCTGGTCCACTTGTTGAGAAGTACTGGGGGATGATTAATCCCGACTTGACCCCTATTTATGATGTTGGGGTTCTACGCAATGGGCAAGTAAGTTTGTTTTTAATTTGACTTTCTTTGCTTGATAAAGCTTGTGGAAGATGTTTGAAGTTCAAAGTTTTTGTTTGATTTTGTATGTTCGATATATAAGTCGACGCCAACCCCGGCAACTCCAGCACCATCAGTCAAGAACTTCTGTGTTCCGAAAGTGGATGTTAGCGATGCTCAGCTGCAATCAAACCTGGATTATGCATGTGGCCAAGGAGGCATCGATTGCACGCCGATTCAGCCCGGCGGAGCATGCTATGAACCCAACACTCTCCAGTCTCATACTGCATTCGCAATGAATTCTTACTACCGAACTAAAGGTCAGATCTCTTTCAGCTGCGATTTTTCCGGCACCGGTCAGATCACCACTCTCGAACCTAGTAAGTCAAGTACAAATGATTCAAGACTTCAAACAGTGTATGAATCTCGAAAATATATTGTATAGTTTTAATAATTCTTGATTGCATGCATTTTGTGTAGGTTATGGCAACTGTCGTTACCTCTGACAGTTTGGAAGTGAAGAATGAGGTTCTAGAAGATCTAGCGTCTCAAAATTTCATTGGCTATGCCTATGATTAGTCTGACTGCTCATGCTTTTAAATTCCGTGTCCATGCAAATGCCTCTGAAATTTTTAGTAAATTAAATGAAATATGATGTTTATTCCCTTAAAATTACGATTAATCTCGACATTTCCTTAATTCAACTCAGTATAATTGAAGGAACTTGGAATTAAGTTTGAAGTTTAAATTTAAAATTAAAATTAAAGTTAATAGTTGGGATATTAAAAAAATAAAAATAAGATATATTTTAAGACTTTGAATATAATTTAAAAATTAATACCGATCGATTACATAATATCTTAACGATAAAAATTAAGAATTTGAATATAATTTAAAAAATATAATCTTAAAAAATAATTTTAAAAAATCTTTTAATTAGGACTAACAAAAAAATTACAACTTTTTTAACACGAAACATAATTTTTCTTGAGATTTCCGGATAATTTTTTTTAACATTATAATTTGATTAAATAATCTTAAAATATTAAGATAAACGTCTCTTTTAGCTTAAGATATTATTTTATAATTTTTTTTCCTAAATACCAAGTTTATTTAAAATGACATTTATAGAATAAAAATGAACCCGAAACCCCCCTCTTTAAGCTTGAGGCATTTTTTTACCGGATGTGTTTATTCATCCTTGGACCTTGTGCTTGAACATAACCATGGCCGTGGTTTTCAGGGTTATCCAGAAGAATAAGCAGAGCCCAACAGAAGAAGCATTAGTTTTTGGGTAACTTGAGCCCTGCCATGAAGAAGGTAGGAATGACGACAGGTTTTTGGTTATTCTTATCTTATTCGAAAATTAAAATATTTTATTTTAATTTAATTTATTTGATTATAATATATTTTATTTTTAATTTAATTTGGTATAATAAAATTATAATTTGATCTTAATACGATCTTTGATATTTAATAAAAATCCAATTAAATTTAATTTAATCCGATTTGGATCTAATTTTTTTAATAAAAAACTTACCCTACTAGTGAACACCGTATAAGACATTCTTGCCAGCTATGAGGACCATTACGAGAGATTGAAAAGAAATCAACGGCTAAGCAAGTCAAAGTCGTCCCTTGAAGTTAAAGTAATGGTGGGACCAGGGTAACAAGGTGCACGCTCCACCAGAAGGTTAGTGGGAATCAGAAATAATAGCAATGACGAAACAGAAGGGTTTAGACTCATCCTTGTCAGAAAAAGGAAAGTAAAACCCCACTTTACCCTCTCGATTCTAAATTTATTTAGATAAATAACTTAAATTAAAAAAAAAATTATCCGGTTTTAACTTGGACTAAATAGATTTCTATCCATAATTGATTTTAACGAGATCAGAATTAGATTCAAAATTTAAGTTTTTATCATAATCGAAATTGAGATTAAATATTGATTTTTAGATTTCGATAGTGAATGAATATTTTATGAGACTGAAACCAATATAAAATATTTAATACTAATTTTTTTGCTTATAATAGATATTTTTTATTTTTTTTATCAAACTTTCTCTTGATGTATAAATATTATGAGTATTTTTTTTTTAATTTTAATTTTTAAGTCTATAAGATTTTAATTTTATTATTTAATATTATTATCGCCGGGTTTTTTTTTCACTCAAAATTTTAATAATCAGTGATTAATTTGTTTATTTATTTTCTCTTCTCAGAGTTTATTTTATTGAATTTGTCTTCCACCTCTTTAAAAGTATTTACTCATCCTTTTAAATGAACTATTTTACATATGATAAAATTATAATTTGATTTCAACCTCTTATCTATATATATTTACTTTACTCCCGAATACATATGAACTATTTTACATATTTATAATAACTTATTTCTTGATAAATGAACTTCAGTGATCGATATAATTTTACTCATCCTTTTAATTTGTTTTCCGGAACAGCACTGACTTGGTGACATTAGATCTCAGCAAGAATCACTTCACTGGGAAATTTCCAAATTGGATTGGAAATCTTTCTCAACTGAGTCATCTTCTCCCGAAAAACAACCATTTTGAAGGCGGGATTCCAATTCAGTTATGCAATTTGGATCACTTAAGCTTGATTGATCTTTCCAATAACAATCTGTCAGGCACAATTCCATCATGCCTGAAGATTACAACACTAAACGGAACATCCCAAGGATATGATGCTGCTCCTTTTGCTGCAGCTCCTATGGCTGCAGCTCCCGAACCGGCTGTTGCTTCTTTGTCCATTGATGAACCGATAGAGTTCACATCCAAAAACAACTCTTATTCTTACAAGGGGAGAGTCCTCACATACCTGTCTGGAATCGATCTCTCTTGCAACAAGTTGACAGGTGAGATTCCTCGTGAAGTGGAGAACTTCCGAAATATCTATGCTTTGAATTTGTCTCATAACAGTTTGATAGGACCAATCCCAGTAGCATTTTCCGATCTGAAGCAGATTGAGAGTCTGGATCTTTCTCACAACAACTTGAGTGGTACAATCCCTCCACAGCTGGTGGGGTTATATAGCTTGTCTTATTTCAGTGTGGCATACAATAATTTGTCTGGAAGTACACCTGTAATGACTGCACAATTCTCAACATTTGAGGAAAGAAGCTACGTTGGAAATCCACTTCTCTGCGGTAAACCATTGCCGAAGACCTGCTCACCATCCGGACCATCACCATCACCATCTTCACTGCCAAAGGGGTCAACTGGGAAGGGCTTGATGGACATGACTGCCTTTTATGGCTCTTTCGTTGCGTCTTATGTTGTTGTGATACCGAGTATTGCAAGTGTTCTTTACATCAATCCTTACTGGAGACGAGCATGGTTCTATCATGTAGGGGAAATCAGCAAACGCTGCTACTATTTTTTAGAAGACCACATTCTGCCTAGAAGATTCTTGTGTGAAAATTAATATGTAAGACGATAAATCACTTTAAATTTTTACTTAGGGATAAAAATAATATATAATTACTTAAAAGAGTTAAAATGTAATTTTATTGGACTGATTTATAACTGTATATGTTTTTAAAGAAATTATAGAATAAATTTCATTTTAAAGGTCAAAACCTCTGCTTGCCCATTTAGCTTCGTTTCTGACAAACCATATAAGAGCAAAGGCACATCAGAAAGGCACCAACTTAGCTTCCCAAGCTCAGAAGAATGCTGTAGAGAAATATTTTTATCATAATTATATATAAACCATAATTATTAAAAATTATTTATTCAGGATTTGTTTAAATTTATATTTATGATCAAATTCGTTTGATAAATAGTTTAACACTTATTTATTTGTCAATTCTCTAATAAAAAAATCTCCCAATCAATTTGATTCATAATTCGAGCTAGTATATTACATGATAATAAAATTCTGTGATGTTCACAAATTAATTTTGAAATAAAATTATATTAAAAAACACACCAAAACAAGAATTACAGTCTGTTCATCTGTTGCCTGTTGGGTAATCTAAAGGAGGCCGAAGGGGTGAGCGGTGAGCCGGTTAGATATTGGTTCAAAGTAAGAACTCATAACAGCCCAGTCCTCGGCTCCCTTTTCAGAACCCTAAGAGCCCAATAAGCTTTCGATTTTCACTTCAATCTCAATGGATCTACCCTTTCTCTGCTATAATCCTCATATTTTTTTTCTTCCATGCGGCCCTGCTTCATTTCCCAGGTGAACTTTCTAGGGTTTTTGCCTTATTCCCCCTTTTCCTTTTTTTGAATAATGTTTATCTTTTTCGAGCTTAATTTCACTAGACGTGCGTCGGATTCTAAACCTTTATGTTTATATTAAATGCTTCTTCAATTTGCTACTTTTTCTTCCCTTCGTATTGATGCATGTTTAGTTTTCATGTAATTTCCCATTTTTCGAGTTCAAGGTTAAGATACTGTTTACTTTAAGCTTGTAGGTTAAATGTTTCTGCTTATTCCGTTGGGTTTCAGGTTTTCTGCTTAATGTTATTATGATATATTTTGTTGCTCACTCTCCCAACTGCTTGTGTTCTGTTTTTTTATGCTCGAAAGGGTGTTAGTCAATGTTCTGTTCTGATCCGGGATTCTGATGTTAATTTTATATTTGCTTTTAAGTCTAGGGTTTTCTTGCTTTTCGATGTTAGTATGTTTTAAAATGATGGGATGCCGTGGACAAGGATGATGTAGTTCTAAGGGAATATTTACCAAGAATCCTAGGTATCTGCATTGCCATGCATTCTGCAATTTCACAACCTCAACGAATAATATGCATGTGAACGTCAATTATGATACATAGTACATACCATTTGACTAACATTTTAACTGTATATCAAATGTGAGAAATGATTCAGTGGATATTGGAGAGTTTAGGAATGTTTCATTGATTACTGATATGTGACTTAATATAGCAATTAGCATTAGCTGAAATCCAAATTTAATCTACTGATTCTAATTGCTCATTGTTTGATCCAGTTGTACTCTGTAGGTTCTGCTAGTGAGTTGTGATAATAGTGAACAGAGATGGCAAAGAAGAAGAATCCTTTAGTTTTTATGGATGTGTCGGTAGATGGTGATCCTTTAGAAAGAATGACTTATGAGGTATGGTACAACAACAAATGCAAGCCGTTAAGAGTTAACATTTTTGAAATATATTATATTCTTCGCCACTTCTGTTTTGTTTTATAATTTTCATGTACTAATCAGTTTTCTTTGATACTTCAGCTCTTTCCTGATATTGCTCCCAAGACTGCAGAAAATTTTCGTGCCCTTTGTACAGGTGATTAAATCAAAGCTTTTTATGAAGAATAATTCATCATTGGAACCTTTTTTGTTTTTTATCCCCTCCCCCCCTTTTTTTTTTCCTTTTTCTAAGAAGCATTTGATGGTTATGGCCTAGAGAGTTTCTTGGTTTTAATTATTTACTATATATTTGCTCATATATTTTTTTGCTTATTTCTCTATTCTGTCTGGACTTACAGGAGAAAAGGGCATTGGACCCAAAACTGGAAAACCATTGCACTACAAGGGTTCCTTTTTCCATCGTGTCATTAAAGGTTCCATGGCTCAGGTTTGTTGCCTTATCTTGCTCTACATCTGGGTTTTCTAGCTGTTTTCTTGTTGAACGTGGCCTAGAAGTGGTGTGTCCTTTTGTCGGTTACTATTGTTTATGCCGTAGGAAACAGGGCTGATGGTCATGACTGCTTTTCTTGTGATGTAGTTTTAAGGTTGTACTTCCTAGTAGTATATCATCGAAATTTTACTAAATTTTGTCATGTCAAACCCAATTTTTTGCACTTTAATATCTTTTTCGCAGTTGTTGACTGACATTTTATGTATTGTGCAGGGTGGTGATTTTGTTAAAAGAGATGGTATGGATTCCTTGCAGACCCATTTTTTAATTTTGTTTATAGATGTTAATTGACTTAACACATGATAAGATCACTTTGAGGGTTACCCTCTACATGATTACTGGTTGAAGTTGCTCTTAAATTCCATACCTGAGCTTTGAATGTACATTTTTCAGGAACTAGTGGAGAAAGCATATATGATGGGAAGTTTCCAGGTGAGTGTCCTCATGCATTATTTGTGTTATGTACATACTATGTTCGTAATTACTGTGCAATCATGTAAATTAATTGTATTCTTATCTCTGGAAACGAGTTCTTAAACATGCTAATGCATGTAGTCCTGTACCCTAAATTTGTGGCAAAACAGCCAATTTTTATTTTTCACATGCAATTATAATATTGTACTGCTAATGCATCTGCAATTAATCTATAAATCTTAAAATCTTATTTCCAGTTTAGAATGTTGTTACTATCTAATATGGAATTCATCCATTTCGTGTGGAGTTAAGTTGAAGTTTGGTGTTATGGGTTCTTTGTACTAGGAAAAACAATGTACAGAGTAGGTACTTTCCTTATCTTTAGAATCGAGTGTATCTGTTGCCTAAAATGTTGCATTAAGATTGTACTGTGTTGTTCATTTTGATAGAGCACATGCATTTTAATCTTTGCTCAAGTTTGTTTTGCTCTTCAATGCCATTATGCCAGTTCCATTGTATTTTTCTTGATTATCTTATCTGGAGTGCTTCGTCGAGATTGATAGGTGCCAGCAAAATGTCATGATAGCTAAGTCCTTTAAGGATTGTAATTTGTATTGAATACAAAAAAATAATGATATATTCTGTTCTGCGACCACATCATTTAGAATTTGTCCGAAAGTATCTTTTTTAACTGATAATAAGTGATTGGTGACAAGGGTTAATTTGAACACTTGTTCAGATGAATCACCCATGCTAAAGCATGATGGACCTGGTCTTCTATCTATGGCAATTGCTGATCGTGAAACTGTTGGTTCACAATTTATTATTACCTTCAAGGCTAATCAGAATCTTGACAGGTAGTTTTGTATATTTTTTCAGTCCACCGTGCCAAATGTTTGCTTTGTTCAGTCCAAATGTGATTTGGTTTTGGGTCCTGCGTCTGTCTGCTTGTGGCATGTGACAGAAAGCACGTAGTGTTTGGAAAGCTTGTGCAAGGAAGTGAAGTGCTGAAGAAAATTGAAAATGTTGGTGATGAAGAAGGAATACCAACTGTAACAGTGAAAATAGTTAATTGTGGTGAAGTCAGTGAAGGTAAAGGTTGTTTTGCCTCCAATGGGGGATTGGCTTTCTTTAGATGAAATATCATGATTTAATTTATGCTACACTTACCAATTTTGCATAGGCCACTGCATGACGCTTGACCCTTGTCAAATTGCTAATTTTGCCTTCCAATCTTTTCTGTTATTTGCAGAAAAAAGGAAAAATAAGTTGAAAATGGGAAAAGATGCTTCTGATCCTGGCAATTATGAAGTGAGAAGGAAAGGAAAGCATAAGAAATCGTCAAGAGACAGAAGGAAGAGGAGAAGAAGATATTATTCATCTGATTCAGAGTTTTCCTCAGATTCTGAGACAGAATCATCGGATTCTGATAGTGGTTCTGACTCATATCTGTCATCATCCTCTGAGTCTGACATTAGTTCTTCGAGTGATGACAGACGGAAAAAGAGGAAGAAATCTTATAAACGAGAAAAATACAGGCATGGAAAAAGAAGAGATAGACGACGTGACAAAAAGAGAAAAAGGCATGACAAGAGATTGAAGCGCAGATCAAAAAGGTTTGATGCATATTATCCTTTTTATCCTTCTTTGAAGTGTCATGTTATCTGGCTAATGCCAGTTAATAAACTCTTGTTCATCTGTCTAAAGGACTCAAATCACTTGGAGATGTAATTGATACATTTTTTCCACCTGGTCCTGTTAATGTTTCTGTTGCCTTCCATTCATTAGATATGTTTTTCTTAATCTGGAATTTTTGCATATGCAAATCAATGATATACATGCATAATAGTGATAAGTATGATGCACAAGTGATTTCACACATGCATTTCTTCCCATTCTGAGTTCAGCTGGTCACATTATGCGTCCTTCCGTATGTGTTTTTCCTGCATATTTGTTAAAAGATTTATTGACAAAGTATCATTTTCCCCTTGTAATAGTTAACAGTTTTTTTAAATCTATCTTCTGTGACTTTCTGGAAAGCCTTTTCAATCTGAGAAAAAACTAGGAGACAATGCTTCGGAGTCATGGAAGAGCTAATTATATTTGTTTAATGTCTTATATAGCTTGAATTATTTTATACTCTTTGATATAGGGCTACGGATAGTCTTACTAATAATGACAGTGAGAGTAAAACTGAAAGTAGCACTGATAACGATGTTGATACGGAAGGAAAAGTTCACAAGGATAAAGACCTTTCTAAGAAAAGTGGTAAGTATTAGAATTTTTTCATTTTATCCTAGCAATATCATGTTTTTCTGCTTATCATCTGTATCTTAATATCTCTGATTGGATTGCGTGTGTGGCCACTTTTTCTCTTCTTTTTTGGAGTGTGTGTGTGTGTGTGTTGTTATTGAGTTCCAATTTTCATAATTTGTTTGTGTTATTAAAGTTTTTCATCTGTCACTACCCTTATAAATGGTATTGTCTGCATTATGCAGTTGGGAGTCGATCTCCTTCAGTTGTAGGGAAAGAAATTCATCACGGAAAAAGGGAAGAGGTTGAATTGCATGTAAAGGAGCATCAAGCTCCCAAGGAAAATGGAGATCGCCAGAGTAATGACATTGAAAAAGATGCTAAATCTGACAGAAGTGCAGAAAGACAACCTGATTTGGTAGATGATCTACCAAGCAAATCTAGGTCTACTTTCCATTCTCGGTTATTCTTTATACTTACTGGTTCTTCCCAATCTGGTATTTCATTAAAAGTTGATGAGCAGGAGCCGAAGCATTAGTCCGAAGAGGACCATTAGTAAGAGTATGAGTGTCAGTCCAAGGAGACCTAGCTGCAGCCCAAGTCCTAGCCCAAGGCGAAGTGTGAGCAGGAGTCCCCCACTTTTTCCTGAAAGAAATAGAAGTGCGGGTGTTGTTAGAAGGCTCAGCAAAAGCCCTTTGAGGGGTAGAAAGAGTAGAAGCATCAGTTGGAGTCCAGTGAGAGGACGTTCTGAAAGAAGCATTAGCAGGAGCCCTGCAAGGTCCAGGAGAAGCCCAAGTAAGAGTCCACCCAGATCATCAACAGGAGCTCGTATAAGCATCAGAAGTCCTGTAAGATCTTCGAAGCGAAGCATCAGCAGAAGTCCTGTAAAATCTCCAAGGAGAAGCCCAAGCAGAAGTCCATTAAGGGAAACCAATAGGAAGTATCGTCGTAGTTATTCAAGGAGCCCCACCCCGGTACGGAGGGTAAGGTCCTCTCCGGCTGATCGAGGTCGAGGTTTATCAAGAAGTGTTTCCCCTGATGCATCACCTAAGCGCATCAGAAGGGGTCGTGGTTTCAGTGATCGCTACTCCTATGCACGGAGATACAGAACCCCCTCTCCAGAGCGATCACCTGTGAGGTCCTATCGTTACAGTGGTAGAAATGATAATGAGAGGTACACATGCTACCTGTTTCTTTTAAGTTTTCTAACCCTTTTTTACCTGCAGCTATATGATATGTTTAACAACGGTGTATTGCACCAATAGGTATTCACCTACAACATTATTATTTTATAATTTATAGGTACTCAAGTTACAGGAGGTTTTCACCTCGGCATTATAGAAGCCCTCAAAGAGGAGTTCCCCCAAGGTCTGATATACCGTATGCCTTTATGTTGGTGGAAGTCATTAATTGTTTGTTTATTGGTCAGCTTTTTAAAATATGCTATGCAGGTTCAGAGGCAGAAGAAGCAGGACACGAAGTCCATCTGTATCGCGTAGCCCTAGGTATCGTAATCGTCGATATAGCCGTAGCCGTAGTCGCAGCCGCTCTCCAGTTGATGCAACTAGATCTCGTCCCTCTCCAAGGGCTGGGAGGCAAAGGTCCCCTTCTCAGAGCAGGAGCCAGTCCGGATCAAGGTCCTCGTTGAACTCTCGGTCTCCGAAGCAGGCAAGCAAAGCAAGATCTAGGTCATCTTCCGGAAGTCCAGATGGTAAAAAGGGCCTCGTCTCGTATGATGATGGCTCGCCAGATTCAGGAAGGTGAAATAGGTTTAGGTTTCAGTCTTTGATGAGCCGTTCTTCTCTTCCTGCACTTTGTTCTGTAGTTTTTAAATTGTTGTCTTGTTGCCAGAGGTTGTGTTCGGATATTAGCATTTTCATTCACTTGGCTTGCGTTCGGGATATTCTATAAATAATTGGTCTCTCTCTGGATTATGATATTTACTATTTAGGGGTTTGATTCTTGTTACATTGTTGATGCAGTAGCCTTGATAATCTTGCTCTAGACGCGTTTAATGTATCAGAAACTTCCCCTAGAAAACTTTGAGAACGTGACTGGGAATTGATCCGGAATTAGTGGCGCTTGTATTAATTACTTTCCATAAATATATCATTGAATTAAACCTGGGTGAGATTGACTTTAACATTATATGTTCACATTTGTTGCAATGATTAATACGAACTACGAAATTATCGAAACAATGCTTCAATCAACTCAAGCCCGAAGGTGTTCCCAATGTTGTTTCGCATTGTTTTCATCTTCATTTTGTCCTTTCTTCGGTAACGTGTTGGACATTCATCTTATAGATAGCCTGTTCTGCATATGGTCTCTTCTAAACATTTGTAACTTTCTCCAGAACTTACTTCAAAGTTCAAACCATGTCAACAACTAAGCTTCGTGACACCATTCTCGAATGTCTATTTGAAGCACAATCAGATTCAAACGAACTCAAGCAAGAAGCGATACAAACCCTAGCTTCCATTACCAGGGTCAGTCCACAAAACAGGACATTAGTAGCTCAGACAAATGGAGCAATCCCTGCCCTGCATACCCTCTGCAAATCCTCCACTCCCATCATCCAAACTCTTTCATTATCTACGCTCTTCAATCTTTCCTTAAACCCAAATCTTAAACAGTCTCTTGCAGACATGGAAACTATCAATCTTCTTAACTCCATAATCGTCTCCCCAACCTCCCCACCTGAGTCCACCAAGTTAGCCTCTTCCCTCGTCTGCAGCCTCGCCATGCTCGACAAAAACAAGGCAAAGTTCGGAGTAGCTGGGACCATACCGTTGTTGGTTCATGCAGTTTCATACCCGCGTAATCCGGCAGCTCATCACCTGCTTAGTTCTTTAGCCGAGCTGGTGCAGTTCCATGGTAACTGCACCCTAGCTGTTCGGGCTGGAGCCGTCCCGGTGTTGATCAAAGTGGTGAAAAGCACCGAGGGTGAAGACCTTTCCGGGACTTCCCTAGCTGTTCTGGAACTTCTTTCTAGGTTCGATGAAGGGTTGAATGCTTTGAAAAAGACGGACCAGGTTGTTAGTTCGATGGTGGAGGTGCTGAAATGGAGGAGCATGATGAGCAAGGAAGGAGCGGTTGAAATACTTGCTCGATTATTCGAGGAAAGCGAGGATTGCCTCTTTGATGCTTTGAAGCTCCCGGAGTTCTTAACCGTGTTAGCTGACATCTCGGTCAGAGGATCCGCGAGAGCTCGAGAGAAGGCTAGTCTTTTGCTGAAGAAGACAACGGAGGCTAATTTGGATTCCTACAGTACTGACGGAAGCCACATGGTATTCTAATGGTAATAACAATTAAAGATATTAATCGAGGCTATGATTTCTCCAACGCTTTTATCAAGATTTCTTCTATCATAAACCTCATGATTTGCATATTCGATGTTTATTTTTTTTATCTATAGTTTAATTATAATTCTTAATAATAAAACAATTGTACACGTAGTACACTAAGACAAGTATCATAGTTATCTTCCTTTCATTCCCCTTCCCTTCTCCATTAACTTTGGTTTATTTATAAAAGAACTTTGTTGATTTAAATTACCAGTATTTAACTTTTTTACCGTATTGATATACATGTTAAATTAAACGTATAGCATAATCTAATTATAATATATGTTATTTTTTTTAATACTTTGATAAGGTATACGTACTTTATAAATAAATTGCTTTGAATATAATTTTTATAATGATAACAATATTCTTTTTCTCTTTAAGATCGCTCAAATAATTTTTTATGATTTAAAAAGATAAATAGGTTAGTTATTATGAAAACAATGTTTGTTTGATTTGTTTTGAGTAGTAAACGAGTAAAGCGATGTGATGAAAGAAGCAACTGATATTCGATAAATTATTAAATTATATCAATTAAACTCATTTATTTTCTTTTAAATATGATTTTGTTTGTAGCATTGGTTGTTCATGCATGGAATCATTTCCCAAAGCTTTTTTTTCTTGCTTTTTACAGCTTTTCTTTACTCATTCCCCAACAAAATTGCGGGAATTATTTTTATTTTTATTTCTATTACAATTGGGTGAGCAGATAGCAGATAGCAGATAGCAGATAGGGCAAAGAGAAACTAAAGGTGAAAAAGCCGTTTGCAGTGAAGAGAAAAAGATGGTCAAAAAATTAGAACCTCGAAGACTTGTCTTCCCATCAGTCAGCTGCAAACTATCTTTATCCAAACCCTACCATTTATGTATTTTCCTAACATCCTTAATCATATTTTTATATTTAGAAATAGGTTTCCAAACATAATTTAATTAGTTTATAAAGCTAAAGTACGAAAAGGTTGAAATTTTATTTTCTCTCAACATACGGAAGTTTATATTTGAATTTGAGTTCGTACCTATACTTCAAATTTAAGGGAAAATGAATTCTGAAAATATACATAAAAATCAACACAATCTTGCAAATTATTTTTCATTTTCCCGAAGCATAAAAAATGGGATTCTTCGTCGATGTTTGCAATCTAAGAATTGAAAGGTACGATAAATTAATGAAACTCAGCTTACAACGTACCTTGTGGCCATGCATTAACTTTTGCTTTAACCTGGCTGTCTGTCTGTTTTAGTGTGTTTATTTATGGCCACTTAAAAAATAAAATTAGGGTACATGAAACCGAGGACTTGATGTATTTTTAAGGTATATAGTTAGAATACAGAGAATTAAAAGTAGGATATTGGATTTAGAATTTACTATTTAAGACTGTAATTTATAATAAAACACAATAAGATGTGCGATTTTTATCGGCTTTAAAGGATATATAATAATTATTAAAATGAGACATGGACTCCTCCTTGGGTCATTCTAAGATAAGATTAAGCCCCTTTTTCTCTATGGTTATTTTAAAGATTTGTGGGATATTCATGTTGTCCGGTTAGAAACACAGCGTTTTGTTCCTCTGATTGCTAAAAAAACATGGACACATCTCACTGCTGACTGCTTCAGTACGATAGAGTGAGGAACTTAATGTGGATTAGTCAAAAAGTTGATCTTGTTATTTTAAGACAGAATTAGACACTTTCAATCCAGATTATTTCATTTATAACTCTAATATTCAAATGTTAGATAATAAAAGATTTAATATTTTATCTCGTTGATAGTTGTATATATATTTTTAATTATTTTTATTTTAATAAATTATGTTATATAAACTTTACTTGCCTCCTATTTCTTAATTAATTTATTTTAGTCGTTAAATTTTTAAAATTTCAATCCTAGTTACCTCAAACAAAACAAAAATAATAACTAAATTAAATTAAAATGTTAAAATTGGAGAACAAAAAACAAACATACAACTTATAAATAATAGCAGGATTTAACTTAACATTTTCAACGGACATTGTGGTAAAAATTTTAAATTGTACAGGTACCAAAGAGGAATGAACTTACAAATAAAGGAACATTTTACTCTTAATTTATCAGAAGATAGATTTTATATGCTGGGAATGTCAAGGTGAAAACATGCAGAAAGCAGGGGGAAAATAAGGAAGTAAATCAAATGATGAAATTATTAATTTGCATGGGCTCATGCACTCGCCACTCATTTACATGCAAGCAGAAGCCCTAAAAAGGAGTTGAAATTGGAGCTTTTTCTTCCCCTTTGGAATCTAATTTCAAATTTCCTTTATCTCTTTTTCCAATTTTAGTTTACTGTGATTCCATTGTTCAAGGAAATTAAAGTGACATGAAGAGTATGAAAAAGAAAACGCTAAGCCCTTCCACTGACCAATCTCCTACCTCAATCCGCCCGTTTCTCAAGGCCTAATCCGCTATATAAATACCCAAACCCCCTTATTAAATTAAACACACAACTTCCCTTCTTCATCGTCATCTGCTTTCTCAAGGTCTGTAAAACTCTGCACTTTTAGTTTGGGTTCTATTTTCCAAGCTTCATTTAATGCATGCATGCATGCAGGGCTGATTATTTTTTGGTTTGAACTGTGTTGTAGAGGAGGAAATATGAACAGGCCAGGAGACTGGAATTGCAGATCGTGCCAACACCTCAACTTCCAAAGGAGGGACTCCTGCCAGCGCTGTGGAGAACGGAGATCCGGCGGTGGAGAGTATGGAAGTTTCGGTAGCAGGGGCGGCTCATTGTTTGGGTTCACTGGACCCGATGTTAGGCCAGGTGACTGGTATTGCACTGTGGGCAACTGCGGGGCTCACAACTTCGCTAGCAGATCAAGCTGTTTCAAATGTGGTGCAGCCAAAGATGAACCGTCTGGAGGAATATTTGAAGGTGACATCCCACGTATGAGGGGGTATGGCTTTGGCAGTGGCAGCTCTAGTCGCTCTAACTGGAAATCAGGAGACTGGATTTGCACCAGGTTCAGTTCATTAATTGACGCAATACACACACACATATATACACTGCTTGCTTGAACATAAAATTGGATGTTAGAATTGATGAACATTTGTTGACATGCTTGAACATAAGGTCGGGTTGCAACGAGCACAACTTTGCCAGCAGGATGGAATGTTTCAGATGCAATGCACCAAGGGACTCCACCCACAAATCTTCATACTAATTGGAGTCAAATGAACTTTTCATTTGTGGGTACATTCTCTTTCGAGAAAGCTTTGTTTTTAAATTATTTTCCTCGCGAATAATGAAGACATTGTCTCCGAATATATAACTCTGTTTTCAGGTACTGCTGCAGCTTGCAGTCCCCGGGAGAGATCGACGAGACAAGGCAATCTCGGTCATATGTTGCTTTCTTTCTTGTCTGTCTTTCTTGGTTTTGTCTGTTTGTTAGTGTTAGATGTTTCGATGAATCATGTTTGAAGTAGTTCAGCTAATATCAAAGTATAAAGGGCATGCATGTACTCGCTGTTATGGTATTTATATCAGTGTCTTTCTCTTTGATGGGACTGTTTTGTTTTTGTTTGAAAATGGTCCAAGGAATATTTGGTGCTCACTTCTGCAAAGTTAAAAGAGGGATACTTACTGTTGGACCACACAATAAGGCTCTTTTGTTTAAACCAATGCAAGGATGTCGTACTACGTCTCAGTAATATATAGCTAGCCTATATGCCTTTGAAACACTCGGCTTTTTGCAAAGGCAAAGCAAAGTTAAATAGGAATCTATGAATTATGAATCCTGGACAACAGCTTTTTAAAACATGGATCGATGCAGGCAGGCTCCAACGCAGTTCGTTCGGTGCTGCTGCTTCAAAACTAATAAACAAGTTCTATCGAACGGAACCTGAAAGGACGAAGACTAAAATCCTAAAATTTTATGCATCTCAAGTATACCCCAAGTCAATTCACCCATGTCACTTGTAAAAGGTGAGTGCATGAACAAAGGGGTTCTCAATTGATTTCTATACCAAATTAGTAATGAATTAGAGATACATATATCGTTAATATACCTATTTGTTTATAGCATACCAAAAATAATAACATGTTATGGGATTGACCGAGTTTTATTTCAGTTTACGATAATATTCTTATAATATTTATAAATTTTGTGAGTTTGAGTATCTTAAATTACACAATAAATTCTAATTTAAATATTAAGAAGAATATATTATGAAAAATCCATTATAATAGATTAACCATTTTTTTCAGCCCTATCAAGGAGTCTCATAATTAATTAATCAGCTGCTAATTATTAACATTATCATAGCTTGACTCGTAAAAGGAGGAGATAATGATCTTCTATATATGTTGTACTTTGTAACGTTTGATGTACTAATTATAAGGAACCATGAAAAAGTTGTAGTCTATTTTTCGACAAAATTAATTATCCTTTAATGATTATTGGATGGGTTTAACTTTGAGTCATCCAACTTGTATATATAAGCATTTTTTTAATGAATAATTCACATAGGATTCCAAAGCTTTTAAAAGGTAAACTTTCATGGTTCCTTTTCTTTAAGTATTTATAATTAAATATTTATATTCAAGTTGTAAACTTTCATGATTCCAAATATTATATTTAAGATTTATAGTTTTATAATTAAATATTTATATTTCTTTCAAAGCATACACATATATGACTGTATAATTTTTACGTATAAAATTAATATGCGTATATTTTTCTTAATTATTTAATAATACAGATAAACTTTATAAATAAAATTATTCTAACTTCATTCTTAGATAACAAATACTGTATTATCTTTTTTATTAGATCTATGTTTGGGTGGATTTAAAATCGATTGGTCAAAAAGTCGTCCTTCCCTTCATTACTGTGTGCCTGCTACTACACTCCATGATTTATCTTTTAACAAGATTCCTTGTTTCGCTTTACGTTACTTCACTCATCCATCCTCAGTTGCTTTTGTTGAAACGACTTCCCAATGCACAATCTTGTCAGAGTTTCTTTATCGGAACCCATTGAATTATACTTTATTGATTATAAATATACCAGCTTCAGCAATAATCAAAATTGGTACACATTGGTTCGTTTCTCATGTTGAACGCTTGAGGTAAATTTTTAAATAGTTTGAAGGGAAGGGAAGGGGAGGATTGTGTTGTCAACGATTGAATTGAATACAAGACGTAAACAAAATATGTAAATTTCCTGAAATTATAGTTATGATGCCCCATTTTTCAGTGCCCTTGCTGCCATCATTGTTCAACAATTATGACGGGTCTGATCCATGATTGATGTACCCATCATCCCATAATGTGGTCATAAACTAAATAAAATCAATAACTTTTCAAACACCGAACATCAAAAATAAAACATCAACACACATATTTTTATGTTTGATTTAAGAAGCCGAAGCATGAAAATTTTTAACCCGACGACAACATGTTTGGAGTCAGTAACTAATTGTGATGGTATGGTGTGGCGTGGTAAATGGTACTATGGAAGTTGGCAGCCTACTCAAGACTAAGAACATCAACATCAGATGCTGTGATCATTTATTTGTATGGAGAAGGAAATTGAACACTTCTCGTTGGTGTACAGAAGCAACTACATTGACACGTGTTTATTTCATTCTTCTGTTTGTACAGTATACAATCATTTGCCAAATGTAAGTAATCTTTATGTATATCGAGATGAACAAAAGCAAGAAAAGAAAAGGACACTTGAGGGGTAAGTTGGTAGATGAAAGCAGAGCATAATCATGATTTTAAAGCAAGCTGTAGCTGTAGCTGTAGCTGTGGCTGTAGTTGGCCTCTAAAGCCCCGGAAAACTGAAGAAATTCGGTCTACTTTGAGTTGAGAAAAATCAACACTGTGGTGGTCAATATTGAAAGCAAAGCCTTTTTCAAATCAATAAATAAATCCAGATGGAAAATATGAAAAACTTTATAAAATCAAACATGTTGCACCGAGGTAAAGTTTATGCCTTTTAAAAATACATTTGTACGGTTGGCAAACGCTGTGGTTTGCAACGTATGCAAATTTCACAGTGGAAGTGCTTTACTTGATTAAAGGACCAATCGATCTGTCTTTCCTAGTAGACTCGAGGCAGTGCACGACCATAAGAAAACAAAACATCCTGTTTCTGTGTTCATGCTTTTGGAGTTGAATATCCATTGTGTTTTGTTCCAGGCTGAACCCATTTACAAAACGAAGGCCTTTTCTCTGTAGTTGGGCCTTACACACCATAAATGGACCTTCAAATCATGTACTTTCTCTCTTTTATTCCAAAAACTATTCTAGACTCGGACTAGTATACTATAGAGTATAGATCTTCTGAAAGGGAATTATCAACTAATATAATTATGATATGATTGGAGCCAATAGATAGTTTTATTCTAAACTAATAATTTGTAAGGTTCAAGAAAGCAACCTCACCTTCCGCAAGTTGTGAAGTGTGATATTTTTATGGGATTAGTTAGGGAATCGCACTGTCGGCAACAAACAAAGACCTCGCTAAAACTCTTAGAATCGTAAACATAAAGTCACAATTTTATTTAATTATATGTAAGATTATATCACAAATAAATGTTTAAAATATTTTAATTTTATTATTTAAATATTTTTAATTAAAGTATTTATAATTTTAATCTCAATTTTTTTCTGTCGTTTCATACTTTTATCGGTTAAAATCAATATATTTAAATATATGTTATTGAGATCTATTGTTAGTCTAGTCTTATTTCGTATGAATTCAAATTTTGATATAAAAAAATTATAATCTCTCTACTTAAATTATTTGGTACTAATTTGTAATCGATATAGTAATTAACACCTGTAGGTATTTACTACATGACTACTTCGTAATTCATCTTATTAAAAATGATAAATAATTTAAATTCTTGGTACTTATTAATCTAATCAAATGATAAATAATTTAATTAATAGAATGCACTTGTCAATAACCACTTCTCGCGCATCGAATCAAATAGATAGAATCGTAAATTGAGTCCACCGACAGCCAGAGGAGCGGCAGATGCAGAGTAACTGGCAATAACCGGGAATTCTAAGTACAGGCTGTTAACAGAAAATAAAAAATTTGTATAATGTGTTGATTGTCCATTTTTCTGAAAGAGACTAATTAACGGTTAGCTTAATACGTGTAAAAATCTCATCGCTAATAAGGCTGAGGCAGCCAAGCCAATAATGATGAAACGAGCGAAGCCGAGCACAATTGGGCAATAAATAGCAACTGGTTCAGCCGGTGAAAATCGTTGCATCAAAGAAAAAGAATAAGACAATAAATAAAAAAATGAAAACAATAAGTGATAAAAAAGGAAGGCATTGAGGACAGTGAACAATTCGCAAAGATTATAACTGGAATGAGTACAGAGAAACTGGAGATGACGTGTTGAATGGGAGAAGATTGCCGACAGTCTTTTCTCAGCCTTCCCAATACTTACATTTTTCATCTAAACCTCTTGTATCTCGATCTGTAAAAGAAATAACAATGGAAGCAAGTGCAGGAATGGTGGCCGGTTCTCACCAGAGGAACCAATTGGTTCGGATTCGTCATGATTCTGATAGCGGGGTTTGTCCTTTGAGCTTCCCCATTTATCATTTCATTATTGTTCTTTTTGGATATATTTGATTTGCATTGTAGCGTTAAAATCTAAGTTTGTTATCATGGACGGTGACTTTTCAGCTTAATAGACCATTATCGTTGATCTTGATATCGGGTAATCGTTGTTAGGATCTAAATGTTAGTAGGGGTTTTTGTTGACTCAGGAACTGAGTGAGTGGGGAGTGAGCATAATCGGATCTGATTTTTATACTAGAAGATCATCCTTAGATTCTGGTCTTTCGAAGTTCTTCCTTTAATACTTTGTATTATTCAAGATCGATGGTTCAACTGTACAATTTTAGAAGATTTCTAACAGTGATAATTGCCATTTATAAATGCAGCCAAAACCGTTGAAGAATTTGAATGGACAGACATGTCAGATCTGTGGTGATGATGTTGGAGTTGGTGCTGCCGGTGAGGTGTTTGTTGCTTGTAATGAGTGTGCCTTCCCTGTTTGCCGGCCTTGTTATGAGTATGAACGGAAAGATGGGACTCAGTGTTGTCCCCAGTGCAAGACTAGATACAAGAGGCATAAAGGTCTACTCATTTCTTTGTTTATTTGTCATTGAATTCCATTTTATGATTTGGCTTTGGAGATTTTATATCCTTTGTGAAGATAATATCTGAATATTTCAGGGAGCCCTCGGGTGGAGGGAGATGAGGATGAGGAAGATGTTGATGATTTGGAAAATGAATTTGATCATCCTCAAGGGCATGGTAAGGCGAGGCGGCAGTGGCAGGGTGAAGATGTGGATCTTTCTTCATCCTCAAGACATGAATCTCAACAACCAATCCCCCGCCTAACCAGTGGCCGTACGGTAGGTGTTTTATGTGCTTCTGTCCCTATTCATGCTAGGAAGTTTGCATGAATCATAGCACGATGCGATTATTTGTTTCTTCTTTTGGTACCTTCAATCTATCTATTGGCCGGTCGAACAGTGCTGCTCAATTCCCGAGTTTCAGTGTCAAAGTTGGAAAAATCAAGTCATCCATTGTGGTTTATCCTAATTGGATTTAATTGACAAAACTATTTCATGCTTGCTTGGATTTGTAGGATTTATAATCCTGTTGTTAAATTTCATTTAAAACTTTTCACATGTTCACAGCAGTTATAACTTATAAGCATTGCAATCTTTCTATTTCTTTTGCTAGCTATGTAACCCGTATGTTATAGCCCAGCATGGTTTTGTTAAACGGTCTTTTTTCTTCTTCTAACCGATAGGTCAACAACATTTTCAGGTTTCTGGAGAAATGTCTACCCAAGACAATCAGTCTGTGCGAACGACATCAGGTCCTTTGGGCCCTTCTGAAAAGAATGTTAGTTCGTCTCCTTATGTTGACCCAAGGCAACCAGGTAATTGCATTATTGTGTTTGTTTACAAGATCCCCACCCCCCAACACAGAGGGTGTATTATCTGAATTTCTAATGTCATCTGTTCTTGTAGTCCCGGTGAGAATTGTGGACCCTACAAAGGACTTGAATTCTTATGGCCTTGGGAATGTTGATTGGAAGGAAAGGGTTGAAAGTTGGAAACTCAAACAGGATAAAAATGTGATGCATATGAACAATAGATACCCTGAAGGGAAGGGAGATCTAGAAGGAACTGGTTCAAATGGGGAGGAACTGCAAATGTGAGTTTATTTGTCTAGAATAAAGCTAAAATCAGTTTACTATATTCCCTCGAGTGCTTTTACATATATTTACGGTCTTATAATAAACTCAAGTTTTTATTTTTCATCTTCAATTTTGTTCTTTTTCCTAAACTTTTGGGTTAAATATGATTTTGGAGTATCATCTTTCATATTTCTATCTCTAAATGCAATTTATGTCCATTCTTTTGTCTTTGCAGACAGAATTTATATATTTTTTAGTTCAGTTGATGTCATCTATGCATTTCACATTTGCAGTTTTCCCCCAAGTTTAATACTTCTTGTTCTGCAGGGCTGATGATGCTCGTCAACCTTTGAGTCGTGTGGTTCCTATTTCTTCTTCTCACCTGACCCCTTATCGTGTTGTCATCATTCTCCGTCTCATCATTTTGGGCTTTTTCTTGCAATATCGTACAACGCATCCGGTGACAGATGCATATCCGTTGTGGCTAACATCCGTTATCTGTGAGATTTGGTTTGCCTTATCGTGGCTTCTGGATCAGTTTCCAAAATGGTATCCCATAAATCGTGAGACCTACCTTGACAGGCTAGCTTTGAGGTCAGTTCTGTTCCTTCACTGATGGGTTATTTCTTTTGTGGCTTACAAACTACCTTGCTTTCCCTGTCTGCTGTGTGTGTTCAGTGTTGCCTGTTAACACAATTGGCTCTATTTTCTAGATATGACCGAGATGGGGAACCATCACAACTATCCCCTGTAGATGTTTTTGTCAGTACAGTGGATCCACTCAAAGAGCCTCCACTTATCACAGCAAACACCGTCTTGTCAATCCTTGCAGTGGATTATCCTGTGGACAAAGTAGCATGCTACGTATCAGATGATGGTTCAGCTATGTTAACCTTTGAAGCCCTCTCTGAAACTGCAGAGTTTGCAAGGAAGTGGGTGCCTTTCTGCAAGAAGCATAGTATAGAGCCTAGAGTTCCTGAGTTTTACTTTGTTCAAAAGATTGATTATCTAAAGGACAAGATACAGCCTTCCTTTGTAAAGGAGCGCCGTGCAATGAAGGTCGGTTTATGGGTACATAATTATGCTAATGTGCATGTTATGTTGTTCGGTTTTATATTAAATTTGCTTTAACATGATGAAAATTTTGTTACATCTTGAGATTCATGAAATAGAGGTAAAATAATAGTCTTTATGAATAGGTAATATGGAAAATAGATTGGTAAAGCATATGCCTTTTTAAACATAGTTTTTTTCCCTTTTTTGTAATCTTCGCTAGAAACAGTCAACAGTTTCATATATTTTCTTTGCAGTTAGACACTGCATATATAAATAAATAACCAAAGATATCTGCAGAAGACTTAGAGGGTTCCTCCCAAGTACAAGGCATATTTTTAGAATATGAGACCTATAGTATCTAATGAGATGTTTATTCCACTCACTACTTGCTACTAAACAAAAAAAAAAGATGTCACATATTTTATCATTGATAAAGGTATTTTCTTCTTTCAATAGAGAGAATATGAAGAATTCAAGGTTCGGATCAATGCCCTTGTTGCCAAAGCTCAGAAAATGCCTGAAGAAGGTTGGACAATGCAGGATGGTACGCCTTGGCCAGGAAACAACCCAAGAGATCACCCAGGAATGATACAGGTATCATTCTTCAACTGAGTTGTATGACAGTAAAGCTGGTTCTATGATTACTTACTTTCATGGTTCTTTTCGTTTTCTAATGTATTTTCTGTGGATCAACAGGTGTTTTTAGGTCACAGTGGAGGGCTTGATACTGATGGAAATGAGCTACCTCGCCTTATCTATGTTTCTCGTGAGAAGCGACCTGGCTTCCAACACCACAAGAAAGCTGGAGCCATGAATGCTTTGGTATGCGATTCTCAGCCCCTTTTCAATTTCAGCATGTTTTCCTTAAACAGACGCATATGTCCTTTGCTCTTTGGGGGCACTCCATTAGAAAAATGCATCATGTAACCGAAGTGTTTTAGATCATTATATTTATGTTCCATATGTTCACAATGAAATTTAGTCAGTTTTTCATCAGGAATATATCCTTTTAGATCTTCAGCACTTGCAACCAATCAATTCCATTTTCTAATTTGGCCATCTTGTGTTTCACAGATTCGAGTTTCAGCTGTTCTTACCAATGGGGCATATTTGTTGAATGTCGATTGTGATCACTACTTCAATAACAGTAAAGCTCTTAAAGAAGCAATGTGTTTCATGATGGATCCTGCATACGGAAGAAAGACATGCTATGTACAGTTCCCTCAACGTTTTGATGGTATTGACTTGCACGATCGATATGCCAACAGAAATATTGTGTTCTTTGATGTAAGATCCTATTGTCTTCAAGATAGTGTTTCTTTCCAATCTCTAGTTACTGGGAATGGTATCTCATTTTGTACTTATATGTTGCAGATTAACTTGAAAGGATTAGATGGCATCCAAGGTCCAGTCTATGTGGGAACTGGTTGTTGTTTCAACAGGCAAGCTCTATATGGCTACGATCCAGTTCTAACAGAAGCTGATTTGGAACCAAATATTATCGTTAAGAGTTGTTGTGGTTCAAGAAAGAAAGGAAAAGGTGGAAATAAAAAATACATTGACAAGAAAAGGGCAGCTAAGAGAACTGAATCAACCATCCCTATTTTCAATATGGAAGACATTGAGGAGGGTGTTGAAGGTGGGCTTTTTGTCAAAACTACTATATTACTTTCTGATTTTTAGCTCCAATTGATTTGATTTTCTCTTCTCTGGTGCTCAACTCCTATTACTTTATTTCGCACATGAAACAGTGTGGGGACTCCCACTTCTGCATAGTTGTCATAAAATTTTCATTGTTCGTATTTTCCAGCATCAGTAGTATTCAAGATCACTCAGTATGCATGAAAGTGGTTTATTAGCGGATTCCATTTTTGATTAAGTGAGCATGAAGATGAAGGTAGTGTTGGAATGCTCATCCACTATGTGGTTTTAATTTTATCTTTTCTGCAGGATATGATGATGAAAGGTCTCTTCTTATGTCTCAGAAGAGCTTAGAGAAGCGGTTTGGTCAGTCCCCGGTATTTATTGCAGCTACCTTCATGGAGCATGGAGGCATTCCACCATCAACTAATCCTGCAACTCTTTTAAAAGAAGCAATCCATGTAATTAGTTGTGGATATGAGGACAAGACTGAATGGGGCAAGGAGGTCAGTTAGTGAAGTATCATGACCCTTAGTAGTGCCTAGCCCAGTTTCCCTTTTTATATGCACCAACTCTTTTGTTTTGTCTCCTGTGACCAGATTGGATGGATTTATGGTTCTGTTACAGAAGATATTTTGACTGGTTTTAAGATGCATGCCCGTGGGTGGATATCAATCTATTGCATGCCTCCTCGTCCAGCATTTAAGGGATCTGCTCCCATCAATCTTTCTGATCGTTTGAACCAAGTTCTTCGATGGGCCTTGGGTTCTATTGAGATTTTGCTGAGCAGGCATTGCCCCATCTGGTATGGTTACAAAGGAAGATTGAAGCTTCTGGAGAGATTGGCATACATTAACACCATTGTTTACCCCCTTACCTCTATTCCTTTGCTTGCTTATTGTATGCTTCCGGCCTTTTGTCTTCTGACGGGAAAATTTATCATTCCCGAGGTAAGTGATTATTATAGCTTCACTTTTTGCTTTAAGGTTGATTTCTACCCTTGCAATCGTTCAAAACCTGTAACATTAATGTTCTTCCTCCAAATTTTATGCAGATCAGCAACTATGCTAGCATGTGGTTCATTCTCCTTTTCGTCTCCATTTTTGCCACTGGAATACTTGAGCTTAGGTGGAGTGGTGTCAGTATTGAGGACTGGTGGAGAAATGAACAATTCTGGGTTATTGGCGGGACCTCAGCTCATCTTTTTGCTGTTTTCCAGGGTCTTCTGAAAGTTCTTGCTGGAATAGATACCAACTTTACTGTCACTTCCAAGGCCTCCGACGAAGATGGTGATTTCGCAGAGCTTTATGTTTTCAAATGGACATCCCTTCTCATTCCTCCGACCACAGTTCTTATTATCAACCTGGTGGGCATCGTGGCTGGTGTATCCTATGCTATAAACAGTGGGTACCAATCCTGGGGCCCACTTTTCGGCCGTCTTTTCTTTGCCATCTGGGTGATTGCCCATTTGTATCCTTTCTTGAAAGGTCTTTTGGGTCGCCAGAATCGCACCCCTACCATCGTCATCGTGTGGTCTATACTTCTCGCGTCCATCTTCTCGTTGCTGTGGGTGCGTATCGACCCCTTCACCTCGGATGCTACAAAAGCAGCTGCCAACGGTCAGTGCGGCATCAACTGTTAGATTATTCCGGTAAATGCTGTCTCTCCTTCAAGTTGGCTATGCCTATGCTGTAGTGTATATAACCAAAAATAGAAAAGGTTGTTCCAACCATAAATGTCGTGATATAAATTTGTGTGTGGAGGAATTTTATATGACACAACCCTATATATCTTTTTGTTCCTTTCCATTCTTCTATAAGGTGAGTATTGGGGATGAAGTTTGATGTGGATGTGTAATTTTAAAAGTTATCAGTGTAGAGATACGTATTCATTGAATGCGATGAAGGGACTTGGCACTGTTTTGTAAGGTGATGTTGGAACCTATAGATCTTTTGTAGTAGTAGTTTTTTTTTAGAAAAAAATATCACATACTTTATTCGTATTATTATTTTAAAAAATATTATATTTGATTTTCATCCAAAAGAAGTCAATACATTATAACATATTGTATCAAAAACTATACTTAATTGTGTCAAATTATTTTTAAATTGTATATTAATCAAATTTAAATGTAAAGTCAATACTAATAAATATTTTTAATTTATAAAACTGACTAATTTATGGATTGGTATATAGATAGTTGAAAAATAATAAAATGTATTTCATTCATTTCTTTGTTTCTCTACTCTCTACTACATTGAGGTCATTACACTTATCGTTCAATGTAATCAAGAGAAATATTTTTTTTGTTGTTTCAATCCAGTTTTCACTTCGATAATCAAAAATGTATTAAAAAGATGAGATCAGATGCTAAGACGTATGATTTTGTTTAAAAATTGAAACCAAACCAAATGATTTGATTGTATTAAAAAGCATGGAAAAACCCCGAGAAACAAGGATAAGTGGTTACAGGGCGTTGAATAGAAGGGTTTTTGAGCCCCTCTTCTCCCCTTTGTTTTTGTTGGTGAGAACTGAGGTGATAAATAGTTGGGGTTTTTGTTCTCTCTCTGAACAACGAGAATGGTGGGAACAACCGAGGCAGTGGATTCATCAGCCTCCAACAACAAGAACCGTATCCGTATCCAAGTCTCCAATACCCAGAAACCCCTCTTCTTCTACGTTAATCTCGCCAAGGTTCCTTCACTGTCTCAGTTTCTCTCTTCCGGTGATTAATGAATGATATTAGACTTTAATTTATGAGTTTGGGGTTCATTTCGGAATTTGGATGTTTATGATCATTATGTGAAAAATTACTAGACCAATGGGAAGTATATGAACAAAGGGAGTCAAGATTGTTCTTCTTAGTTGTTTAAACAAGTATTTTGCTCCCTTTTGGCAGAGGTACATGCAGCAATACAATGAGGTGGAACTCTCTGCTCTTGGAATGGGTATTCTTTATTTGCACTGTCACTCTATTTCACTTGCTTTACTCAGTCACAGAACTTGTCAATATTGAAGTGGCAGTTTGCTGTGCTGCTCTCCTGGATTTCTTAGTACATGTTATCTGTTTAGCTTTTGAAGGAAAAGATAGAACTTTCATATAAATTGATTGCTTCAACCTGTGTGGCTAATAAATCATGGAGCTCGCAAACTGTTTTATTCTCACTACCTTCTTTGACTGCAATGGAATCAAAGGAACACGTTGTTGTGTTCCATTTATGGCATGTGATTTATGATTGAGGCTCTCTCTTGGTTATATAGTGCAACCATTTACTTTTCATTATAATGCTTCCTGACAGCTATTGCTACTGTTGTTACCATTGCTGAGATATTGAAGAACAATGGACTGGCCATTGAGAAAAGTGAGTCTTACCCTTAACAAGATACTTTTTAGCATTCATTCCATGTTGAGATATATGAATTATATGGCAGAAATCATGACTTCTACCATTGACATGAGAGAGGAATCAGGCGGACGACCAGTACAAAAAGCAAAAGTAAGTTGAAAATACATACATAAGGGTTTTCTTAAAGCTACTTTATCACATAGCTCATATTAGACCGACTACTTTCGACCATTTTTAAACATTTAACACCTATATAAATTCTCAATTAATCTTATTGCAATTAATAATTTTGTAGATTGAAATCCTGCTGGGGAAGTCAGACAAGTTTGATAAGTTGATGGCAGCTGCTACTGAGGAAGCTTTAGATAATGAGTAATGCAAAGACAAGAATAAGATGCTCCATTAATTTTAGCTTTGTGTTACTTCTATTGTGAGCATCTTTAACAGTTACTTTCTTGTTTGCACGATGAGATTTTAGGAATTTCCGTAAAAAACACCATGGTCATTTCTGTTCATAAAATTTAAACTTATGTCTCATTGCAAGGCCAAGGAAAACTTGTACGCCAAGTAATTTAACTTGCATCATTATTTCTTCCCTTACAAATGCCGCAACCTGAACTGATCCCTCAACAAAAACAATTCAGCAGGAAAAAAATCTTAAAAGAGATGAACCTAAGGCGCAAGCCATCTCATTCTTGTGTTCCAAAAGATGAGTTATTGTTATTCCATCTTCACCAGAAACTCTATGTTTCATCATCATCTTTCTCAACCAGTATCTTTTTGCATGCTTCATAGCACATGAAAGAAATCCCAGCAGCAGGTACCAACTTCATGCAACTCGGACCCAATCCTTTATACAGACCATGGATTCCTTCTTGTTCGAGAATGCTTGCGAGTGCATGCACCACGTTCTTGTAGACCTGTCTTCCATGGAGAGCTCCAACTTGCATGTGCTTACGAGCCACCTCCAGCGGGAAAGTTGCACTACTTGAAATGGCCCCAGCTAGTGATCCAATTAAAAGAGTTTCAATATTCCCGATTTTGTCCTCCTTTGAAATTTTACGGTACACTTTCCGTAAAGTATCATATGCAAAATAATTAGTGGCGGCGTACGGAATTACTCCAATGAGACTAGGAGCAAGACCTCTGTAAAGTTCAGCAGGGCCCTCCTTTTGCAGTATTTTTAAGAAAGCATCAAGTATGCCATCATACATGTTCTTCTGCAGATTAACAAGTATTTAAGTGAACACACGTTTTTACTCTGTGAATTGCAAGTTCTAGACTGTTTACCTCAATGGTTAATCGAGTCTTGACTAATTCAAGAGGATAGGTCACCAAAGTTGAGCTGACTCCAGCACAAGCCCCGGCAACTAATGAGGCAGGAATTGGAATCTTTGATTCTTCCCCAGGGTTGGGTGACAACAGCTTATTCACGGTATCAAATGCAAATAGCTGCAGTACATGGGAAATAGGTATCCGAACATGTCAGGAATAATTGCAACTCTAATATGTTTCAATGTAATCATAGTATCATAAAGATGCAGCTTAGCCTTTGCACTTCCATTTTGTTTGTCAATCAGTTCAAAATGAGAGAAAAAATCATTAGCAATAAGGGTAACAATTTATTGCTTCATTAGCAAAGAATACAAGATACTAGCATTCATAGGTTCACTCTAACAAAGCTTGCAAAACTATCCTTAGCAACAAGCCAACAACCAAAAACCCCTGTAGATAGTAATATGAAGATAAAACGCAATCACAGGTTCACTTCTTTCATATGTAATCATTGAGAAGATTAGAACAAAAAAGAACAGTGTTGCAGAACAAGAAAAATGCATCAAAAGGCTAGTTAACAACCTAATCAAACGGAAAGAAGATTTAATAATCAGCAATAACAACATAATAGGAATTAGATAGTAGAATTGATGCCAACACAATGGACCTACATGATTCAGTGGTTTCACATATCTCTTTTATGAACAACAGAACCGTAAAGAAGATATCCTGATGACACGTCCAAAAAATAGAACAGCCAGATAAAAACTATCATAATTGTGCCATGCCAAAATGGTTGGCAGCACCTGTATATTCACCATCACTTCATCAAAGTAATCATCCAACCACTCAGAACACAATCACTCACTCTGATCTAGGTAAGGTAAAATCTACACTTTGCTTGAACAGTTAGCCTTATTGTTAACATGAAATCATAAAGAAAGCAATACAAGGATAAAATATAAAACTAGCAAACCACAATGCGTCAGTTTAGAACAGCAGCAGATAAAACAAGAAACTCAGAGAGACACAACAACAATCATAGGAAAGGTTGGAATCAAGAAACATAAGCTAAAACACGAGAACACCATCATATAAACAAACCAGTATCGCACTATACTGCATAAGGAACATCACAAATCTCGAAAGCAAGCAACCGGCATAGAAATATCCAGTACCACAAAAAGACAAAACAAAGCGGATAACATTAATGACAATACCATTTGCAATCAAGGGATTTATTACCTCTATGGCCTTGCTAGGTGCGACTCGAATCACATTAACAAGATTACCCCTAAATAAACCTTTCCAGCCTTCAGTCTGCAATATATTATGGAATACCTCAGTTGTAGAATTCCCACTGCTCCCAACCATCAGATGCGTCCTTATCGTCTCTAGTGGAGCAACGCAAGTCCTTGAAACCGCCCCAGCAATACCACCACTTATTAACCTTCTTAGTGAAGGATTAGAAATCTTGATTTTCAGTTTTAGGCCAGCTTTCTTCTTCTTCGACGCTGCTTCACCTTCCAGCACTCCCACAACCCGAATTGGTAAATACTTGGCAAACAAATCGGAAAATGGAGGTTTGGTCCCACCATCGTCACGGGGATTTGGGGAGTTCGGCGAAACGCCAAATCCCATTCCCACTTGGCCAACGCTTGCAAATAAGCCACCTGGATAAGAGTTATTTGGTTCCAGACTCCATTGCAACCCCAAATCACATATAGAGAAAAACCCATCTCTCTTATCATCAAACAACGTCATTCCTCCTTTGCTCATAATTGAAAAATAAATATAAACAGAGAAAATTGATAGAGAAAAAAAACGCCTTTGTTGAAAGGTTATTGAATCCGGTTTTTCATTGTTTTAAGATAACTGAGGGTGATTGTGAAGTAAAGAATCGACTTTGAGCAAACAGGCGCGTAAAAAATCCATTTTCGAGAAGAGGGTATGAAAAAAATCAAATCTTCTGAAGAATCCAAAGAAGAAAAGGCGATAGAAACAAGAGATGGAGAAAATATTGGAACCCTTTAAATGGAAAGGGTGAAATGATAGAAACAACAGGTACGGTTGGTAGGTGAATGAATCCGATTCTCCCAGGCAGGGGATTCTTTTTTCCCCTTTCCTCAGCAATAGAAAATCAGCACTCACAAAAGGAAAGTATATTAAATATTGAAACAGTAGGGTTGCTTTGATTTGGTAGGCAGGTTAGAGTGGGAGGGAAGATGATGTTAGATTTTTGTTGTACTTCCAAATCCCACTCATAGAAGCGGAGTGATTCTGAAGCAGCTCTGCAGGAGATTTCAGTAATTTTCTGTGTTCTGAATATTGATTTTTACGGGAAACAGAGCAATGGAATCCATTGTTATTAGCATTTTATTATCACTCTATTTGGCTCCACCTCCCACCTACATAGAGCTTTGCACCTTTTATATATGTATACATATATTTTTGTAATGATATTAGCGCCAATTTAGTGCTATTATTGTAGTGCACAGCAACGCTCTAAGCCACTCGATCCAGTCTACATAACAAGGCAAAGCAAAGTAAAGCAGATCCTTGAATTATGTACACATACATATATAATAATTCATTTAAATCACTAGATCAATAATAAAATGTGTGGCTCAGATAAAACCATTCCTTCTATCGTTTTTGCACTAATTTTCTCTCTGATGTAATTCAACTCATCTGTAAGGCTTTGATTCTCACCGCAATGAACCTGTGGGAAAGGAATACTTCACGACTACTACTGTTGTTATTGATGTATTAAGAGATAAATGTCACATTCAATTTGTGCTGTGGGCAGTTCATATTTGAATGATAAATAAAAAATCACAATTACCATTCCCAAAACACAAATGTATAGAAAACACAACTGAATCATTTGCCAAGTACATAAAACTGGCACACACCAGATGGTTTCTCACTTTGATTCTGAAAAAGTAAAATAACATAAAAGTTCAACAACGAAGTAAAAAGCTCAGTAAATAAAAAATTTATAAGATAGAAAACTACTGGATCCACCCCCCGGGAACTACAAGTGTTACAACTCAATAAAAATTTACCCGTCAGTGACAGGTAGCTCCACTTTATCAATAAAAATTACAAGTAGCTCAGGCTCAAAAGAAGAGGGAAATTTTGGTGGGGGTGATATATTTAAGTGGTGATAAAAAACATGAATCCTTTGGAACGAAGGAACAGACAGATGTAGTAACTAAAAGTAGAATGCAAAATCTAGAATAGGTCCTTACAGGAATCAACCTCAGTCGCCTGTGCATCCAATAGAGCTTTTCCCGAAGGATCTGAGTTAATAATTCTCATTGTTGCATCAAACACAGCTTTCTGGTAGAAGTCATCTTCCATCTTCTTGAGGATCTCCTTCACCACTTTGAAATCTAAAGCCCCAACCAAAACAAGTTTCCCTATTATTTCTCCAAAATTATTTGGTGCTTTAGGTAAGTCGATACCAACATCATCCAACAAGGCACCATACAGCAGGCATCCAGTCCCAATGTCTCTAGCTGTGAGAACTTTCTTCCAAAACAAGTACTCCAGAAGCTTTGAAACTGGTTCAACACAAGGCGGGCTTTTCTCCAAGGCAATGGAGATCGCTTCTTTAACGACCTCAGGGTGGTATGCTGGAGACTGCAGTTCCTCCATGCACTGCAACACTTCATCCAGCAGCTTAATGCTGAAATATTCCTCCAATAGTGCCCGTGTTTTTCTCAGAAGATCATCTGGATTAAGTCTAGCTGCCTGAGTTGGTGGTGGAGACACAGCAGCCACTGGAGCAGGCCTGGAAGAAAAAGAAGGTTGTGCAACAGGATCACCACCTATACTAGAGTTGGATGGCCTACCAAGAGGGGTTGAACTACCCTGCAACAGGGCACTTGTCCTACCACTCATTAGACCACTGCTACCTTGAGGTAACAGCTTTGGATTCATTGGTGTCGACTTAGTGGTTAATGGTGATTGGACACGTCCTCCAGACTTGGTTTTGGGAACCTCCCAGTTATCATTGTCCATTCCAGGCATACCAGGCATCCTCCTAGTTCCTGGCATTCCAGGCATCATACCCCCACTACCAGGACGATTGATAGGAAAACCCCCAGGTCCAGGACTCATTGGACCAACAGAAACAACACGACTATTCCTAATACTTGCAGTAGCACCTGGACGCAGCCCTAGATTTTTTTCAGCCTCCGAATGGATTTCTGTAATTGTTTTGGCTTTCACCTACAAATCAATACGAAAAAGAGAAATCAAAACCCATTAAAATGGACATGTAAACACTGTATTAAATCTAAGACAAATTTTTGGCTTTTATGAGTTACCTCCTCACGCCTGGGAACCCAGTTGTTTGCACGCAGTTCAAGAACATCACGAACCATGAATCTCAATCTTAGTGCAAGCTGAGGATTTGTAGTCAATTCCTTCAGTCTGTTGAAGTAGGCATCATTTATGCGCCGTGATTTTGGACTTTCATCAAGCTGTTTACCAATAATGTTGAAAAACTGACAAATGGCTTCAACATTCTCCTCAGCAGGACAAACTTTAGTATCAGGACCCAAAAGCTCCTGTTCACCGAGTAAGTAAAATAGACACGCACACAGAGAACATATATATTAGTAAATTACTAAAAAACAAGTTCAATTCATAAGACCATGAGAAAAAAGTATCATCAACAACCTGTACAATGTGATGCACTATCTTCTCAGGTACCATTTTCTGCTTCAAAAGCTCGCCAATTAAACGAATGTTACCAAGAGTCCGGAGCTTGACTATCCTTTCTTTATCTCTACGCTCCATCTCTTGTTCAGGGGCAATCATCTGACCCACTTCTTGCCTGAGCTTGTCAGCTCCCTCAAATGCCTCCTGACAGTTATTCAGGAGGACTCGTTTAAATGTGATTTCTTTTCCGCCAGGTTCATCAGATGGGAATGAAGGGAGTTTATCGTTAAGATCAGAACACAAAAGAGCATACATAGGACAAAATGTGGGCTCCAGAACAGCCTTATCAAAAATTAGAGAAATAACACCCTATAAAGAGAGGGAGATGTCATCAGTAATACATTTATACAAACAGAATTACACAAACACAAGTAATAAAAAAGAATATAGATGCAAAAAACAATAACCTTCAAGATATCAGCTGACGTGATACCAGAATCAATAAGTTGAACCTTCAGAAGATCATACTTCTCAGGAGTCAACTTGTTCAGTATTCTGCACATATATGCAACCATTCAGAAATAACAGTAATTGATTTGTGAACAAGGATTACACTCAATAAAATCAAAACTACTAAACAAGTTTGCAAGTTGTTTTAAATACTGTTAGCCATGGAAGGATGGGCCAATCATCAGATACATTTGCGTTTCACAATATTGTCAAATTTTGTCATAATGAAAGCACCTCATATTCAGCACCAACAAAAACTAGATGTTCGAAAATAAGCAATTCTAAACACTATTTAACTCAAAATTCAAGAACTCGATAGACCATAACAGATTCCACAGAAACTATGGTAAAGCCTCATTTCAGTAAACAGAACACATAAGATCAGTTCCTACAATGTGTTTGCTGCAAAAAATTATTAGGTTGCCATTATGTTAAATTGAAAACCAGATCAGAGAATAATAAGATAAATGAAATCAATGTCTGGTTTATGGTTTATCAATACGAATCAGAGATAATCATATGATGCAAGAAGCCCACTTTTATGGTTTAATATTTTCATAGAAATCAAAGACGTGCAAAATGAAAGAAACATATTTATGATATATTTACCCTTTCACAGTCTTTAGAACATGCTCTTTATCAGAAAGAGCCCCCCTTCTCACTGACCATGGCACCTCAGCTTTGACCAACGCCGGAGCTGGTCCTCCCTGGTTTAACAAAGGAAATGCTATCTTAATGCCAAAACTGGATTACAGACATAGTAACTACGACTGTTGAACCATCTAATTGTTATACATAAACCATTTTTAAAATTACAGCCAAACTTATTGAACCGTTGCTTTCTGATAGACCTATAGAAAGTATCACAACATGCCAGCATTAATGTCCAATGTAAATTCACCTATAGAAAATTAGAAAGTATCACAACATGCCTTGAATACCCACCTAACAACTACAAGAAAAAATAGCATGCAAAGAACTCTGACAACAGCCAACACAAATAACAAGAAGATGAATACTTACAAAGAAAATCTTATATAGACAAAAGAATCTATCATTTAAAAAGAATTACCCCTTGGTTAGAAGAGACTTCATATCGGTTCCCTGATTCTCTATTCTGAAGTGATTCCCAAGACCTCTCCTCTCCAGTAGAAGAAAACTGTGCTGAGCGATTACGCCAATCACGATTATCAGGCTCAGAGTAACGAGTCTGATTTTGATTCGATAGCTAGCAAAAGTTAAGAAAATAAACAAGAGTTAACAAAGAACGCTTCCTTGGCATTGAGATTTGGAAATACAGGAATATTATCAAAGCGGTTATTTGATACCAAAATAAGGTTATTGAAAAGCAAAAGAGCACTTGAGGCTTACATTGCTTTCTCCACGACTCCAGTTCTGATCTTCACCAAAGAGTTCCACTTCAATCTCTCTTTTGATTTTAAGAATCTCGTCAGAAACTTCTACAGCCTAAAGAGATGGCATTGTGGGAAAACAGCATAATGAGATATTTTATAAAGAAAATCGGAAGTGCCATTACCTTCAACCCAGTAGAACTGAAACCAATTATGAAAAATGCTGAAGAACATATTTGCAAGGCCAACTCAATATGATTGAAACAGAATGCTAAATCAAACAAACTTCTTTGCATGCAAATAAAAAGGCCTATTTGTTCTTTCAATTTGTTTTTTAGAAGTAAGATGCGTAAGGTCGTGCGCTTACCCCCCTATGCTGTAGAAGCTGGTCCCTAGTGTACCGCACACGCTCACGACCCTCAAATTGAGAGTCTCCACCCTACAACAGTAAAGCAATTAACTACTTTAGTTACTTATTACAATAAAAAACAGTTATACATGTTATTCTATACCAATTAGGATAATGAGAAAAACTCAAACGTAAATAACAACACGGATGAGTCTACAACGGGCGTCGAATATCGTTGAACATCGTTAATATTGAACATCACTGAACATTATTAAATTATGCCACTAAAGACCGCAAATGATAAAGTTATAGCCTTTCAACAATAAAAGATAACTAAGAAAATCCATGAAATCAACAATATCATTGATACAATCAAATCTACTACCAAATTATCAAATACCACAGCAGCTAGACTTACAATTTGAAATGAAACCGATTTAAATTCAACAATAAAACATGCATAATAAATCCGAACCAATGAAAAGTCTAGATCTAAAAAACTGAGATATTAATTTTGAAAAGAAAATGATAAAAATATATTAGTTTTGAAAAGAAAATGATAAAAAGACATAACCTTAATGGAAAACGAAGCAGATGGAGCTCCATGGGGACGAAAAAGGGGAAGGTCAGAAGAAAGGGAACCAAAGGATAAAGAAGAGGATGATGATGAACCAAGGAGTCTGTTCCCTCGACCACCACCAGGTCTTAAGCTCAACACCGTCTGATCAGTCTGATGCATAGCTCGATTCTTTTCTCAGTTGAGATTCAATCTCCCGCCGTCCAACAAAGAACAAAATAACTCAGCGAAACGTAAAACGCTGAATCTTAATGTAGAAAAAGAAGAGCAAAAAGGAGGTGCGATATGCAAGTAAACTTCTTTTCTTATCTTTCTTCTGCGGGAGCGACAAGAAAAGAAAAACGATGTGTGAAGACGGTAGAGATGAAACAAACCCTTGTTTTGCAAAGGGTTTTTCGCCTTTTTCAATTTTCGACTCGATCTTTTTATTTATGAATCAGATCCTGAATATATTTATGCATAATTACATCATTATCCTTCTCGCTTGGTTCGGAGTTCAGAACTTGCCTAGATTTCTTTGGTTTTAATTTGACAACTTTGCCCTTATCTGTTCTCAATAAATATTATTTTTAATTATTAATTTTACCGTTTCAATTCAAAATCTTTGTTTATTAATAAAATTTATTTTTTTAATATCAAGAATTATAAAGATATCATTGTAGTTTATTAATTTTAAAAAACGTACTCCATTTAAAATAAAAATATGTATTTTGTCTTATATTTAAATTAAGATTAATTTTAAATTGAAGTTACTTTTCTTAACTAGTTTTTCTAATTGCTAAAACCTTTTTATTTACCGACAATATATATTTACATTATTAAGTATAGAGTATAATATCATTTACATGACAATCTCATCAAACTTGTTCGTTGGTCTTATCATAATAAAAAATATTTTAAATTACGATAAATCTGATTAGATGTTTATTAAAAAATATTTTTTCTAAATAATATGAATATATGTTAGATATGTCATCATCAAAGTTATGTTATTTACATTTTTATATGAAACGTTATTTGTATTAATTATTTCTTTACGGAATAAATATTTGGCAGTTGAGTTGTGATATTTTTTATATAAATTATGATTAGATATTCATTGTTTTGTAAATTATGATTCATTAATAAGTACAAAGATACATCATCAAAGCTACGTTATATTTTATGTTTTTATTTGATAAAACGTTGTTTACATTAATTACTTTTTAAATAAAAATCTAGATTTTTAATTTGATTGATAATATTATATATATTTAAATATATTTAAACACGCGTTATAATCATTATTATTTTAATTATTAATAAATATAATTTTAAGGCATAAAGATAATTTTAACCCTTAACGTTTATAGTTTTTGTCGTTTTGGCTTTTATTCTTTTTTTGGGATAAATTTAGCCCTTAACCTATATCTTTTTGACAAATAGCTTATTTTTTAACTAGCTTGATGACTGGACCGTTAAAAATTTAACGATGATATATATATATAGAATATAATTTTAAATGACATGGAATGTAACCTATCAAATATATATATATGAAATATAATTTTATTTTAATATAAAATATAAAAAAATAAAATTAAAATAAAATATTAAAAATTAATTAATTCTAAAATAAAAGATTATTAAACATTCTTAACCCTAATCAAGCTGATGAGATTTTTTACTTTGATATTAACTTAAATGAAAAATATATTTAGATTTTAAATTTTTGTAAAAATATTTTAACATTTTATAAATGTAAAGTATGTTTAAATTTTTAAAGGATTTTTGACTTTTTTGTATGCTTCTACAATCTTTTTATATACCTGTACAAAAAATAACTAATGATTAATATTTTTTTTATTAATTAGTACTAAATTTTCAATATTTGGTATTGATTTTTTAATATTTATTGTTTTAAATTTAAATATGGTTTTAAATTTAGTTTTAAAATTATTTTTAATATGTAAAAAAGAGAAAGGTTTAAAATTTTAACTTAAAGAAATGAGAGTTTTATTGTTTTTTAATTCAAAAATTATTTTTAAGGGGCTTTACAAAAAATTAAATATCAAGTGGTTAAGACTTAAATGATAAATAGGATATGTTATTTTTTATTAGTTAAGATTTAAGTGATAAAATAATAGTTAAGTGTAGCTTATCAAAAAATGATAATTTAAGTATATTTATAATTAGATAAAATGAAGTATTAAATGAGAAAAATATGGTTGAGTATTACAATGTATTTTTTTTAATCTAGCTACAGTGATTACAGTAGCATCTGTTCTAGAGTATATACTTTTAATCATTAAATATTGATCGTTCAATCACTATGCTGGTAGTATTGGTACTCAAACACGTGAGCTCCAAAAATAACAACAGTATCTTTAATCGATAAGATTAGATGATTTATACTTTCCAATATAAACTTACTTTGTATTGTACAGTAATCTATCACTTAGAACTTAATAACTACAAGGACAAGGAAGTAATTTGGAGAATAAACTTTTGCGTCGTCACTTGCCACTTACATCATCTATCACGTGTGTCGGATGAAATAACACGATCCTATAAGGAGAAAATGGTACTTTGCAAATCCCTCACATTAGTTTTTTACTAAGCAAATTTTCGTTTAGAAAAGATTTATGTTTTCTTGAACTCTATAAAACTCTCATCCCTTGGCGGCTTGTACTTTACGTTACCAACACATAGTAAGATGTTTAGGTGCTTGCCCTAACTTTTACCGGTTACCGCCTTGTAACGCCACCTATTCAACGCGTCTACACAAGTACTCAACGGTCTTTGCCACATAAACTTACACGTGTCGGTCTGAACCTTAGTTTACTAGTAATTATTTTTTTGGTATAAAGATAATTTTAACCCTAAACGTTTATGGCTTTTATCATTTTAACATTTATTTTTTTTATGATAAATTTAGCATTTAATTTATGTATTTTTGACAAATATTTTATTTTTTAATTAGCATAATGATTAGATAATTAAAAAATTAACGATAATGATATATCATATAGACGTAGAATGATATTTAAGATTTGAGAATGCTTACTAACCTTTTATTTTAGATTTAATTATTTTCTAATATTTTATTTGAATTTTAATTGTTTTATATTTTATGTTGAAATAAAATTATATTTTACATGTATATATTTATCATTACCGTAAAAATAAACTATAATGACATGTTATATATATGTAGAATAAGGTGAGATGTCGTGTTATTTAAAATATATTATCACGTATATATGACATGTCGATATCATTAAATTTTTAACGGTCTAATCATTATATTAGTTAAAAAATAAATTATTTGTCAAAAAGACATAGGTTAAGGGTTAAATTTATCTCAAAAAAAGAACAAGGTCAAAATGATAAAAATTATAAACGTTAAAGGTTAAAATTATCTTTATATCTTATTTTCTTTTATAGATTCTAAATATAATTTTAGTCGCACCTAAAAATAAGAAAAAAAACTATAAAGGAAAAAAAAATTTCTAATAAATCTCAAATCTATACTTATAAAAATTAAAAGATAAAGATAGACAGTTTTATTAATAGATTAAATATATTTACTCAGACTTGATATTTATATTTCCCCTAGATTATATACGTTTTCCAAATTATTTCTTAATGTATTTTTTTTTTAAATCAACTTGAAAAAAATACACAATTTAGGAACTGTAAGCACTAAGCCTATGGTATTATCAACTGATGCGTCTGTTTGCTGCTCTTGTCAGTTTGAAAGCAAGTGCTTATATGGTTCTAGTACATATATTGTTTTATCCAAGCGGGTTCTTGGTTTATGGAGCCGGGGGGATATTGGGAATGAATATAAATTCAATTTATTTTTTATTAGGATAAAGTCATTCTCTAGTAGATATCATGGAATTTAAATATAACCTAAATTTATTTTTAAAAGTAATACTATTAATAATATTTTACACAAAGTAATAGATAATTATACGATAAACAGAGAAAATCATTATTTTTATAAGTGATTTAATTTTAAGGTTTAAAAATTCAGTTTGTAATATAACATTTCAAGGTTTAAGTTTAATACTTTAGAATTTAATGATTGTGAATAAAATTTAAGATTTAAAAATAAATATTATGGTTTGTAGATTAAAATTTAAATTCTCAATAAATTTATCATAATCTCTAAACTCTTAATCTTAACCTAACATATAAATTCTAATAATTATCCTTAAATTTTAAATTATTGCACTTAAAATTTTAAATTTTACACTTTAAATTAAATCTCTAAACTCTATTTAAAGTCTCTAAACTCTAAAATTAATGCGTTTGTGAAAACTAAGAGTTTTCTTTGTCTACGCGGGAGACATTTTCTTATAACTAATTCTAGGCACTTGAGATATTTTTAGGTGTTAGAGTTTATAGATTTAAAATTTAAAAATTATTGCTAAAATTTAATATTTACGATTAAAATTTAAATTTAATGTTAAAATTTTAAACTTAATCTATAAATTTTAAATTTTAATTATATATTTAAAATATAATCCTTAAATTTTAATCACTTAATACATTATTCTTAAATTATAATCTCTAGATTTTTAACTTTTTAAAATTAAAATGTTTGTAAAAAATTACATTGTAAGTTATAATTATTAAAAAATAGTTTTTCTATTAAATCAATACATATTTTGTTAAATACAACTCTAAAGTATCCAATTATAAAGAGATTATTAAGTGAATCATGTTTATCAAGTCATTTATGGTCTAAGTAATCGGGGTCATTGATTTTTAAATAACCACCTAATAATTGTCCACCCACTAAGTAAATGTAAAAAAGAAGTGACGATTCACTTAAAAAAAATTAAGATCAATATTTTTAATTAATTAAGATCATAAATGACATAATAAACAGATTTTACCTAATAATTTTTTCCAACGATGACAAGACGTTTAGTCCATTTAATGCAATTAAATAGTCAAATAATAAATAAAAGTTACAAATAAAATAAAACAGAAGTTGATTAGGCTTTGTGTTCCTTTCGGAGAGATAAGGAAGAAGCAGAGAAACAAAAGAGAGCTTCCTGCTAGCGTCGTCGTTGGGTTTACTTCCCTTAGAATCTTCTCTGTGATTTTCCCATTATAAAAAGGTGCCAAAAATCACATACATAAGAAACGAAAAAAATTATATCCTAAAGGTTTCGTGGAGAGAACTGAGAACCTTTGTTTTCAACCCTAAAACACACACACAATCCCTTCTCCTCGCGTAATCGATTTTGATTTGCTTGCTCGCAGATCCTGCTTTCTTCGTCGTCGTATTTTTTCTTCTTTCCTATTTTAATCATTTTTTTTCTGTAATATTCTTTTTGGGGTGGAGGGTTAAATTGTTTTTTTGTTTGTTAAGCAAAAATGGATTGGGGCCTGGGGGGGGTTTCTGCAGATTTCGAGGTTGATTTTTGGATCTATTAATTTATTGTATTTGGTGGTGGGTTGACGAGAATCAGGGTTTTGGTGGAATTTTAATTGGCGGGTCTATTGAGAATTTTGCATTTTTAGAGAAATTTTATGGTGGCTCTGTTTTGAATTAGGGATTTAAGAAGGATTCAACGTTAAATTTGGGAGCTCTATTGGTTTGTTATACCCCAGGAAACCTTCGCAGCTTTACTCGTATATATTTGGCGAAGATTTAGGATTTTATCATTAGGGGCTGAGGTTTTGGTAAATTATCCCCATTTCTGGGCGGGTTAGTTTGCCAAAACATTGATTTTGAGTGGTCTGTTTCGGGTTTTTGTTGTGGTTTATTGCGAGCTGAAGAAAAGATGAGTTCAAGTATCACTAATGATCTGATTCCTGAAGGCAAGCTTTTGGTTCATATTGCTGAGAACGGACATTCTTTTGAGCTCGATTGCAACGAGACAACATTGGTGGAGGCAGTTATGCAATCAATCGAACTAGTTTCAGGGATTCAATTCAATGATCAGCTTGTTCTATGTGCAGATTTGAAACTTGAGCCACAAAGGCCGCTTTCTGCCTATAAGCTTCCTTCCAGCGACCGGGAAGTCTTCATATTTAACAAGTCAAGGCTGCAAACTAATTCCCCACTACCACCACCAGAGGACGTTGATATAGTTGAAGTTTCAGAACCCCAGCCACCAGTTTCGTCTAGTGATCCTCATCCATTGGATGATGCTCTTGACCCTGCTTTGAAGGCTTTACCTTCTTATGAGAGGCAATTTAGGTACCATTATCACAGAGGACACACAATATATAATCGAACACTTGCAAAGTTTGATCATTGTGAAAGGCTGTTGAGAGAGCAGAAGGTTCAGGAGAGGGCATTGGATGTTGCAAGGGGTAATTTAGATCAATATTATAGGATGATTCAGCAAAATTGTTCAGAATTCATGAAGCGGTATAAGCAACAACATCGTTATCATGCTGATTTGTTGGCGAACTTTGATAAGGATTTGCAGAAGTTGAGATCCACTAAGCTTCACCCTACATTACAGACTGCTACTAGGAAATGCTTATCGGATTTTGTGAAGGAAGATAACTTAAGGAAGTCAGCGGAAAACTGTAACAGCTCCCACAGGCAGTTTGAGAACAAAGTTGTGCAACTCAATCAGATGTTTGGGGAGGTGAAGCGCAAGGTGGAGGAATTGTTCACTTCAAGGGCTTCCCTGCTTATTAAGAATATAGAGCTAACCATCAAAGACCATCAGGGGTACCTGAATGAACAGAAAAGCATTATGCAGTCTTTGAGGTTTGTTATTTTGGTTTTATACATTTATTGTTTTCCTCATAGGCTCCTAGTTATTTGAAACCAGCCTCTTTATTAAATTATACGCTAATCCAGTGCCGTGATTGTTTATGCTAATGCTGCCACTTCAAAGTTAAACGTTTGATTTTTCTTCATGTTTATATTGGATAGTTGTTTTGGCAGGGATCAGTTTAAGATTTTGAGTGTTCGAGAAGTATGGAAAATCATTGCATTTGTTTTTCTTATTATCTTTGTTTTGCATGATTCCCCAGAAATGTTCATAATGAATGTATAGGGATTAGGTTAAATTTCTGATTTGCACGTTTTCCTGGAAATATGAAAGAACCTAGCTGGTGTGTTTGTTAAATTGTTATTTAGGCACAAGGCCCTCCCTTGTTTGGGAATCCAAATGGAGACATGAGCTAAGAGGCTAAGACAATAATGACTTCGAAGTTGATCACTTTATGGATTGATGACAGATGGCAGAACTTGTATATAAGGTTAATGATAACCTTTCGTCAAGTCTTACATGGCTTGGTGATTTGGACATGTTTACTAATGGACTTTTCATGGTATAGATCTGTTGATCTATATAAAATAGTTCCAGCTGAAGAATACACAAGTTATGTGAGTTTAATCTGATACTATTATAATCTGGTCATAAAAAGATAATGGACCCTCCAAGAAGGTTGAAAGTGCATTTGGACCAAATATTGTGAAAAAATATTTCTCCTAACCCTTGCTATTAACACTTTACCTTTTATAGAAAATTTTTCGTTTGAGAAATTGAAATTTATTTTTTAGATAATTAAGAAGTCTGTATTCCCTTTCTACTCTACTTTCTGATCCAATTGGATCTCAACTTTTCTTAAGTATACGTTCTATTATTGTTTGCTATTCTTTTTTCAACTGTTTTTTTTGTATATGTTTCTTTTGCGCACTTATGATGCAATGATTTTCTCTAATAATTATTGTTGTAAAATTTCATTATGCTTGAAATTGATGTCTTGCATGTTTATTGTTGCAGCAAAGATGTCAATACAGTGAAGAAACTTGTAGATGATTGTCTGTCCTCTCAATTATCTTCCTCCCTTCGGCCTCATGATGCAGTTTCAGCCCTGGGCCCTATGTATGACGTCCATGACAAAAATCATCTGCCAAGGATGGTGGCGTGCGAATGTGCAATATCAGAACTGCTCGACTTTTGCAAGGATAAGAAGAATGAAATGAACAACTTTGTTCACACGTACATGCAAAAGACTACATATGTTACATACCACATCAAGGATGTCAAACTGCAGTTTCCTGTTTTCAAAGAGGCAATGGTGCGCCAGGAGGATCTATTTATGGACCTTAAGTTGGTCCGTGGAATTGGTCCTGCATATAGAGCATGTCTTGCGGAAATAATAAGAAGAAAGGCATCTATGAAGCTTTACATGGGCATGGCTGGTCAGCTGGCTGAAAGGCTTGCAACAAAGAGAGAAGTTGAGGTCAGGAGACGAGAGGAGTTTCTGAAATCCCATGGTTTGTACATACCCAAGGATGTATTGGCTGCCATGGGGCTATATGATACTCCTAAACAGTGTGATGTCAATATAGCTCCTTTCGACACTGAATTGCTTGATATTGATATTCCTGACCTGGACCATTATGCTCCTGAGTATTTAGCAGGACTGACTAGCAAAGCTGCTAGCTTAAGAGGTTCAAGTTCCTTGTCAACTGAGAGTTCTTATTCTGCTGATACTGAAGAGATTGGCGTAGATACTCTTGGAAAAGAAGATTCCAATGACTTCCTTGAGGGATCTGAATTGGTTGAGATTGCTGGAACTAGCAAGATGGAAGTTGAGAATGCAAAACTAAAAGCTGAACTGGCTACTGCAATTGCCCTGATTTGTTCTCGGGGTCCTGAATTTGAATATGAATCATTTGATGAAAGTGAAGTCAATACTTTATTGAAAAATGCTGCAGACAAGACTGCTGAAGCCTTGCATTTAAAAGATGAGTACGAAAAACACCTCCAACAAATGCTTAAGGAAAAACAAATGCAGTGTGTTTCATATGAAAAGCGCATTCAGGAACTTGAGCAGAGATTATCTGATCAGTATTCACAGGGGCAGAAGCTTTCTATAACTAATAATGTCACTGACTTAGGCCTTCAGGGTTCAAAGGGTGAAGATTGTAAGCTCGAAATTTCAGCTTGTGAGGTGAATGTGCCTCGTGTAGCCGTATCCGAGCCCATGGATGAAGTTTCTTGCGTTTCGAGTTCTTTGGATGCAAAGCTTGGACAGTCTGGAAGGCAGACAAGCAAAGGTCGAGAAGGGGTTGATGAGAATATGATGGAGTCGTCTGGAATGGTCAATCCTCATTTAGATTCGTCAATGCAAGAGCCACAACAAGAAGATCTGCAAGTTGGGGTGAAAGACGGAAAGGATAGGATGGTGGGACAGTCTGGCATGTCTCTCACCAACAGTTCTACTGCTGAAAGCATGCCTGATCCTCTCAATGCTTTACCTTGTGGGACAGCAGCTCAGCTAGGTTTAGATTCAAAAGTTGGTGATCTTGTGTTGGAATTGCAAAGTGCTCTTGCAGAGAAGTTGAACCAATTATGTGAAACAGAAGCCAAGCTTAAGGATGCTTTGGATGAGATTTCCATGCTTAGGAGTGAGATGGAAACAAGTCGGAAACTTCTTGATGAATCTCAGGTAGTACCAGACGAAATTTCTTCCCTCTATTTTCATTTTGTTTTCCAGAGTTTTAAGATAGATTAAACAATGTTGTTCATTGAACTTTGTCATTTTTCAAAGCATTCACGTTAGCTTTCACATGGATATTTCTAGGATTCCCCTCATGCATTACGAAGTACATTATTTGAAGTCATATACCTTTCTTAGTATACCAAGTTACCTGGAACTTTATGTGAAAGTGGGATGAAATTTGATGCCTATTGGGCTACCGATCTCCAACCGGCATTATAACATATATGTAGAAGTTGAATGCATTATGGTGCCTATTCTTTTTTAAAGTGAGTTACTGGTGAACTCAAGGATCTTTTATATATTATATTATTTGGAATATTGTTTTCGCTACCAATGAAATTTGATTGGAAAGTCTAACCTGTGTTATTTGCCATTAAAGTGCAAATTCAGCTATTTGATCAACCTTCTTGTGGTATATTCTAATTTCCCCTCCCTGGTTACAGATGAACTGTGCTCACTTGGAGAATTGTTTGCATGAAGCAAGAGAAGAAGCCCAAAGCCATCGTTGTGCTGCTGATCGCAGGGCCTCAGAATATAGTTCCCTCCGTGCATCGGCTGTTAAGATGCGCGGTCTGTTTGAGAGGCTACGGAATTGTGTCCATGCTCCTGGTGGGATGACCGGTTTTGCTGATTCTTTGCGTGCTTTGTCTCAGTCTTTGACCAAGTAAATATTATTTGCTTTAGTGCTTTTGAGGTTTGCACAGTAGTTACATTCAATCAAGTTTCCTTCATCCGCCGATGAGCCATTGTTGAACTCATTGCTGTTTTCATTTTTCTGGGGAAAAAGAGACTTGTGCTATCTAGAGTTGAAAGAGTGATACATAAACATAATTATCTTCTTTTCTTTTTTCTTCTTTATTTCATTTTAAAATTCTTTATTGACAGTTAAATGACAATTTCCCAATATTTGTGCTATTCAATTTTCAGTTCCATTAATGATAATGAAGATGATGGCTCTGCTGAGTTCCGCAAATGTATCCGGGTCCTTGCTGAAAAAGTTGGTTTCTTGTCTAAGCATCGTGAAGAGCTGGATGAGAAGTACACTGATGTCGAAGGTGTAAACGAACAGCTTAGGAAGGAATTGGAAGAGAAAAATGAGCTGGTTAAAACTATGTTTGCTAAGCATCAACATGAGAAGCAGGTAATATTCTCACTGTTCTCAACTTCACAAAGATTGGATGGATGTGGCTTGTTTTGTTCTTGCGGAGCCGTTAACCATGTATTGTGTCCAGAAATCTGTTGTAGAATAAATAGTTTCCCGTCCGTGTTTACGTAATGATGTTTATTTAATATATAAATCATCTTCTTTCTTTTACTTTTTTTTTTTTTTCTGTTTAACTGACTGGTTCTTGCTTCAGGCAAACAAGGAAAAGATATCTTTCAGCCGCTTGCAAGTCCATGAGATCGCTGCATTTGTACTGAATTCATCTGGGCATTACGAGGCCATCACCCGAAACTGCTCCCACTACTACTTGTCTGCTGAATCTGTGGCCTTGTTTACCAATCTTCTCCCAAGTCAACCAAACTACATTGTTGGGCAGATTGTGCACATTGAGCGTCAAGCTGTGAAGCCACTGCTGCCTTCATCAAGTAGAGCTGATCGTGGCAGGGCAGATCCTGCAGATCAACTTACTTCTAACACCGGGGCAACACTGAATTCAGGATCAAGTTTGAACCCCTATGGTCTCCCAACTGGATGTGAATACTTCGTAGTGACAGTCGCCATGCTACCTGATCCCGCCATTCATTCCTCCCCTCCTTCCTGATCCCTGCCCTGACAGCGCAGATTCCGACATGATGGAAGAAACCGAAGTGTACATACATTATAAAATATTCAGAATATCCGCGCTATCTTAGTGGCAGTTGAACTAGATTTTCCTTTTGTACAGTTTGTTCCCTCTTTCCAGGTATGTAAAAAGGGGTGGGGTGGGGGGTTGTAAATATTTCCAAGCAGTGGTCCTTTATGTTTAACAAAGTTTCTCATTTCTTTCAGCTGTCGAAACCGGAATGAAAATAGTTTGGACCATTATTTTGTAAATATTTCCAAGCAGTGGTCCTTTATGTTCTTTCAGCTCGTCATCTACTCCAGATGCCACCAACAGTGCCTGGAGTACCACTTCCATCTATTCCCAATCTCCCACAACCAACACTGCCGACAACGCAGCCAACGTTACCCAAGCCTGGAGCTCTACCCCCACTTCCAAGCATGCCCACATTGCCTACCCTACCAAAATTGGCAATGCCACCCATCCCCACATTGCCTACCCTACCAAAACTGACAATGCCACCCATCCCCACTCTTACCAAATACCATCCCATCCTTCTCGCCACCTCCTCCCAAAACTAGCCCTTGAAGATGCTCACTCAAGTTGTTGTACTTCTCTTGTACTGTTCTTGTATGATCACAAATCACTTTAATTTTTACATATCAAATACTATAATATTGATAATTCCCACTTCCATCTATTTTCCCCCTGCATAGATCCATTGGACCGTTTGATTAAAGTTACTTAACTCAAAATGAACCGATCCAATGCAGGTTGGTCTCAAGTTTGGATTTGAGAGCTTAGTTATTAAAAGTTTAATAATCTTTCGTATTAAACATATGAATCATTCGAGTAAACTTCACCAGTAATGGGAGGCGAAGCATCTTAAAATTAATCCCGAGGATCTCCTTACTTACCGATAGCAACTGGTGTTCAATTATCACACCCTCTTGTAGGGTTCCATAGTCATATTGCATAATAAGTAATTCCAAGTACACAGGCCAAAAGAAACCAATCCGTTTGATCTTCAGAACCATAATGAAATTTAATATCCTCAATTTTACTGATTTCAGCTTAAAGTTGCGTCTCTTATGATCATGTTCAAGACCTTGTCAAGATGGCTATAGATTCCCATTCCAAGCTACATATCACATCCTGCACGGTATTATTGTATTTTAGCTGTTGTAAGGAACTCGCTGTTTATACTTCAGGTGTAAAAAAATAGTCCAATAGTGAAGTTCCTATTTACCGAGGGGTTCTGCTGATCAATGTCGAAGCTGTTAATGGCACAGGGTTCAGCAAGCAGCTCCAAGGGTTCTTCACCTATGCGGTCGGTAGAACATTATTTATGTCAGTCATCAGATCTTTTGATGTAAGTCTGAACTTTAACCATTGTTCTGCCCAAGCCCCAAGGTACGTATATATCAATTCAATAATAGTTGTTACTTAAAGAACCACTTACCTTGTTCAATAACCGCAAGAATCCCATCTTCAGAGCAGATCATAATAGGTAGAATCCGTGTGGAAGAGATGTTGCTGATGTTTGAAGACCTTGTGTAGCGGTCATACTGAACTTCCCAAACTTCACTTTCAGATAACAAAGAAATCGGAGCCTCATCTGTCCCGGCACCAGAAAGGACAATAGGTTGTTGTTGTGCTCTAAGATCCCAAGCAAATACAGTGCCTGAAGAGCCTCCTGCCTATGAAACGCTAGAAAAATTGAAATTCAACAAAACATCTCAAGCAAATAGAATTTTGTTAAAATAAAAGCATGGAAGTCCAGTAATCACCAAAGTATCAATAAACACAAATTACAGTTCAACAACACACAAACTCTCAGTTTTTTCCAACATTGTTTTACTGGAGGAAAACCAATCAGATTTAGAACTTTCCTGAAGAAAAGGTGATAATTAGGTAATAAACAAAGTCACAGATTTAGATTGTCCAATACACCCTAGCACGAGCTAGCATTAAATCTTACTATGCTATCATTTAAACTCTTCACAGTCCAAAGCCAGAGTTATGTCTGGAAAACCAGTAGATCAAATCAACAGATCATTTTGAAAATAAGAAAGTGGAAAAATAAATGCTATTTTTCTATCATTCACCTTGTTCTTTTTTACTTTGCAATGTTTTCTCGTGGTAGCAAAAGATCAGTTCGTTGATAACAAATGATGCCAGTATTAGTATGAGCGAAATAAAAATGCATAACAATGAGAAAGCAGCGGTAATCTTACCAGACAAGTGTGCTTCCTTGACGGATGAATATCAATTGAGTGTACAATTCCGGATGTTTTTCCTTGGCACCTGCAAGACAACCATTGAAAAGGGGATTAGAATAAACATAATTTCATATGATGACGCGTTTAACCTATAAATTATAATCAGCAGGATCGTCATTAATGAACCATATATACAATCCTCTTAAGGAGCATAGAGAAAATCCGTCTAATATATTGGTTTTCAAGTTATCATCATCCCTAATTGAAGATCAATATTTTTTCTAACATTAATGCTGAAGCCAATAGACCACAGAGAGGAATAAGCCAAACGGGTTCTACCAGATAAAGCCAGTGAAACCAAAACCGAACCAACGAAATGAACCAAATTTAATCGGATTTTTGCTTGTTCCAATGTATTCTTATTAATATTCTGATGGAAATAGGCTACTGACACAACAGTTCATAACTGCAAATTAAAATTTGGTAAGATCACTATAAGCTCTACAAATTACATTCAACTGCATGTTTAATTTTCCATAATAAAACCAAGAAAATGCACTCACCAGTTCCCCTTAAACTGTGAAACCGGGCCACCGGGTTTCCTCTGATCCCACCACTGCAACCCAAACCCATAGCCACCAGTTGCAAACTCACTCGGGGATGCCCACTTAACCTCCGTATAACCCACAAGCCCATTGGCATCGTAAATTCTTCTGTAACTCAGCTTTGAAGAATCCCCAACAAAACTCACCAAATTAACCCTCCCATCTTCCCCAACACTCACGCACTCAGTCCCACCCTCTCTTAGATCCACGGCCGACACAGGTCCGGAATGAAACCCCAACTCCGAAACTGTGGCCTCGGATTCCATCGTCCCTCCGTTTATCAAATCAGAAGCCAAAATGTGAATCGAACCTGAGAAAGTGGCGGCAGCGAGGAGGGGGTGATGGGTAGAGTGGGCGGTTTTGAGGGACGAAATGCGGGAAGGTGGGGTCCATGAGGATTGAGGGGTTAAGGTTGGAGACGAGCCTTGTGGGTTTGGGTCTACGCAGGTTATTTCGATGGAGGGAGTGTTGGTATCGGTGTCGTAATAGGCGACTGCTGCGAATCTGTCCAAGGCCGAAACCGGTGAGAGCCAGCGTACGGCGTCGATATACTTGGACTGCGGGATTCTATGAACTCGAGAGTGTTTTTGTGGTGCTGCAAAGTCCATGATTTCAGAGGTTTTAATGGAGTTTTTGAAATGGATTGTAGATTTAAGACAGCGATGATAAACGGAGGGCGCCTATTACTTGGAAGGGGTTTTGAGTGGGAAAAAAAAGGAGGGTTTTGGTTTCAGGGAAGGTTCGGGTTTCGATCCAGGTAAAAGTTTTGGATAATTTAATTTAGAACTAAATTTTAAAATATAAGGAAATACTATCTAATTATATTTTATATTAAATTTTATTATACTATTTTTCTCAAATTATTATTTATAGGTAACCTCTTTCCATTTATATTATAATATTTTATTTAAATTTTAAAATCAACTTTAAAAATTTTATTTTTTAAAATAAAATATTTAAATACTCCGCCTAGATCCATTTCAGTCGCTTCCCTTCTAATTGCCTACACTTTATTTTATGTTGTTTCCTTTGTTTCCACAGTCTTTTAGTTTTTCACTTATTTTAGATGATGAGTAGATTAGGGAAGACAAGTGAGTCAAATAAAGTAGTTCTTCCACTGAATTAGATGAGCTTTTTATTGAGATCATGAAAATGAAAGTATAAATATTTTGGGGTGAAAGGAGACATTGGGATTCAACCAAGTTATAGTGGAAGAAGTAAACCAAATGACTTTCCAACTTTAAAGGGAAGAGTAGGAATGCTTTTTGAGGTTTTTGGTAGGGTAAGGGGGACAACGTGAAGGATCCGAAACAAAAAACAATAAGACATGGAAAAGCAATATAAACAGAAGTAAAAATTATTTTTTTTACAAATTCATAAATTATTTGAAGATTCAAATAAAATTCCATGCGATTCAAATAATAAATAATTTATTTTAAAATTCAAAACTTTTAGTAATTAAAAAATTTATTTTAAAGTTTGAGATGAATCTCTTATTTTTTTATTATATATTAATATAAAATATAAAAAATATTGTTATATATATAATATAAATATATATAATATATGATTTTAAAAAATTATTTAATTCAACTTAACTCGATCAAATATTTACCCATATTTTTTTTATGTCAAAATTTTCATTTATCGATATAAAGAGGATGCCATGCCATGCGCCTCCAGGGTTGTGTAGGCTAGTTTTATTTCATAGGTAGGGTAGTTGAATTAGATTAGCATCTTTAAACTTAAGCAATAGCCAATAGAGATAGCCAAGGGCTAAAGGGTAACGCTCATTCTCAAACCAAAGAAACCTAAAATCTAAAAAATTATAGGTGGATTTTTTATCAACTTATCTGTTATTTTATCTATTAAAATTTAATTATTCTTTTTTATTTTCAAAAATAAAATTTATTATTTTTTTCATATAAATAAGAGTACATAATTATAAAAAAATAGATCATAAATAAATTACTAATATAAAAATAATTAATTAATTAAGTTTTAATGAACGAAATCATAAATAACGTGATTAAAAAATTACGATATAATTTCTCACGAAATCTAGAGCTGCGTCTGCCGCATCATCTCGTCTCTTAATTGGGCCTCTTGGATTCAGGAACTCGCTGGTATATCCCCTTTTGTGAATGAATGCTTTCGATTGCATTGGCATGTCAAACTCTCCCTTCAACCCAATCAATACGATTTACATTGAATGTGCAACAACAAAATACTATATTTTTATTAGTTATTTAATAATATTTATTTAACATCAAAAAGTTGTATTTTTTAAACTTAAAATCGATTGAATCGATGGTTAAAGCTGTCATCGCGAGTTTTGACATTACGACAAACTTAGTTCCTTAGCATTAATATAATGCCTCTGCAATGTCAAAATACAGCTAGAATGAATTGAAATTTCGTCTTATTTTCTGTACAGAATAATCAGCTTCCACAGACGCTTTTTTCATGAAGCTAAGTTCATTTAAAAATTAGATCAAGATAACAGCAAAACAGAAAGTATTTAAGATACAGTAACCAAATCAAATCAGCAGTCATCGGCCTATAATCTGTAGGAAGAAAGGCCTAAAAATGTGTGATTTAAATAGAAAGTGTTAAATGTGATTGAAACAGCACAAAGTTAGGTAAGACAACAGAGCTGTAGCCGGTGAAAGACGGCAAAGACACAATTTTTACTCTGTAGCCGGCTATTTGTAATTTCCCCACCATACAAATCTTCCACTACAATTTTACTTATCATCATCCCTTTAAAAGCCTGTTCATTGGAGGGCTAGTGGATGATCAAGTTCTTTCCATGGCGAAATTATCACAGGCGAACCAGAGAAACCATGCAGAGAGTAATGGTGTTAATAACAGTATGAGTATTGGTACAGGCACTACGAGTAATGGTGTTACGAAGGTGAAGAAGAGAACTAGGAGAAGTTTCCCTCGAGACTCGCCTCCGAAACGTAGCTCAATTTATAGAGGGGTTACTAGGTAAGTCATTTTAGTCATGAAAATCACCAATTTTCATGGTTTGAGTAAATGGAGTTTCATGTTAATTATGTGGATTGTTTTCAGGCATAGGTGGACGGGTCGATATGAAGCTCACCTATGGGACAAGAATTGCTGGAATGAATCACAAAACAAGAAAGGACGCCAAGGTATATTCAAATACCCTTTTTTTTCTTCTCTTAATTGAGTTATATAGCAGAAAGTCTAATGATTTATTCTTCTCCATTTTCATGGTTGCTGCTGCTGTTGCTGTTTATGTATTAACGCTCAAAATGCAGTCTATCTTGGTATATACGTTAACCACTACGTTTTCTTTTTAAAGGAACTCATTTCTTTTGCCTCAAGTTCAGGAAATTTACTTTTGTTTTTTCCAGGTGCTTATGACGATGAAGAATCTGCAGCACATGCTTATGATTTAGCAGCACTCAAATACTGGGGTCAAGATACCATTCTGAACTTTCCGGTACATTGTAGTCTTTAACTTAATGAGTTTTCTGTAAGAAGATTGGGGAAGAAACCTGAATATCTGTAATATGAACAATTTGCAGGTATCAACATACCCGATGGAATTGAAAGAAATGGAGAATCAGTCTAGAGAAGAATATATTGGATCATTAAGAAGGTGAGATTAATGAGAATGACTTGATCATGATATATACAGAGATGTGAGTTGAGCTAAAATCTTGAATTTTACAGGAAATCTAGTGGTTTCTCTCGTGGGGTTTCAAAATATAGAGGTGTTGCTAGGTACTTATATGTGACTTCAGCTACAATATCTTCCTTTCTCAAATCGACATCCTTTATATTTGTTTCAAATCCTGTCGGATTTACTTGGTTTTCAATGTCTAACCAACAGACATCATCATAATGGGAGATGGGAAGCTCGCATTGGAAGAGTGTTCGGGAACAAGTACCTCTATCTCGGGACATATGGTACGTGTTGTTGTCTTCATCCGTCTTTATTCTATTTGTTTTTCCTTTTTAATATTTTCCAAACCAAACTTGACTGCTCGCCAAATGTTATTTAAGAAAGCAACCCAAAAAATATCTTAGATATAAACCTAATAGTATTATTACATGACACCAAGACAATGCAATTTATTACATTTCTTTAGGCATATTGCTTTCATTGATTAAGGCGTTTGTGTAATGGACGCATATATAGCTGATTTTTTTAATTAGATTCATTGATTAAATACCATAAAACTAGGATAGAAAGGACACGTAAATTCATCTAAATTGTTTATAATAGTAAACAAATATTAAAAATTTATTCGGTCTCAATCAAATTTACAACTGTTTATGTAACCCTAATAGAACAAGGTCAAGCAAATTTTCTATAAAATAGTAAAGTATTGTATTCTTATGTTAAAATTAAACTTATATTAAATAAGATAAATATCCTTAATTACTAAATCAAATCAATAAATCTTGGGGCCAAATATATCTTATAGTTATGTCCGTTACTTAATAGGACGGTCCACTAACCATAAAACCTGTTTTACTTTCAATTTACGCAACAAATTAGATTTATTAATCTTCTGGTATCCATTCATTGACTTTTGCAGCCACACAAGAGGAAGCTGCCACTGCATATGATATGGCTGCTATAGAGTACCGGGGATTAAACGCTGTTACAAACTTTCATCTGAGTCGTTACATCAAATGGCTTAAACCCAATCAAATCGATACCAAATTTAATCCGAACCCGAATATAGATACCAATACCTCGACAGTAACAGTAACAAACCCTAGTCAAGAACTTAACCTCAGCTTTTTTAGCAACAACAGTAACGAGGACGACAATCTGCACGTGCAAGCCTCCCTTGCCCCTAACGAAGCCTTTCTGACTCAACCAAGGCCTGTGAATGCCACATCAGCTCTAGGACTTCTCCTCCAGTCATCAAAATTCAAAGAGATGATAGAGATGACATCCGCGGTTGATCGGTGCCAGCTGACACCGCCGATATCGGAGCCGGTACAATACAGCTTCCCTGAAAATGTGGAAACGTACTTGGAATGTCAAGATTCGAGCAGTCTCGGAGATGATGTTCAGGATGTGATTTTCGGTGAACTCAACTACTTCATGGCACCAATGTTTCCATGCGACATTGATGGCTAGAGTGAAAAAACCAAGTTTCCTGGTTATTTTCTTTCTTTAATTTTTTATTATTACTATTATTTATATACAAACCAATAAAGATTTGTAGATGCTTTGTTCATTAACGAGTTAATAGCCATAGCCTAAGAGCATTACTTTGGATTTGTGGAGAAAGATGCCCGGGATGATGAACTGATTTGGTTTATTCTGTAGCTTAGACAATAAAATATACATTTTCTTTTTTAAATTTTCTTAAAGCATACTAAATTCTTACCTTTTTCTGTTATTATCTCTGATACCAGCACTCCAAAAATGAAGTTGGTCACAGATCAACGTGCCTAGTGTTTCCTACAGAATTACATCTGAACTTAAAAGCCACTTTAACTAAAGTGATCAATTGAATCATCTGCTTTCAGTCTTTGGGCCTTAAGCTACCCAAAATATAACGAGTAGATTTTGCAGTAGACCAAATTCTGGGCCCAGAACAATTTGTCTGTATGAGCCCTCAAGTCCAGCATCATAACAAATGGGCTTTTGACCATCTACTCCAGTTTAAGCAAAGGAAATGGGTGCGTTACTTTGTATTTTCTCTCATCACACAAGATTGAACTTCAGAACTTTGAAGCGGTCTTAGAGAAAAATTTTAAAAATTTAGATTTGACAATATATGTCCATAGAAATAAGTATTCCGATCAAAAGAGTAGCATATTAATTGTTATTTCTGATGAGGTAGCCAAACCCAAAAAAATATTAAGGATTACCCAATTGTTTTCCTTCACTTTCTGGTTCTTTGAAATCTGACATTTCCTCAGACATTCTGACTCACCCTGTTCTCTATCATGAGTCTACTTCTCTGTCCTTGCTTTGATATTGCCACTTGGTACTTGGTATCCTATTTTACAAAAGAATATAGCAAACATACCATCCTACACCCATCACCGTACACGTGGTTATTCATATTGGTTAATAATAAGCCCAACACCCACCTCCCCTTCCAGAGTTGCTGTCTAAACAACAAGAAAAAGCAGAGATTTGGGGCAAGGTAAGATGAGCAAAGGCACATGTAGATAGGTAGAAACAATAAATAATCAATGAAAATAAAAACGCAGCAGAGACAGGAAAGGGAAAAGGAAATCCAACAATGTTTGACACTTTTTGTTAAACATGGATACGTGAAATCGGGGGTATACTTTTATTTCGACCCTCTTTTTAAATTTTCTAACCTCCGTAGAGTCGAATGAACATACAACCCTGTTGGTAGGCATTGGTCCCACGGTTCAAAATGGAGGCCCCCCGGGGGACTAGTCCCACAACAGAAAACAGGCATTGTTGACCGGAGGAGGCCCCAAAGTCACAACGCCCATCCACGTTGAACGAAGACAGACTGGAGTGGATGTAGGTTCATATGGCTTTAGCCACTTACACTCCTTAAATCCATAATGTCTAGGCTGATAACCACTGGCGGGTGGGGGGAATCTCAGTGGATTTCATACCGGATTTGCCGCTGGTTTTTTGAACGTTCATCAGGGAAATAAAATTACATTTAAGAGGTATATTTAGGGGCTAAGGAAGGGATTTGGGGGAATGCTAAAGGGTATGCAAGGAAACAAAAAGAGGACAAAGGTTGCTTGCGCAAATCTAGCTAATCTGGGGCAAGTAAAGTGAAACTCTGGGGTTGAAACAGCTGAAGCTGAGTCCTGGCGAAGGCAAAGCCATCCCCATCCAAACCGTACCAACAGGCAACAGACACCATCCCCCCTTCTTTCTTTCTTTTTCCCACATTTACTTGGTCTCATTATGTTTGAAGTGCACATAGAATCATACGTACATAGCAAGCAACCCCAAACCCCTCATTCTTCTTCCTCTTCCTTCAAAAATCTTATCTTTCTTTTTATTCACTCTTTTCTGTCCAAGTTAGGACAACAAAACCCCATCCGAGAAAAGCAGAAGAAATAACAATCAAAACGTAACAACACCAACCTATTGTGTTTTATTTTATGTTTTTTCTCTCTCTCTTTGGTTTTTGGGAAGTAGTGTTTGAAAGAGAAAAAAAAACTTTCCCCCCCTCTCACTGTTTTTTTTTTTTGTGTGTGTGTGTTTGTTATAAATAATGAGATAGGCTTGTGGTGGTGAGGGGGGAAGCTCTCTTCAAGACTGGTGGATATGGTGACTACTGTTGAAAATCCATTCACAAAGGAAATTGAAGCAAGGTTGAGCTTTTCCATGATAATTTTATGTGAAGCAAATGGGTTCCGTATGCTCATATGGAGAAGCATGGGGCAATAATAAAAGGGATATCATTTTCTTCAAACTCCAATCTTTGCAGCAAACTCTCTTGTCCCTCAGCTTCAGCTAACGGGGGATAGTGGATGTGGCGGCGGCGGCGGTGATATTGGCGGGATCGGCTCAATCTCTTATATTGTTAATTTATGAATACACTAAATTTTTTGTTGCCTTCGTTACTGCTTAGTGCTTACATTGTTGCTCCAAGATGTTGATAAAATCAGTGTGTATGTTTCTGATATTTTCCTCTCCTTTTTTTCCCTCTTAATTTTATAAATTTTAGCAACACAAACTTCCCCTCGGCTTTAGTTACTACTTACTAGTTAGTGCTTGTGCTTGCTTCATGAAGTAAATAAGTAGGAAGCTAATTCTACGAAGTAAATTTTTGTAGGTCCCTTCAACAATGGAAACTTCATTCTGAAAGCTCAATACCGGTTGTAATTTATTGTGCAGCTTCTGGGGATTATTACTGTCTACAGTGAACACACTAATGGGTTGTTTCTAGTGATTTTGGTGTGGGGAAACTGCTGGCCTAGAATTTGCCGTTGGGCAGGGGAGGACAGTCACCATGGAAGTAGTGTCTAAGTTTGGGCTATATATTTTAAAATATGCTTGATAATTTTTGAGAAACAAGAGTAAAAACAGAGGGAGAGACAAGAGAGTTGAGGTTATGAGTAGTGATGACGATGAATGGAGTTTGGGATTCATGGAAGTATCCAATCATGCTGCACTCCTCTGCAAATTTTGGGGTTTGCTTCCTTTTTCGTTTTTGGTATTCACGTGAATCTGAGTTGTGTGTGTTTTGCTTGTGTTTACTGTTTAGGTTAGGTTAGGTGTGTTTTATCTCAGGTGTGATTATATATGTGCCTTTTCTTTGATGGTAAATTCCTGGAAAGTGATTTCTAATGATAATATAAGTTACACTAATCAGAAACACAGTAATGTGCTTATCAGAATGTTTATGGCGATTTATTATTTTGTCTGTGCCGGATGGGTTCTAGAATGTTTCAACGTTGATGCATATATTTGTTTTTTATTTCATATACTTGGCACATAAATGTTTGATATCATAATTATGTTTTGAATTTCAGTCGATAAATAAGCTATACAAATATAATTTTGAGTCAGCGTTGAGTCATGTGGTTGTCCAAATCAAAAAAGCAGAGTGTGGCACATGTCGGCAAATTTATGATCTTGTCTTATGGGGTAGCTGAAGACAGATTTTAGGTAAGAAACAATTAAATTCCAAACAGTGATTTGATGACTCAATTCTCACAAGCCAAGCCAAAACCAGCACTTGGGGTGTAGGTAAAATGTTGTATCAAACCACGTATACTAATGCCTACACTTTGTTTGTTAGCCTGAACCAGCTCTGCTGTCATATTTCTTTTCTCTACCATTTTTGCTGGATGTGGTCATGTTTTCCATTACAGCTCAAGTACTGTGTTTACGATCACTGTTTTAAAACCACACCCAAAATGGGAAGCCTAAAGCTACTGCTTGAAGAATGAAACTTAGATGGCATTTAAGAGAAGAGTGGTAATTAGTGAAGGACCCCCTTGTGTTTAAATTTTATGTACCTTTTTAAGTGGTTGGTGAAGATCTCTGTTTTCACCGTTGTTTCTTGTTCGTCTTCACCAATGGTGCTTTCGGGACCCGAAGACCTGAAATACCCATGGCCTCTGTAAATTGCACCCTTTTCTTACATCATCATCCTGGAAAATTGAGACTACCACTTAAATACTAACATTTAATAATCTTGAAATTCAAATCTTAAAACACGCCCATCATAGGCTGTGATGTGATGAAAATGCCGCTTAGGGACATAAGCAATTCCGGTCAAACTCGTTTACAACTTGTTCAGGTTTCTATAACACAAAAAAAGGAAGACAAACGCGCTATGACATCAGAGTAGGAACACAAGACATTTGATATTTACATAGTTCAGCACAAGCATCAACCAGAGAGAAATTTTGCATGTATACATTACATGCACTGGTTTAAACTACAAACGCATACACTCCCTAACAACTTTTCTAGAAAACTTTTGCCATATACCACAATCTCCATTCAGACATAAGATGAACAAACGTACCTCACCAACAGTATACAGAATTAGCTCACATCGAAGAGGTAAACTGGAAGAGGAATGCTTAGATTGCCAAAATGAAGGGTGCTAAAGCATCAAATTCATTCTGATCAAAATACAATCTGGCATCCATTTTGGTTTAATCTAGTAGGAGGAGACTATCTGATGATAATTTTAAATGTTTACCATCTAGTGCTTCAACCAAGAAAATGAAATTTACACCACAGTAATGAGTGCTTTGACACAATTCCAAAATGGAAAAGGCTAAACCACAGCCACAGATGTCCTTAGGAGAGGGTGCACCCTGCAGTTAGATTCAAACTATATCCTGTTTGTTTCGAGTTCAAATTCTAGAATGAACAGGGTGGGATTTATAGGGTGATACATATAAAAACTGCAATGACATGATAACATAAAAAGAATCACGGACATGATTATGCATATGTGAAATGAAGTTAGCAAGTCCGCACATGTCCCTGTCCCCATTCTAAAGTATGTGTGCGAAAATAGATGAATCATGAATGTAGTAACAAAATGCATACATAAACGTCTGTAAGAATAAATCAATCACAAAAAGAAAAAACATTTGAAAAGCAATGATAAGTCTCTGAATAATTACAATTCAAGTCAATATATATAAATATATCATAGGAAGTACAATATAATATCAACTAACATTTCTCGTACATGAAAGTAATGCTACTACAAAGGATCAACTACCTCTGCCCCCTTAAAACTGTAAAATAGTATCATCCCCACATTTCAAAGATAACAAAGATACGTCTTCAGTAATGATGGTAATATAACAGACGACATCAAAATCTAGTAATTACATGACGACCAAATTTAGCAGAAACCCGGTTCCCATTTGCTTCATGGATTCTCTTCAAACAGAGACAAGTATATTAAATCAGAACAATAAATAGAACATAACTTTTCCTATCCAGATCAAAATTAAAACAAAAAATTCAAGTCAATCCTTCAATAGAAAGTTCAGTCCAATATATACCCAAGGATTTCCTTAAGCTCAACTTGGAAGCCAGATAATTGGTACACATTTAACCTCAAATTATTCAATGGCATGTCCAAACATAACAATAGCAGGAGCAACAACAATAATAATAATGACAACATCACAAAGCAACAAATACCCAGATAAAAAGCAGGGAAAAGTCCACCAATATCATCTGCATCATTGCTTGACGTTCTCCAAGTACCATTTGTAAGTATCGACAAGCCCAGCTCTCAATGAGATCTTGGCATTCCAACCCAATGAAGCAAGCTTCGAGCTATCCATGAGCTTCCTAGGAGTCCCATCGGGCTTCGAAGTATCCCAAACAAGCTTCCCTTCAAAGCCAACAACTTCCATCACCAACTCAGCTAACTCCTTAATAGTAACCTCTTTTCCACTACCTACATTCACATGGTCCAATCCGCTGTAATTCCCCATCAAGAAAACCACAGCATCAGCTAGATCGTCCACGTGCAAAAATTCCCTTAACGGGCTCCCGGTCCCCCAAACAACAACTTCTTTCGCTCCTTCCACTTTGGCTTTATGGAATCTCCTCATCAAAGCGGGTAAAACGTGGGAATTCTCCGGGTGGAAGTTATCGTTGGGGCCGTATAAATTCGTCGGCATAGCGGAAATAGCATCGAACCCGTGCTGGATTCTGTAAGCTTGGCACATTTTGATCCCCGCGATCTTGGCAACCGCATACCATTCGTTTGTTGGCTCCAGGGGCCCGGATAAGAGCGCGTTTTCAGGGATGGGTTGCGGCGCAAATTTGGGAAAAATGCAGGAGGATCCGAGGAAGAGGATTTTCTTGACGCCGTGGCGGTAAGAGGAATCGATGACATTGGTCTGGATTTGGAGGTTGATGGAGATGAAATCGGCAGGGTAGGTGTTGTTGGCGTGGATTCCTCCGACTTTCGCGGCTGCTAGTACTACGTATTGAGGCTTCTCATCAGCGAAGAATGATTCGACGTCAGATTGGCGTGTGAGGTCCAGATCGGCGTGGGTGCGGACTACAATGTTTGTGAAGTCCAGAGATTGGAGTTTTCGGACTATGGCAGAACCAACCAGGCCTCTGTGGCCTGCTACGAAGATCTTGGCAGACTTGTTCGAGAAAAAAGAATCTACGGAAAAGAGCATAGAAAACAGAGTTAGAATTAAGTTGAGATCTGTTGAGTGAGGAGAGACAGAGAGAGGGAATTACCGTTTTCACCCATTGCTGTAGTCTGTAGACTCGTGGAAGGGAAGTAAAGAAGAAAGGGAGAAGCGTGGTGTTGTTTTTTCCACAGATCTTAGTTCTCCGGAACTGGTAGGCGGTAAAAAGTACTCTAAATCCTAGTCGGTGTCATTTGTTAAGCAGTTGGGCTCAGTAGCTGTAGAACACAAAAATGATTGGGCTAACTGTACCACTTTAGTCGTATTGAAAATGGGCGGACTCCGAATGGCATAAAGTCAAATCTCTCTCTTTTGGGGGGGGGGGGGGTTTGGACATATATTTTAAGAATTCGAATAGTGCTTTAAGTTTTATTTTAAAATAAAATAAAATAAAAATATTTTAAAAAACGAGTTTAGTTTAGTATGATTTAATTGTATTATATATTTTTTATTTTGTTTTATTAATTTTTTGGTTTTATTTTATATAATTTTCATTCTAGACTTAAAATTTTAAATATTTTAATTTTATTTTTATATTATAATTTTTATTTTAAATTAGTCTTAAAATTTTAAAAGTTAAATTTGACTACGATTGAAATATAATATTTGAGTCATTTATATTTGTATTTAATTTTATTTATTAATTAAATTATATTAAAATAATTATACAGATAATAAATTAATATAAAGATTTTTCAAATTTATATACTTATTAATATTATATTTTGAAAAAGAAATCATAACCTAATTAATATTATTATATACAAAATATTACAAAATATCATAATCTAATTTATATACTTATTAATTATTAGGGGTGTTCATAATCGGGTACCAAAACGTCAATTTATAATTTAGTCCATAAAAATTGAGTACCCGGTTTAATTTTTTTATATTTTATAAATTTATTTTTAAAAGTAAATATAAGAAACACTTAACATTTTATGGTATATACTTTAAACACAAAATTATTGATTTGAGATATATTTTAAAGTTAAATATTTGAATATATATGCATATATTAAAGTTTATTGATAAAAAATATATCATTCTCGATCATAATTTTTCTTTCAAATCTCATATTGACAAATTAATATAAATATTTATGAAAAATTCTAATCTTAAAAGTCTATAATACAAGTATAAAAAGAAATTAAGGATTTAAAATTAATTTTAAAGAAAAATAATAAAAAATATATAATAAAAATATAATTTAAAAATATATATTTATTAAAATTATCGTGTCGGGTTAGATACTCGAATCTTAAAAAATTCCGACCCTGACCCGACCCAACTACCCAAAAAAAATACGGACCGGGTATCTGACCCAAAAAATCTGGATATTTCATTATAAATACCCAGTAATTTTTAATTCAGTATTTATAATAAAATACTTAAATTTTTAATCGGATAAACAAATCAACGAAATAAATAATTTAGATCTGATATTTTTAAACACCCCCTACTAATTATCTCCTTTTATATCTTTTTATTTGTTTACATAATCAAATTACTTAATTTTACTAAATATTTTTATATCATTAATTAAAATAAATTAATTAATTATCCATTAATATAATTCGTTGATTGCCTGATGTTTCTTATTTATGCCGTCCACCGCTTTTCACCTTTGATAAGTTTGACTGCCTAGTGCCTCCCACCGTTCCAAGCTTCCATTCATGGACAAAAACTTCACTCTTTTGGTAACCCAGTAATGCCTCCACCGCAGTGTCCTTTCCCCCCTGGAAGAATATCGTAACACTTTTCATTTTAAAAAAACATATAAACTATTATTATTTAATGAATTATAAAAATAATGGTTTCACAGAAAATATAATCAAACGAGTAAAGAATTTCATTATTCTCCAAAAAAAACTAGTTGAATATCCTCGTTAATTCTTAACAACAACTCCTCTTTCTTTTACCATTTTTTTCTCTTTAAAAATCATGTTATTTTTCTCGTTTCAAATTCAGTAGATGCAAGTATTTGAAGCAGTCTTCATCAAAGTATAATTACAAGCTATACCTTCCATTAAAGGTATTAATTCCGATCACCTATGTACCTCTACAATCGGAAAAAAAATCATAATTTTATTATACACTTCTTTAGAATAATAACAACTAAAATTACATTCGAATATAAGCTATGATTTAATAAGACCTAAACATCATTTTTAATTATTATTTAATCTCTATACGATGGATAAATTATTATTCAATCATTAAACTCTAATTTAGTATTTTTATTTATATATTTTTTAAAATTTAATTCAAACTTAAATTATACAAATTTTAAAAAATATAAATAAAATAAATAAATTTACAATTTATACAGATACTACTAGACAAATTTGGCCTAATTTGTTGTCTCCATTTTTATAAAATATTCCAAAAATACAATCTTTATCATTAAATTTAAAACCCGTATAGTTTTGGCCTAGGAATTACAATTTACAACTAGACGAAAACAATGAACTATTTATTAAACAAAAAAGGAAACCAGGAAAAGGCGGTTTTGGAGTTGGGACTTGGATTGGAATGCTCTTCACCGTATTTTTTCTTTACACGACTGAAGTTCAAAAAGAAAAATAATAAATCGATATTTTCCATTTTCCGATCTTGTCCTACGCTCGGCTGAATTCCTTTCATGGCTTCCTTTCGAAGACTTTTTCCTCTTTGCTCTGCTATCAACGTATGTCCCCTCTATTTGTTTTCATATTTATCAAACGAATAGCAATGCTGATCTCTCTTTTCACGTATATTTGTTGCAGACAACGAGATTTTCTTCTTCTGGAGTTCATATAGGTTCCCCCCCCCCCTCTTTCTTAGTCTGTGTTTACTTTTTTTCATCTGTGAATTTGGATTTTCAAGTCTTGCATAATTTTGTTTTTGTAGATGTTTCAAATAGACATATTTCGAATGCAATCTTATTTTCTTAGCTTTTATATTTATCATATTCTATTGCTGCATTGTAGTGAGTTGTTGAATGATTTGAGATTTATATTACTATTCTATTTTTTGTAAAAAAAAAAAGGATTTGGTGCAAATGTTCGTGGCTACAAGCAAACAGTATCCAAGTTTGAGGAACAAATAAAACGTGCAGAAGCAGACACTTCGGTGGTTAAAGATGACATTGACAGGATTCGGACGGAATTTGATGCTTCCAAACGGAGATTCCTTGAGATTCCAGAAGCACTCAAGGCAATGCCGAAGATGAATCCTGAAGGTTCAATTATGTTCTAGTCCTTTATGTTTAATTTGAATCTATTTTAACAGATTTGAAGATACTGCATATAAGCCTTTAGTATTCAAAATGTTTTTCTTTTTGGTGTTAATGTAGGTATATATGTGAATAGGGGTATTAGACTGGATCTTATTCAAGTATACGGATTTGATTATGATTTTACATTGGTACATTACTCTGCGAACTTGCAAAATTTGATATATGATCTCGCAAAGGAGCATATGGTGAATGAGGTTAGCATTTATGTGATATTATAACACAGTTTATGCAATTGATGTTTTTGCGACATGGATTATTGAAGGTGTTCACTGTTGACAAATTGTTATCTGCTGCATTTGTGCAGTTTCATTATCCCAAGGTTTGTATGAGTTTTAAATATGATCCATCCTTTCCAATTAGAGGGTTGTACTATGATAGGCAGCATGGATGTCTCTTGAAGTTGGACTTTTTTGGTTCCATAGAGCAAGAGGGATGCTTTTATGGTCGTCGCCAGGTATTATTACTTTATTTATAGTGACATGGCTGTTCCGTTTATTGTGCAATGCTGGAACAAAGTTTTCCTTGATGATTATTTTGTGTTATTTATTACCAAGTTAAAGTACTGGTGTACGATTGAAAATAAAGGGATATAGAGGGAGAGAGGATAGTATTAGAGAAAACCTTCCATGTTTAACATGGATGGTTTTGACACCTGGTAAGATGTGAGTTTAAAGTTTCTTAAAACTTGTAAGAACACTTGTCATTTTTATCAATGACCAAGAGCAATTGCTTGAGGCTTCTTATCAGTTTGTATCATGTGCATTTGTTGGGAAAATCTTACATTTCTATATGAAATATCCTGCTTCTCATTTTGCTATTTATAATTCAGCTTAGCGAGAAGGAAATAGAAGAGATATATGGCACAAGACATATTGGTCGTGACCAGGCACGCCGTCTTGTGGGTTTGATGGATTTTTTCTGCTTTAGTGAGGTTTGTTTCAGTATTTTTCATCTTTTATATGTATAACAATGTTGTACATGTATGTTTGAATAATAAAAGTTTTAGGCTTTAAAATTTGTAAGTCGCAAATAATGAGTGTTTCACAGAGCATTATAGTCAGATGGTGATGTACAGGAAACAGGATTCCCATGAAATGCTTACACATGCATACTAATATCTCATAATACCTATTGGTTAACTGTAATCTTGGTACTTTTAGTCATGGGGTCTGTTGCCTTTCTTCTTCTTCGTTCCAACTTTTTTGATGAAATAATATAACAAATTCTCTTTTCAATATATCTAGTAAATGTAAAAAATTCCTGTCAATTTGAAAATTCACCTGTGGACATTAATATGGATAGTACATATTTTAGGCTTGTCCTTTTCAGGTTTTGTAAGTTTGTTAGCGCTTTCTTTTCTTGGACTATTTGCCTTTTTGATAAGCACATATTTTATCCTATTTTTAGGTTCCTGATTTTTCCCTTCGTAATCTTTTTAGGCATGTCTCATTGCTGATATTGTGCAATATTTCGTTGATGCTAAACTAGAATTTGATGCCTGCTATATATATGAAGATGTCAATCGTGCAATTCAGCATGTTCATCAAAGTGGTTTGATGCATAGAGGAATTCTTTCTGATCCTCATCGATATCTGGTAAAAAATGTAAGCACTAACTATTATGTTTTAGTTCGTTTTAAGTTTGAGTGCCTTTTAATTTCAAAGAAAGTCTTTTGTAAAATTTGGCCTGTTATTTGTGAAATATGTCTTTCCTCCTGGGAATGCTAATTTTGGTGCATGTTTCAGGGCCAGTTACTATGCTTTCTTAGGATGCTAAAGGAGAAGGGGAAGAAAATTTTCTTGCTAACAAACTCACCATACTACTTTGTGGATGGAGGGATGCAATTTTTGTTGGAGGTATACATTGCAGTAGTACTGATTCCTTCTTATTTTGTAGTTCTTATTCATCTTAATGGATGATTCATATTTATTGCTTATAAATTCGATATTGCTTTTGGTCCAGTTTTGAAGTAATTTGCTATTCATCCCCTTTTTGTTTGAAAGCGTGATTTAGTGCTTATTCTTTCTAAAGGTAGAGAAGATACAATTAATGGAAATATTATTCAAATATATTCATTCATATGATTTGTGGAAGTCGCTGAATGGTGGTTGATGATTCTGCCCTCATATTTTACATTGGTTTCATGGACTTGCTGATGTTTCATCAACCTCATCATTATTATTATAGCAACATTCAAATAACTCAGGCGGATGAATTGAAGTTGTGTAATGTGAATTGCTTTTTAATATTTTATAATGTTTTGGCGAGTTCACATGCTTTGAATTGGTAAAGTTTGGATGTGTCTAATTTGCATCTATACATGTTTGCATCAAAAATCGCTAGAATTTCAACTTTCAAACATTGTTTTCACTTAATCACTCTGCTCTAGTCTGCACCTTTAAGGTATCATTCTTTTTCATTCTTAGAATTATTTGTAGAGGGAGTTTTTGAGCTAAATTTTGACATGTAATTTAGGATTCGACTGACAGCAAACAATCATGGAGGGAGCTTTTTGATGTTGTAATTGCAAAAGCCAATAAACCGGATTTCTATACTTCTGAGCATCCTTTCCGGTTTGTATCTTCAACTTTTGATATTCTCCACATATTTCTTTACACGTCTTGTAATGGAGGTGACTTTTATTTTGCTACAATGATATAAGAGGGCATAATTGACCTAATTTGACAAGCTCTGCTACAATGGATATGAGTTGGTAAAGCACGTGATAAAATTAGATTATCATGTGAAAACAATGATGTGAGTTGAAGAGGTAGTTTGCTATCTGGTGCCAAGCAGCGACAGAGTGTCTATCAAATTAGACTCTTAAAATATTTTATAACCTATCCAACTTAGAATACCCATCGAACACTAGCTTTTGAATAAGTAAATAACCCACATAAACTTGGAGTCCTGGAGACAAACCTTACCTCCTACAATATCATGGAGAAATTTGATAAAGTGCTTTTAAAATTTTATCCCTTGGTTTTTGTTGTGCACTTGCTGATAACAATGCATGCTTTCATGATTTATATTTATTGATCAATCTCCTGGAACTTAAATTGCAGCTGCTATGACACAGAGAAGGATACTCTAGCTTTTACGAACGTTGATAAATTCCTCAAAAATAAAATATATTACCATGGATCCCTGAAATCTTTTCTACAAATTACTAAATGGAATGGCCCAGAGGTATATCATGTTTTATGCTTTGTAGCATTTTATATTATCTTTTACAAATGTGTTCAATCATGTGTAAATGGTAAATTCTTGCTGATGGGAGTATAGCGCTGCTCTGGTTTTCTTTATTAGGTGATATATTTTGGTGATCACCTATTTAGTGACTTGAGGGGCCCTTCAAAGGCTGGTTGGAGGACTGCTGCTATCATCCATGAACTAGAAGTATGCCTCTTTTCATTCTTAGCTCGTCTTTCTGTGTTTGTGATGTTTTACAGACAAATTCTTTATGTCTTTGGGTTGTGTTTGATTGCAGAATGAAATCCACATACAGAACCAAGATAAATATCGGTTTGAACAGGTATATATTTCTGCCTCTTGGGTATTTGGAATTTTTTATTATCACTGTCCTATGTTTATTTGATATTGTGAATGGGGTTGGCTTCTTAGTTATTTGGTAACTCAAAAATTGGTTGAGTTGAATGGAGTACAATGTCGAATACTTGCATCTGTTGACCAATTTTTTTAATTATTATTTTTTATTTTTGTATTTAGTTAAGTTTTAATAAAATTATACTAGTTTGCTGAATTCTGTTCACTATTCTATTATTTCCAGAGTTCCACTGCTATTGTCTTCAATGTGAGAACTTAAAAATAGAATTTTGACTATCCTTTTAAAAATCTTCCTTCGTTGCAGGCAAAATTTCATATACTACAAGAACTGCTGGGGAGATTACATGCAACTGTACCCAGTAACAAGAGAAGTGAAGCATACAAGTTACTTATGTGTGAATTAAATGAAGAGAGGCAGAAAGCACGCAGTATAATGAAAAGGATGTTCAATACATCTTTTGGGGCCACCTTCCTTACTGACAAAGGTCAAGAATCTGCTTTTGCTTATCACATACATCAATATGCTGATGTGTACACTAGTAGGCCGGAGAACTTTCTGTTCTACTCACCTGAAACGTGGCTTCATGCACCGTGTGATATCAAGATCATGCCCCATCATGTGAAGGTATGCCATTAACCTTCTCTATCTACTTAAAATGAACCAAATATTTTTTTTTCTATTACAATTCGTTTCTTCTTTCTTTTTCATTTACGAAAATGAAACATGGTATATTTTCTTGTTTTATGTTCTTGCTTTCTGCCATTGTTCTTATGCAGCTAATTAGAATGATCGCATTCCTTATTAAGGAAAAAAAATCCAATTATACTAAAAAGTTACTCCAATAATTATAAACATTACTCTGACAAAACTAAAAGATTAACTTAAAATAACACCTAGGGTCCTTTTACAAATATGAGGGGGGACTCCTATCTCAATGTACTGTCGTTTCTATGATTTGACCCTTAAAATGTAGCTACATTGTGGTGGGAGGACTCTTATTCATTGTGCCATGGTAGTTCTAACTATATATATGAATCCACTTATGCTATGTAAAACTCAATTATTTTTACACTTTTTTGAACTGTTTGATGAGAGTAAATAAATATTATCATACCAACATTTTATGTAGCTCTTGAAATGTTAAAGATTAATATAGTCGACTTATTTTTGTGAACTCCGGTGCTGAATTGTGATCTTCATCTCCTCTTTCTTTCTTTCTTTCTTTCAGATTCCATCAAGTTTGTTCAAAAACCCGTAGAAGAAGGGAGGATCCATCTAGTTTCTTTCCGATGCTGAAGTGTTACATGGAAAGATGATAAGTAGGGAGCAGTTGTTGACTAGTTTCTGATGAATTCCCATCCGATTCACCATTGCGCTTGTTCCCTAGGTTATTTCTCGTTCTTGAGTTAACTAAATTATCGTATTTGAACTTTCATTTACATCAACAGTGTTGTATCTAGATGGGGTCTTGTATCCAGTCTACTGCTAGATATTTGTCTAAACATATTCTAAATTCTTCAACGCTTCGTCTGTCTGTAACATTCATGCAACATCAATCCAAAGCTGTTTCAACCTTCTAGTTCTCGTTAGAAAAACCCGTCTTGCGCGGGCATATTTGTTAAAGTAGTTCTTATTACCAGTTTCCTCTGTTCTGCAATTACGCAAAAATAAGAGGAATCTCTTATACACTAAAATTTGAATTAATTTGGAATGACGGGAAATTTAATCAGGTCAGATTTAGATATTGTATCCAAATTAAATTTGGTTGAATCTATAATTCAATCATTAAATTTCGGATGGATAATCATGTGATACAGTTTTACAAAATCAAATAACTTTGTTTTAAATAAGAAATAATGAATTCATTAATTAATTGAATATAAGTATGTTTATGTTATTTATTTTGAATAGGTTCGAGATATAAATATCTGTCTTTAGAATATAAAAATTATCTACTTAATAAAAAACATGGTAATATTTTTATTTAAAATTTGGCGTAATATAAAATCAGCAACAGTTCGTTTGCTTGCTTGAACCGTAAGGGAGTTGTAGATCCTTCGATTGTAAAACCCAAAATGGTGCTGATTGAACCCCACTGCACTGGTGAACAACAAGAAGTAAAAGCCACGACGATACCATCCGAAACGACGGCCGCTTCCGCTGCCCGCTCATCAAAAGAGAACGGAGAAGTGGTTGCCTCCGAAGAGAAAGGTTCCGATTCTTACCAGAATGCCTTAAACGGCGATCAATTGAAAGAGGTTCTCTCTTCTTTCCCCGGACCTTTTCCTTTTCTTAATTAATCATTCAAATGAAACAAACAGCTGTTTCTTTTTTATTATTAAAAAATGTGTTTGTAGAAAGCTTTGGCTGAAGCAAATGATGCGAAAATGGAAGGAAATTATTTGTTCGGAAACGGGGAATATGAGGCATTGTCACAGTATGACGTTGCTTTGCAAGTGACGGCGGATATGCCTACTGCCATTGAACTTCGTTCCATCTGCCATTCTAATCGCTCTGTTTGCTTTCTGAAGCTGGTATGCGGAATAACGGTTATATATTGTTTTTATTTGAACATGCTTGTCCTTCTAATGTTAGAAAAAATATTCTTAAGGGGATATATGAAGAAACCATCAAGGAATGTACGAATACATTAGATCTCAATCCTTCTTATATAAAAGCTCTAGTTAGACGAGGAGAAGCTCATGAAAAGCTTCAAAATTTTGAAGAGGCTATTGCTACCCATTGCTCTATCTGGATGATTGGATTTATGTGCCAGCCTTACATCCATTTGTGATTACATTAATGTTGAAAATTTCTTCCCAAAAATTGCAGATATGAAGAAGAACAACCAGGCTCCGAAGGTCATTCGTCGATTGGAACCACTAGCTGCTGAAAAACGAGAAAAGCTGAAAAAGGAGATGATTGGTAAGTTCCATTCGTTTCTGGTTTTCAACCCACATATTAGTCTCTTGGGAATTGATTTCTTGAACAAGGTAAATCTTACTACATTGGTAAGTTCACTTCTCTACACTATTGTATTCTGAATAGAAGAGGGTGGGGGAGAGTTATGAATTATGATAGTATTCTATCTGGTTTTGTGCTAAAAGTTTCAAATCCGTGTCTTTTATTCATTGAGTTATTCTTGGTAATGGATGTATTTAGTATGTTGTTTTGAAATGTTTAGATGAGAAGGAGGTTTCACTTTCTCATGTATGGCGTATCCAATACATATTTCCTTTAACACACTGCCCAACATAAACCAAATTTAGTATGATATTGCTATAGTATATCAAGCATCACATAAACAAATTTTAGTTTATCTTAATTGTACTACTCGACGAAAATGGTTCATGCCAGTCATTAACTATTTTGTTGTATCTTGCATATCATGGTAGGCTTTGATTCTAGTCAGTGGTTTCTGTTCTAAGCAAGAAATATTCTTTGCAAAAGAGGAGGGGGTTTCTTATAACACACGTTTGTGATTTGATCAATAATGAATGTTGAAGTAGCAATTAGTAGGAACCTTGGTAGAATTGCTGAAGCTAGCATACAGGACAAGACTTGGGCGTTTATGTTTCATTTATGCAGTCGCTAATCACATACTAATAAACATTTTGTGTATTCTGAACAGGGAAGCTGCTCAAACAATTGGGGAACTCAGCTTTTAGAACAATCCATAAATTAATAATTATTATTTGAATTTATTTTTTTAAATGAAATAATTACTAAAAATATTTTAAAAAATTAATGAGTTGTTCGCGAACTTTTCGAGTCGAATTAGACCTTGTTCGATTCAACTCTTTAAGGTTTTGAGTCGAATTCGAATCAAATTTATCTATTAAGTTTTGACTAAATCAAATTCAAATAACTCATAAACTGTTCAATTCATTAAACACCCATAGATAAACTTCGACAAAAACAATCATTTGAATTCTCGAAAGTAATAAAATGGTGAAGATTTTAACCCAATAAACTAATTTTTTTTAAAGTTTTTAAAATTTTTGTTTTACAAATTAAATTCTATTTAAAAAAAGTGTCTAAAACACAAAAATTATATACGATAGTTAAAATATAATTGGCCGGTTCATAATACTTCAGATTTGAAAAGCCTAAAAGGGCGACGACACTCCATACTTCTTATAAAAGTCGGAAGAATTTGACTGTAAATTAAATATATATTATTAAACCTATAAACTATTGATTTTGACCCATCCAGGATTGTCGTTGGTTCGAAGTACATATAAATAATAAGAAAATTAAATCATAAAACTAAAACAAGTTTTTTTCCTCGTAAACACAATTAATTTTATTATAAAAATTTAAAATTTAAATTTTATAACCATAAATCATAACCTTTAAATCATAAACTAAAATTATAAATTTTACTATTTATATCTCTGAAAATTAAACTTTAAATCAACTTATTAGTAAAAATAACCATTTCACCATTAATGTGTATAATATTTTAGGCAGTTCCATTTAAATGAAACCAGATTACCTTCCGTTTCTGGACGTGGTGGTAAATCCGAATGTCACGTGCTTGCATTCAGTAGTAAGTAATCTCTTCGATAAACCGCGGATAAGGATTCCTCCTTGGCTCCTTCCATATATAATCCCCATTGGCCAGTGCCAATGCCACCTAAATATATAAACAACAAAACCAGTGAAGAGAACCTATCGGAATACTAGAAAACGATGGCATTTCGCTTCAGCAACAACCTAGTTGGTTGCCTCAACTTGATCACGTTCATCCTCTCCATCCCCATCCTCACCGCTGGCATCTGGCTGAGACGAGAAGGCGTGACCGAGTGCGGCAGGTTCTTGGACATGCCCATTATCATAATCGGTGTTTTCCTCATGCTTGTCTCACTCGCGGGACTAATCGGAGCGTGCTGTCGCGTGACTTGGCTGCTCTGGTTCTACTTGGTCGTCATGTTCCTCCTCATCCTTCTGGGGACCGTCTTCACGATCTTTGCTTTCGTGGTGACGAATAAAGGAGCGGGAGAGGTGTTGTCTGGGAGAGGTTACAAAGAATACCGCCTCGGGAATTATTCAAACTGGTTGCAGAATAGAGTTGCTAATCAGAAGAACTGGAATAGGATTAAGAGCTGTTTGGCTAACGGTCAAGTTTGTACTGTTTTCCATTATAAATATCTTCATACCTCTCTCACGGACTTTGACAATCTTCACTTGTCACCCGTTCAGGTATCTAAATCCTCTCTCTGAGATCTAATATTCTTCTTTATATTACAAGTCATAAATCATATATAAAGCTTTATACGTAAAGGAGTCTGGCATGAATACTTTTTGTTAGTTATATTCTTTGTGAACTTTTGGGGAATCTTTTTAACTTTATGAGGAACAAGTTTCTCAACTTTTCTAATGGGACTCGGTTGTGCAATTGCAGTCTGGTTGCTGTAAGCCATCGGACGAATGTCGGTTCACATACGTTGGGCCGACTAACTGGACAAGAGGGAATGCGTCGACGACCAATCCAGACTGCAACCTATGGGATAATAACCTTGAGACTCTGTGCTTCAACTGCCAGTCATGCAAAGCTGGGTTCATAGACCAACTCAAGAGTTCATGGAAGAAGGTAGCGATTGTCAACATCGTCTTCCTCATCTTCCTTATCGTGGTCTACTCTGTTGGCTGCTGCGCTTTCAGAAACAACAGGAGAGACAACGCTTATCAGCAAGGCCCGAAGCCTTGACCCTCTTTCTCATCTTCGCTTCCGATGAAAAGGGTTTGGATTTTTTTATTATTTTTGTTTCTATAATGGCATATGGACCTTTTATTTCCTTGTCTATTTGTTAGAACAATCTCCTTATATGATATTTATCTTTTATAGTTGATGTTGAAAGCTTCCGTGCTTCGTTATTTTGAATCAGAGGAGTTCAATTTTTTTCAGAGATGTTACTTTTGAAGTGATGTTTAAAAAATGTTAATTATTATAAAAATCGGATTGGGTCAATCAATTTTTTTAATTAATATTAAAGTCTGAATATGTGTTCATGGTATCCGACTCAAATTATAATGTGTAAGATCGATATATTTTGGTGAAGATTATCATGTCAAATTTCTAAAAGCCGCTAGTTATATGTATTGTCATGGATTATTATAAAATTTTCAAAAAATATATTTTTAATATGAAATTATATTTATATTTTAAAATTTTGACTTGAAATTGGTATCCTTATCTAATTAGAACGTGATATTATATTCCTCCATACTCTACAAATCCGAACTAGTTCAGGTACTGATTTAAATGAAAGCATTTCTTCTGATTCTTCCGATATCGTGACGCCTAAAACGACAGATTCTAGACAAACCCGAACTAATTCCGATAGAAACTAAAATGGTTCAAGTCAACAAAAAAAGGACAAAAGTCCGATGATCTATAACACAATTTTAAAAAGACCGGTCTAGCTTTATGAATTGTTTTCATTGGTATTGATAGGTTTCTCCGACAAGAGGGGTTCTTCGATCGGACTGGTTTTGTTGGTGGAGATCTGTCCATTTAATGCCTCTGGATCGGTTTCTTTATTCATCATTTGGTAGTCTTCGGCTTTTCCCCACAGAACAATATATAACCCACCGATGACGCTGAAATGAAAAATGCACAGAGAATGAGATCGCATGCAATGTCATGTGTTCATGGGCTCCAAACGTTACCTGCCCATATAAATCTCCTCGTGCAAGATCGGGGCGGCCAATATGGTCACGATGACTGTACACAAAGGATTGAACATGGCGGAGAAAAGGGGTCCTCTCTGCGCTATGCACCAAGCTTGAACGAAGAACGACAGCCCGGATCCGAAGATTCCCTATACGGATCATGTGCTTATGTTGTTAGGATGCGATTTGCATAGTGTAAAAGGATTAAATGACTAGAGTTCATACTACAAAGAGACAGCAAAGAAGCTCAAAATAGGAATGAAGAGTCCAGGCTTCGAGGTCTGGTTCTAAGAACAGTGTAATTGCTGCCGACTGCAATGTTCCAAAGAAACACATCCAGGCGGATAAAGAAACGTGGTCGGGGTGTCTGGCTGAAGCTGGGACCTGTTGACAAATTTGTAATGATATTAGTATTTCTTAGTGATTAGACAAATGGAGACGACTATTGGATCCAACGACCTGCAGAATGAGCCAAACGGACCAGCAACAAGCGCTTCCAAAGAGGAATAGACAACCCAGCAACCAGTGCTCGCCTTCCGCTCCAATTAATGACTTTGCTGGCAAAGCATGTGCATTCAATAGCTTCGGTCCCCTCAGCAGTGCCATGAAAATGGCTCCAGTGACGCAGATCACCGTTCCGGCTATTTTTCCGATACTTCTCAAGCTTCGAATATCCACCTTCTCTAATCTATAGACATTTACAAAAGGGTAAATAAAAGATCTCTGTCTATCTACAATTCTGTAAATCATTAACACGTACCCAACAATGGCTGCCATGACAAAAGTGATGGCTGGGATTAGATTTGCCATTGCACTTGCCGTTGATGAAGTTGCCAAGTATAGACCCTCATAATAGAGATTCTGATTGATCGCAATTCTGTACCAGGTCAGTCCACAACTGTATCAAGATTTTGTCCTTAAAGAACATGGAATCAAAAGATGTACTACAACTGAGAGAAAAAAAAATACCCAATAAGCGAGGTCAAGAATATAAGAGAAAAGCTTCGTCTTCCCATTGAAGGTCCACCTGATTTCCTCCTATAGACAAAGGTGATTACTTACTACTTATTACAAAACATCCTAGAAAGAAGCATGTTTGAGAGAAAACCCCACCTGGAAAGATAAGCGGCGGGTGCCACCGCCAAAGTTGCTACGGCTTGTCTGTAAACGACAAGGACACGAGGACTCATACCTTGCAACATAGCTGCTCGGGTGACGAGTGCAACGGCTGCATAACCCACCTGTAATCCCACCATAGCCATGCTATGTTTGTGATCTCCCCATCCACCCATCTCTCTCGATACTCTCAGATGTGGGCAAGAAGCCAACCCAAGTAAGGGAAAAGATTCTTCAATTTTTAAATTACATATATGGTCCTATCTGACAAGACTTACCTTATAAACGTATTTCAATACATATCAGCTTAAAGGGTATTTAAAAATATACTATATTTTTTGTATAAAAAGTTTTTAAAGGAGCTTACGTGAAGTATTTCTAGTGTAGAGGAATATAAAGTTGTTCTGCAGTAACAAAAATCAAGTTCAAGTTGCTCATATTATAAAAAGCCACTGTAAATAATATGGATGAACAAGAAAAAGAAAGGATTGTCGTATTATACAAGTAATTATTTGAAAACTAATAGATTGGAAATGTTGATCTATTATGATGCGTAGGTGCGCACATCTTAGCATTATCAATCGTATATTTCATCAAATATATTTATTTAATTTAATTAATATTATTTATTATACTAATTAATTAAATCAAATCTAAGCAGAACTATAAAAGGTTACGTGTAAGTCCCATCTTTAATTTTTTTTTTTGAAGTGTGATAAACATGCAGCTCAGGGCCCCGGGCAACGTAGTTTTGCATACAAAAAAGTACTTTCATACTCAAAAGCTTTCCCAGATAAATAACTTTTGTGATGGGAAAAGTGCACTTACAAGCAAGACGTTAAAGCCATGGATATATTTTTTAATTTTTCGGTTTGTAAATTACATTTTTGGGTAAAATAATATTTTACATTATTTTTTCATGCCAATTAGTCATTTCAAATGTCTTAAATATTTTTTCCTTTTAACCAAGTTGGTATATTTATATATTACAATGTAAAAAATTAAATATAATTAAATTAATTTATTTTATCTTTACACGATTATATCTATAATATTATATTCTTATCTTTTTAAAAATTAAATTTTGATTATAGTAATAAAGGAAATATTTTAATATATAAATTTGTGTAAATTTTGGTTTATATGAGTTTTTTAATTTTAGGATTTAGAATATGAGAGTTTATGTTGTAAATTGTAAAATTTAAGGTTTAGAGTTAAAACTTAGAATTTAAGACGAAAGGTATTAAGATTAGAGATTTAAATTTATATATTTTTAAATCAAATACAAAAAATTATATAATTTATGTATAAAATATAACATAATTCTAAACACTGATTTTAAATCGTATTTTTCAAAAATAATATTAAATGGTTTCTTAATTTACTACATAAGTTCTATCTTGTTATATTGGAGAGGGCAAGTATTAAGTAACTTTTTAATTTCATGGTTAATTTTCAGTCGATAGGGTAAATTCGTGATTTTGTAAAAAAATTATTATTTTTAAGAATATTATAAGATTTATTATTAATTCAATTTATAATTACAGATTTTTTTTTAAGAAGTTAAAATTTATTAATTTTTAAAATATTAAAATACTCATACCATTACTTTATTTTACATCATCCTATTTTAAAAGAACTGATATTGTTATTCTATTGTTAAGGAGAGATTGCCATGTCAATCTTTGCCGTAGAATTCAATATTATTTATTAGGAAACTTATTTAAAAATAAACACTAGACATATATTTTTTCATGATAAAATAATATTTTATTCTTATTTTAATTTATTTTCTAAAATAGAAACTTATTATAAGTCGTACCTCCGCTAATTTCTTACTTACTTATTCTACCCCCGAGCCCGAGTCTGAGCATGAGCCTGAGCCGCTCGATATTTTTTAAATCCCAAACCAGTTTCTTCCTCCAGCACATGCTACGCCCAGCAGTTTCGTTCAAAGAGTTTTGTTTTTTTTGGGGTGTTTTGTATTATTTTTTTAGGAAAAACTCATCGAAGATGAAGAAGCAACAAAGATACTGGATTCCGATCACAACCAAAGACAAGGTGATGTTTGCATGTGGAACAAAGATGAAACGTGGCTGACCATGTGGGATTGGTTGGCGGTGGGTGGATTCAGGATCCTTGCCGGACCTAGAGAGCCCAAATAATAAAAAAATATTTTCAAATGTTATAATTTAAAATTGATCTTGTAAAAAATATTTTGAAGAAGATTTTTCGTTTAAAGAGCGTTAATATATATTTAATGATTTATGGATTTTGCTTTTAATATTATTTAATATGAAACTTATACAAATATTTAATAAATAAATAAATTGTTATATCACTCAGGATATTATTATTTTAAAACCATCCATAACTCTTTAATTATATAATTATATTAAATCTATGAATTTCTAAATATTAAAATAATTAGGTTAACATTAAACTTTTAATAATAATGGTAGTAGTAACTAATAACACTCTCAAATTGATATTTCACCGACAGTAATACTGATCCTATCAATCGAGTCGTTCCTCCCTGCTGAAATCGGCAAATACTTGTCATCCACTGCCACTGGGTCATCCTTAGCTAGTTCAGGATAGAGGAGTATAGTAATGTGACGTTAACAGATATGGTTGTATTTAAATTTACGTTAGGTAATTATATTTTAATTTTAAATTTGTTGATCCTTAAGTGATTAAAATTTTAAATAATAACTAATAAGAGTAATAACTAGGCAATAAGATTTCCACAAAATAACTTTACATAACTTGCTATAACACTTTGGTTTCATGGGGTTTATTATTTTTATCTTATGAAAATGTATGATTTTCTTAGATAAAGAATTATATAATTTTTTTATTAAATTTTATTAAAATAATTTTAATTTTAAATATAAAAAAGTATTCTTGTATTTTAAGAGTAAGTACACTCTAGATTAAAGATTACAAGTTGGTGTTTTTTATAATAATAAATTGAGTGGTATTCTTTTATATTTAAGTAAATACAACTTAATTTACATCACATGGTTTTGGATCAAAATCTGGATTCTGTACCTCAAGCATCCATGCTGAGTTGTATTGCATTTATTATATAGTTTTGGGGCAGTTACCAGAAAATTTACCACCATTAATCACGTTTATATTTTACAAATTTTAGATCATAAACCTTTAGAAGAAAAAAAAAAAATCTCCGGTAAATCTAAAATTATGAAAAAAAAAATTAATAATTTAAGTAACCGATAAAATATATTTATATCACATTCTTTACGTTTATCTTTCCCCTTCTATAATCTCATATATATATAAGTTTAAAAAATCGAATTTTGTAAAATTTGAGCTTGAAAAAATAGATAAAGTCTGAGCTCAACGAAATTTAAACCGAAAAAATAGGCTCAATCCGAGGCACATAATAATCCAAATCCAAAATTTATTACGAGGCATATTTTCCTCAATATAAAAAATTATTATTAATTAAAAATAAATAATATTTTATTACAATCATTACAGAAGTATAAAAATAAAGTTTTGCCATACGTAACTAGGAGGATTATATTTAAAAATTATTATATGTTTTAATAAAATTTATTAAGACAATTAATTGTAGATAGAATTAAGAGTTTTATTATATACTATCTTAAAAGATTAATATGATTTAAAGTTTATAATTTAATGTTTATGATTTGTGATTTAGTATTAAGAGATTATAATTTACGGTTTAGTGTTAAAATTTAAGATTTATAATTTTAGATTCAGATTTATGTTTTTATGTTAGAGTTCAGGGGTTACAATATAAAACTAAGGATTTAGTTTCAACGTTAATATTTACAATTTAAAATTTAGATATTAAAATTAAAATTTACAGTTTAATATTTAGAGTTTTATGTTTATCTTTAAGATAATAAAATAAAATTTCATGCGTGTTAATCCTATCTATAATTAAACTTATTAGTAGATTCTATTAAAAAATAATCATTAATATTAAGAATTTATAGTTTTTAAATATAACTTTTAAGATTGCGTATAGCAAAACCCTAAAAAGTATACAAATTTATTAATTATTTAAATTTAAAATATTTTATTTTAATGATAATATATATATTTGAATAATTTATGTCTAAGAAAAAAGAAAGGAGAAAAATTCTCTTAATGACTCTAGAACTCACAATTTAAGGGAGGGTAAAGTGTCAATTGAGAGCCTTTAACGGAAAATTGAACTTGATTTATTATGTAATACTTGGGTGAAAATGAGCAGATAATATCTAAATATTTTAAGGATTTAATCTGATAAGATAAAAAATAATCAATATCTTTGCCCATAAAGATGGGACGAGAGAGCTTTATTATTGATACTCAGATAGGAACGGAACAAATATTGCTATATCCAAATCGTAAAAATAATCGAACCATAACCATAATTATAAGGATCACCCAATATTTACATGATTTAATAATATATATTTTTTATATACTCTTAGTATATCTTAATAAAAAATTTTAATTATATTATTATCACTTTAACTCTTTCAAACCTAGTCATACTTAAATTTCTTAACATGTTTTATTTTAATTTTAAAATCTAAACTAAAATTATCGTCTAAATCTTTCTTAACACAACATTCTTTTTATCTTTATCATTTTGTAATTACTTTCGATCAAAATATTCAAACTTTATATTTTAAATTTAATTGACTTTATATAATCGTCTAATTTTTTATGAGATTTTTAGAAAATCAACGAAATTCATGTGTAAAGGGTACGGAGACAAAAAAAAAAAAAAAGTATGCGTGTGGATTCCTTAAAATCGTAACTATTAAGTGTTTGAGAAGGAGTGAGAAATGCAAATTTGTTCGTGTCGCGCATGAACCCATTCCACCATTTAAGATATGGTCTTAATCAATTAAATTAAAACATATAATATTTTTTATATCATATTTACACATAAGTATCATCCAAATCATTTACTTTAATGCATTTGATTTTAAAAAAAAATATTATTAAATATTTTTATGTTATATTCCTTTTTATTGCTCAATTTTTTAAATTAATTTTTTTCAAACCTAACCCTAAACTCTAAACCCTAACCCTGAACCTGAATCACATAAACCCTAAACCACTGATCCACAATCTCAAACCCTAAACTCTAAACCCCAAATCTATATAAAAAAGAAAAAATAATTAGGAAAATTTTAAAGAACAAAGAGAAGATGACACAAAAAATATTTGTTAATATATTTTTTTTAATCAAACACATTAAATTTGATGATTTGGATAATGCTTATGTGTAAATTTTGATATGAAAAAATATATTATGTGTCTTAATTTAATTGGTTGAAACCATATCTTAGGTAGTGGAAAGAGTTCATGTAATAATTTCTCAAGTTCTACCCTTATATAATACTATTAGTATATTTAAGGTAAAATATTAAAAAGTATATATTTTTAACGTTTTTTTAAGATAAATGTTACTGAATTTTTATTAAATCAATAAAAAATACAATTACAACGTAATTAAGAAGAAAAATAATTTGATTAAAAATCTAATAATTCTTACAACCCAAAAACAAAGAAAAATAAAATTCTTATGGAAATAAGCATACCAATAAAATTCAGCAGCTTCCTGAATCTCATTGTCTCTGTCCAAACGAGACACATAGTGAAGGAAGAAGGAGTTCTAGGCAAATTAAACTGTCGTGCAAAAAATACTGCTATCCAGAACTGATTTTATCGACAAACAACCGTCAACCGAGTGGAGATAAGTCTCTCGAAGTGATCACCGACAAAACAATAAATCAAAAAACTAACACCGATTGAATCTATGTGCGAACAACAACTGATCGCTAGGGCATGCTGTAACATGCCATAAAGATAGACGAATCAAACCCCAAAACAAAAATAAAAACTGGTCACGAGGACAGATAAAAGCGTGTCATAAAGACAGAAAAAGAGATCATTATTAAAATAAAACAAGAAATAGATCCGGTGGTTGATAACCAACACTAAAATTAATTATCGACCACCGATCAAAAGAAACGATCAAAATGAAAAACTAAAAAATATAAAATTTGGGAAAGAGAACGGCGGGTGAGGGTTGAGAGAATTAGGTTTTTAGGATACCTCTCATTTTTAACGTTTAATTGAATAGTCATCTTGTTTTGTATTTTTTAAAATCAATTTAATCTTTAACGTTTTATTTTGGATTAAAATAACCTTTTTACAAATAAAATTTATTAATCAACTAACAATATATAATTAATTTTACTCGATAATTTATCTTATTATTAAAAAATATAAAATTAAAATTAAGACTTATTAAATTTATATAAAAATACTCTTAACCTAAAAAAAACACCATAACAACCAATAAATCACTCTTTAAGTACAGATTTAAAACTCACCATAAATCACAAATAAAATTACTCCTTCCTGACACACACAATCCCTCTATGAACGACACGTAAATACAAAAACAGTACCAAAGACATTTCAAATTTCCTGGACGTAAACATTCTTTACGACATATTTCTATTAACAAAAATTAAATGAAGGACATTCTGCATTATCTATTGGACAGAAATTAGCTTTGAATGGTGTTGGGAATGGTTTTTGCAGCCGGACTACAATTTACTGCTGATAATGATTGACAAGAAGTGATCGTTGAAAGAGATTCTATGATAATTGTTAATAAAATTAATGTCGGAAGTCTTGATAAATCGTTGGCTGTTTTTTATCTCATAGAAGCGTTCCACTCAAATTCTTACTTTAGAGTCAAGCAAATCGTATTGTTCACAATTTAACTCATTAAGTTTTTTCTTTAGATTATTCCTTTTACTTTTCTTTTAACATTTCTAATTGTATTGAACTTTTAGTATCAAAAGATACTATTTATGACTAATAATACACTGATCTTTTAAAAAAATCTCTGTAATACTTTAATAAAATGTTACTTTAAAAAATGCTATATATTTTAACAAAACATATAATGTGATAGTTGAATTATTCTTTTGTGTTGTTATAGTACCTATAGAATTTCACCGATTGATTTGACACTCAGTAATACAAATCTGTAAACTTCTCTCTCTTTGTAGTTTATTTATTTATATCATCAAATCTTAGGTACCGCAGAGTCGAACTAAACCTGGGCTAGACTAATAAGACGACTTCTACTGGGCCAATGATCCCAGTAGTTCAAATACAAAAACTGATATAGCAAACTTTCCAGATTATTACCACTGGGGAGTAAATATCGTGAAGGAAGGCGAAAGGCGAAAGGCGAAACCTCACAAATTTATTAAAACGGATAAAGAAGACGACGCTGAAAAAAACAGACGAAAACAACTGGGTGAAATAGGATGGCGATGCCCGCATCTCTGCAACTGCAACCACAGCCTCTCATCAGCGGAAGGATCCCACTCTCATATTCTAATCTTCAATTCCGTCATCGCCACGACACCATATTCAGGTGAACATCCCTCTTCGTTTTCTCTATTACCCACTTCTCCTTTTGCGCTTTTTCAGAGTGAAGTCTATCATCATTTACTCTTGTGTTTCTGGTATAAAGTTGACAATTCATGGTGAATGATTTTCTACTTGTACGGTTTGGGTTTTGCTTAAATTTGATGACTAATATAATCCGTAAAAGTAACTGCTTTAATAGGGGGGAAATAAGAACGGAACTTGGGCATCCTTGACTGTTGTGGTATAGTACGGGGGCTGCAATTGAAGTTGTATTTCTTATAACTTGAAGTGACATGCTTCTGTTTTCTGTATTAAGTTAGTACTTCAATGCTTTGTTTAACTGTTGCTTCACCATTTCCACCTAGCCAATGCTTTGTTTAATTGATTTTTCACTATTTTTTATTCGTATAAAACCCTTTGGGTTATGATGGATGAAAGGGGAACTGTGAAACAGGTTTATGCTAAAAGTTGATTATGCTCTTGGACCTCCTCACTTGAGAAATTAATAGTTACTTTGCTGATGAAAACGTTATTTTTCACCATTTGCTGAAATAGTTAAATTAAAAGCAAAATGTGCTTAACATAGGTGCTCTTAGATTTCTCATTTGAATGGTGTTGAGAAACCTACGTAGTTTCACGTGCTAAACCGTTAATCTACATAAAGGTATTTGCTTAAAATCAGTATTGTGGATTGCCTAGTTATCCAAGTCATGTGATAACTCCTGATGGATTGTGCTGATGTTGAAGTTTTTGGTCTGTCACCAATGTTGCTGCAGAGGTCTAGAAGCTAGGAATTGTCTCTTCCAGATTTGTATCCCATGGTCATTTTAATTCTACAATTTCTATCTATTTTCAGGCAGAGATTTGGAAGAGACCAAGATTCAAGTCTAGTTACCCATAGAACCAAGGGCCAAGCATTTCGAATCTTGGCCAATCCTAATGTATGCTTCAACCAAGGCTTCTTCATTTATAATGCCTGTATATTTGGTTTTTGAATACGGTCAAAGATCTGTCGGTATGTGGTTATTGATTTGGTGAATTAGTGATTCATGGTAGTAAAGATCTCCAAATCTAGATGAATATTGGTTGATCTAGAGGTAAAATCTGCAACTGTCTTCATCATACTACATAGTATACAAGTGACCTTGTCATTGTGTTATGACTTGATTTTTATGGAGTCAGAAATGGTGTATATTTTTTATGTGCTTAATGAGAAACATCCATGGCCAAATGATTTTATTGTCAGCCTCTGGTTGCATGGATTGTCTCTTTGCATAACTCATGGCTGTAAACCGTAAATCAAGAAATGATTGATATGGAATAAAAATTCTTAAAGAAGAGGCATGGCCAGGTTATGCTGTCAATAGCATTTAGTGAGTATGTAATGTCTAACACGTAAGATTTGACAAATTCAAATTATTCAGTTAGCTTTTGAAAAGATTTATTTTATTGGCTGAAGATTCTTTATTGTATCAAAAGCACTTTGAATTAGTTAGAGTTGCAACCCAACCTTACTACCATACTCCTTTTCTTTTGTCAGTTGCTGTCTTGTTACTCAATGAGCTTGCAGTTTGTAGAGACAAAGTGTGTATTCTTCTTCATCAGTTCTATTTCCGCTAATGCTGCATATACTGCTTTAATTGCCGATACATAAAGCATACTAGTTTTTATATCATATTGTAGTTGCTCATGGGGTTTTCCTTTTCCATTTTTGTATCTAATAGGTACCTTCAGGTAAAGGAGATCCAGGTAATGAAGTCATCATGGTCGACCCTTTGGAAGCAAAACGGTTAGCTGCCAAACAAATGGAACAAATTAAGGCTAAAGAGAAAATTAAGGTAAAAAGGATCTTCTTTTAATGAGAATTTAGCATATATTTTTTTGTATATTCGTATGGTACCACTAAGAAGAAATCTGCGGCATAGAACCTCTGATCATCCCTTTGTATTCCACTAGCACATGTGGCGCTTCCGGAGTCAATTCTTTCCAAGTGTGGTATTCTATCCAAGCTGCTACTTGGGCCCCTTTCTTTTTTTTATTGTTCTCTCCTCATTGGTTTGCTAGAGGGGTGTGTCAACAACGTAAATTTGTTTTTACTAGTATTTTATGGGAAGAATAGATGTCGTTGTCATAATTGCATCAAAATACTTTCTTAAAGGTGTTTTCTGGAACTATTCTTGTTATTTAGAGGAGGCGCCAAATTGAGGCGATTAACGGGGCGTGGGCAATGATTGGTCTCACAGCAGGCTTAGTTATTGAAGGACAAACAGGCAAAAGTTTTCTCGAGCAGGTAAAATGAAGGAAATAGAATAATTCCCCTTTCAGTTGGTTGCATTGCTAATGCTTTGCTCATCGTTGCTTCCATTTTTATTTTAACTTAGTTGGCGGGGTATTTATCGGCGATCATCCACATTTTTGTGTGACACGCTTGTGGCCTCTGGACGATTTGGGGAAAATAAAGGTCTTTCTTGAAACCATTTTTTCATATCAAACATGTAACATCATATTGACTTCCTAAGTTATTGATTTGTACGTCTTCAACTTTTTCCGAACCTGCCTATAACAATTGTAATCATTATTTATATAGGAAATGACATTATTTATTCTGGTTCGAAGTATTTGTTGCTTAATGAATTTGGCAACAGGTTCTTCATACAAGGTTTTCCCTGGCTCCTGCTGAGAGTGAGATACTCGGTGTCCTTTTATGGAAGTATGGTTTTCAAGTATATGAAAAGACTTGAAATTTTATCGAATACATCTGTGTTTTCAAATTCGACCAGTCCATCATGAATCATACTTTCCACGGCAGCCTTCTTTAGCACGGAGATGCTAGTAAAACTTGCCAAAGTACCGGGAAGAGCAGGGGATGATGTAGAAAATATACTCGGAGTTTACAATGTCAGAAACTTCACTACCAATTCAATGTAACTCTTGGATCGAACACTATCAGAAAGCACGGAGGCAGCGGAAGAGAAAAAGAAGAAATCCATACGCAACTTTCTGAGGAATGAAGGTGGTAAGAGAAGGAAACCTGCTTCTTTGTGCAGACTAACATGGATTTCATTTCACCACTGCTAACACACCATACAAACCTATGCAGGAGTTTCATTTAGTTTTACAATGTTGGCCCAAAGTTAGCCCACGAGTCTACCCATTGTGGTTTTAGGCTGTACAAAATGTCTCCCCCAATCTTGGTTCAAGTAAAATGATCCCACTACAAATGGACTTTGGGTCAGGCTAAAGCCAGATCATCTAATCATATCCACCCGTTAGGGAATGGAATTCGTCTGTTATTGTTTTCTTTCTAAATATTTGATCAGTGATTTTATATCTTGTATAAATTATTAGTAGACATAAAAAAGAGCAGACAATTGTGTTATGTCCCCTCAAAATGCCTTGATTTGCTCTTCCCCATGCCCCCTCTTTAATTATTTAATAAGCTGAGGGAAAAGGTGGAATCATTTCAAGGTAGTGAGAGGGAAATCTAAAACCTTGTGCACTGAGCTGAGCAACAAAAGGGGCATCCATGTCCTGTTCCTGCTTTGTCATCTACTTCTTTCTATTTCATTCAATAGTACTACATATATAGTATTCTAATCATACAAATATCTTGTACTCCTAAAGTGGATCCACTTTTGGCTTTAAGACAATTTAAAAAGAATAAAACAATGCCAGTAGGTAGAGAGTGCAGATTACAGTAATCCCATCCTTATCTTTTTGTGCTTCTGAAAGGAGGATAAAGCTTGAGATGTCAGCCTATACTTTTGCATGTTAGGAGAATGGGTTAGTTAATGCATTGGGTATCCCTACAAGAGATTCTTTTCATTTTTAAAGGGTTTAGGTACGTTCTATAATTTTTGTATTATTTTAACACCAAAAAGTTAAATTCTATAATCATAATTAACATATTGTTTGTCTGGATTGATGCAAACATAAAATATTGTTCGTAAGATAAGATACATGTGAGTTTTATTTAAATTTTTAATAAAATAATAATAAAATAGTTTCGATTGGGATTTATAGACGAACATAGGATGTTGGATAGTCATATTCATTAGAAATTTTAAAATTTTTATATTTTAATTTTTTATTGATAATTTAATTTTGTATTCTTTAATCTCTTATAATTTTATACTTTTATATTTCTACTATATTTTTTTAATAATTTATATTCTTTACATAAAATTGTAGTCGCTTCTGTTGGGACTCGTCTTCTTGTGATGGGAACTGGTAGAAACTTGGTGTTAGGGTCGGCAAGTTCCATGGATCATCCAGATACTCCCTTTTTAACGGTTGGGGATTCTACCCCAAGTGGTTGTGTTGTCTATTCCCTTCCAGTGGGTGAGGACCACTATCACCTTTCGGTTTTGCCAGGCCGCCGACCTCACATTTACGTTTACACTATCCATTTCTTTTTTTGACCTCTTTTGTTGTTTGAAGCCATGGACGGGGAATTTTGTATGTGGGATAGGGAATCAGTTACTTCCAACGCGTCTTTGAATCCATAATCCTTATACAAGGAATGTATGTGGCCTGTGGGTTCAAGTCTTTTTCCGCATTGCATGAATTCAAGGAAGTAACCAGTGAAACCCTAAAACGGGAATCCAACACGTGAAAAATGATTTGTCTCATTTCATACGATTCAAATGCCACGCCGTCCGCGTTTTCCTGTTAGCCAACTTGGAAAAAACAGCACTTTGAATTCTAAAAGAAACACAAAAGTCAAAAAAAATGCATGCGTAACGGAATAAGTTGATTCTTTACACGGTGACACAGACACTTTATGTATATGACAGGAAAGTAGTCGCCCAAAAATTTGCATATAAAGTTATTGCGTTTATATTTATCTTTAAATACATTTTTAGTCAAATTATTTAAAGATTATAGTTAAAGTATACAAATAAAAAATAGAAATGACATTGTAAATCAATTAAATATTAATTTTATTAATTTAAAATGTCGATTTTATTAGACACTACACATATAATTATAAAAAATTAATCACACACTTTATATATTCTAGACATTTTTTTGTCGGCTCTATTATAGATCCATGGTTCCATGAAAAATTTTACTTGATCTGTTAAGATTCAATAGTCCTTAATGAAAGGAATCAGAAAGACCTTTGTTATGTTACCTATGAATCAATTAGGTTCTATCCAATTTGTGGAGCCTTCAAGAAGTTGGAACCAATTAGCCAATTAGGTTTCAGATTAGGGTTAGTGGATCTGTCTGCATGCTACTGTTTCTTCTTTTTGCCTCATGTTCATCTTTCTTCCTCGTCTTTCAATTTGTATACTTGCATCAAAATCATAGTTTTAAAGACTAACAACCCAAGTTCCATGTAGCTCATTGTCATGGTTCAAGGGGACGATGCAATCGATGTCGAAGAGAAATTAGGGCTCGAGAAAGGGGATTCAAAGCTGAAATCGAATTTAGGGCTGAATATTGGGGATTTGGGAGTCAGCTCACAAGGACGACGTCGTTTGGAGAAGGAGGGAATGGATCAGAATGCCAAGCTATTGGACTGGAAGGATGGCCCAGAATCAAAATGAAGACCGTTATATTATTGTTACAGCAATATTAGAAATATGTAAGGACAAGAACACATGTAAGCAAATAACAAGGGGTGTACTATGCTATTTAGGGTATCATGTAGCCGTTTTGGCCATTATGGAATATTTTCAATGAAAAACTTCTCTTTTCTTCATCCTCCATTCTTTCTGCTTCTTTAATCCTTTCTTATTCCGAGCAAACCATAACATTTGGTATCGAGAGCCAGCCCTTGATCCACCTTCACACTGGGAAAACAGAAGAAACCACAGCAGATGGCTGATACTGTCGACCTCACAGGCATTCAACGTCAGCTGGACGACTTAAAAAATGATAAAAGCTCCTGGGAGAATCGCATGGCACAGCTGGAGACCAAAATAGACGATACCCAAGCTGATTTACAAAAGATTATTGGTTTGCTGACCAGAGAGGTTGATGGGGATGCTCCTGCAACACCACCAACAGCTATATTACAGTCAGAAACACAACACCAGAAATTCGAGGGCAAAAAACATGTCAGTGTAACAGTTATAGATGACAAGGAGAAATATACTGTTAAACTTGGGGAACCTGGAATACTGGCCGGTAAACCATCAGCTCAACCCTTACCAGTCGAACGAGCAAAGATTGAAAATCAGTGGTCTGATAAAGGTAACACTTCATTACTCCAAGAACCTGATAGAATGACTACAAAGCATCAGGGCACACCTTGGAATACCTTTAATCTAAAGCCAAAGATCGAACTTTATATGTTTGATGGTGATAGACCTAGAAGCTGGGTTAGAAAATGTGATAAATATTTTGCCATATTTGACATTCCTGAGAGTCAGAAGTTAGAACTAGCTGCTATGTACATCACAGGAAAAGCTGAAACATGGTTCGATGGTTACATAATGCAAAACCATAGGGCTACTTGGCCAGAATTTGTTTCTGACCTATACAACAGATTTGCAGACAAAAATTGTGATGATGTCATTGAAGAATTTAACAAGTTGGTTCAGAAAACTTCTGTTGAAGAGTATCATGAGAGATTCGAGGAGCTACAACCCTCTATGTTACTCCATAATTCAACCCTACAGGAGAATTATTTTGTCTCTAGCTTTGTCAGTGGGCTCAAAGAAGACTTGAGACTGAGGGTAAAAGTCCTTCAACCAAAAACAGTCTCTGAAGCTAGTAGGCAAGCTAAACTGTATGAGTTGGCAGCTGAATTGGAAGGCAGGAAACAAAGATATACAGCTAGACCAACCTTCTTACAACCTACAACAACTACACAACGGAACCAACCAAATTTAACCGGGCAAAAACCCAACTTTCAGTCTCAGAATACAAAACAGTCCCTACTGGATTATCGAAGGGCAAACAATTTATGTTTCAAGTGTGGCAACAAGTTTACTCCAGGCCACCAATGTCAGCCTAAACAATTCAATTCTATGGAAGAAGCATCTACTGAAGAGGAAATAGAAATTCCAGTAGAAGAAGAGCATCAGACCCTCTCCAATGAAACTCAAGAAGGTGAATTGGAAAATTCCATTAATGCTCTCACAAGAAGCACAGGCCATCACACACTAAGAATTCAAGGAACTATCAAGGGCAGACCATTAAACATCTTAGTTGACAGTGGTAGCACCTATAGTTTTGTCACAGCCAGTTGGGCCAAAGAAGGACTGGAAGTTCTCACCACTAATCCACTCACTATCACGGTGGCTAATGGTGAAAAAGTATACAGCTTGACAAAGAGTAGACAATTAGGTTGGAAGATGCAGGGTCACCATTTTGAACATGATTTTCGAGTCTTACACATGGGAGGAAGTGACATGGTCCTCGGGGTGGATTGGATGAAAAAGTATAGCCCATTGATCATGGATTTTAATGCTATGACCCTTAAATTTTCTAAAGAAGGAAGGGAGGTTATATTGCATGGTGGCAATAGATCAACTGAAATAAAAGTCATTTCAGGGGATAAGATGCAAAAGCTGACTGACAAGGACTCAGATCTTTTGGGGGAGATTTATCTACTGACATGTGAAGAGAGTCCTGTTGTCCTTCCTTCAGACATGCAGATGTTGCTGGACAAGTATCAGTCCATTTTTGATGAACCAAAAGGACTTCCACCACTGCGAAACCAAGATCATACTATAGCATTACAACCAGGTTCCCATCCAGTGAATCTGCGACCCTACAGGTTTCCCCACTGCCAGAAAGCTGAAGTGGAAAAACAGATAGCAGACATGTTACAACCTTCCATCATCCAAACAAGTAAGAGTCCCTTTGCTTCCCCTTGCTTACTAGTTAGGAAAAAAGATGGTACTTGGAGATTCTGCGTCGATTATAGACATTTGAATGCTATGACAATCAAAAACAAATTTCCTATACCTATTGTCGAAGACTTATTAGATGAGTTGGCTGGTTCTCAATTTTTTTCTAAGATTGACTTACGTCCTGGATATTGGCAAATTCGAATTAAACCAGAAAACATTGAGAAAACAACATTTCGCACACATCATGGGCATTTTGAATTTAAAGTTATGCCTTTTGGCTTAACAAATGCCCCAGCTACATTTCAATCTCTTATGAATGACTTGTTTGGGCCTTATTTACAGAAATTTGTCCTGGTTTTCTTCGATGACATCCTCATCTACAGCAGCACTTGGCCAGACCACCTTTTTCATTTGGAAACAGTGCTACAAATCCTATCTAATCATCAGCTATTTGCTAAGAAGTCAAAATGTTTTTTTGGTCAGGACAGAATTGAATATCTGGGGCATATTATTTCTGCCACTGGAGTTGCAACAGATCCCTCTAAAGTATCAGCAATCCAAGATTGGCCCCTACCTAAAACCCTTAAAGCTCTCAGGGGATTCTTAGGTCTCACTGGGTATTATAGGAAATTTGTTCGAAACTATGGGACTATTAGCAGACCACTCACTCTAATATTGAAGAAAGACTCTTTTCTATGGACAGAGGAGGCTAAGTTAGCATTTGAGGCATTGAAGGTAGCTATGTGCAACACACCTGTGCTTGCTCTACCAGACTTTACAAAGTCCTTTACCCTGGAAACAGATGCGAGCTCTAAAGGCATTGGGGCTGTTCTTTCTCAAGATGGTCGACCTATAGCTTACTTAAGTAAGCCATTGTGCCCTAAAAATGCTGACCTTCCAGTATATGAAAGGGAATATCTGGCAATCCTCATGGCTGTCACAAAGTGGAGACACTACCTTGAGAGTGCTCCCTTTATCATTAAAACAGACCACGAGCCCTTAAAGCATTTGTTGGAACAAAAGTTGACTACAACAATTCAGAAGAGAGGGTTGACTAAACTATTGGGACTAGACTACTCAATCCAATATAGAAAAGGGAAAACCAATCTTGCAGCAGATGCCCTTAGTAGAAAACAAGAATTCTAATCTGAATGTCAGGCTCTACAGGCTACAATACTTACTCCAACCTGGGTATTTGAAGTTGAAAAAAGTTATGATGGTGATACTTTTGCTGCTGCTAAAATCACAACCTTAGCAGTTCAACCTAATAGCATCCAGGACTGGTCTTACAAGCAGGGAATTTTGAGGTTCAAATCCAAGGTTTATATTGGAGATCAGGGCCCTCTCTGACAGCAATTACTTCAACTCCTTCATGACTCCCCTCAAGGAGGTCACTCGGGTATTCAAGCAACGTACTATAGACTTAAAGCCTATTTTTATTGGCCTGTCATGAAATCTACTGTTGCTACATATGTCAACCACTGTGACATTTGTAAGCGAACCAAAGCTGAACATGTGGCTACACCAGGACTTCTTCAACCAATTCCTATTCCACAGCAGGCCTGGGAGGTTATCTCCATGGATTTCATTGAAGGATTGCCTACCTCAATGAAATACAATTGCATTTTAGTTATTGTTGATAAATTAACTAAGTTTGCTCATTTTTTAGCACTCTCTCACCCTTATTCTGCTACAGCAGTTGTTAAACTCTATTTGGACCAGATTTACAGACTCCATGGTCCTCCTAAGGTGGCTATATCTGATCGTGACAAGACATTTACTAGCATCTTTTGGAGGGAGTTCATGAAGCAATTGGGGACTTCTACACACTTCTCTACTGCCTATCACCCAGAATCAGACGGTCAAACAGAGCGTTTGAACCAGTGCCTAGAGCAATATCTACGCAGCTTATGTTTTCTAAAGCCAACTACATGGGCGAAGCTTCTTCCCCAGGCTGAATGGTGGTATAACACCAACCATCACACTGCCTTGGGTATGACTCCATTCCAGGCCCTTTATGGCTTTCCTCCACAACAACACACTTGGGGTGTTGACTCTGCGGTTCAGAGTGTTCAACAGACCCTCACTGACAGACAGACACTCAACCAAATACTAAAGGAGAATCTACTCAAAGCCCAACATCGCATGAAACAGTTTGCAGATAAACATCGCAGTGATAGAAATTTTTAAGAAAATGATTGGGTTTACCTGAAACTCCAACCATACCGACAATCATCCATAGCCGTACGCAACAATCTGAAACTTTCTGCACGCTACTTTGGTCCTTACAAAATCCTGCAAAAAATAGGACCGGTTGCATATAAACTCGATTTACCACCAACATCGAAGATCCATCCCGTTTTTCATGTTAGTTTGTTGATGAAAAAAATAGCAGACGGCATACCTACCTCATATGATCCACCTACTATGGCTGCTGATGGCACTCCTAAAGTATACCCCGCACTTGTTCTGGATAAACGGATGATCAAGCGAAACAATCACGCGATTACACAGCTCCTCATTCAATGGACAAACTTCGGTCCTGAGAATGCCACTTGGGAAGACTACACCTCCTTGAAGTCACAATTTCCAGACTTTGATCCTTGGGGTCAAGGATCCTCTGAAAAGGGGGGTATTGTCATGGTTCAAGGGGACGATGCAATCGATGTCGAAGAGAAATTAGGGCTCGAGAAAGGGGATTCAAAGCTAAAATCGAATTTAGGGCTGAATATTAGGGATTTGGGAGTCAGCTCACAAGGACGACGTCGTTTGGAGAAGGAGGGAATGGATCAGAATGCCAAGCTATTAGACTGGAAGGATGACCCAGAATCAAAATGAAGACCGTTATATTATTGTTACAGCAATATTAGAAATATGTAAGGACAAGGACACCTGTAAGCAAATAACAAGGGGTGTACTATGCTATTTAGGGTATCATGTAGCCGTTTTGGCCATTATGGAATATTTTCAATGAAAAACTTATCTTTTCTTCATCCTCCATTCTTTCTGCTTCTTTAATTCTTTCTTATTCCGAGCAAACCATAACACTCATGAAAACAAATCAAGGTTTGTATATCAAAATACACTTTCGGTTTATGTGAAAAGGATGAAAACTAATTTTTATACCAAATAGTTCATCAGCGTGGGTTAGGGTTTGTTTGATTAGCTTGTGAAGTAAAGATGATTTGCATCGAAAGAGTCTTATAAAATAAAATAAACTTCGGAAAGGAATTTGCGTGGAGTAGTTGGGTCCATTGCGAAAAGTAAAAAGGGGAAAGCAGGGCAGTTGGTTTCTGAAAAGATTAGTTAATAAAAAAGAATGAAAAGATGACGCAAAAGAAAAGAAGATGCGAGATGGAGGAGCTGTTCATTTCCGATGCATACGCCGGTCGTAACATAAATAGAATACAACTAGTATGGACAAATGGTTTAAAGATAATTATAATTAAAATGAATTTTAATTTCAAACGAACAAGTAATCATAATAAAATAAATGATACTATAACAAAACAAAAGGAGACATTGTGTAATAACTACATAAATGGTATGGTTAATCTATCAACATCTCCCAATGACTTTTTTACCTCTCTCAACTGTCAAAAACAGTTGAGCATATTTACATCTCTATCCATTTCTTGTCCTCTCCATTTTCATAACCCATCCTCAACAAAATACCTTCACACGACTGGGAAGCAAATCTCCATGGCTTCGATTACTGCATTCGGAATCAAGTTCGAGTCGAACAACTAGAGACTCCTCCGACATGGGCAATCGTGTTTTCAGCTGTTGTAAGCTTGGAACCAATGCTTTCTCTGTCCATTCTTCTAATCCTGTTCGGCCTATACATACCCCACTTGAGATCTTTTCCAGAGCTTCATCTACGATCTTTATCGTCACCCTGTTGCCAATAATGCTGCAAAACTTTTTCGTTATCAAGTTGGATATATCTCGTCGAATGGGACCAAAATCGACAGGCTTAAAGACAATGGCCTCATCGACAGTATTCAGAAACTCATGGGATGCGGATGATGATGTTGAGTTGGATAACAGCCTGGTTGTCAGGCCGTGTTCTTCTTCATGATCGACCGTGAGATCACTGGAATTGTGTGATCCATCTGCTGCTTTATCATCCTCCACATCAGCGGCCTCATTAAGATCAAACGACAGAGAACCAGATTCCTTCCTCGGCTTTGTTGTTCTGTCCTCATGGAGACAACTGCCTCGGCGCTTTGCAGTTTTCTCACCAAGGGATAACCTTAATTGCCAACCTCCACTCGCTAAACTCGCAAGCTTCTTTTCATCCAGGGAAACACCATTAGATGTGAAATTAAGATTACTCGGCATCCAATTAGCAGTGAGGATAAAAATAACATTTCCTAGACTAATCTCACGACCATGAGAATCAGCAAGTCGGCCTCTCTCTATTGCTCGTTTTATGCTGCTTCTAACCAGCATATCTGCTTCATCAATATCTTCAAGCACTACTACAGAGAAAGGGTTTCTCCTAACTGCCTCCACTATTCTATCCACCACAGTTTTACCACGGAAGCTCACATCAGATTCACCATTATCACATCTTGAACCAAGACCTATCACAAATGGATTATCCCCGCATACTTGATCTGAGAGAGCCATTGCCATCTTCTTCTTTCCAACCCTGTCAGGACCAGAAAACAATAGCCAGATGTCGCCCTTTGAACCCGTACCCCGACGTTTTCCATTGCCTGATTTACACTGCATCACTGCTGTGGCCACTGCGGATGCTGCATCCCGCTGCCACCACACCTTCTCTACTAGACCCTTGAGGAGTTTCTTGAATGACTCAACATCTAACGTGTTCAACAATTTGTTGCTTTGCAAATCTTGCAACTTGTTCTGTGGTTCAGAAGGTATACAGCCTATAAAGTCCCACAAACGCTCTTTATCTGTTCTTTCTGGTGTGGTCTCAATGGTCTTTGGTCGTCCAAGAACAAGGTCCGTCTTTACAGGGCTTCCAGGTAGGCTACGTGTCCGTTCCATTGGTTGGCTAACTACTAGATGTGGGTTCAGTTGCAGTGTCTCCCCAATGTTTTTGCACAATGGTAACTTGGGTTGGAAAGCTTCGCGTCTTAGCAGACTCGAATTGTACAAGCTCGTCACTGAGAGAGCAGCAGGAGCGAATCTCTCAGAGCCTGGATTGGGCTGATGAAAATTTGGATGGAGTTGCAAGCATGTATCATTCCACTTCTTTTGCAATTCTTGAGTCTTCTGCGTCCAGATCACCTCTTGATCATTAGTCTGTATATAACATGCCATCGTAACAGTGAAGCTTAGATGGAAGGGAAAGGATTTACAAGTGCATATATTCAACACAGAACACACACACAAAAAAAAGAATCTAATAAGACTCGGTTTCTAATTGGATTGAACTTGTTACCTGCGTCTTATCTACTGTTTTGACATCACTATCATGGGCCTTGGCATTCTGCAACCACTGCGGCAATGCTGGCCGAGTTGACTCCGACCTAATATCTGAGGAACGTTGTTCAAACTCCTTGGCTGCTAAAAGTTTTGAAAGATCTTGTTTAAAATTCTGCGTGCACTGTGGGCAGCAGCCAGTTTTCCGAGAAGGGTCAAAATTCTCAGAGGGTTGCCTATGTTGAGCAGTTGTAGATGCAAACCCCTTCAATGGGGAAAGGGACCCACCTGAGTTGCCAAGTATCCCATTGCTCCCAAGCCTGGAAGATAAGAAGCATATTACAAGTTAATCAACAATACCCAACAGCTACAAAAATTGATCGAAACCAGAAAAAGAATCCCAAGCCTACAGTTCAAATTGCAGCATCTAAGTTCAAAATTTGGATAGAAACCAAACAAGGCAGAGCAACACAAAGTCAAAGGGAAACATGAATGGAAAAAGGCTCTTAAAGACTTGAAGGAACCCTTTTGCATTAAGAAGTCTAAAGCTGGCAGGTAAAAAAATGTTAAAAGTTTAGATCAGAATCAACCTTTTCCCCAGAATAAAATCCATTAGTAGCACGACAACCAGGGATTCAACAGAAATCTCTTGATACCCACACATATTCCATATTCAAGTTAAAATGAATTTCCAAAATTTTGAACCTGAATTTCCTCAGCATCATCTGATCGAATTTAAGCTTTTCCGGACTCAGAAACCAAAACCAAAGCTAAAGATTAACAAAACTTTAATAAGCTTGCAAAGTAGTTAAAATAGATACCTTGAGAACATTCCCGGCGAGGGAGCTCTAGCAGCGATAGGAACAGCCTGCAGATCCCAATCACTCTCCATTGAAGGATGATAAACTTGACATCTCAAATAAGTTTCACAAGTAGCAGTTCCAATCAACCAAACTCTGGCACTCCCTTCTCTAAATCTCCCCAACAGCTTCCCCATGTCAGCCACTGCAGCCCGCCCAGCTTCAGATACCGCCTGCTGCTGCTGTTGAACCCCACCGGCAAGACCCACGGCCTGATTATTCTCCACTAACCACTTCAAATCACCCATATCAAGAATCACCCCTCCACAGTCCAAGTTCCCAATCATTGCTCCAACTTTAGTGCTCAACTCCTTGATTTTTGCAACCATTTGGGGTTTATCTGATGTGAAATCTTTCTCCACACGAACCACCTCAACGTTTCTCAAAACCCCATCGATTTCCTTACTCTCAATCTTCCTCAAAATCTCCTTAACAATCAATTCCGGTTCCGAATCACCGACCAAAACCGGGTTCGTCTTCTTACTCCTCATCAGAATATCAATTACCCGCTTTACTTCTTCACTTCTTTGTTGCCCGGCTGCCCCTTGCTGTAATCTCGGGTTCAAATACAAGTTCCGATTGGGGGAAGGCGCGGCAACGGCGGAAGCAGGAGCTATGACGGGTCTGAATCCCAATCCGATTGGACCGGCCGTGTTGGCTGTGTTTGAAGTCGTCGAGCTCAACGATTGTTCAATGGTTGCTTTAACAGTAGGGCTCGAAAAACTTGCCTCACGCATGACTCTACTAACACTTGGATCATCAAGAATCGATATTATTAATTGTTCCAATTCCACCTTAACAGCCAAAAGCGGCTGTTGTTGTTGCTCGGGACATCCACGGCGCTGATGGGCTTGAGCACGTTTTAGAGCAGCCATCAAGGCATTGGAAATTGGTGGGTCGGTCACCGTGCTACCGCCACTATTGGCGCTTTGTGCGGTGGGGAGGCGCTCCAACGCGACGCTGAAGCACAGCTCCAAAGCTCGACACTGCAAGGGATGAGAAGAATTTGGGTGGGATTTGATACATGCTTGACGAAGGAATCCGGATGGAGCTGCCAGTAGCGTCGCCGCCACATGTAGCGGCGTCGTTTGTCCATGATTCCGACGGCTTGCTTCAGCTATGGAATGGTTCAACACGCTAGCCGCCTCCGGCGTCAGTGTCTGTTGGATCGTGCTTAATCCCGCTCTCATTTATTCTCCTTCTTGTTGTTTCTCCCCCTCCTTTTTGGGTATCTATATTCCTAATTCTTTTTACTTTTCTATTCTCTAAAAAGAAGGAAATAAAATATTAAGGAAATATAGTCGTGAAATGAATCACCGACTGCAAGACATGTTTATACAGACAAAACCAAGACAGCATAGACAGAGCAGCCGGCTTAGATATATAACTGAGTCTTTGGGATTTTCCTCTCCCTCTGTCTTCTCTTCCCATACAAAATTTTGTTTTTCAAAAACAAAAAAGTGGGTATTAGAGGGGAGGATTATAAAGAAGCTTCAAGGTCAGAGTCCCTCTTTCGCAAGAAACTCTTCATTTTCTTTTGCTTTCTCTATAATTCAAAACATACCAAATGAAGTCCCTGACCCGACCGACGTAAAATTGTTTTCAAGGTAAAAAAGTAAAATTCGTTAGACACAATGTTTGGTTTTTATTTGTAAAACTACGAGACTTGTATTCGGAGATAGTCTCTGTGGTAGGGACTAGGGATTAGGGATTCTGAGAGACTGCAAGGAAGTCTGAAAAATGCTTTGTGTGCAGTGCAATGTGCTTCTGCCCTCTGGTGTGTGTCATCTCAGACCCTTTTCCCTGGCTTTGTTTCTTAAAGATCGAGTCGTAATTAAAGAATCAGATGAAAACTTTCTCTCATCTCTAGACAGCAAAGAAAGGAGGATAATGAAGCGTTTTGGAGACAGAAGAAAAGAAAATATATATATTTGTATTATAAAATATTTCTATTTTGTTCTTAGAAAAGTTTTAATGCGTGTTTTAGGGTCAATATTGTGATATTATGTTGTTTACGAGCTCAATATCATAAAATATTTTATTAATATTTATTTGTAATATAATTATTATTTGATTAATTAAAAATAGTATAGAGATAATTTTATAAATTGATTAATTTTATTTATAATATCATAATTTAAATATAATTTTAAAATTTTTAAGATTTTTAATTAATTTTTAGTTAAAAAATACGTACTATCACTTGAAAATTTTAAAATTATATTTAAAATAAATAAAAATAATAAAACCAAATAAAAAATAAAAGCATGTGATAAAATTTTTAAATATTCTTAAAATAGTTTTTAAATCCATAAATCCTAAAATTTGTCTACTCCTGGCAATATTGTTAACGACGAAATAAAATGTTATTTTTGTACAGATGAACCTATATGTCATTTGTCATTTGTTCTGTTGTCGTCTGTCGTAAATCGTTCAAATGAACCGTTTGATAATTTTGACGTTTCACACGATATCGATCAATTTTCGATGACAAAATGATAAAAGAAATGGTCATAAAGTTTCAATGATCAATGTGAGAACGATAACATGATAATCGATGACGAAATTAGACTAAATCAAAATTTAGATTCGGAAGAATTAGAGTTTTTAAATTTAAAGGTTATTTTTTTAAATTTGTAAAACTTAAAAAATTATTATAAGTTAAATAATTTTATTTATTTATAATATAATTTTGAATTTTAGGAATATGACATGTATTTTTTAACAGTAATAATTAGTTAATAATTTTAATTGAGTTACGGAATAAAATGTTAAACACCTACTTTAATCTAAAAAATATTTTTAAAAAAAAATTAAATATATAATTAAAAATATAATTCTAACATTTATTTAACGATTAAGAAAATAAAATTTACAATTAGACAAATAGTAATTCATTTATTTTCGATCAATTTGTGGTTTTCACACATATCAGCAGGCACGGATTGGCCAATTTTAGTACGAGTTACTTTTAGCTTATAATTTACTTTATATAATTCATCTAATAAGTTTTAGATTTTTACTTTTAAATAATTTTATTTATTTTTATTTTAAATATTATTAAATGTCTTTTATATTTAATTTTTGAAAGTATGCATATATTAATAAATGCCTATTAAATTATAGGTTTGATATTTTTTAGATTTTGGATAATAATTAATTTGGGATATGACGAATTTAATTTTTTGCGAATCGTCTTAAATTTAAAATATTTTATATCTAAATTTTTAAAATTTATATTTTTGTTTTTAATCAAATTTTATTTTATTTTTAACTTTTTAAGATTTATGTTGTAACGAATTTAAACTTTTTTAATTTAAGTCAACTCAAATTTAGATTAATAGAAGTGAATTTTTAAAATTTGGATAATAACAATAGACCTTAAAAGTCAAATATATTTTGTCATCTTTACTTTCAAACATGCAGTTTTATACATTTAAATGAAATATAAAAAAATACCAACCAGTACTTGAAAGATGTGCAACTAAATTTGTTTCTCTATAACTATCTTTTGCGTCCATTTTTAATCATATCGCATTTGGTTTATTTGTTTTTTATATAAATATGACTACATCTTAGTCTTATATAGAGATATATAATTCTTTATCGTATAAAATGATGAAATAATAAGGAAATTGACTAAATTAACAAATGATACCACTTGTAGTTGTATCATCACGATGTACTCTGCATTTTTTAAAAATATAATATAAATAACGAGATTATAATATAAATTTTGTTTTAGAATTAAATTATTATTAATAATAACTGCTTTATGTTTTACTGAGACTGACCTGTGGATCGAGTCGTTGATGATGTATCTATTTTATCCAAACTTCTTCCGGCCGGCCGGCCCGATGCACGTCAAGTCTTGTAATTAAAAACAAATGCACTAAAATAATCCTCTTGGTAACTTTTTTCATCATCTGCTCCTTTACACGAGGATCTGATCTGATCCGTTCGCCTTTCACTTTAAATAATTTTACTAGTTATTTGAAGTGAAGTGGGTGATATGTTTTTCATTTAAAGATCTATGGACGTAGATGGAGTTTGAATGCTATTTGGAAATCAATTGGGTTATAATTTAGTGATGATTTTATAAGTAATACAAAGAAGTTAAAATATAGCTGTCATAAAAAAGTATTTTTTATGGAGGTCCTACATGACAAACTTGTATAGTATGATGTTATAATTTTAGAAATCATTAATTTGGAATCGAAGATTCATATATATTTAGATTAAATTAAGATATTTATCATCAATAATAATAATGAATTCTCATAGTATATTCTTATTAAGAAATAAATAGTATATTTAACTTATAAACTATATTCAGTTGATAGCATTCTTTGTTACATACAATTAATCTAAAAACGTTTCTTATTTTTTTTAAAAAAATTTGACAGCCTTTTGTATTGAAATAATTTTTTTAATATATATTGTCAAATTTTATTTAATCCGAATCAAGACGGAAGACAAAGAAAAATTTTAGAGAAAAATAATATTTAATGCGTTTAAAATGTATAATCTAAAAAATAAAAATAAATAATTTAAGTAATTAGCCAAATATGTTTATTCTTTTTAATATAATTTTAAAAATATTGACTCATATTAGAAATTTTGACATACAACGATACTATATACCTTTATAAATTATTCGTCAAAATTTGATTTTCATTTTAGATTTTTTTCCAGTTAGTGACACGAGTGTATTTAAATAAAATTATATAATTAAAAACTTTAATTAAAAGTGCTAAAACTATTAACTAAATAAAATTTTATAAATCCACATATTTTTTTCTTATTCGTAAATTATATTTAAATTTCAACAAAATCTTATAATTGATATGCACTGATGTTTGTTGTATATCCCACTTTTGTATATTATAATTTCATTAAGAAACTCTCTCTTTCCCTGTGAGTAAATTTTTGATCTCCTGTTTGCCAAACAAAACCAAAATACTTGTTGTAAAAGTTGAATATTTAAAAAGAGCAGCCGTCCGAAAATGGACAAACGAATGATCTCAGCAGTAAGCAGTAAGCAGTAAGCAGTAAGCAGTAAGCAGTAAGCAGTAAGCAGTAAGCAGTAAGCAGTAAGCAGTTACAGGGGCCGGGGGAGGGAAGAAAAACAACCCCCCTAAAACAAATTGGATACTCAAGAGGCAGTCTTAAAGGAACAAATTTCATCATCACTCGCCTTGTTTCTAACGCACGCTCTCCTCTACTCCCCTCCCTTTTACGCGTTTCTAGAGCTATTGACGACGCGCCCCTAGTCCACGCTCCCTCATTCCTTCAATAGAACGAGATTAGTTGTGTAGTGAAGAAAGCCGATTCAATGTAAAAAACTATTGTGGCGTGAAACTTAGTCCTTTCCTTTTCCGGTGACCGAGATTTGTCGTGTAGTAAGGGAAAGCTTTCAACTTTATGCATTGATTATCCGTCACGTATCTTGGCCACCTGCTGCCTGCTGGGGATGGTTTTGTTGTATACGAGAAGACTAGAATACCCCCGCAAATGCAATGCCTCCACTTTTCAATCCTAGTTAAGATGAATCATTTTGAAACCTTTATCAGTAGGTTTTTAAACAAAATTAAGATTTATCATCATTCTCAAACTGACACGTGGAGGGTCCATTCAAAAGGTGTTTTTTGTAATTTCGTCTGGATACAAGTTGATATGAAATCACCTCTAGCCTCTAGGCTCTAGGCATTGTGAAAGTCTATTAATTTTCCCATTCCCTTGAACAAGAGTTGTCTTCTTTCGTTGCACTTCATTGCTGTGATGATTGCAAGTCGCTCACTACAACCAAAACCAAAATTAGTTTTAAGCGTGGCATTTAAAATAGGTGAATGCAAATGTTGGTATTCAAAATGTCTTTTAATTTGAAAAGCATACCAAATAATTAAAAAGGGTGACATGATATTTTAATCTCTCTTTGTCTACTAGTGTAGCAAATGATTTCATTTATTGGTGTAGCCTTGGCCTTGCAAATGCTGACCCCCAACCCACTTGCCAAAACCTCTTTCACTTCACGATTTGAAAAGAATCTAAAAAGTTAGTTCTGTCCAGGACACCCCTGCAGGCTGCAACAGCTGTTCAAAAACACGCACAAAGGAAAGGGGTACTTTAGCACTTCAAAACAAAACTTTATAGTTTTATCAAGGAGGAGGGTACGTTAAATAAAATATAAATATAAACAATTAGAAAACCAAACACACGTTAAATAAAATATAAATATAAATATAAATATTTTTTTACTTCCTATGAACAGAAAAGAATGTCTTATATTCCAGCTGTTCTAGTATTAAGAGTCGAGTGACTAAAAAATAAATCCAAAAAGTTTAATGTTATAATCATATTTTTTTAAAGTTCAAATGACCAAAACGAAAATGTGGGTCAAAGTTCAATAGTAATGACATAATTTACCTAAAATAGGTTCAAAGTTCCATGACTAATGACCTAATTTACCTTTTAATTTAATGAGTTTTTAAATAGTCCTCCAAATATCTATCTATAAAAGGAAATTGGGAGAGAATAACTAGTTAGAATGGACCCCACTTTTTCCGAAATTTCTAAATCCATCATTTTGATAGCCTTTCCTTCCCTTTTTAGGGTTTGGTATTGTTGTAAAATTTGACTTTTAAATCACACAACTCATATTTCAACGCTTCTGTTTCGGTGCCTTTTTTTCCACGGAATCTTCATGTTTTTTGCATGAAAAATTAGGCATCTTGAACTCCTTTAGCTTAAATAAATCCATATCACAATAAAGACCCTAATTTTGACAATTTTCTTTTTTCTGGAAAAAGTTTAAAACTTGGTCATACAAAAAAACTTGACTATTATTTTAAGAGAAAAAAAAAAGATATATATGCACGTTAAGATCATGGAGACATGTCTCCAAATCAAAATCTCATAGACAGAAAAGAAAGAGAAAATGAAAGACGGATCTATCTAACTTCATGGGAACGTAGAATAAGGATTCGGCCAAACTCATGTAACGAAGTTGGTCCAAATCTGTTTCTTTGTGTTCCCTTGGCAGCAAGCCTCTTGCGTAGCATCACAACCTTTGGTTGCACTTGCCTGCCTATAGATGTGTATGACATCTGTATCAGTGAAGGAATGTCTGCTCTACGACATAAGTTCTTGATTGGCTTCAATACTGTTTAAAAATTATCCTCCCAGTTAGATCCAACTAATAATCAAATCTGTATTTTTCTGCTGTCGACATACAAGGTGAATAGTATCGGTCCCGTCAGTTTTGATTTGTTTTCATACTGTCCAAGGGTTGTATTATTTATGTATGGTGTAATGACAAGAAAGAGACATGTTACTCCATCCCAACTCTTTCAAAGGACTCGTTATTAGCTCAAAGACTGTCTTTTAATCTCGTTGCCTTGTCCTAAAGTTTTCAAATTCATATTTGATGACATGGAGATTTGGATTAAAAGGGAAAAAGAAGAAGGAAATTCGATGCATCACTCATGAAATATTAAATTTCAACCTCTCCCCTCCCCCCCCCCAAAAAAAATTCTCTAAGCTATAGGACATATCCTGAATGGATATATAGTTCCTTTATTAATTCCATTATGGGATCTTACTCCAAAAATGAAAAAGAAGCTTTATTCCATTTTAAAATCAACAGTTCTGCATCGTGCTTATTGGAATAGTTGTTTTGAATCTAGCAAGTACAGGTATAATTAAAGAATAGTTTGTGGAGGGACCTAAATAAATTATTAATGTTTAGAATCACTTTCCACACTATATAATATATCACTATTATTGCAAATGTTTTTTTCAAAAAGTGTTTTTATATGGTTTAAATAATCATAACCTATTTATTATATATTTAAATACAATGGAATATATGACCGATAAGATATCACAACAACAATAATATTAATCAAATTAACACTCAATTGATTATGCATAGATGTTTCTCTTTCCCTCTATTGCTATTAACAAATTCAAAACCCATAAACCTACGACTTGCAAATTTGAACATCAAGGAACCGTTTTTATATGACTGATAAGGAGGAAATTTCTAGGGTCAGCTCCTTTGTTTTGTCTTATGCATACCCACTCCATAAAGCATATGATACCCTAATTATTCCTTCCAATTAGGAAATGAAATAAAATCTACTACAAGGTGACCTGATTAGACTAAATTTTTCCTCTCACATTTGATGAATCCATACAAAATCACAATTGATCAATCCATGAATCATGATCATGTGTTGATGGTGACTAACAGTAAAAAAGAAGCCTCTTCCTCTTCCGAAGTATAATCATAAACTCTTTTCACCTTTGCAAGCAAAACCCCACACTTCACCTTTTCCTTTTCACACACACAACTGCATGTATAACAAACAAAGTATATATGTGATGGAAGGTCATACTTTAAGCAAAAATAAATACAACACAGCTGGGGGAGCCATGTGATTTCCACTGCCTTTTATCTATAAAGTTTTGGTACCTTCTTGCACTCAAAGCAAGTAGACCTTTTTTGATTAGAGGAAAAAAGATAACCATGGATTCCCCCTCCTTTGTACAATAGAAGAAGGGTACAATCACTTTTGGGAAGAAAAAAGGGGGTCAAATTTAATGTTTGTTACTTGTTATTCCAACAAAGGGAAAAGGGTTAAATGATATTTGAACGTTTCAGATTTAATTCTTTAATTGATGTTGATATTTTATCTTACATATACTTACCAAACATTTATTGATGACTTGAATAACATTTTATTTTATGAAAAAACAAGGAAGAAAGATGAAAGGAGACGATTAGAAGATGCCAAATTCCCCACCTCAAAAGCTTTGTTTGAAAGTATATGGCATCTCTTTTTAACTTTTAGAATCCTTAAAGAGTTGGCAACAAGAGGGGAAAAAGGCTACTTTTCCCCACCACTACTGGTGTGGAAAATTAGGGTTTTGTGTTTCATAATCATGCCTTTACACACAAGCGTGTTCAACTTTTAAGGAAAAAGATTGACCGACCCTTTTGGATACATCTATGTAAAAGCAAGACATGGCGACGTGAGGCACTCAAACCAGACTCATTAAATAGATGCACACAAGGTCAGATAATTAAGGCATAAAGACATATTTTAAAAGACGCAGAACTTTCTAAGGGACCCGACCTTAATTAGTAAATTTAGTTGGTGATAATCTTGGGGGTAAAGTCTTTACCATCCCTAACCTCAATTAGTGGAGAGATAATATTCCTTTATAAACCAATAATTTGAAGATAATAATTTTTCAATCGCATCATATTTATCGTGATAAAATATATAATTCGTTGTTACTTTTAATTTTTTTTTAAAATCCGTTTTTATTTTTTTAATCGTATTTCTTAAACGTAACATAATTTATAATTACTGTAAGTATGCTTATTTAAATTTTTTTTTTTTACCTTTTTATTAATAACAGCTTACGGAGATATAATTTCATAAATGAAATAAATGAGTGTAGCGACCCTAATGTTACCCTTGATGGCATTACTTTCCACTGACCTACACATTATTACATAAAATGCATTTAATACAGATATGAGTCTATGTATAGCCCACTTTCAACTACAATCATAAATGCAAATTTGGTTCACCACTCATCCTTATCTCAAACATTCAATACATTGAAAAAAAAATGCTTTAGGTGGTGATTAAATGCCATTGGAATCATTGAGAAAGACGGGGGAGTCATCACTTTGATCATATAGGCTCATTATTTTGATGGGTCTATCTCTAATTTAATACACGAAATTCATCTGAGTGATTCTTTATATTATTTATAATTTTAATATATATTAAAAGATAAATTATATTGATAGTCGTTAAACTTTTATTAAAATTTTGATAAATAAAGAGGTTATCAATAGATCGCAATAATAAAATAGATTTGTTTTTTTTTTTAAATTTAATATAATTTAATTTAAATTGATCTAACATTTAACAATGATAAATTAGAGTTAGAACTAAAAAATTCAATTGAAACTAAATATTAATTTTTTTAATCAACCATTTTTTTTTATCGTTTTATCAGTTTAAAACCAAACTTTATTAACCTTTTGGCTAAAACCGATGATGTCTCCATTCAACAAAATTAGGGCATTGGTGATTATCGTAAATTCTAAAATTATAAATTTTTTAGGACTTTAACTTATCATCATAAGAATTTTTACGATAAATTGTAATGAAACTGAATTAAAAATTTAGTGACTATAAAGTAAAAATGTTTTAATAGTTTGATGACTATTAACGTAATTTATCTTATTTCGTAAAAAAAATATTATCAAACTCATCCAAAACTGTTTAAATTTATCATTCATTATATATTCAACTAAGATCATCATGATGATGCATGCCCAGGTGAAGTGCCGCTGAAGTTGATATTTATGAGCTCCATTGGCATTGGTTCTGTAAGTTACTGCTGGAATTCGTTAATTAATTAATCCGAATCCTCATGCACAAAATTTTCAGCAGTTTCTTCCAACTTGACTCAAGGCGCACACACTTTACAGTGCGATAACAGGCAAAGACAAAACCAAAGTCACAGTGCCTTCAAAGCTTTACAGCATAAAAGGCAAAAGCTGTAGAATTGTAAGCTGTGAAGGGTACAAAATAGATACACAGGCACAGGCACAGGCACAGGCACAGCTCAAATGCAGAGAGGAATTCAGAGTTGATGGAGTCTGAAATGGGACGTGTGAGACTAAAAATCTCAGTACTTGAGATTGTGTTTGTTTGTATGTGAGACATGTCAAACATTCGCCCTTTCTAGACAAGAACAAGCTGAACCCTAAACCCAGATCTCACCCACCCATGGAGTGGCCACGGAGACATTCATGTCAACGCCTTCGTTGGTTCGTTTTTAAAGGTCATATTTAATTCCCCGTCATTTATTTGTAAATATTCTACTTAAATTCAATTCATTTATTATTTGATACGTTTATTTAACACTCACTAACATATTAATTTATATGTTGGTTGGACATAAATCTGTCGATGTAATTATATTCATTTATATAAACGCCTTTGAATAAAATCTATATTGAAACTATGAGCATTTCAATTTGCCCGTCCAAAGTCTATAAAAGAAAAGTTGGTTTCTTTAATACCCTGGGCCTGGGGTGGGATTCAATCAAATGCAGCGAGTGGGGAGACGCAAGTCTTCCAAGTCATTGGGAGACTCCAGGCTCAAAATACAGAAGTTTATGAATTGGATTTTAACTTTGGGTAGTTGCAGTTTTATTTTTTATTTTTGGATAAATTTTATTGGAAGCGAAAGAAGCTTTAAAAAATTAATAGGTTTAAAATTTATGACATAAATATATATTTTTAATTAAATAATTATTATTTCACATGACTAACCTGATTTTATAAATTGATAAAAGTATAATTAATATTAATAAAAATATTTATTTGAGTAAAATTTCCAATGAAGAAACTTAATTCATTCAATGAAAAAATAGGGTTTAATCGATTTTTTTAATTTTTAATGTACAATTTTTTTTATATTTTAGTAAAAAGATATTAATCGTTTAAATTTACTTACTTTCATATCCTTGAACACATTATACTACTGATGATTGGTGTCCCTTGATTTTTCTTATATTTCTGTACCCTTCCTACTTCCTTACTTCCATTCAATCAACTCTTCCTCAACGGAGTCTCTTTTTATTTATTTAGGACCCGTTGCACTAAATTTATCTCATGTGTGTGGGCCCTAAATGACCTCAAATAAATGGAGTCGGTGTTGGGAGACTCAATCAATGCTCGGCCCACCCAAAAAATAAATGTATTTTATTATGGTACACGTTAGAGTAACATGTATTTGATACTACAATGGAGTCATTATTTGACTTGCAATTGGTATGTGTGTTCTTGGATAGATCCTTTTACATTGGATTATATAGTGAGATATTTTGACAGTGTTTTTATTTTTGTTATAAACGTTTGGTTTTGTTTCTGTGGTTTGTTTTGGTTCAAAATGAGACCAGCATGCTGCCTGCTGCCTGCTGCCTGCATATTTAGACTCGATCCTATTACTTTTTTTCCCGTTCACATGTGAAATGGACAGGCACATTGCATTACAAACATGTAACAGATGAAGACATGAAACTGTTTTTGGTCCCTTCATTTATGATGGGCGGTGGGAATTGGGATAAGCAGCCCAACTCTTGGTCACGAGAGACTTTGCCAAGATCAAACGATGAACAGAATTGATACCTTCTTCAAGGCTCAAACCAAACCAGTAGTTGTAGGGTATGTACATAATTTAGACAAACATTCTAATCCAGGAGCAAGACCAATCAAGTTGGTAGTTAAATTTAATATAAAATTATATTTTATTAACATAAGTTATTTTAACAATCAAATTGGACTAGGGTCCAAATATACAAGTTTATTAAAGTTATATTTCCATTTGATCCGCAACTATGGACTGATATTTTGTAAAGTGATCCTCCTCAAGTTGTTTCGTAAAAGAAACTAACAATTTTGAAATCAATGAATGTTAGAAATGGACAGATACCATTTTCAAATAAATCCGCTCTGCATTAATGCTTTACCCCCTTCAGCCAACCATGACACAAATCTTAGCTTCACCTAAAACAATTCTGAGTTTATGTCAAACCCTAAAAATATGGAAATTTCATTTTTCTTCTTACTGTGAAAACAATGAGAAAGGACCACAATAAATGCTTCGTTTGTCAGCTAATGACTAGCAACCAAGAGGGTAACATGCATTCGATCCCAACTACAACCAAGGAATTCATAGATAGGGTCCATGGAAGAGCTTCGATCATTTAATTCTCAACATAAGGAGAAAACAAAATCATTGATTCAAAGTTGTGACGAAGGAGGGAGTTTGGATGAAATTCAGCATTCAAAATGAAAAGACGAGGGGTGATGACTTAATTCGTCGAGTTTCAAAATTTAGATGGCCTAACAAGCAATTAAAACTAAAAAATAGGAGAGGCCAATACTTCGTTTTTTTTAAATTAAGATATGAAATTTAGGGGGACGACTCTAGCTTTGTCTCCGTCATCGTACGTTGCATCTTGTGCTGTAAATGGATTGGTTAGTGGTTGAGATTCTTAGAGCTGTTGATGCCACATATCAAATGAAACCATTTCATTTGTTGTTATGGCCTGTGGGTGTTGGTCAAACGATACTAAAATTGGACGGCCATTCAACGATACAAGCTTCAACACAACTAGTGTCATTGAGCCCAAAGACAGAGATGTTGGGTACTATGATCCAACTCTTGCCAAGTAGATTCAAAACTTCCCCTTTTATTGCTCAAGTTTTAAAAATCTCCCATTCTCGGCTTTTTATCCTGTACACGCTTATGATAGTTTTTGATGATGGGATTGTGTTCATTTCAGATTTTTAAGGTTTTTATAATATGGTACGAATGGAGTGGTTGAAACTGCACTTGTGCAGGGTTTTCATCGTCAAAAGTGGTAAAACTCATTTGCCTTACTGAAGTTGACAGAATCGGTAAAACACAAATTCGATTCATTTTGGAGATTTCAGATTCAACTGCTAAAAGACTACTAGACGTCCATTATCAGGGATGGAACCCGGGTGAAAGCCAGATATCCAAACCACTGTACGACAATGGATTGACTGTATAATGCTAGTATTTATATTCTGTAGCCTTGTACAGGTTCACACTTTTAAATAATTTAAATTCCCTAATAAACAAAAATAATTTGTTTTAGTAAATCATATTTAAATAAATTGAAAAATAATTTAAATAATTTACCTCCTGTATAAAAAGGATCTCCTTCCAACTTAGGTTCAGTTCACTCTTCTTTTTTCTTTTGGGACAAAGGGAAATAGATACTGGGTCAAGTAAATTAGATGTTGAAAGTAAAAGATGAATTAATTTATGTACTTCTTCCAACCATAAATTGCTGGACCTTATCCTTGATTGCCATCCAACTCTCAAGTCTTACCCCTTTCATTTGTCACCGCGTTTTCTTTAAGGAATTTCATGGCTCTTACAACTTCCTCCCACTTTTGATTGGCTGCATAAAGATTGGAGGGCAAAATATAGTTTCCATCTCAAACAAATGCTTAGCCGCTATCTCTGCCAATTCAATATTCCCATGGCCATGGGGCATGGAACCTACAACAAGCTAAAAGAGACCTGCGCATAGAAACAGTAGCAACAAAGGGGATTCTCTGTATCTAATCCAAACCTTTTGACACTGCCATGTTTATTTTACCCTACATGTCTATAAGAGTGGAAGCTATGAATATGTTTGAACCATGTCCAGGTTTAGGTATAAGATTGTCATGCACCTGTTTTCCTTTCATCAAAGCAGCTATCCCATGCACAACCACATATATAATGGAAGAGAGTAAAACCTAATCATGCTGAATTTTCTATGAGGAGTTTCTTCATCCTGCGGGGATAGCTCAGTTGGGAGAGCGTCAGACTGAAGATCTGAAGGCCGTGTGTTTGATCCACGCTCACCGCAGACTGATTTTGTTTTCTCTTTTTCACGCTGGTACTGTGCAAACGCAATTCTATTCTGCTTTTGAGGTGAAAGGCTCACTGTGACAATCAAACAACATATAAAAGAAAGTTTTCGTTTCAAGATTTTTATTTTTTAGAACAGATATTACTGTAATAACTTTAGCTTGTTTAAAAAAAATACTCTCATAGCAACTGAATATTTCTGTTCAGTAAAAAATCTTAATCTTGTTTCAAATAATATAACCAAACCACATGTCTTAAAAATATGAATTTGAAGAACAATAACTACTGTATACTATGTGCGGGTTAATAGCAAAATTTAATTTAACAAATTTCATAGATACTTCTTGCATTAAGATCGGAATTTCAAAAACCTAACTTAGTTCTTGTACGCATGATTGTCTCTCGTGTTTAATTTGTTGCATGCAATAATAAATTAGCTTTACCCGGTTAATACATTTGTTTTTCAACGATCTAAAGATTTGAATTTGAAGTTTATAGGTAAATTATCCACATCTTTCATTTTTGGGGGAGGGGTTGAAAAAACTAACAACATTGCTATTTAGTTATCACAGATGAATCTCAATTTGCAGAGGATTACTAATGTTGGAAGCTGTAGAAGAAAGGTAAAAGGGAGAAGCAAAGTAACGATTATTATTCACAATGTACATGATACTCCATCTTTTGCATGAAACCCAGCAGTCTTCACAATCTTTATGTCCATCAAAAATAAGCTTAAACAGTCTCTCTCACTACAGAGGGTAACCTAATTCATAATCCTGAAACATCCCATTGGATTGCACAACAGAAGTTGAATCCCAAGAGTTGGAAGATGCTGATTTTGCATCCAACTCAGCTGGCCACCAAATCAAGCTGTCCTTTGCACCAGTCATGTCCTTGAAACAATCCAGTATTTGATCAGCCATTTGGTCTGATCCCTGGGCATAAACAGTCGTTTTGTTGTCGAGAAACTCATCCAGCTTGCCCTGGAAGTTCGAAACTGGTTGAACATCGACATTATTTCCATTCCCCTTTGTCACAATCGTTGAGTCCATCAAATTGTCTCTAGTACCAAAGGGAGTTGAGCCATCTGTCTGAGATAGTCCATCCAAACAAGTATCCAGTACTTCAAGTCCCTTGGCTTTGAAAATGTTGGGATATTCTTGTTCATTCGCAGGTTGAGGGTTTGGCGAGAGAGGTTGCACAAGAGGGTTAGGGTTTCCAGTACTAGATGCAGCCTGCATGCTTTGGATCATCTTGTCTTGCAAGGGGTGAATGTTCTTAGGCCATAAAGTGGGGTTGTTATAGAAAGAGAAAGGATTCTGAAGACTTTGAAGCTGCATATGAAGCTGGAGTCGTTCCAGTGCTGAGTTGCTCAGACCCTGAGAGAATTGATTATCATCCGAGGCTGAGCCAGTGGGGTGATGATGATTAGGGCCTTGATTGGAGGACGATAAGCTATGGATGTTGTTAGATGGCTTGCGCCTCCCAAGTAGTTTCTTCTTTAGTTTGGTGTTCCAATAGTTTTTGATATCATTATCAGTTCTCCCAGGCAGTTGTGCAGCAATTATGGACCACCTAATAAAGTAGATCCAACTCAGTCAAGATTATCCTCAACAAGAACAAGACGAAGAATGGAAGAACAAAGAGAGAATCTCAGAAACCCTAGGGAAATGAAAAATAAGTAAACAAGATCTGAGACTAACTGTAAACGATGCTGCTTTTGGGTATCCATCAGGACAAAGAATAAGAAGACAAGCAATGAAAGCCTAAAAGTTTGAGAGCAAAAGAAAGAGGGATTGATTCACCTGCTTCCAATACTTATATAGAGACTGCAGATGATGTTGTCTTCTTCTTCAGAGAATCCACCATGCTTGATGTTTGGCCTCAAATAATTCAGCCATCTCAGCCTGCAACTCTTCCCACATCTCTTAAGCCCTATGAAATATATTACCCAAAAAACACAAAAGGTCGAGTTAAATAAAAATCTTATAACAACATGCAACTAATCTCCCACCATATATGTATAAATCATTCAAAAGAAAGTTTTATGTAGTATATACCAATTTTCTGAGGAAGTGCAATCCAATTGCCTCCAGTACCATACTGTTCGATATAAGCCTTGAGTTTATCATCTTCTTCAGGTGACCACGGTCCTTTCTTCACGTTGGCTTTGTCACAACAAGGAGCTCGACCCATGTCGTCTGAACGTTCTTTCTTCTTTCTTCAAAACAAATGAAAAATCTGGTTAGATGGAAAGGAAAGAGCAGGATTTATAGGTAAGAGAAATAGTTTTGTTCCCAGAAAATGCTTAAATAATTTTTCAAGGCCTAACGATTACAAGTTGGCTAGCTAGGGTTGCTGTGTAAATTAATTGAAAATTATAAAGGAAGGCAATACTTTATTTAAAATACGGAAGAAAATGCCAAAGAGGTTTAGTATTCAAAACCTTTTTAATTAGAAGTAGCACCAGTCATTGACCTTGGTTTCCTCCTACAATATTTTTTTTCCTTTGATTTTATTAAAGCTAACAAAAGAAAGAAATGAGCAAGAACATTTGGCTGGTTAGTTAATTGTTCATCCTCGTTTGATCATATTCTCTTAGGTCATGATTATAGAACAACTAAGAGCCTCGAAAATCAATAATAAGCTATTGATAAATTGAGTCAAACTCTTTTAGATATTTAAATTATGAAGAAGAAGGAAAGCATGTTTGTGCTTGTCTTTTCTCTTAACCCTCGAATCTATGCCTTCATACATTTCATCAATAAGACCAAAGCTAAAGACTCCTTTGAGTGAGAGCTGGTATAGGGTGGGATCAGTCCTTTGATACCAAGGTAGGCGTAGATACTTGTGAATATTATATTAGTGAAATTGTATGAATTAGACCAACTTTTGGTTTAACATATGCTATTATACACACATGGAGATGGAGTCATATAATTGCAAACTTACAAACTGTTGTTTGACTTTTGTTCGTGGGAAACTAATTTCTTCTTGTTTGGCTCAGTTTGATTCAAACCCAACGGATCATCCGCTTATTTTTTGGGAAACAAAATTGGATTCGGGTAGTTTTGATTTACATTAAGACATTGTTACTGCATTAAGGTAAAGTTACTGTATACTTTCTTAGGCCTTCTTCTATGGATTTGGGTTGAGTCTTGTCTTTTGCTTTTTTGACCAATTGTTTTAGCTGTAGGCTCTACCACCTCAATAGTTCAGTAATTAAATATCAGTCGATATTGTTTGGTTTAATCTTTCTTGTTTATCCCTTCACTCTTAATCCATTTAGCTTTTGTTTCTTAATAATTCGTTCTTTTTTATATGCAGTAGGACAAAAACCTTGCTTTTCATCAATAGTCTTGCTTATTTTATCCTCAGTTTTCCCAAGATTAGCAGGGTAGAATTACTGGACTTTTAACACTTGTGTACCCTCCGTGAGCTGTGAGCATGTCGTGATCTGCTGAGCTTAGTTTGGGTAGTTCTCCCTTACCTTCGACCTCAACTTACTAGTAAGTCAAATAAGTTTAACAAAAATGTAAATAATATATATTAAATGTTTCGATGATATCGAGTCATAAAAAAGAAATGAAACAATGGGGATAAACTAACCCTGTAAATATATACAAGGATTTAGGAAAACTTGGATATGTAAACAAAAAAGTCTTCTCCACGTAGTAGGTGCATGAGTCATGAAAATAAAATGTGGACTTTAATATATGTTATGTTCATAACTATTATTTTAGCGTATTGGTATATTACTATCAAATTTATATTAAATTTTCATGCCCGAAGACCATAGCCATTTTCCTACTACAGGACCAGACAGAGTAAATAGCGTCACAGTGTTTGACTCCATGGGGGTTTTGGTTGGGCAGCCAACACAACATGGAGTTGGTATTGCCATTGCCATGGTAGTTCCTACTTAATTCATTCACCTCATTTCTTTAATCATTATAATAAGTCACAGCAAAGGAATAAAGTCAATCAGAGGTTTGATTACTGTATTCCAATGGAATAGTATTTTGTCAGTGGCAATGGGAGCAAACTGGAACAGACATTCCATGGTATTGTTTTAGTTAATTATTCAAAATAGCAGCAGGTCCACGACCTTATCCCGCGACAAACAAGTCAAAACATACACTACTTGGTTCTCGAGATCTGAATAGATCAACACAATAGCTGAACTGAACAACACTGCATATCTAGTCTTTCTTGATTCCTCGACCAAACCTATAGGCTATAGGACTGCTTCAATTGTTGCACTAACTTTGCAGGGCAAACATTTTGATATTTCAGGGAGACTAGCGTGTGTGGGGTGGGGGGAATCAGACACAAGAAAGCCCAATATACACTTTATACTTATTCAATATGTATTCACTTTTATACAGTAGTGTAGTATTAACCTAATCGGTAGGTGACCTTTAACCTCTTTCATTTTTCCCAGCATGATGATGAGAAAGTGAGACTCTTGGCCTTGCTTCAGAATTGAATTTATTCTGTATTCATTGCAGCAGACATGTTTCTCAGCTTCTGAGATATAATCATCGCACAGCTTGTATTTGATAAAACCTAAGAACGAAACATAACAAGATCCGCAACAATTTTGAGAGTGAATTAAAATCCTCTTTACCTTTTGGAATATGTTTTTAATAATCTATCACATAGAATGTAATCATAATTCTCAAATATCAAAAGAACAGTGACATGATCTAAAGTAAAAATAAAAGAATAATGAATATTGATCTGTAACATAATGAATGATTCCCGAGTGGTTTTAAGTCCTTAAGACATGTTGCACTCAGGGGGCAGGCCTTGAGGAAACCTCTTGGCGTCAGTGCAGTAGTTATAGATCATGTAATTCTTCTGCACCCATCGAAGCCTTTGTTGATTTGTTGTATCCATTTCTTGAGAGAACCATGCATTATTGGAAGAAGATGGGGAATTTGAGTTGCAGGAAGAAGCTCCATTGGACCACACACAAGCATCGGCATTGAAGTTCCTGTAAGAGGCAGTGAAAGGAGCTTGGGTCCAGTCGGTCTTAACGAGACCGCCTCTTGTGGCCCAGTCATCAGCATTCCACAAGCTTGAGTAAATTCTCATCGGTTGGTTCTTTGGAAATGGGACACCGAGTGATTCCATGTTTTTAAACTCTCTGATGGGTGTACCATCCACAGAGAAGATGATGCGTTGGGGATTCCAAAGGATGGAATAAGTATGGAAATCTGCTGTTGGATCAAACCAGAGATAGAACTGTTGTTCTCTGTTCCCCTTTCCTTGACTAAACACATTGGTGTGAAGAATGTAAGGGTCGCCACTTAGATTTCCAAGGAACTCGAAATCAATTTCATCCCATGTTGATCCTTTTGAAGATAGCTGCAGATTCAAAGAGTGAAACAGACATGAGTACGATTCATATTATAAGCCATTGTAGTCTATTATGTATTCACAAAGACAGAGTGAGAGTGGAACAAGAAGAACTACTTAGATCATAACTTACATAATAGGCAGTGACTGTTCCGGCAGAGTTACCAGGTACGAGCTTCAGCTGCATATCAATCTTGCCAAAAAGATACTCGTTCCTGGACTGGAAACCAGAACCAGACGCCTTATCAAGCGAGAGAGTGAGAACTTCTCCATTGTTCATGATTTTACCTCGGCCATCCCCCCATGTGATGTCAAAGTCGCTGTTGAAGTTGCTACCGTATGCTGCCATCATGAGACAGCCGAGAATAAGCAAGGTAAACTTGAAACCTAAATGACTCATTTTGTTTACTGGTTTTGGCACAGCTAGCCGAGAGAAATGGGAGAATATGTTTGAAAATGAGAATTGTGGAGTTCGTGGCTTGAGACTGTGTTGAGAGAACTGGTAGCTGTGCCTTATATATAAGTAAAGTCAAGGGCATAGGAAGCGCCAAGGAAGCTCCCTTGAGCTTGGTTGTCGACAGTTGTTTGAGTATGGGTTTGCGTTTTATCATGAAATAACGCGGCTTTATTCTGTTCCTGTTGCCACTCGCCAGGTTAGCTGACTATGACCCTTATTAGTTATGACCACACCGCCTTTTAAGTTATCAATATTTTATACACGCATCAGCCAGCCCAGCACCAGCAATAATGGTTAAAAGATTTGTATTATTTTGAATTAATAGCTTGTATTGTATGTGTGAAGACGAATGTGTCTGAATTATGCTCAACCTCAAAAATCATCTATTTTCTTGTCATGCCTTTATCTATGTTTTTATTAAATATTTTAAAAAATTAAATTTTAAACTTGATTTTTATTTTTTATATCTTAAACCTTAAACTTTATGTCCTAAAAAATACATCTTACTCTTAATTCATTAAACACTAATCACAATCTCTAACCTAAAATTCTAAATCCTACGCCTTAAATCTTTTAATTTAAAATAAACAAAAAAATAAACAATGTTCACTCATTTTTTTCTTCCTGCGCTAATTGTCATCGAGCAACACCCACTTTCTCCTGCATCTAGGAATCTACGCTTGGGCTTAATTTGTCATTGTATTTAAAAAGCTTGATTTAAAAAGAAATTTTTATAAATCAAGAGTTTAAAAAGTTAAAAATCTAATTTTACAAACTATGATTTGAGAAATTAAAATTAAGAGTAAATAAATAAAGTATGATAAAAAAATTAGCTTTTAAATATTTTTAATTACTTTTTAACAAAAATACTTTTTAAATATTTTTAGGTCGCAAAAAGCAACTAAAACCTCACCCTTATGATATTGATTCTGAGGCGAGAGAAGGAACATTTTATATATTTACAAAAAAGGAAGAACAATTGACACCGACTTGAATTTTATATGGGGTTTTATAACGCTTAATATATGACGTGTACAATTTATGTATTGTCTTGTAAATAGAATAATAAGATATAACCCAGAGAAATTTGATTAAATATAACAATTGAATATTACGACACACGTAAATACATAAACTTTTCAAATTATTTTCTGTTCATTTAATGCTAATTAAGAATAAACTACCTATAGAAAATTAAAAATAAAACCAAGTATACAAAATAAATAAAAACGGAAATAAACAAAATAAACATACACCGTTTATATAAAAATATTAATTATTAATTGTCTAATGAAACATGTAAAAAAATTTAAATATATTAATTCTAATGATATAATGAATAAAGTAAATTAAATTTTAAAAATATATATTGTTTTAATAATAAACCTTTATAACTATTAAGTTAAAACGATTAGTAAATTAAATACAAATGAATATAAGAATATAAAATACATACAAAATCAAAATATGTAAAGTGACCGTTGATACGAAATAAAAGAGTTTAGCTTTTTATCATGTTTTATATTAAAAAAATTTAAAATCTAAATTTTAAACCCTAAAATACATCTTACCTTTAATTTCCTAAATTTTAATCGCAAATTATAATCTTAAACTCTAAACTTTTAATCTATTACGAAAATATAAAAATACATAAAGAAAAATAAACGGTTTACAGCCGATCCAAAACGTATTTTCCTTCATCCAAGGGTTCCTTCTCATTTTTATTTTGTCGTTTTAGTAACACTTTGGATATTTTAAGTTGAAGGCGGTGTTGGATCTTATTGTATTTAGCAGTGGACAGTGGGGAACCTGACAACAGCAATTGGGTCGCAATTAGCCGCGTGATATCATCCACTTTGTTTTGGTTGGTTGGCAATCGATAGTGCCATTTTTACAGCTATTAATTATAAATAGGATCCAGACTCAAACAACTGTCTACAACCAAAGATCAATGGGAGCTTCCTTTACGTATATATAATGTCGAACTCTAGCATTCCCTCAACATGTTCTTGGATTTATCTGCACAAACTCAAAACATAAAAATGAGTTCTTCGGCTTTCAAGTTTTCCTTGCTTATTCTCGGCTGTCTCACGATGGCAGCATATGCTAGCAACTTCAACAATGATTTTGACATCACTTGGGGAGATGGACGCGGTAAAATTATAAACAATGGAGAGGTTCTCACTCTGTCGCTGGATAAAGCTTCTGGTTCTGGTTTCCAATCCAAGAACGAGTATCTTTTTGGCAAGATTGATATGCAGCTGAAGCTCGTACCTGGTAACTCTGCCGGAACAGTCACTGCCTATTATGTAAGTTATGATCTAAGTAGTTCTTCTTGTTCCACTCTCACTCTGTCTTTGTGAATACATAATAGACTACAATGGCTTATAATATGAATCGTACTCATGTCTGTTTCACTCTTTGAATCTGCAGCTATCTTCAAAAGGATCAACATGGGATGAAATTGATTTCGAGTTCCTTGGAAATCTAAGTGGCGACCCTTACATTCTTCACACCAATGTGTTTAGTCAAGGAAAGGGGAACAGAGAACAACAGTTCTATCTCTGGTTTGATCCAACAGCAGATTTCCATACTTATTCCATCCTTTGGAATCCCCAACGCATCATCTTCTCTGTGGATGGTACACCCATCAGAGAGTTTAAAAACATGGAATCACTCGGTGTCCCATTTCCAAAGAACCAACCGATGAGAATTTACTCAAGCTTGTGGAATGCTGATGACTGGGCCACAAGAGGCGGTCTCGTTAAGACCGACTGGACCCAAGCTCCTTTCACTGCCTCTTACAGGAACTTCAATGCCGATGCTTGTGTGTGGTCCAATGGAGCTTCTTCCTGCAACTCAAATTCCCCATCTTCTTCCAATAATGCATGGTTCTCTCAAGAAATGGATTCAACAAATCAACAAAGGCTTCGGTGGGTGCATAAGAATTACATGATCTATAACTACTGCACTGACGCCAAGAGATTTCCCCAAGGCCTGCCCCCTGAGTGCAACATGTCTTAAGGACTTAAAAGCCAATTAACGTTCAATATTCTTTCATTTTTTTACTTTGTTTCTATAGATCAAATCTTTGAGAATCCACATTTCTTTGTTGTAGATTATGAAAAGATGCGTCATAAAATTCAATAACTTTATGATCTATAACACATATCTTGATTTATTTTGTTAAAATAAAAATTAAGACAATTTAATACTTGACGGAAGAATCTCAATGTAAATGTTCATGGGTTAATTGTGTCTCACAACTTACATGTACTTACAATAGTACACAATTTTGCAAGCTAAAGAATAGTATGTACTTAGAATAATTCACAATTAAGATAAAGGTAAGTTTAAATTTTAAAAAATAGAGATATACATTACAATTTTAAATCACCTACTTATAAAATTACTTGAAAAAAAAAATATCAACCAAGTATAATCTCTAATAACGTTAAGGGGTAATTGTTTATTACGCAATTTATGGTTTTTTTTTCTTAAGGTTTGTTAATGTTGAGGATGAAGTTTATGTTATTTGTAATTATCTGCTTTTGTATTATTTCTTATAAACTCACTGATTCTTAATTTTTTTTGAAAGACACCGATTCTTGAACTTGGTTGAATGAAAGCAGCAAAACAAAACTCTAATCGAGAAAACGAAAAGGGAAATTTTTAAAATGTATTATAATTTTATTCAACTTTTTAGGATTAAGCCGAATAAAAAATATATTTGAGAGACATAACATGTTATTTACCATTTTTATAATAATTAGAAAAAAGAGGTTAATTTTAAATTAAATAAAAAAGTGAAGACTAAATTGAATAAAAATAAAATACAGTAGACGTAAGATAAAAATGACCCACTCTGTACTGTAAAAGCGAAATATACTGTCGAACTGGACCAAGATCGACTTATCCTCGTTTTAACTTGATACATATTGGACCAGATATGGCACGACACGAACATGTTGGATTTGCCGAAGAAATTCAGACATACCAGACGAAAAGTGGCCCATTCATTAGTGGATTGAATAGTTGTTTTGTTGGGGAATGATATTACAGTTTATATTTATATTTTAAGTAATATAAAATAATTATAATATAAATATTTATTAATATATTTTATAAATAAAATAATTTAAATTTATATATGAATATGATATTTGTTGGGTTTATTTTATATCAACTCCTCGATAAAATGTTTAATGTGTTTTTTATATTTTAAAAGAGTTTAACAAAAAAAATTAATATAATAATTTTAATTTTCAAAAGTTCAATATAATATTTATACTTCTACAAAATATCTAACATTAAATACTTGAACGATTAAAAGACGATCCTTTTATTTAGATTTTCATTATAATACCCACTTGGGTTTATTAAAAATATGATTTTCATAATGTTTTTAATCTTATGTACCGTAATAATGCGTGTATTGATAGTTCATGTATCATTCAGTTTTGATGAAATATAGACATTATATTATATATTTTTAATTTTAAAGTGTGGACATCATTTTTTTTTATAAATACCACTGAAATTTTTATTAGATTCATAGAAAAAATATTATTATATCGTATCCGAGAAATAAAATAATTGGATTAAACAATCCAAAAATTTTTACAATCTAAAAATAATAAAAAAAGATTTCTATTGAGATAAGCATACCAACAAAATTCAGAATCTTTCTGAATCTCCTTGTCTCTGTTCAAATATAACTATTATTGAATAATTTATCTAGTACAAATATCATAGTACACATTTTAAAAGTATAAGTAACAAACATGGCACTATATTTTTTATTTATTATATAAATATTTATCGATTAGTTATTTAAGGGAAAACAAAAAATGGAGAAAAGGAATGTTGATTGTATATATATAAATTCCTGTTAGAATTTTATTCTTAAAAAATATATTTTAAAGGTAATTTTATGTATCGTATACGATAAATATTATTATGTTGAGATTTGAATTTATATAAAATGAGATATACAAACCTTTTTAATCACATAATAAATCAAAAATCTAATTATAATCTTATCCAAAAGGGAGGAGAATGTGAGCCTTAAGAGAAAAAATTAATGAATCTAAAACTCATAATCTAAAATAATTCAAAAAAACTAAAGATAAATAAATTAAATATATTTATTTAACTTTATTTTCTCATTTTAAAAAATAAATTCAGTAATTTACTATAATTTCTATAGAATAAGACTCTCCGCTATCAATAACTGTGTGCAAACTATATCAGTATAAATGGTAGGAGTTGACTAACACATAAATTATATGTCTTCCTCCCTCCCTTAGTCGTAAAGCATTTCGTTGAGCTTATAGGCTGATAAATTAGAGCCTGGATTGAACCGACAGCAGCAGAGGAAGTCAGGCTGTAATCTGTATTATATTATTGGAGTTGACGAAGACATTCAAGACCAGGGTAGAAAAGGGACGACAAAACAGGAGAGTTTAGATTCGTCGGACACTGTCTCTGAAAAAACAGTACTACTAGTTCATAGTAATATAATATGGATGTTCTCAATGCCTTAGTAGTTGCTGCCACATCCACTCATTGAAAAAACTCATCATATACTTCATTAAAATAATATCATTTAATTTATAATATTAAATGTATAATTTTTAAGAAAAATATTTTTATTATGAGGTTTCTTAAAGTTGTTTTTTAATTGTTTATTTTATTAAATTAAAATCTTTTATTTTTACAAATATTTAATTCAATTCATTTAGGTTATTTTAGTTCATGTGTGGTCCTATCTCACATGTCAAAAACCCCGTTGTATAGGTTGAAATGTACCTCACGACCTCGCCTGCCTGTCTTCCATCCCTACATCAATATGCTCTCTCTTAAGTCTTGCCTAGAGGCTATAAATACTAGCAATCTCGAACAGCAGCAACAACCTGAAACATTGTCTGAAACAACGAAGATTCACATCAAGAAAATGGCTGCGTTTCATTCTCCATCCACTGGGATTGTTCTGTTGCTCATGAGTTCGTTGCTGGTTGCTTTTGCTGACGGTAGCTTTTATCAAAGTTGCGACGTCGTGTGGGGATATGGCAGCCATGTCTTGATTCAGGAAGGTGGCGACCTGCTTACTTTGTCTCTGGACAAAACCTCGGGATCTGGATTCCAGTCCAAGGATGAATATCTATTCGGAAAGATCGAGATGCAGCTGAAGCTTGTCCCTGGGAATTCAGCTGGAACTGTAAATGCCTATTATGTAAGTCTTCTACTTCTCCGTAATATGATTTGAATTTCAATTCCCTTGTGGCAATAACATTAATTAACAAGTCTTCTATGATGCTTGTGTGCAACAGTTGTCCTCGAAAGGTGAAACTTGGGATGAGATAGATTTTGAATTCTTAGGAAACGTGAGCGGACAACCTTACATTCTCCATACCAATGTATTCAGCCAAGGCAAGGGAACGAGAGAGCAGCAATTCTACTTATGGTTTGACCCCACTGCAGATTTTCACACCTATTCCATCCTTTGGAACCCCCAGCGCATTGTGTAAGCAACCAAAGTCCAAAAATAAGCAGGCATATGCATTACATTTTTTGTGCTGAAAAATATATTCATTTCTATAACTCGTTTACTGTATATCAGATTCTATGTCGATAACATCCCCATTAGAGAGTTCAAGAACCTGGAGTTCCTGGGCGTTCCATTTCCTAAGAATCAGAAACTGCGGTTGTACTCTACGCTTTGGAACGCTGATGACTGGGCAACTAGAGGCGGGCTTGTGAAGACAGATTGGAGTCAAGCCCCCTTTAAAGCTTCCTACAAGAAATTCAAGGCCGATGCTTGCGTTTGGTCATCTGGTTCATCTTATTGCAGCCCAAACAAAAACGCATGGTTCTGGGAAGAGCTTAACTTTGGCAAGAAAGGGCAGATGAAATGGGTGCAGGATAATTACATGATCTATGATTACTGCAAAGACACAAAGCGTTTCCCCCAAGGTCTTCCCACTGAATGTGCATTTTCCAACCTGCTCTAAAACCATTACCTTTCATGATTATAATTCTGATAATTGTATTGCCCCGGTAAAAAAAACTGTCTTCTTGATGTGTTTTCCCCTTCAGCCATTCTGTTATTGTCTGCAATTTGAAATAAAGTGTTTGTAACGTCTATGTTATAATTTTGTGTTATCTACTTATAGTTATGACTAAATTGATAAAAATATACTATTACTATTATATTGATTCCTTCAACAAGAACAGTGGAATAAAGAAGGGCTTAACATCGTTGAAAAAGCACACATCAAACATGAAAACGAGAAATTTAGAAAATGACGGACGTAGTAACGCTCCACGGTTCCCTAGTTATTCCGACAAAGATCAAGACGCCATCCATTTTGCAAATGAGAGCTTAGCTTTAGATAACGGGCTTTCTGACGAGAACAACGGAGTTGATGACTTCATTTGTGGGATGAAAAACCGACAGAAGCTCAAAACCAGGCAAATCCACCTCGGCCACAACGGGGTATAAAAATGCTCTAGCACCATTGGCACTCCTCACAAGCAAAAACCCTCCCGCTTTCATGTACTTCCTTACGTGCACAATAATCTTTAGTTTCTGGTCTTTACTCATCCCAACCAAAGCCGCCAGAAATATACAATCGTATTCCGCTAATTTCTCCCTTACCTCCATGATATCGCGAGTCATGAATTTCATCCTCTTCTCGAACGTGCTATCCGATGCCACAAGCTGACGAGCCGCATCGTTGGCCGCTTCATCGATGTCGAAGTTGTCGAAATGTGTAGATTTCATATGATGGGTTGCCATTACAATGGAGGTGAGAGGCATTGGACCCGAGCCAACGAACGCCACCTTCTTTGGTTGCACCACACCATTCTCGCAAAGAATTCTATATTCCAAACTGGCCAGCTCCACGTAGTTGCCATAATAAGGGAAGAGATTGAGATTATTCAATGGTCGTGGGATTTTGGATAAAAAGGTGGCGAATTCAAGCTCCAACAAGCCTTCGGCTCGGCCGCAAAGTAGTATGAGATTCTCACGCATGTGCTGAACATCTTGGGGTAAGTCCTTGATGTCTATATCGGAAGGAAGGGTACAAAGTTTGACGAGGTGAGTGAAGAGGTTATTCACCTGCTTCGATGGTCTCAGAGACTCGAGCTTTGAAATCCTATCATGGATTTGAATGACTCGAGCGATGAGGATTTCAGCCGGAATGTGGTTTTCAACGTTGGATTGATTTTGGAGGGAATCCATTGATGAAAAAAACTATACTGTATATGGGAAATTGGACTTCTAAAACGATGAGTGTGTGCTTGAGGGGTTTGCGGTTCCAAGTACTTATAGTGGAAGAGATACATAGCAGTCCCAACGTAAGATGTATTAAAAGTATTTGTATGTGTTGGTCAATACCTGCCTCATGCTTCATGCCTTCATATCCAAAATAGCAGGTGCAGCCTGCAGCCTGCAGGACAAGTTTTGAATTACAATTACTATGATCTGTTTGATTTGCAATGTTATAGAAGGTTCATATCCAATCACCTCCATCTTAGTTAAGATTTGTAGTCAATGATCAATATATGTTTGTCGAGTGATATAGATCTTCTATTATTTCTTAATGAGTTGAGGATTTGGGATTTTAATTATTATATATATGATTCATTAAGTAATTAATTATGACTAGTATGATCTAATTCCCCCAGTAGGCAGTAGGGAGTAGGTATTCAGATTTAGCTTGATTTCTGTTGCGATCAGCATCTATTGGTCAAACTGAGAGCCCTTATTCTTTTCACACCACCTCTCGAGTCTATTTCTGAATAAAATTTAAATATACCGTATCTGAAACAGAGAGCAGGTTCACACTTTGAAAAATATTAGGACCGGAGACCCACGTTTTCTTTGAAGGCATGGGAAATGCCTCATCGTTACCAAGGGTCAAATGTCGAATCTAATTCACTATTTTTCAAGTTTCTCACTGCATCAATACTTTTTTTATTGAAAAGATACCTTCATTGTGCACCCAACACTGTTGGAATCAAACATTTACTATAGGACCGAAGAGAGCATCAAATACAGATAACATCCCAATATTCTTGCATAGAACATTAACATCAATATAGCATTTACAGTCTGGTATTAACAAAATTTTAATTTCTGTTCATTGAGGAGTTAGGGCAAAATAGATCATAAGATCTAAAACTATAGGGGCAAGAGTTGCTGTAGCTTCGTCCCATGCATTGATCTCAAATCTTTTACATAGATATTAGATGGAGTCTTTGTCTATTTGTTTATATTCTCGCTTTCCAAAAATGAAATGAAATGAAATCCATTTGATTATTTTTATGATAAAATATATATTAAAAATGACTGTATATTTATTTTGGTTGTTAAAACTTACTTCTTTTATGAGATTAGGTTTATTACGTGCTCTTACATTGAATTGTGTTGGTTCGTTAGACGGACAGAATAAACTAGTCAATATCATCAGGTTTAGGTGTATTGTTTCATACTATATTTTCCCCATCCCCAGCCCCAGCTGCTCATCCCATTTGAATGCCTTTGTCAGGCAGCAGTGTAGGTAGTAGCGGCAACGGAACATGCACTTTGGGGCTCAAGTGGTGAAATAAATACACTTGATTCTGCGTCCCAATCGGATGGTGGCTTCTCTGCGGCTTCATGGCAAGTCTGGCTCTGTTTTTGGTCGCATTCAACTTGTTTAGGCCCCACCACTTGAATCCCAAACCATAAGTTACTCCTCAAGACCACTTTAATACTTTGTCTATACTTCATAACAGAGTCTATTACAAATATAAAAAAGAGGAAACAACAAAAGCAAACTCTGGCTTCAGGTGCTTCATTAATTCATTTCCTATGTTTACCATCCACTTCAAATTACGAGTAGAATTTGTAAGCATGTGATGATTTTAGGTACTGAGATGGACAATGCTCCTGCACGCACAGAGAAATACCAATTCAATAACACAAAACAGAGAAATGTTTGTTTCAACTTTCCCAAACACGTGTTCTACTTGTTGGTGCACAAAAGCATATACATTCTCATTAAGAAACACCAGCGCAACAAATGATTGTTTCTTTTGTCACCAAGTTGACGAGGAAAAATAAAAAAACAGTTCCACCTCCGTTGATAGCATCTTCTACCTGGGCTGTATGCGACAATACATGCCCCATTCGGCCGCAAGCTTCGCTCGGAGATCTTTACGTAAAATCTTGCCTGAGGGAGCTTTAGGAATAGCATCCGTGAAGAAAACCCGGGCAAGCCTCTTGTAAAACACAACCTGTGCAATAATAAATATACTACTTGGATCAATTTTCAGATCATCGACTACTTGAATATTTATTGTTACAAAGACTTTTGCAGTACTTGTTTTGAGATGAATTGCTTAATCTCATCCTCGGTGATCATAGAACCGTTGGATCTCACAACGAATGCAACTGGAACCTCTCCGGCTGCTTCATCTTTCATACTGAAATACAAATATTATAAAATCACTGCTTCAAATTCTTATCCCATGTGATTGTGTTAAGGTAGACTTACGGTACAACAGCAGCATCGGAGATGTTGGGATGAGAAATCAACATTGCTTCCAGCTCAGCAGGCGCAACTTGAAACCCTTTGTACTTTATCAATTCCTTCAATCGATCAACAATGAAAAGTTCATCATCTTCATCGATGTAGCCAATGTCACCTGTGTGCAACCATCCATCTTTATCTATTGTTCTTTCTGTGGCTTCTGGATCGCTAAGATAACCTGAACAAAACAACCAATGTGTCATTATTTAATCCATTAACTATGATGTACAATTAATGTATTATGTATTAGTTCTGTACATTTTTCTTATTTTTAAAAGATCTCTTTGCCTTATACTTAAGTAAACGTTGTCAGACGTCTTGTTTAATTATAAATTAAATACCATCGTTATTCTTTAGGATTTCTTTTACTAATCTAAGTTAAAAGTTTGTGATATATTACTTCACAAAAAGCTATTGGTTAGGATACATTTGAGTATAAGTTACTACAAGCTTAAAGCCGTATTTATGCGTACAAAAAGGTTAATCTAAATAAAGTGGTGAAATTTAAATGATTTCTTACCTTTCATGATCTGACTCCCTCGAATACAAATTTCTCCCGACTGATTTCGTGAAAGTGACACCCCAGTTTCAGGATCCACAATCTTCATTTTTGCATTCCTTACAACCGTGCCACATGCACCAGATTTTGTCTCCCGTGGCTCTCTCGCAAAAGCCAAGTTCATGGCCAGTACCGGCCCTGCCTCAGTCATCCCGTAGCCCTGCACCCAATTCATTGCACCGACACACATTGCAGTCAGAACCTAACCAACACCAACATGCTTATTAATGGAAGACCTTTTTTTTCGTTTGGCGTTGCTGGATTCAACCAGGCTTCTGCATTTATTTTGTGTCCCTTAGTCACTCTTTTGGTTGATTTCCTTTATTATAAACAGACCTTGGTAGGTCAAGGTAGAGAAAAGAATCTGGAAAGAAACTGTTTTAAAAAAAGTATTTGTACTAGATTTTCTGTCATCTCGAAATTATTAGTCCTTGTAAGTTGTAATGATGCCACTATTGAATTATTTCAGATAAGTGATAGGTAGGTTTGTTGTTGCAGTTTGCAACTTTGCATACGAAACCCTTATCTACAACTCTCCAAACATATTATTAACATCAAACTTAATTATGTTACCTGTCCCAGTTTAGCGTTTGGAAGCCTGGCTCTAACAGCATCCTCTAGCTCCTTTCCCATCGGAGCAGCACCCGACATTACCATCCGGATAGACGAAAGGTCATATTTATCGACGTCCGGAGTCTTGGCAATAGCCAAAACGATCGGCGGAACGAAAGGGGCGATGGTTACCTTGTACTTCTCTACAAGCTCCAGTAACGTCACAATCTCAAACTTTTGCATGATCAAGACGGCAGCCCCTACTCTCAAAGAGCAAAGCAAGACGGAGTTGAGTGAATATATGTGGAATAAAGGCAACACGCAGAGAATCACATCTCGCTCATGGAAATAAAGGTTTGGATTCTCTCCATCAACCTGTTGGGCCACGCTCGTCACCAGACTTTTATGAGTCAACATCACCCCTTTCGGTAACCCCGTAGTTCCCGATGAGTACGGAAGCGCCACAACATCGTCAGGATTGACCTTGACAGCCGGGATTCCAATTCCATCCTCCTCCACCTGAGTCAACTCTGAGAAATGCAAACAACCCTCCGGTGGCGTATCGATCGTTATGATCTTGATGTCGTTTTCTTTCGCGAAACTCTTGACTTTCTCTGCGTATACCGCTTGAGTTATAAGCAGCTTCGTTTTGGACGCCGTCGCCTGTTTTTCAATCTCCGCCGGGGTGTAAAAGGGATTGGCGGTAGTGCTGATTGCACCGAGGAAAGATGCACCGAGGAAAGCAAATACGAATTCGGGCGAGTTCTGAAGCAAAAGCATGATAACATCTCCCTGTTGAATGCCGAACTTGTTGAGTCCGATAGCCACTTTACGAGAAGTGAGTTGGACTTGTGCATACGAATATATCCGGCCAGTAGGACCATTGATCAAACAAGGACGATCTTTAAAGTGGGGAATGTTTTGAAAGCAGTACGTATGCAAAGGAAGGTGATGTGGGATGGAAATATCAGGGAGGGTGGAGCGAAAGATGAAATCATGGGTGTCTGGGTTGACCTCCATTGTTGGAGAGAGAAGGGAAGGGTGAAAGTACTGAGGAAACAAAAGGGGAAGAGAAGAGAAGAGAAGAGAAAAGATGTGTGTTTGGTGTTTTGGCTGGTCTGGTGGGTTTGAGTTTTGGTGCAGGTAATATACAAGTAGATAAATGGTATTAAATAAAAAGTTATTATATCCTTATATTATAATTTAAATTTATATAAAATAAAATATTTATTTTTAATTACTAAATTAATTAGTAGATTTTATGCAAAATATTACTTTCATTAGACGGTTTACCATTTTTAACGAGAGATTATTAGGTGAACTTTGTTCACTACGTTATCCATGGTCCAAGTAATCAGGATCGTTGATCTTTAAATAACCACCTAATAACTACCCACCCACAAAATCCATGTAAAAAAGAGGTGATGATTCACTTGAAAAAAAATTAAAATCAACGATCCTAATTAATTGAGACCATAGATGACGTGGTGAACAAGTTCGCCTAATAATTTTTCATTTTTAACTCACATACTTTTCTTTTTCTTTTGGACACAACTCACCTAATATGAAGAGTACGCTATCGTCTGGTCTGCATCAAATCCCTTTCCAAACCTTAATCATCCATAAATACAAATCCAAATACCATTCAATTTTTAAAAACTTACAAGTTTAATAAATATATTAATTGAGTATGACTTTTTTTTTCAAAAAAATATGATAAAAAATTAGAATTTCTTGTGAAAAATTACACCCTTTATGATCTAACTTATTAATATTTTAAATTTAACATAACTATTTGTACAATACGATCACCATGGCCTCCTGTCTTAACTCAAACATAGGTAACAACTACTGGTTAGTAGGATTAATTTTTTCTGCAAAATGTTAATTTAAGAGACTTTTATATCTCGGATCTAAGATAAACGAGATTAATTGAACCTTTCATCTTTCATCGACTCAACTTGTATCTATTTACAAGAAATGAGTACTGAGCACGTGAAAATTTTATACTCTCACTTATAACCCTAAAAACTCTCCGTCGTTCTAAATTCTTAGGATTCAGGAGACAAAAGTGATATGGTTTGTTTTGGGGAATCCAACTCCATGAGATCACTTTTTTGACTTTGAATCCATAGCCATAGGTGATAGGTTATCGGATGGTGATGAAGTGTTAGGGTGGTAAACGACGCAACCCACACCCACCTACCCCACCACATCTGTATGCAAATCCCAGCTGATTCATCACGGAAGAGATTCCATCTCCCTTGTTTATGGAGTATTAGTATATAACATCAAGACTCAGCGGACACCACACCCTACTACTCTTCACGAGTTGGATGACCCACTCACACGTCTTCCTCTATGAAATTGTCTTCTTCTGGTTAGCTGTCATCGATAAAAAAAATTACTAGGAGCACGAGTCATGTCATGAGACACCGACTACAAACAATGCAAAGTTCAATAGTATTTATTAAAATTAATAATAAATTATATTTTTTTAGGATTAAAGAATACTTTTGTCATTAAAGTTTTAGTTTTTGTTATAAAATCATGATCTTTATTAATCCTAATTTAGTTGATCACTTATCAAGAAGAATAAGAGATGACAATAACTTTTAAAAAATAAAAAATGGTGATGATAACGCGTTTGGTTGTAAAATTAAAAAAATATATATTTTTAAATAATAAGTGAAAATTTAGAAAACGTTAAACGTTTTTCTGTTTTTTGAAAACTTAAAAATAAAATTGATTTTTCAAAAAATAGAAAAAAAAACATTTTAAAAATTAAACGGACTTTAAATACTTAAAAATAAGGGTAATTATTTCTCCTTGCCCTATAATAACTTGGTCACCGACCCATCTCCTCAATTATTTCTTCTTCTGAACTGCTTGTTTGCCGACGTCTTTGGAATATTAATGATGAGGCTTGGGGTCATCCATGCGATACATGTGGATTGGGAGAAATTATTTTTTTATATCATATTCACATATAAATATCATCCAAATCATATAATTTAATGTTTTTGATTTAAAAAAGAAAAAATATTACTAAAGATTTTTTATGTTGTCTTCCTCTTTATTGTTCAATTTTTTTAATTAATTTCTTTTATCCCTAAACCCTGAATCTTAAACCCTAACCCTTAACCCTTAAAACCTAACCCTAACTCTAACCTTAAATCCTAAACCATAACACTATCCATAAACCCTAACCCTAAACCTAAACATTACCTCTAACCCTTAACCCTAAACTCTAACTTTAATCATAAACCCAAACAATAAAACCTAAAACACAAAAACCTCAAACCCCTAATCCTTAACCCTAAATCCTAAACTCTAAACCCTAAATCTATTAAAAAATTAATTAGGGAAATTTTAAAAAACAAAGAGAAAGATGACACAATAAATTTTGGTAATATTTTTTTTTCTTTTTTAAATCAAGGGTTAATTACTGTAAAAGTCTCCTGTGTTTTCTCTCAGTACAAATTTGGTCATCAATTTTGAAAATCAATCAATAAGGTCACTTACGTTTTCGGGCTGTAAACTTTTGGTCGTTTCAACGTTAAATGATGTTATGGTTGACGGAAAGATGATTTAGCACAATAAAAAATAAATAAATTATCTAAATAGTTCCTAAATAATTATTTTATTTTTAACACTCAAATTTTTAAAATTATATATTTTTACCATCTTTTCCAAAAAACTAAACTATATATTCAATCTAAGCGTGATTTTCAAGAATTAACCCATCAAAACAACAATCATCATCCATGTAGCTTCAAACTAAACCATGGGCTAAAGAACTCTTCAGCTTTGGTGGAGAAGAGAATTATATAGACAACCACCGAATTTTTCTTTTCCTCTATCCTTTCAACAACCAATCACCGCCTTGTTAGGGATGAGAGCTCGACCCTTAATCGGAAATCAGCCGGAGCTACTCATTTTCGATCGAAAATCTGAGTTTTAGAATCCATCAAGAAGCATTAGAGGTCCATTTGATCTTAAAACCGCATCACCGAGTGGTTCGAAAAGGTTTGACGTCGGCAACATCGGTCTCGGAATCATTGCTTCGATGGAGAATTCTATTTCCAGTTCGACGACGATCGCCGTGAACCACGACGACAATAATCACGACGTACTTAGAGGCAGATCAGGTGGATAAAGATTTTCATTCTTCGAAAAGATTTTGATTAAATTAACTCTTCAGTTTATTTTACTACTTCATATCTTCTTCATTCTTCGTAGTTAAGAAATCTTTAAGTCGTTTTTATTTGGTTTTTCTCTAGGTCTCTAACTTTTGTTTGTTTACAACACAGATTTTCAGAGAAAAAGATTAATGGTAAAGATTCAAGTAAGCACAGAACATTGACTAAAAAAATATGGGTTTCATTGATATTATGTTTCAATGGTCCCTTGAAGATATATTCAATGATGATCTTTACAAGGATCAGGTGGGTTTGCTTTGTTTCTCCATCATCATCTTCATCAATCATTATCTTGCTTGAATATGTGAAGTTAAAATATTTTCTCTTAGATGTTAAACTAATTGTACTATTTAATTGGAATTATATGTTTTTGTATGATTTTTTTTACTCACTCAACTATGAATATTAATATATATGGTTATGGTAGTCAGTGGAACACTATTTTGAGTCATATCTGATTATCTATTTTAATTTGGTGTCATTTGCTAGGTGAAAAAGATTCTTGTTTCATTTCAGTATGTGAAACATTATTTTGAGTCATATATTTTGCCTTTGTTAGACGAGACACGGGCAGCTATGTGTTCATCTATGAAAATGTCATTGTCAACAGCGACGAATTTCATTGAAGATGGTGAATACCCAACATTTTATTTTTCTCTTTTCATCTTTGCAAGAAGAAGCTGCATAAACATATACATGTATAGGTAAGAACTATGAATTAAAAAGAAATAAACTTTATGGTCTGTATAGGAGAAAGAAACATAGATCTATTTAGGAAAGATGGTGAAAATGTATAATTTTAAATTTTGAGGGTTAAATTTAAAATAAAATAAAAATAAAATAATTATTTAGGGACTATTTAAGTAATTTATTCATTTTTTATTATGTCAAATTATCTTTCCGTCAATCATTAACGACATTTAACGTTAAAGTGACCAAAAGTTTACAGCTCGAGAACGTAAATGACCTTATTGGTTGATTTTCAAAATCGGTGACCAAATTTGTATTGGAAGTAAACTAAGGTGACTTTTACAGTAATTAACCCTTAAATCAAAGACAATAAATTGGATGATTTGGACAATACTTATGTGTAAATATGATATAAAAAATATATTATGTGTCTTAATTTAATTGATTGAAGACCATATCTTACGAGTGAAACAGATTCATGTAATAATTTCTCGTGGATTTAGGGAGGAAGAAACGTATGAGAGAAGAATAATTATTATAATATAATAATTTATTTTTATTTAGTAGTATAAACATTATTGAATTGAATTATTTATTTTAAAAATAGATAGGTTTAATTTTTTTAAGATAGAAATAAAATATAAAAACTTAATCTCCTTTTGTTAAAAGACAATTAGGAGCCATTAAGCCTATAATAAGTATTGAATTGAAAAAATGTGTACAGTTGGGGGTCCAAAATCAGCATTAAGCATTTAATAAAACAATAACACTTCCGTATGCTCTTACCTCTTGGGTTCCTCCCAAACGGCAAAACCCAAAACCCCAACCTTTTGAAACAGCTGCTGAGTGCTGATCGTACCTGCGGAAGACAAATTCACTGCTCGATCTCAGGACCTGAGAGCATCACAACAAATATTCATCGTCAAAGAGGTAAATTTTGCTGATTTTGGAGCTACCCATTTAGACTAGAGTAATGTTAAGAAGATGGAAAAAAATCACATTTCATGTCAGAAGAAACCTACAATCCGTTTCTAAAACCCAATATTCAGTTGTATCATCTGATTATCATTCCAAGAGCAACCAATCAGATTCTGAAAATGAATGGCAGAAATTACTCAAACCATTTGACCTAGATGAACTTCGGAAATCATTCAATAAGATTACTCCTTATCAGCTTACTAAATTACTTGAATTGCCACTTGATGTTCAAACATCTTTAAAGTTGTTTCAATTTGCGGGTTCACAGAAAGGCTATTGCCATACGTTTGACGTGTATTATGTTCTTATTGAAAAACTCGGGGCAGCGAAGGAATTTAAGCTTATAGATAGGTTATTGAAGCAAATGAAAGAAGAAGGGGTCGTTTTTAGAGAATCCCTCTTCATTTTGATCATGAAATGTTATGGAAGAGCAGATTTGCCTGGTCAGACTACTAGATTGTTATTGGATATGAAGAGTGTTTACTTTTGTGAACCAACATTTAGGTCTTACAATACTGTCTTAAGCATTCTGGTTGCTGGGAATTGTTATAAAGTTACTCCAAATGTTTTTTATGACATGTTAAATAAGGGTATATCTCCCGATGTTCATAGTTTTGGTTTGGTAATGAAAGCCCTTTGTATGGATAATGAAGTAGATTCTGCATGCTCACTGCTTAGGGATATGACAAGACATGGATGTGTGCCTAACTCAGTCATTTACAATACTTTGATACATGCATTGTCGAAAGGCAACAGAGTTAATGAAGCTGTGAAACTTTTGGAAGAAATGTTTCTGATGGGTTGTACTCCTGATGTTCAGACTTTTAATGATGTTATCTATGGCCTTTGCAAGATCAGCCGTATCCTTGAGGCAGTGAAAATGGTTGATCGGATGCTTCTCCGAGGCTTCACTCCTGATGCATTTACTTACGGGTTGTTGATGCAAGGGTTATGTAAAACAGGCCAAGTTGATGAAGCCAGGGCATTACTACACAAAGTGCCCAACCCAAATGTCATTCTCTTCAACACCCTGATAAATGGATATGTGTCAAGCGGACGTTTTGAAGAAGCGAAGGTTGTCGTGTATGATATCATGTTAAATATTGGCTGTAAGCTTGATGTTTTTACATTTAACATTTTGATTCATGGATTTTGCAAGCAAGGATGTCTAGGATCAGCGCTCGAATTGGTTAACGAGATGGAAAGCAAGGGTTGTAAGCCCAATGTGATAACATACTCAATTCTAATTGACAGATTATGCAAGGAAGGCCGAGTAGAGGAAGTTGGTAATGTGCTGAACGAAATGTCGGCAAAAGGAGTCAGCCTGAATACTGTTTTGTATAATACCCTAATAAGTGCTTTATGCAAGGATGGTAAAATCCATGAAGCACGGGAAATGTTTGATGAAATGTCAATGAAAGGGTGTAAACCTGATATATTTACATTTAATTCACTAATATCTGGTTTGTGCAAGGTCAATCAAACGGAAGCAGCATTGGGTCTGTATCACAACATGATGGTTGAGGGTGTTATTGCCAACAAAGTAACATACAACACTCTGATACATGTTTTTCTAAGGTGGGGTGAGATCCAAGAAGCACTTAAGCTTGTAAATGAAATGTTATTTAGAGGATGCCCCCTTGATGAAATCACTTACAATGGCCTAATAAAAGCCCTTTGTCGAGCTGGGGCAATCGAAAAAGGCCTGGGATTGTTTGAAGAAATGATAAGGAAAGGATTTGTTCCGAGTAACATATCTTGCAATATACTAATAGATGGCTTTTGTAAGGCTGGAAAAGTCAATAATGCGCTCGAATTTCTTAGAGAAATGATTCATCGAGGTTTAACACCGGATCTAGTAACCTATAACAGTCTGATAAATGGTTTATGTAGAACTAGACGAATAAGGGAGGCTTTGAGTTTGTTTGACAAATTAGAAGCTGAAGGAATTTATCCTGATGCTATTACTTATAATACTTTGATCAGTTGGCACTGCAAAGAGAACATGTTTGATGAGGCCTGTTTATTTCTACAAAGAGGCATGGAGTCTGGCTTCATCCCCAATGATGTGACTTGGTTTATATTGGTCAGCAATTGTGTAAGAGAATGTCATCAGGAGTGTTTTTCATCTCCGTTTAAAGCCTAGAAAAAACTTATTCTGTTGAAAGATTGTCTTGTTTTTCCTTGGAGTATGCTAGCAAGTTTGAAAGAATTGGTCCCGCCAATGTCCATAATCCCTCCATTTGGATAAATGAGCATATTCGGTATGGCTCTTATGGTTTGATCTGTCACCTGCAATTGGTTAGTAAAGCAATGCTCTGAAACAAATCAATTGGTTGATGTTGATGTTGAAGCCTTGCAGTTTATTAAGGTAATTTCAAATAATATCCCGTACAGCAAATAAGACTCCATATATCAATGTTGTTTTTAACCATTTAAAATAACTTTTTTCATCAACCTTCAACTCAGATGGGTGATCGGTGGACTCCCACATTTCTAATAGGTGTATCTTTATGGCATTTTACATTTTCATAACTTATAGATTTTGAAGAACCTTTTATTGTTCAAATATTGATAACATTCAATGAATTAAATAACATGTTTGAACTGTTGTAAGAATATTCTGAGATACAACCTAAGTTGACTACAATGCTCCATTGAACTGATTGAGTTTGCACCTGATGTAGTGATTGTCATATTGTCAAGTCTAGTCGAAGACTTGTTTCTATCAAGTTTTCCTGTTCGACAATTGTTTTTGTGATGGCTTTAAGTATATATGCCATTAGACCCTGAGTGTTCTCTATACTATCTATATGCTTTATGTTTTCTGTTGTTTTTTGCGTCATCAAAACTAGAGCCAACAATTTTTGTTTGTTTAAGTTGTATGCTTAATGCTTCTTCTTGCACAAAAATTTTGATCACCTCTCATTAGGTTGCTCCTTCTATCCTTGCTCCCTTCAGCAAAATATTTGAAATTCATTTCAGTTGTATTCCGATTTTTACTTGCCACATTACTTACAAATTAACTGTATATTTTCCATAGTTCCTTTTGCTTGTTGTGTTCTCTCATAGCCAACCTGTTGGTAGAGTGCGTAGTGGCTAGGGATCAAACTCTGGCAACCTTCATATATATTGGGAAAAGAAAAACACTCATATGCTATACTTTCTTTTTGTCACAGGATAAGTGTCTGGTTGAGCTTCGAGCTTCGGGTTGCTGCTCTAGGCAATAGCCTCCTGGCTCAGGGGATTATTCCAGTGGGGATGTGGTTTTTATTTAACCTGAAAATGTGGGAACTCGATACTTCAGGTATATTGCCAACATGAGTTTACCAAATTTGTGCACGTGGATTGAAATTTCTTGTGTAATAATGTAATCATCCAGTAGTAGATGAGGATGAAAGGTTAAGAAAAGTGTAGGTATAAAATTGTAGACGCTTCGCTTTGTTACCATTTGATACACCTTGAGTAATATCTATGACGTGAAACGGTCAACATTTGGATGATAAGACATTTTTATACTGTCCGTGGCATTAAATTAGGTGGAGCGATGGTAGATGCATTGGCTTCATCGCTTTTTGATTTCGTTTGGTTCGTGGTTTATATCACTGTAGTTGTAGGTACCCTCGCGTAAATATCTGCCACATGCCTTTGTCTATGTTGATCCATTTCATGTTTATGTGATGATTTCCTCTCTCATTTTATTTCCATTCATAGTTTGATACTGCAAATTTGATGAAGCAGTTTAAATTTGGATTGGAAGTCCAACTTCAATGTACTGTATTAATTATTATACTTGAAAAATTAATGCTTGAAAGTTGAATACGGTCGCTTCGTTTGCTGGTATTTGCTTTCGGACGTGGTTTCTTGTTTTAGGTATCAAATCAAGTCAAAACATTAACACGTTAATTTATTTTAAAAGTCAACACAAAGATTTTTTTATATTTTTTATGATTTATATTCAATATTTTGTACTTTTCATTTAAAATTCATTTATAGTTCCGTCCATATAGTTTTCTTAAAATTGTCATTTGATTCCCGTCCCTCGCCAATTGCATCTATTGTTTTATGATTTCATTTGTGAAGCATAGACACTTTTACCGCTCAAATAAAAAAAAAATCGAAGAAATTTTGATTTCAGTCAAGTCGTAGAAATTGACTTGATGACCGGTGGGAACCCTTGGGGTCAGGGCCAGGGCCAAGGGAGTTTCAATTGAGTCGGATTTCCTTTAAATGTATTTAAGGACTTTTAAGATACGTACCAACAAAATTGACGTCAAGGACTTTAAAATAGCCGCCAACAAAGACACGAGGGGAATGGTATGGCCGTAGGGGATGTTATTCTTAGTGGAGTACAATTTAATACTCGTAAATATTGTCAAAAGAGAGACATATTTCTTTCATAATTTAATACGAGTATTTATTTATAAATTTTAAAATGGGTGTAACACATCGATAAACAATACTAACATAATATAATAATATATATTTTTTTAATAATTTTTAAATAAAGATAAAAATTTTAAAGATTCAACTTGTAATTAAATCCTAATTAAACTTTAATTTTAATGTAAATACAATATATCGTTAAATATAACGATAAATTCTTTAAAATTTTTAATATATATTTAAAAATTTAATAATATTTAATGATATATTATATTAATAATATTTCACAATGTTGTTCTAGATTTGTCTTTTAAATTAACCTTATTATAACTGTATTCTTATTTTTTATTTTTATATAATTTCTTAAATAAAACGATTATTTATTAAAATTTCAAAATTAATAATTCAAACCCTCTATAAAAACATTTCACGCTGAATGACTGTTGGCCTGCCCTCAACATCACTTGATATTTGATTAAATTACAGTACTCGCCTCGTTCACACTCTTTATTTTCTATTTGGTTTCCATTGACCGGTTTACTTTTATTCACAAAAGAATATCAACAAATATTTGTTTGTGGATGTAAATTTGGACCAACCAAGAATCAAGAAGATTAGATATTTTAGGCATAAAAAATGTGTACAATATAGAATTATTATAAGTTGTAGGAAGACTAAAAATAGAAAAAGAAAATATTATTTCAGAATTGATATTGTCATGGATAAATTTTGTCCTCCAAAAGGAATATCTATTATATTTTTAAAATTAAAGTTTTTATGTAAATTAAAATTTATATAATTTTTAATTTTAAAAAATAAAAAATTATTACCAATAAGAATTGGTCCAAATGGTAAGTAATTTGATTCTACTTAATTAAATTCCAAGTTTGAGATGTTACCTACGCAAAAAATTATTATTGAGAGATTCACCCATCAAAATTATGTGTGTAACATGGGTCAATCCAAATTAATTAGAGTAAGACCTGAAAACCAAAGAATAATAAAAAAATAAGAATTCATTTATAACGTAAATATATAAATTATGAAATACTTTAAAAACATAATGTGCTACTTTTATATTAAAAATTATATAGAATCTTTTATTTTTTTTAAAACATAATATAAAATAATTATTTGATCCCCCTGCCTGTCTCTGCTCCATGGGAAACTCCCGGTCGAGAACAGTCCATCAAACATCCAATCCAATGCTACCCAAGAGAAATGAATACCAAGCCTTGCGGTACTTGTTTTCTGGATATTATTCCCGTACTTGGAGTCTGAGTTGATGCCCAGTTCAAATCAGTTTCCAATGAAGGCTTAAAACACGAATCTCTGGCTGTGGAACACTTCCAAAAAAGGAATTTCCTTTACATAACGAGTCTGTTATCAGAAATCTACCTTTAAAAAAATTAATTTTAATCGGTAATGACTTTATGAACTTGAATTAAGTTTTAATTTCAAAGAGTTGACTGTTAAAGCAATGCATTTTAAAATGAACCATGGTTAAGAAAGGTGTTAGGTGGGTAAGGGTTTGACTAGTCTGGTTTGGTAGGCGTTGGAGCTCCCTCCTTTTTAATCCCCCTCAATCAAGTCTGTTGCTCTCTCAACTACCACCAAACTCCAGATCTTCATTTCAACAAAGAATACGAGACAAGGTGCCAAACAAAAGTATTCTGCATTTCTAAACCTGTTATAATAGAAAAGCAAATGGATTCTTCATCGTCGTCGTCGTCTTCTGGTTCCTTGCAAGTTTCGCCTCTCGATCTCATGTCCGCTATAATCAAAGGAAATATGGACCCTTCAAACGCTTCATCCCACTCTTCTGCGCAGGTAGCCACAGTCCTTTTCGAGAACAGAGAGTTCGTTATGATTCTAACTACCTCCATCGCTGTGATCATCGGCTGCGTCGTCGTTTACGTATGGCGTAGATCCGCTTCTCAAAAGCCCAGGCAACTCAGCCCTCCTAAGCCTTTCACCCTCAATGAACCCGACCTCGAAGTCGATGATGGAAAGAAGAAAGTCACCATCTTCTTCGGTACTCAAACCGGCACCGCCGAAGGCTTCGCCAAGGTTCCACGTTATATAGATACATATTGATTTCCTTTCTATAAATTCTATTTCTTATTTTTCTCGATCATTATTTGCTCAATAAATATTTTTTCAATACTCAGGCACTAGTTGAGGAGGCAAAAGCACGGTATGAAAAGGCAACTTTTAAAATTGTAGATTTGGTAAGTTTAAGTTGGACGTTTCTGTTTCTGATTCTGTTTTTGAAATCGAATGGGTGATTTTAATCGTTGAACTTGTTGGTACTAAAAATAGGATGATTATGCGGCGGATGATGATGAATACGAGGAGAAGCTGAAGAAAGAGAGTTTAGCTTTCTTCTTCTTAGCCACGTGAGTTGTTCCGAATAACACACACAGATATATTTCTAATGATATTAATATCTTTTGTATCTGCTGTATATTTATTAGGAATTGTGTTATGCTGATGTGGTTAATATATTGATTTTGTAGTTACGGAGATGGCGAGCCGACAGATAACGCTGCTAGGTTCTATAAATGGTTCACTGAGGTAAATTTTAATTGTGATTAGTAAAACACCATAATTAGATTGTTTGAGGTTTAGCAAATTGTGATGATTTGAAGTTATATCTGGATTTTTTAATGAGCTGTTATTGAACTGTGTTGTTTGGTATGTAGGGAAAAGAGAGGGGAGAATGGCTTCAGAACTTGACCTATGGAGTTTTCGGCCTTGGTAACAGACAGTATGAACATTTTAACAAGGTTGCAAAGGTGGTTGATGAGATCCTTACTGAGCAGGGTATACTTCTTATTTTCCTTTTATCTTCCTCTGCTCATAAATGAATTCCTCCATTTTTAGTTGTATTGCCTTTTGTCTTAATGGCTTCTTAGTCGGAATAATGTGCTAATGTTTGCTAACTATTTTGTTTATACGTGAACTATTTTCTTCATCTTCCCCTGGTTATAAATGAGTTCCTCTATTTTTAATTGCATTACCTTAATGGCTACTTAGATGAAAAATGTGTTATGTTTGCTCTAATGGATTTTGGAGTTAAAATGTCATAAATATTATTTAATTATAATTGCAATAATGTGCATGCGTTTAGTTTGCATATTACCACAAGCCGCATAATAGGTATCCCACTGCGTCAGAAATTATAACATTACTTACCTATAGTAACTTCAATGTTTCCATGAGGGGAATGCTTTATTCGAAGAAGATGAAAGCAGAAGTTTAAAACTATATTTTTAATAAAATAGTGGACAAATTATACCTTTTAAAAATATTCTGTCTCAGAAATCTGGTAGTGCTAAATGCCAATAAAAACTTTAGCATGCATTGCAATGCAGGATTCTAGTCTGCACTCTGCATCTTTTGATAAAACAAACTTTTTGCTTCTTTTATTTCAAATTTATAAAAGTTTTTAATAGACGTTTAACCAACAGTTTATATTTATATATTGAATTTGTTGATGTAGTGAATGCTTGGATTCATGTAGTTAAAGACTGTTTACTGTTTGTTTCATGTACATCTTCATCTTATTTTCACCAAATCAGGCGCTTATTTGCTGACACTCCACTTATTATATTTTTAGGAGCAAAGCGCATAGTTCCTTTGGGTCTCGGAGACGATGATCAATGCATGGAAGATGACTTTACAGCATGGTATTAAGAACTAAAATGCTGTTTTGAATCAACGGTGGTTCATTTTTTTCCCTTTTATCATTTATTGAACTATTTTGCTTTTCTAGGCGTGAATTAGTATGGCCCAAGTTAGATCAGCTTCTACGTGATGAAGATGACTTGACAACTGTTTCTACCCCATACACTGCTGCCGTTTTGGAATACCGTGTTGTATTTTATGATCCTGCAGAAGCACCCCTTGAGGTTAAGAACTCGAGTAATGCAAATGGTCATGCTATTTATGATGCTCAACATCCGTGCAGGTACGCTAGAATGATTTTTCCAGATGTCCATGTATCCATTTATTTGATATGATTCTTTGATAATTCTAACCTTTTCCCACCCTAACCTGAAGGTCTAATGTGGCTGTGAGGAAGGAGCTTCATACTCCTGCATCTGATCGTTCTTGCACCCACCTTGAATTTGACATTGCTGGCACTGGACTTTCGTAAGTTGCTTTCTTGAGTCTTTGGCTACCGGATTGTAAATTTTTGGTGTTACTATAATGCCACTCTCCCCCTGTAATACACATTTTCTAATACTAGATGCCGAGTGCAGCTAACTTGAATTTTTCTTTTTAACATCATATTGAAATTTTTCTTCTCATAATCGTCTTCCTTTTCAGATATGAAACAGGGGATCATGTTGGTGTTTACTGTGAGAACCTTGATGAAGTTGTAGATGCAGCATTGAGTTTATTGGGTTTATCACCGGACACTTATTTCTCTATTCATACTGATAAAGAGGACGGTACACCATTTGGCGGAAGCTCTTTGGCTCCTCCTTTTCCACCTTGTACCCTGAGAACATCACTGAGACGAAATGCTGATCTTTTGAGCTCTCCAAAAAAGGTTAGACTAACTATTTTATTGATAAACATATTACAGGAGTCTTCTGTGTAAATAAAAAGGCTAATTCTTAATGCATTCCACTTTCAGTCTGCCTTGCTTGCTTTGGCTGCTCATGCCTCTGATCCAACTGAAGCCGATCGCCTAAGACATCTTGCATCGCCTGCTGGAAAGGTTAGAGGATTGAATTCACATCACCACTTTTACCCTATTTTGCTGCCTATTTGTATACTGATACATCTGGCCTCTTATTATACAGGATGAATACGCACATTGGATTGTTGCAAATCAGAGAAGCCTCCTTGAGGTTATGACTGAATTTCCTTCAGCCAGGCCCCCACTTGGTGTTTTCTTTGCAGCTGTTGCTCCAAGGTTGCAGCCTAGATATTATTCAATCTCATCCTCACCAAGGTATCTTATTTTTTTGTACCATTTCCTACATTAGCATCCTTCTACTGTCTCAAATTTGTCTTAGTCTAATATTTTTAAATATACGTGCACATATTTACCTTCCATAACCATGTTTCAGGATGGCACCATCTAGGATTCATGTAACTTGTGCATTGGTTTATGAGAAAACGCCAACAAGTCGTATTCACAAAGGAGTTTGTTCAACTTGGATGAAGGTACTCGAGATGTTTTCTGGTGCTCATTTATGTAGTCAGGAGGGTTCAACCCTTTAAGTTATGTTCATGAAATAAATGATATCCGCTTCCTGATTGATAACCTTTATTTTTAGTCTAAAAATGCAAAATCCCTTTCCATTAAATACTAGTAATCATATAGTTTTATGCTCATCTATACCCTCTATCGTTCCAGAATGCTGTGCCCTTGGAGAAAAGCCAGGACTGCAGCTGGGCTCCCATTTTTGTCAGGCAATCAAACTTTAAACTTCCTTCGGATACTAAAGTGCCCATTATTATGATTGGCCCCGGCACTGGATTGGCTCCTTTCAGGGGATTCCTTCAGGTAGGTTTTGTCATACTTTCAAGGTTCATGTTTGAGCAAATTTTATAAGCTAATTGTTTGTTTTTCTCCCCTTTTCAGGAAAGACTTGCCCTGAAAGAATCTGGCGCTGAACTGGGTTCATCCGTATTGTTCTTTGGCTGCAGAAACCGGCAAATGGTGAGTCACGCACTCTCCGGTCCTATGATTAGTTTTATTTATATCTGCGGTGTGTTTAGGGATACATTTTGTACTTAAAGTAGTAAGCTTAATACAACACATTTGTTTTCAGGATTACATTTATGAAGATGAGCTCAACAACTTTTTGAGCCGTGGTGCACTTTCTGATCTTGTGGTTGCCTTTTCACGTGAGGGAGCTACCAAGGAATACGTGCAACATAAAATGATGGAGAAGGTACTGGACATATTTCACCTACCACGAATCTCTTTTGACTAGTTGTAGTGTTGAGTTCTCCTACTCCTCCCATTATTATTTTTGATATGAATATGATGCTCCGAAACTGACCCATGCCCCCCTTGTTTCCAGGCCTCATCCATCTGGGACATGATTTCTCAGGGAGGTTACCTATATGTGTGTGGTGATGCCAAGGGAATGGCTAGAGATGTCCATCGAACTCTACACACTATTTTGCAAGAGCAGGTCTGTTTGGAGTACATTATCCATATACTTGCTGATGTGTGTTGTGATTGCCAGCCTCTTTAATATTCGTTGGATGTTTTTGGAGGATTGTGTACCAACTTTGTCTGCGTATTTCCTTTCAGGGATCACTGGACAGCTCAAAGGCAGAGAGCCTGGTGAAAAATCTTCAAATGAGCGGCAGGTATCTACGCGATGTATGGTGATGATGATTACTATGAGAATACTTACATACATACATACATACCTCAGTCATTGTTTGTACGTAATGGACGCGTGAGAGCTGTGGTGGAATGAAAGTTAAGAAGTGTTTTGATTCTTTTTTATTTGTTGCATAATTTTGTAGTATGTAATATTTTTATGACATAAACGAGTAGTGTACTGTACTCGGGAGTCTTGGAATGAAAGGGCCAGTCGGTTCTAATGTTACTCTACTAATTTGTCAAAGTTTGTCTAATATTCTCAACGGATTCATAGACCTCTGACCCTGAGGTAAGACTTACTAGTAATCCCTGCGCTTAGCGTTCATACAAGTCAACAAACTCAAAGGTGAGTTCGATCGCACGGATGAAGTCATATTTACAGAACTGATGCAGAAATTAGCAATTGAATATAATATCTAATTACCTATTAAAAAAAATACTTAAATACACATCCAATTCTTAATCTTGTAAGAAAACCTGAGTAGGTGATGTTGTAAAATTACAAGCTCCGGTGGGTAGGATATTATTTTTTTGAATAGTTATTGTTTATAATACTAAATTGTGAAAATAAAAGGACAAAGGAGATTATATTTTGATTGATTATATAACACTCATAAATTTGTATATACTAAGATATTTAATGCTGAGGCTGAGAGGTGACCATGACATCCTAGTGTACAGTGATCACCACATGAACTATTTTGATTTGATAGAGTGTAATGAAATGTACCGGAAGCGAGTTGTGAGCAAATGAATCCCGAAGCGTGAGCTGAACTGTACTGGCCATTGGCCAATGGGTACAGGTAGATCCCCTCGTCTTCACATATTTCCCTCACGTTCACGCCACTCTCACCACATATTGTTTCAATGGGACTTGAAAAGGTTGAGATGGAAACAAATCCTCTTGGACAGAAAAAGAAGGTTAGCTCAGTGATATTTCCCTCATAATGCTCTAAGTATAATCGACAACCCTTGATGAAATATATAAACAATGAAGCGTAGCTCACATGACAATATAACTGTCTAAATACTCTTCCAAGAAACACACACATGTGACTACCAATGCGTTTACAGTGTATGACAAGGGACTGTAGAATGGCATTCAACTTCTGTCTAAGTTAGCTCCATGTCCAACACCTGAAACAAGCACAGTAAATAACTAAATAAACAATCTGTTGCACCAAAAAGTTGAAAGACTCAAGGGGAAGTGGGAAGTGTTGTTTATGAAATTTGATAGATGCATTTATTCCAGCCACCCACTGTTGGTTACTCCCTTAGTAAAACAGCAAAGACGTTCATTCTAAATGACGGCACAACAGATTCAGAGCCACCTAAAAAATACTGGACTGTGTTCTGTGTCTTTGATACATTGCAGAATGAAATCTGAGTTGTCGCCTGCAGACAAAATAAGTTGAGGAGATGGGTTTACCTGTTGGCTGTTGTTTCATCTACACCACATAGCAACCACTTGCTCTCAACTTGAATATAGTACGAAAGGCACTGCAGTCTGCAGTGCATTAAAATAAACATAATAAAGACTCTTTCCATGGTTTAAAATCATGAATTAATGTCATCGCATTAGAATTACTCAGAAATTTAGGATGACACTAAATTTACAAGTATCAATGGCAGCAATAAATTGTCTGTGCCTAGGCTAGATGTTCTACTATCATCACCATGATGTCCATGGCTCAAGCTTACAGCTCTCTCAAACTCTTCCAACTGAATGCATTCACAGTTTAACACCCAGCAACTATTAAAAATTAGCAAATGGCAGGGTAAAACACTAACAGACAGAGCAGAAAAAATAAACTTCAATTACTGTGTACCATGGTTGACAAGAACATTCGTGTAAAAGTTGACAAAAGTACAATAATGCTTACTGTCACTTTCAATATTTGTTTCAAGTTGGAAATGCAAAAATGTCTGCTCTTTGAGTCTATAAAAACAGTCAATCATAAATTGAACAATCTGGGTAATACTAACTTCAAAACTGTAATTAAACCCCAATTACTCAAGCTTTCACAAAATAGATAAAAAGTAATGATTTCTAACAAATACTAAAGTCCTGACTGTGATAAGTGTAACTTATCGACTGAAGCAGGAAAAGAGGATTTGTGATTTTATTTCAAAGAAAAGGTAGCATACCTGCCAATGCCATTTAGCAGTACCCATCGCAGTTTGCAACTCTCGACAAAGTTCAGCCGAATCTCAAACTTTTTTCCCTTTTGACCTCTCTTTGGTCCACATCCTATATGCTGATTCCATTCTGTAAAAGAGAAACCAAGAACATAATTGAAGCTGAAGCTTCTTATATCAATCCATGTTTAAGAATGTTTGAAGCTGAGACTTACGTGGTTGATTACAAATGTAGAACATTCAAAATCTTCAAAAAATTTTGCAAAGCACATGCATGTAGACTCCCTAGTTATTGTTTACTAATAGACAAATAAACCGAAAGGAAAAGGTCAGCCTTTTATCATGATTTTCTTTTTCAACAATCACTGTCTTCTGATCTCCTACTTTGTCAGGAATAGGATTAGAAGAGGCTGAAGGAGGAAAAGAACAAATTATAGAGGAAGTGGTCAAACAGATTTCTCAAAGTGAAGTGAAGGAAATTAAGCATGAACAATAAAAACATCCTAATAAAACTGTACAATTTTGGAGCCACAAGAAGTAGAAAATATTCCATTAATCCATGCAAAACGTATTCTACCAAATCAGTTGAAGCAATCCGAAAGAAGAGAGAAAAGACTCGCATCATCAACCAAACTCCACTGATCCTAAATTCATCTAAACGAACAAAAATGGGTCAAAATTCATCATTAAATGAATTAATTAAAGCCTTTTAAAGGTATATTTAAGATTCAATAATAATAATTTATGAGAAAAATCAATAATAATAAACAATATTGCTGCATAGATTAATTTATATTGTATACTTCACCTTTTTATTTATTGATTGATATTTTCATTGCTCTACTGACTGGAAGCCACTAAGAAATAGTGAAAGCAAAACTGGTGATCATATATTTTCACAATCTTATTTACTACTGTCCATGTTTAAGAATCAAAATCTTAAAAGTTTATGTATTGTTTTCCGAGATTCTCATTTAAACCATCCAATCAAGGGTCTTTTTTTTCTTGGTAGCATCTGATTCTCCATTCCATTGGCTCGTCATGGCTACCATTGACGAAGAATACACCCTCGGAGTCGGAATCCACTTAAAGTTTTGGAATAGGATAGTGCTGCGCATAGAAGTCGATGCAAGTCCAGGAATTATGGACCGTTTCAGGTGCAGCACCATAAAAAGACAAGATTAGATTCGAGCAAACAACGGAGACCAGTTATTTAGCAAATCCGAAAAGTGGAGCGTAAGCAATTGAATGTCGTTGCGAATCATGAGAAAAATAATTAGAGTTAGTCTGTACTTTTTGAAGTTGGTCAAGCTCGTAGATTTATAAAGAAATAAATTTCGTTGGAAGGATTGTTATAATAATAAACTTTTATAATATTTGACGATTCAATTTTGATAATCGAACATTTTGAATGTAGCAGGAAATGGTGGAATATGGCGTGACCAATGTCCATCTGGGATCAGTCTATTCAAACGAAGTTGTAGTTTGAAGAGAATGTTGCTAAGCCAGTGCTCCTTACAGTTGGAATTGGAGATTTAATGGGACAATTTCGGCCGAACCGAACTCAACACCAAAATTTTAAATTTTGGTTAAACATGAGTTTTATATATATTTTTCTTCGATTCTATCTAATATAATAAAAATATAAACTATCATTAAAAATCTAATTAAACTCTACCATAAAAATATTAAATATAATAAATACATATTTATAAATAAATCAGGACAACGAATTTTTAAACTAAAATTGAATTCAACTCAAACTTTTTTAAAACCGATCTAAAAATCGAAAATTCAAAAATAAAATTGATCCTATTGAATTGGGTCGGCTTGAAATTCTACGGTTTTGGATTCATTTTGCCATCCCTAATTTAGATTCAAACTTCCATCAATCAAACATGCTAATTGATTCATAATGTTATTACCCATTGGTCAAAAAGTGGCCGAAAATCTTCTTGTTTTTTTGGCTTAACATTGGATTTTTTCAAGTACATCACCTTTTTTCCCCTTATATTTTTTGTTAGATTCTTCGTAAGATCCGTTGAGATTAAGTCTAAAGGCACTATCTTACTTTTCCATCTTGATACGGGGGGATTTGTATCCTAAAGAAAATAGTGAAACTGTTGAAGGGAATCCCAAACTTTTTAATTGGGAAATGTGTTCTTACATGAACCTTAGGACGAGACAAAACACAGGTTAATGCTAATTGCTAATTGCTAATTGCTAATAATCATATAGGTATAGAGACAGTAATGGAAATATTTCCCATGATTCTTTTCTATCACATTGATAAAAAAAAATTCAAATATAAAAAAGTAGAATGAAATGATTCATAGGCAGAAAATTTGACTCAATTTAATTTTTTTTACTTATAAAATCGGATAGTATTAAAATCTCAATAATAATAAAAAAACTAACCAAGTCGTGAGAATCTTTCGAACATCAGGCAATTGCATTTGTCTTTTGTTTTTGTGTGTTTTCACTTGCATAACAATGAATTCGTTGATTGAGGACCCAAAAAACAAGAAAATCATGAGCTGTTGTCCCCTCTCTTGTTGAAATGAACTTTTAAGGGATGTGAAGGTCGGTCGACTTCTGCTAAATAAAGTAGGCATGATTCTCACTTTTTTTCATTTTTGTCTACAACCAGATATCCTTAATATTTTTTAATGCAACAAATCACATCATCATCATAATTGTGTACATGACTCGACTGAATTAAGATTTAATCCACTTGCTTTTTTTTAATATATCCCTCATGGTTATACTGTTTTGATGATTATATTCAGTCTACATGGCAAAGAATCTTTTCAACAAGCTCTATTCTTATTTGTATTTGTTGTGTAGGCAGGTTTGACAACTCAAACAGGTCAACTAATGTGCTCTTGTACAATCTCTACAGTTTCCAAACACACTAATACTCTTTGGTTGTTCCACCTTTTCCCCACTTGCTTTGCCCAATCAATCCCTACAGGCTACAGGCTACAGATACAAACAAAACACCTTTGATCTCTATCCACTTCCCATGTCAGCTTCAATTCAAACAAGTCATTGTGCCACTTCACAGTTTAACAGAATGAGATGGTTTGGTTTGGTTTTAGAAGGAAAAAACCTGGAGTCAAAAACAGAATGACACCATGCTAGTGACTAGTTACTAGTGAGAGAGAACGGAAGGAGTTGGGTATTGCATTATTTGAATGCTCCAAGGAAGATTTTGCAATCGAAGCATGTGGTGAGCAATAGGAATATAGGATATGCAAAACAATAAATCAAGGGACAGAAAAAGAAAGTCCTCACATGGCCAACCACACCCATAGACATCAGACATGCTAATAATCTCATCTTGGCATCACATAAATAAGAATAGATAGATAGGCAAAAGGCTAGAATCATTATTAAACTAGAAATAAGATAAATGTACCAAACATTGAGTAAGATGGAGGCAAATCATTTGATGTTCTCATCATCCCAAAAAGATAGGGGAGAAAATGAATCAAAGCAACCTTGAATTCTGTTTTTTATCACTTCATCCTCTCTTCTCTTCAACTGCCTCCTCTTGTTTCTTGCAAGGTTGCTCGAATTCGGATTCTTCGTTTGGAGGACTCTCCAAGGCCCTTTTCTCCTGCTCTTCATCTTCCATTATATCATCTGAATATTTCTCCCTCAAATTCCCGCTTTTCATGTACCTCTCTGCCCTTGTTTTCAATGCCTCCAGCAACTCACTGATGGCTCTTTGCTTGGAACGTCGGTTTTTGATCAACACTTCACTAATATCAGCTGGGGTCATCTCTGCCTTGTCGATCACTTCACCCAGTTCCTTCAAAACATCAGCATCCAAATCACTCTCATCGCACCCCAGATAATTCTTCAACAGTATCAACAATGCAGCATACGAGCAATAGCTCATGAAAATATGCATATCCATCCTCCCACATCGGAGCAATGCAGGGTCAAGCTTCTCAATGTGGTTGGTTGTAAACACAAAAATCCGTTCACTACCACAACAAGACCATAACCCATCGGTGAAATTCAACAGCCCCGAGAGAGTGATAGAATTACCTCCATCTTCACTGGAACCCGAACCCGATCCACATCTCATTTCAGGGTCATAGTAATTTTGGGTGCCTGTATTGTTGTTATTCTTCTTCCTGTTGGTCAAATTAATTGAACAATCAATATCTTCGATGACGATAACCGACTTGGAACTCGTTTTCATCAACAGCTTCCTCAGCTCAGAGTTGTTATGGACCTCGGTCAATTCAAGGTCATAAATATCGTAACTTAAGAAATTAGCCATGGCTGCAATCATGCTGGATTTCCCTGTCCCTGGAGGACCGTACAGCAAGTAACCTCTTTTCCAGGCTCTGCCGGTCTTCTGATAAAAGGACTGGCCATTGGCGAAATCCTTGAGATCATCCATGATGTCTTGCTTCTTCGCGGGATCCATGGCCAATGTGGCAAAAGTGCTTGGATGCTTAAATGGAACCGACTCCCAAGGATGTCCCCTGGAATCCAAAGAGCCGCCTCGAGAATTGGTGTACAACAGCCTGTCTTGATTCTTCCGTCGGATTTCATTCGCCTTTTCCATGATGTAGTCCAGGTAGGAATCGAGAACCAAGGACTTGTCTCTCTTCCTTATTCGCAGAGTGAACCCCCTCTTCTCCTCGGGTAATGGTCGCCAAGAGAAGGTTTGGGCCTGCCTTTGAGTCACGACGTGTTCCCAAAGCACGCTGACGCCATTGAATGTATCAACGATGCTATCATTGTTGGAGAGACCGAAGGTTATGGCGCTGGAGTTGAGAGCACGAGTGAGGCTCAAGCGGCTACCGTTGATGGAAACAAAGGAACTAAGATAAAGTTGGACGGCGTTATAGAGCTCGTTGGTATTGACGCCGTCGATCTCCGTGATGTCAAAGTAGCAGTAGGAAGAGAATAGATTAAAGAGACGGTTGAAGAATTTGAGAGAGGCAAAGCGAAGTTCTGGAGGGAACATGACCTGTAGGAGGCTTTGGCAAAAAGCCAAGACCCCTAGCAATGAAGCCAATGGAGTCCAATACTCTTTCATTGTGGATGATTGAGCTTTGAGCAATGGAAAGGAGACGAAGAGTCTTAATTTATAGAGTAAAAACGGAAAGGGGGGGGGGGGGGGGGGGGAATTCCAGAGTGATGAAAACTGAAAACTAGTGGAGAAGGGGAATAAAGCAACAGGAAAAGGGATTCAAGATGTCTGGCTTGGCAGAGGGATGGGATATAAATACAAGGAAAACAGCAAGGTGGTGGGGAAAAAAAACAAAAAGGAGTTTTGGAGTTCAGAGTTGAGGCCTTAGAGGCCTATGCCTATCTCTGATTCAAGGCTTTTTACGGGGAGTTTTGTTGGGGACCTACACTTGTACTCTCAAGGCTTTGGACCAAGTTGCTGCTGCCTGCTGCCTGCAGCCTGCTGCCAGTGCCATGGAGTCTTGAGGAGCTATGGAGAGGGAAATGATGGTTCACGTTCAGGAATGAGACAATGAATAAGGCTAAATAGGATGCACTGTTCGGAAGCAGATAACAAGAAATGGCCATTTGAGTGAAAAATATACCCACTCCTAGTCCTAATGCCTACATTACTCTGTTTAGAATAAATTAATAGGTGCTGCAGATATGCGCATGTGATTTGCCAGGAGGTTCCTAAACACAATCAACTGCAAACCACTCATAATAATCGTAAATTATGAATTTTGTGTATCATTTTTTTTAAATAGATTAATATCAAAATTTTGGACATGGGTCTTATTTAAACTTTAAAGATATTTTTATCTATAATATTATATTTACGAAATATACACCAGTAAATAAATATGTATTAACCAACTCTTTAACAAAATCAATAACTTAAATCAATTTTTCGTAAGAAAAATATTTTGATTTATAAATTTATATAATTTATTTTTTATGATTTTATAGTTTTAAGTTAAAGTTTAGGGTCTAAAATATTACGAAATAAATTTGACTTAAGTTAATATGTCGTCAAATAATATAAATAAAATTTGAATTTATTAATAAAAATGTAAACATTATACTATATGTTATTAGTTAAATATTTTAATTTCAAGTAAAGAAGATAATATACTCTGCTTAATCATACTTTGGATGAACCGCTTAATAATACCGATTACCGGGTCCGGGTGATTTGTTGAAGAAAATACTCTATAACAATACCGGGTGATGTTACATTTTCTGAACCTATTGTCCCATAGTTTATAGAATAAAGATTCTCCCTTCTCAGAAAAAAGATGTACTCCTACTAGTTTTTTCTTGGGATTTTACACCATTATCTCTAAGGTTTGGCTCTTTAAAACAGTGGTTTAAATGTAAGTTTCTTTTATGGAGCATGTGTTTTGTGGGTAAATGACTTTCTTTTTGTAGGGTTTGTTATGCTGACTGCTGAGCCACTGTGCAATGCAGAAAAAGTGCAAGCTTAGGCTGTCTCTGTCTGAAACGTCGTATGAGGGACTGAGACCTATCTAGTCTCTACCCTATTTTATTTTTTTGTAAGCTTTCCTCTTGCTCTGTAGTCTTGTGATTGATTCTGTTATGCACGAGACCACTGTACTGATAACTGGTAATCAAATCAGATCCACTGCTAAGTTCTACGTGCTTTCACAAATCAATTCCTGCAGTGGACCGGCTTTGATTCTTTAACCAAGGAAAGGTTGCGTTCAAATCCGGGCATCCACCACTAAAATCTTAATGCACTGCACTGCAGTACCATAAATCAAAGGAGTAATAAAATAGAGAAAAGCGACCAAGGTTTATAACCTTTGGATATCTGTTTCTTCAATCCACTCCAATGAATACTTATTTTGCTGCTGCACTGCAATCTGCATTAGAATCAAAGTTTAATGAAGAACAAAGAGATAAAACTCTCACACAAAAGTGTATTAGAATCAAAATTGTCTCTTTACAAATAAAATACTAGGGACTATTTATAGAAAAACAAAATTAAAAAAAAGTCTAACAAAAAAACATGACAACGAGGACAAAACATTAAGGCTTGTATTCTTCCATTTTCTTTGATAACCAAATAGTTTTATAGAATATGTAGATGAATGTGGACAACACTAGAATAAATATAGATATCCATTTGTCCAATGGAGAGTGTCTCATTGAATTCCACGCTCATCTACAAGTCATTTATCCTCCTTGAATATCATAATGGTATGAATAAAGAAGTTCTTCAATGTGTATCTTATTATAGAATTTGAATAGTCTCACAAAATGGATGATAAGAGGGCCTTGAATGCTTTTTTTGTATGAATAATGATGTCATTCAATTTCTTCTCTCGCTGAATATGAAAAGTCTTTCATTGATTCAAGTTCATTTTTGCATGCATTTCTCGTAATAAAATTTCAACTTGCTCTGTCTTTGGTAAAATGACCATATCTCAAGCTCTCGGTATGGGATCAATGTGATTCAAAGTGCGTTGGAAAGATAAGATATAGGGAAACAAATTTTAAGAAGACTTAAAAACTCATTTCGACCTAAATCCAACTCAAATATGACGATCAAGTTGACTTAATATACAAACTCAAGCTAAAGGGTTGGATTATCCTTTTAACATTGTCAAAGTGATTTCATCTTCTACCCCTGGAGTTGATTATTTTAAATGTATTTATTGTTTACTGTGAGCAAGAGAGGAGTAGGATTACTTAAAACCAGAGGTCAGTTTACAAAATGCAAAGAGCGATACAGTTTCCTAACAGGAGAAGTAATGAGGTAGAAACGGAGATGCATTGTTTCTGGTAAGAATGGAAATGTATTGTTTTTGCTTGTTTATGTTTTGTTCTGGATAGATGACAGACTGGTAAATAGTGCAGCGTGGGCTCGGGCACAGTTATAGTAAAAAAATCCTTTTGGGTTTGGTTTCCCATTTTCAAGCATCATCTGCAGTCTGCACCATCATGCTTAAACCTTTCTGTACAAGTAAACCGCATTCGACAAAGCTAATTGCTAATCCCATTTCTTTACTCTTTTTTTGTGTTGTACAAAAGCTGTCACGTAAAGAAGAATGGCAAAAGAGATGAAGCGTGTAAAGGCGCAATCTAAAGCGTATGAGTTATCCCATTCCCACGTGCTATGTCTATTCCAACACGAAAGTGTAGGTAAGGATGGTAAATGGGCGAGACGAGTGCGGATACTCTCTCCCCATACTCATACTCACTTAAAATTTTTATATCTATTACCTACTCATCATTCACGGTGGATATAATTTTTAAATCCGCATCTACTCACGCGGGTATGTTGTTAAATCCATCCCCACATCCACCACTCAAAGTGTATTTGCTTGTATAAGCCTACAAGCAACTACTAATATCAAATTATGTAAAAATAAATCATAGAACTTTATAAAAAATAAATTTTACTACATATTTATACGTATATGAATTTAACTACATCTAGTTAACAATAACTAATTTAACTAAAGCACATTTTTATTGATATAAATTCTACTTAACTACAATTAACTAAATATATAAATATATTTACACTTTTATAAATTTTATTTATCCATACTTTAGAAATTTTTAACCTGATTAATTCAAGTATGATCATAAATCATCAATTTTCAAACTAAATTAATTGAGTTTAAAGTCTACAAATTAACATATATTTTTTAAAAAATTAATATCTTAGTACATAAAATACCATAATAAAAGACAAAATAAAAGTCTATAAATACAAATGGTTCAAAATTCATATGGCAGACGGATACGAAGCGGGTGGATATAGGGCGGGTGGATACGGTGTGGATAAGGTCTTAAACCTATCACCTACTCACTACCCATGATGGTTATGACTTTTTACATTCATACTCGCCCACTACCTACTAAACTCATCCCTATCTCCACTCCAACGGATGCGGGTGCGGTGCGGAATCCGCAAAGCTGTACCCGTCTGTCATCCCTAAGTATAAGATTCCGTTACGTTAGGCTAAAGTCGATGAAAGCTTTTTTTTTTAAGAAATATGCTTAAGGATATTATCGAGAAATTAAGACTTGTTAGAGATCGATTGAAAGCTATTTCTCATAGACAAAAAAATATATATATACATATTTAAAGTATAGAGAAATTCAATTCATGATTGATGAGAAAGTATTTCTTCTTAGAAGGTGATGAGATTAAAAAAAAGGTGAAGTAATTACTCTTATACAAATAATTATCAACTCACCTGACTTCTCTTTATTTTCATCGTTATAAAAGAAAGTAGATTCACTCTTTATTTATTTTTTGACAAACAGAAGAATATGGATTAAATAGAAGAAATCATGAAAACAGACCTAAGTCCCCCAATCGGTGGGACAAAATTCATCGCCTATAGAAAGGTAAAAGAATGTCTACAACCAGAAAACATAAAAACCAAAATAAGAGAAAAAATAACATATCCCCTACAAACAAACATATAATTCAAACAAGATTTTTTATGCCAGGAGACGACCTATAGTTTAAATAGGCAACGGCTCTGACTCTCTATTTCGAAAATGATATCTGAGTTCGAGCCTATATTCAAAAATATTACATAATTTCGGGGTAGATGAGCCTTTAAGCCTATAGAAAGCTTAAAGTAAGGAGGGAAAGCTAGACACACAGCCCGGGAAGCCCAAAAGTATGTTAAAAGAAAAAAATCCCCAAATTCTGATAACTTTAGAAGAAGCCACGATGCAGGCGAACGAGTTTGATGGAAACGCGGCCTTTTCCGGGGGCGGTTTCATGCCTTCGCAGGCCACTCAGACCGCCCTTGAGCGTCCCTCCTCTTCCTCCAAAGTACAATCTTCTGTACCATATAATTTTCTCATTTTCTTTTGTATTTTCCTTCTTTTTAGTTTACTTTATTCTTTTCGTATAATAGTTCTTCTGCGTGTTCGAGGAATTACCTTTTGATGTTTTGCTCCATCTTTTTTTGGTTATTTTCTTGTTTGATCCGTAATAAAATTGTTTACTTTTAAGTTCGAATCCACATTTTTTTCACCACTCACTAAACTGATTCGAGGATATTTTTTTACCTCTTGCATGAAGTATTAACGTGAAATTTAGTCCTTTGCTCATTGTAGTTCTCTTGAACTTTAAGGTTTTGATATTATTTACGTTTTCTTTCTGAAATGTTCAGAACAGTGATGCGCGGTGTTTGCTTCCACTTACAGTAAAGCAGTTGAGGGAACTCTCTAGAGGTGGAGAATCTGATATTTCCATTGAAGGTGTTGATGTCAACAACGTAGGCTTTGATCCAATTGTTTTCTTCTTTTGCATGAACATTCAATATTTTTCAAAATAGTTTCGGAATTTGAAATTTCGTTTTTGTTTTAGATTGTGTTAGTGGGAATGGTATCCAAGATAGACAATGCTGTTTCAGATTATACTTTTAGAGTTGATGATGGCACTGGATGGGTTGAATGCACCAAATGGTTAATTTTCTCGTTCTTTTAGTTATTCCTTTTATTTTTTAGTATTAGAATATTGTTGTTTAATAACTTGACTCTATGCTACTAATTATCTTTTTTTTTTTTTTAAATTTTGTGTAGGGTTCATGAACATATAGACTCGGTTGAAGTAGATGCTATACTGTAAGTTATCTCTCATTCCACTTCTAACTTTAGTAGCCTAGTTTTGCTCAGGAATTTCTTCCTGAATACCATAATTTGGAAAGACATTTAGGGTTTTTAAATGTCATGAAACTCAAGTGTTGTGTCCATTTCAGGGTTGGAATGTATGTTCGTGTCTATGGTCAGTTAAAAAGCATTCAAAGTAGAAGGACTGTACATACCTTTTCAATTCGGTATGAATTCAAAATTTTACATATATATTGAATTATATTCTTACATCATGTTTCATATTTCCACCCTTTTATTTATTTATTTATTTATTATTGGGGAGAGAAAACATCTTTTGAAGCTTTATTTGTTTATTTCTGTGAAACCCATGGAAAAGTTTGGGCAAAGCTTCCTGTTAATTTTTATAGTGCTAGTTATACCAAATAAATCTTGGTCACCTTGGAATGACAGATATTGAAATTTAGTTTATAGTTCCATCTATCTGAGTTGTTATTTGATTCTTCTTTTACAATTTTATGTTCTGGTGGAACTTTTGGAGGTTGTACTTAGACTTCCAGCCTTGCATTTTGATGTTGCTTTCAGGGTTATTTATTCTAACGAGATTATGATAGCTTTGAACTTTGTTGTTGCTTTCAGGCCTATTAGTGATTTTAATGAGATTACAAACCACTTCATTGAGTGTATATACGTTCATTTGTACTACACCAAGTTGAAGGTAAGAGACTAAGAGTTGATGCTCTAGTATACATAACGACATTCCAGTTTACTTGAATGTAAATGTTTATATTTTATCTCAATTTTGTGTGTAGGGTTGCATGGACACTCAGCCTCGGATGACAAATTCGACTGGTGGCATGATTGCTCAGCCTCAGGTGGCAAATTCAAATTTTGGTGACCCAGGAAAGGGCTACAACCACCAAGCTAACCTGACAAACCAGGTGAATGAGATTAATTGCGGAGTACCTTGCTATGTTCTTTGATTACTTGATCTTGATCTCATCTTTCCACCCCTTTTCCTGGCCAGTACAACACTGATGAAGAACAGATCCATGCTATCAGTTCAATGGTCTTACAATACTTGCGTCGGCCAGCATGCCTGTGAGTTGTGTATGATATTTTGATGAGCCTGATTGATTTGGTTGAATTTAATGGTTGCAAAGCTGAATTATAGATCTCGTTAAACTGAACTTCTATTGACCTAGAGTTTGCAGGTTTCAACAGATGCCTGTTACATGTTTGTTAAAATGTGATAGCTAAATGAATTATCATATGTGCAAGTATAAACTATAAATTACGGTATGTCTTGATAGAACAGATGACTCTCTTAAGATGAAGGTGCCCAGTAAAGTCTAAGTAAAAGTTACATCCAGGACTTCTGGTCTGTACACTTTAGTTTAGTCATTGTTGGTATGTTTGCGAATTCACATGTATAACAAACATTATGAGTGTAAGAAAATATTATCTGGGCTGGGACTGGCTTGGTTTGCTTTTGGTAACAGTGCATCATAGATTTTAGTCACTGATGAATTGACAAACAAATAAAATTGATTATTAACATTGAAAAACAAATAAAATTGGCAGTTAAGACTAATATATTGCAGTTTATTTTTAAAAGGGATATACATTCATTGATTATTGACATTGAATAGATTAAAATAAGCGACTTGCTAAAGAAATAAATTGATAGTTTTCCATTCAAATGGCACTTGGTTTGGTTTGCTTCGGACTTAATAATAATGTTAAGAACAGTAAGTAATCATTTGGAATAGTGCTGACAAGTTAGATGATGTATGTAAGAAAACGTCCCAAATATGAGGTATATGTATCCTTACCCAACATGGTGAGATTTTAAAGCCTGGAAATTTCGACATCCCTCTTTATGGTCAGAAGTTGGGTTGTATTCGAGTGTGTTATTTTGGATGCCTTAGTTTTATCAGTGTTCTTGGTGGGTAAAGTAGAGTTCCAATGGATAACAGCATTCTTTTCTATTATTATTATTATTTGTTGACTTTGAAATGGTGTCATAAATATTTGGTCCATGTATTGTTTGTGTTAGACTAGCATGTTGAGTTTCAGTTATGTTTCCAGTGCATCTGAGATGGGGGTATGCTCTGGTGTTGTGGCTCGGGAGCTAAATGTTTCGGTGGATAAAATCAGGTATGCCTCTTTCGCCGGTTGTTTATGCAAACGCCAATTTGACTGTAACTGTAAGCAATAAGCAACTCTGTATTTTGGGGTTGTACAGGAAAACGTTAGAGTTTCTTGCATCTGAGGGCCTCGTTTACACAACCACTGACGATTACTACAAATTTACAGATGCCTGAGATATGTAAAAACAAATCGTAATGTCTGTCTTAAGAGCAAACTTTACGTTAGTTCTTTGTCTTAATGCTCTGCTTTTGGTTATACCATCTATCAGCCATGAAATATGTTTATGTTATATAAAAACTACATACTAATACCAATCTTTAGATCAAAACATACAATGCTAGTCGTTTTATTCATAATATATATACTAATGTTTTTGTTATTTTTATAAATGAAAGTGTCTCCTTCGCTAGATATGAACAGTAACAGACTAAATTGTATTTATCAGTTCTTGGTCTGGTTTTCACCTAGTTGAAGCCCGCTACTTGACTAGATTAGGAATTTTTTAAGTTGAATTAGAATTGAGAATGTAGTGAAACTTGTAGGACTAATCCGGTAGAGATGTCTGTTTTACAATCTTCTCTCGCATGTTTAAACAATTTTGAAAAAGGCTTCTATGTAGTCAAATTGTACCTGGGCTCATTCTGATCATTATTTTATAATACGTATTGTAGCCCCAACCCAAGATGGTGTATAACATCACTTTTTTTATTCCACCGTTAACTAAATATATAAAACGCCAAACACTTTCAGTGTCGGGCTTTGGGTTAGTCGACAAGCAGGCAGTGTGCCGAAGCCATGATACTATTACTGTGATCATGGACCTGGACCTGGACCTGGAATATAGATATCAATTCATATCTTAAAGTTGGTTCTATATAAAATGGGTATATTTAGATTAGGAGGTGATGAGGTTTGTAATGGAGGACAAAGTATTGGATCGGATGAGAATTTAACACCTCCCATGTTTGCTGGGTGAAGCTTTACCAAATCCTAGTCGGGACAATCAAATCATTGACTTCGACTCCGTCCAAGACTGATCCATCTTTTCGCACACCACAGGCTCATGCTTGTTCAATTTTCATTGTTATGTTATGAACCCTTTTATCAAAAGTTCCATAGCTGCCACCAAAGATTTCTTTATAAAGCCCACTCGAATCAAGTAAGATGGTGCCCTTTCCATGTCGTTGAGGAATTCGTGTCAACAATGGACACTAGGATGGATATTTTTACACCACCACCACTGCAAATCAGTAGCAACTCACAGATTCATACTTATCATTTCTAACTTGTATGACTTGAAGTTAGTTTAATATAATGGGTATGTGAATGAGGAAATAACATTCTTATGTTAATCCAAGTCCAGTGTCAACAACTGCGTTTGAAAATGGTGTCTACTCAAGTGGGGTAATGTTTGGTTGAAACTAGGACTGGATATCATGGTAGAACTAGTAGCTAGTACCAACACATCTCAGTGTCGTGGATGCTTTTCAAACAAAACTATAGATGAACAATCATCACATTTTACGGACATGATTGGATCAACTCCTTTAAAATCCAGCATCAGTTGCATATTGCTGCTCCTGGACCTGGATAATAATAATAATAATAATAAGGGAAAAGGTAAGAAAAACGAAAGATTCCTCTTTTGCAATTGTTATTTAATTACAGACTACAACAAAATGAAACGGAGGGACACAGCAACTATAGTAATAAATTGCCTACGTGTCTGTCTGCGACTACTACCCCGGACCCGGAGAACCAAGAATAATCCAATCCATTCACACAAACATGTGTACTCATTTCAAAGTTTTTATCCTCAAGCTCCAGAAGACAAAAATCCTCTACCATCATAACCACACCCTGTTTATCGACTCTCAATCGTGGGGAGGAGGATTATCATTCAACATATTTTATTATTCTCTTGTCCATTCACGTCCTATTTTACCCATGACACTGCAGGGATCAGAAAACTGAACTTGCTAGCGATAGCTCATGGAGCTCAGTTAGCATCCACTCCTCACCTGTTTGACCGCCAACTACAATAGCCCTGGTCCCACCAACAACACAAGTACTATGGCCCCAAGCAAACCTTGGGGGTCGCCCGGGCACAGTCAGTATCCTCCACCTAGGTTTTTCATCAGTAGGGTCCAGGAGATAAAGTTGGGAGGCAGAGTGAAGACCAGCAACAGACCCACCAAAGATGAGAATTCTTCCACCAGGAAGATTCACGGCAACATGATCAAGTCTTGGAGCTGGAGCAACGCCACCTGGATTTCCAGAACCAGGCATTCCGCTCCCTGTGACACATCTCCAACATGGTTCGTCCTCGCTTAAATCCATAGAGAATACATCACTAGAACGAAACCGGAGTGGACCACTCTTAGCAACACCCCCAAACATCAATATTTTTCGACCACCATAAACAGACAGTGTGTGCCCCAAACAAGAGGGTTGGGTCCATGCTACAGGTATCTCTCTCCACACAGGCTTCTCCAATGAAAGATCAAGCAGGAAAGTATCACTAAGAAGTACTCCCGAATCTGCACAACCACCAGAAACGATCAGCTTGGTCCCATCAAGAGTGCAGGAGCTGTGCCATGATCTAGGAAGAGGAGGAGCTAATCCTGAGATCTCTCGCCAGGTTGGAGGCTTTGCATCCAATTCTAGCACAAAAACATCATTGAGCAGGCCCTGCCTTCCACACCCTCCAAATACCACTAGATTAGATCCATTTAAACAAGATAGTGTATGTCCCCAACGACCAGGTGGAGGAGAGCTCACCTGGACATGTTGCCACTCAGGGTTGCTGGAATTTAGATCCAAGACAAAGGTGTCATTCATCGGTTGCATGTTTACCCCTTCGCCACCAAAAAGCACAACACGATTGCCAACAGCACAAGCACTGAAGTTGCTCCGAGACGGTTCGACAGCACCTCCAACAGTAAGTTTCTTCCATACAGCTGCTTCAAGAGTGGTCAATTCTCTTGCCAGCCTTACCCACCCAAGTCTGTTTGCACCAGGAACTGTCTCTAAAACACGAGTAGTCTCACAACCCCATGCATTTTGACAGACCATCCGCCAAAGATCCTCATTTTTAGTCTGTTCATAGAGTCGCCTACAGACGGAACCAACTGACGCAATATCTCTTGGTGTCAGTTGTGAAAGTATCTTGAGAGACAGTACCTCATCACTCAATTGTAATATCCCGCAAAGCGCACGAGAGACATTTCGGTCCCCAACTACAATAGGACAAAAGGCAGAAAATCCAGTACAAGGATGATCCGACAACTTCAAAGACTCCTTTATTGAAGGTCCCGACACTGGACCGAGGTCAATGTTTGCCTCTGTGAAGAACTGGATTCCAATAACATGAGTGATCGTCTCATCTCCATATATAGGTGTAAGACGTAGTCTGTTCATCAATGGAGATCCATCCTTTCTAAAATTCAACAACTCTCCTTGGAATTCAATTCCCTCCTCAAGACATTTTCGTATTTCAGAAAGAACTGTGGAATCCACCAATGGGTGACGTCTTTTGGCGAATGGTCCTCTACATTGCAAGAAACGGCTGAAACAAATTACACTAAAAATATCAGAGCAAAGCAACTTAAATAAATAGAATCAATAAAAAAATAACGTGATTTTTAACGAGTAGCATACAATGTCAGTGATGGAGAGTAGGGGGTATGGGCTTTCATATTTAAAGTGATGCCTCCATCAATGGGAACCATGAACACACGATACATGAAAAAAACTAAAGAAAAGTAGCAACACAAAAAATACTCATCATCACGACATCACATTTAGATCCTACCTTGTTCAATCCCTTGTGTAGTTATGATTAATATAAAATCACCAACACAATCAAATAGTGTATTAAGTAAACTCAATTTCAGGGTAGAACCAAAATATCTAATGTATTTAATACAGCGGCGGCTAGAACATGCTAAAACAAAACAAAGTTATTGAACACTTCAACAAGGATAAAAGGGGGGAACTGTTGGCCAGATCACATGGCCAACTATAAAAGTACAAGATCATCAGTCATTTACTTCAACTTAAAAATGTAGACAAACAGTGAAAGATTTATTTTTATAGAAATAAAACAGAAATAAATTAATAATTCATTCCATCCAACCGCACAAAAATGATTGTATTATTCTTCCAATTCAACCAAACTGACAAAATATACAGAGTGCAACATCTACAACAAAGCATCTATAATACTCTCAATCATGGATCATTTGAAGTAAAAAAAGTGTCATAATTTATTGTTTCCAAATTCTTAGAAGCATCTTTTTTTCAACTTATTCACAGGTGTTCTCAAAATGAGTTGAGTCTATGTTGTCCATAATTATGTTAAAAGTCATTAATATGCTTTAATATTCATTTTAGCGTCTTAAAGCATTAAAGATTGCACGAAAAAGACTGGAAATGAAAAATATAAAGAAAATGAACAGCATGCACATAACAAATACACATACAAATTCACACATATATCAAAACTTGGAAGGATTGAGCTGATGGATTTCAAGCCCTTTTGCAAGTAAAGAGGGTTGTGAATGCTTTTCTTTTACTAGTCCCCCTTCTCTCTCCCTACTTGCCAACCTTCTTTTTTATTATTATGCATGTACCACAACATAATTTCGACAATTTTCTTCATTAAATTATGATCTACCTGTTTCTAGATTTCCTAAAATGAAATCAACATCAATAAAAGAATCCATCCCAGCCTTCCCCAATACGCTGCCAATGACAAGTTTGCTAGATAAGATTCAAGCATATGATAAAATACAAAGTACACTAATTCCAAGACTTCAAATATCAACCCCAAACTATTTCTCTTTATAGTCTGAAAGCAAAAGCCAAGTTGCTAAACTCTTGCTCACTGAAAATGTTTTGAAGGAACTCCAACCTATATTGACAATTAAAAGGTTGAACAACTTGTGAAAAAGTGTTTCGCCACAGCAACAACATTCCATAAGCGAGTACGAAATTGAGTCTCATCTGATACTACCAACATATTCCATTATACAAAAAACTCCAACAAATTGAATTTCCTCCAAGAAATCAGTTAGAATGATGTAATGTCCCACCAACATATTTTGCTCATATCTCCCTTCCAAAAAGCTTCAACATTTAAATCATATATATGTTGAAATGACAAAATAGAGCATTAATGATTACTACAAGTTTCCAAACATCTTATCAAATTTCTGACCAGAATATTCCAACAAACTGTGCTGGAGCAACATTCAAAAGGAACTTTAAGATTGCTAATTCTTTTGTGACTTTAGAGAGCACTCATGAAATATAGGGAGATATCATCTCGTTTGGCAGATAAAAAAGAGTATAGCATGGAAACATATCTCTGTCACTGTACTAAAAGCGTATCATTTCTGGATCCAATGGAACTCAAAAGTATAGGAAGAAACCCTGTCAAATAAAGCAAAATCTCTAAATTTTATATGAAATTTATTTCACTGATACCATCAGAAACAACAAGGACTTAACATTTAACTTTCTTTTAGGTATGATTCAGTCTCCAAAAGGGGGTGGGATTTCATTAATCAATAAATTCTACGGCAGAGACCTAGAACATCGCATATTTTAGCTAGACTCAATTCATACACTACCCAAAAGCAGCATAAAGAGTTCCAATTGAAATAAAACAAGCATAAAAAGGTAAAAGGGCTGACCAATTGCGGCCAAGAACTTCCTCGGCGCGATATCCAGTAAGCATCTCAAAGACGGTATTGACATAAATGATGGGATGGTCGGACTCGATCGCATCGGTGACGACAAAGCCGCCAGGAGCGGTTCGGAGTGAGTTAGAAATAGGGAAAGGTGCAGGGTCGGCGTCGTGTTCGTCCCCACTGAGATCAGAATTACTATCCCACTCCATAAAATTGTAAAAACAAGGCAATCGAGGCGGGGGTGCTTCTTCAACCCATGGATGGGGAGAAGTTTGAGTGCGGTACTGATGAGTGGTCAACGTTTATGGAAATGAAACTAACACCTTTGAGGGGAAGAAATGGACGACACTTGTCAAGTCTTATGGCGGTCCAAATATCTTTCTGTTTTGATTTTTTCCCCTCTCAATTTCTCTTTCTTCTAGTATCTCTTGTGACCTGCACCTGGAGGCTGGAGCATTATCACCTGTTGCTTCCCATGTGTTGGGTTCTTCATCCTCCATGCGGGCTTCAGATCCAACACTTTTCTGCTAGTCATCCGGTATGACAGTCCCTGACATCCGATTCCTTCCATCTGAACTCCATTGCTTAAACTTTGCATTTGTTTTTTAGGTGATATGTTTTAATCAAGTCATCATTGAATCCTTCAAATCCTCTTGAACCCAGGCCAAGGCATGTGCGGTCCATGCATAACCGTTGCTTACTCCCTGTCCTCTCTTGTCTTAGACTCCTTGGACTACACATCAAGTACGGATTCAGTACATAAGCAATGAAAAGATAAACTACTACCTTATCAAGTATTTTTTTTTATCAAATTGTATTAAAATCCTCAAAATTTCGTACTCTTCAGTGATAACCTCATTGACTTGGATCCTTAAGACAAGCCTTGTAAACCGTAGAGTCTGCAAACTGCAATTCATTATTTTTTTTACGCGTGTGTGAGGAGTGAGTTATTGTGGCGTCGTAGAGTAGGCAGAGTCTTTGAGATTTCATAAGTTGAGTGATAAAAATAAATATTCCAAATTAGTTGGGTGATTTAAAAATGTGTTTGGTTATCCTATAACAGACTGCATTCACCACCAAGAAAGATTATGGAAAGGAAGAGAGGGAAGCACAATGGGGACATTGCATGGGCTTCAACCACCAAAGGCTAGTTACTAACCTCTTCAAATAAAGAGTTGTCTGAGATTGCAGAACAAGCCAAGAGGCGAGCAGAGGTCGCAAGGTACACATTCAACCATTCTTCCTGACATAGGATAATATATATATTATCCTGTGTGTTTGTTATGATAGGCTTCGAGAGCTTCACACCCTGAAAGGGCACGTGGAGTCGGTGGTGAAGCTGAAGGGGCAGGGCATTATACAATCCAGCAAGAGACGAGCCATGTAATCTTCATTGATCAAAATATCAAATAACAAGTTTGATTTGGTGCGATTCTATGCATATTTCCCTCAATTTTTGGATTCCTACCAACCTGAACAACTATTACATGCAAAGGTTGACTAGAACCCAAATAATTCAACTTTCTTCTATTTTGGCGAGAAAATGTAAAACAAGGTTCTGAAAAAAAAACGATTAGATTAATCACTACAAATCTATCAATTGAGAAAGAAAATTGATGGCATTTTGTTGTTAGTGTGTTCAGGTATCATCAGCTATATTCACAAGGCTGAAAACTCAACTTCCTGAGAGCAAGGCCTATATGCAACAAATGTGCTATCATCTGAGAAGGAACCCGGATTAAAGCAGGTAATTCCAGTGTATTTGAATGCTTTCTGCTCACTTCTATCGCCTAAAACAATCTGTGCACAGAAAAACATGGAGTAACCAAATATTAAATCTTTGCTCTAAACATGAATAGTGAGAGCAGAGATGAATCTGATCTTCCAACTGAATCCATTACAAGCCACCCATCCTGTGAAATGTATTCCTCAATTCAGTTTAGATTCACTCCCCCCTCCCCCCTTTCACCCTTTTTTCCAATATAACTTTTATAAATGCTTGAAAACAACCAAAAAGAAATAAAAAGTAGTGGATAAGAACATTACCGTATGTGGAGTTGGATATAGATGGAGACAATGATCATAATTCCAAATAATGGGTTGTACAAAGAGAGGAAGAGGGCAGAGATGACTTTGATGGGTTATAGTAGCAACAAGCTGCAAAATAAAGCAAAGCAAGTCAATCTCATAACAACAGAAGAATAGAGTAGTCCCAAATAATTAAAAGCTGGTTCGGGGGTGAAGGTTACATGTTCAAAAGGATCATCTGTTTCTTCCAAAGAAGGGGGAATCAAACAAGAGCGACGCATTCTATACAGTAGATCTTGACGAAAAAAGACAATTTCCTGGGTGTAGAACTTTACTCTGCATCAAACCAACAACAGCACTTGCGAGTTAATTCATTCCAAATTTCAGGGGGGCAAACCCTCTTGAAATAACAAAACATGATTTTGAAATCAAAGTCTGGACACAACATTAAGATGTCTTTTCATGTATTATTGGTCTGAGATTAGAATGATTAACCTGCAGGGATTACTAGAAAATATGGCATTTGGAACATGCTTCTGTAGCTCTTCTATAAAGTATTTTGGTAAAGCACACCGAGGTAGACCCGTTGATGGACCTGAAATTATCAAAAAGTATATTTTAGTTATGCATCTCAGGCAGTTATTATGGGGTAAACCGTAAACCCTTAATATACCTGGATCGTTGGGACCTGGAATAAACAGAAACTTGCTCTGTTCTTTCAGTCGGGGACGAGCTTCAATCATTTGGCCCAATTTGCCAAATTGCAACCTGGGGATTGAAGAAGAAAAGTTACTCTCCAACCATATATAATAACAGGAATAACCTGCTTGGATTATCCGGTCCCTCACCTGAGACTGGAGAAAGAATGAAAGGAGAGGTTACACGGGTGAGAACAAAAGTCGCCCATGAAAACAAACAAGGAAGGAACGATTTCCACATTCTCAAATCCATCAAGGACGGTCTCCAGCTTTTCGATAACCTTCTCTAAGAACAAAGATGTTATTATTACGCCAAGTTATTCAGCAAATAGGACACACCCAAAGCACCTGAGCCCGTGAATTACCTTTTCATTGTCCAGACAAATGTCAGACAGTACGACAAACATGTCATTTACTGCTCTCTTTTCTAGATCTGCAAGCCTGAGCTATTAAGGGGTATAGGAAAGTATTGTCAGTTTGTAGGACTCACTACAAAGAAGTTCAGATTTTTCTAAATATTGAACAGCAAAAGGGGAATAATTAGGATACTGTCTCCTCTTTTGTTAGTGTTCCACAGCCGAAGAAGTCATGTCCAGCAAGTACTTTGAGTGATTTATCTCTGTTCTCTAAGGGAGGAAAACCGCAGGTAATTACCTTCAAACAAAATAAAGTTAGCTCTGCCATAACAAAACGCAACTTCAATATAGGCTCAATTTAATGGATGCCTATAAAAATCAACTAAAGATTACTTCATTATCATAGTAGAAAAGCTTGTTACATTTAATACATAATTCAAATGAAGTTTCTTAGGGACGCAATTCAAACTTCAAAGGGTGCATCAAACTTCAAAATTAATCCTAAGTGGAACTGCAGTAACACCAACCTGAAAAATTCCCTCAGAAAGCATTTCGCCTTCTGCTACAATTATGGTGTTCTCGGTGAAAAATCCTGTAGTTATTTTGTATTGGCTGTTAAAGAATGCAATAATTCTCTTTCTTTTCTTTTTTGATCCACAATTAGATCTGTATGAAGCATGAATAAAATCAATGAAATATAATCAAATATGATACTCAAACGTGTAAAAGGATATTGCGTTGGAGAAGTCTATTTCAACAGCAGCAGTGAGGTCTTCCAAATAAAAATGACCATCCTCCAACTGGGAGATGACACCCATTACCCATCTCTTTCCTCTTTGCCCGACCAGAGATTGTATCGTTGACAGCTGCGAACAACAATTTTCTTCTTTGTCAAATTCAAAACCCCAATAATATTTCTGAATCAGAGGACACACACCTGACAGCTTTGAGAGTTTTCCACGTTAGCATTAAAAGAGGGTTTAATAAAATGTTGATCACGAGAAACCCTTTGGAACAGCAACAAGAACCTATCTCTATACAGAGCTGCTTTTGCAGAAGCTTCCCCGTGGATGGGTAGACTACCCGAATGTCTACAAAATATCAAGCAAGCTTCAATATGGGAATCCAACAGGGAAACAAAAACGAGTAAAAGCATTTTACATACTGAAAGAAGTGTTTCTTGATAGGATCGTATCGAAATTTGGGAACAATAAATGCATCAACGACGCGAATTGAAGACTGGGAAGAAGAAAAAGAAGGGGATTCCTCCTCGGCTGCTTCTGCTTCCAACAGAAGACTGATTACTGGGTGCACCGCCTCCTTGTCGATTATGGAAGATTTTACTGCTTACAATTAAAAATCCAATTACTATGAGTAATTAAATAATAAAACCCTGAAAAGCAGAAATCGAAAAAATATATATATCTTTACATGATTGGTGATCGAGGTGGTCGAGAAGCAGATCGATAGCCTCCTCTTCGGCATCTTGGAAGTGATTGACGAATGAAAGAATCTCTTCAAGCCCATCCATCTTCAAGCCGTATCCTCTTATCTTCAATTTCCTTTCAATCTTCTTACGAATTTGCCCACTCATTTTCTTTTTTGGTTTTACACTCTGGGCGAATGCCAAAGGGTGTATAGTTTCGCACTTTTACCGATTACCTTTGGTTGGAATGGCGGGAAACAAATGGGTGGGAATGGCGGGAAACAAAGGATGACCTTTGGCAGGAATGGCGGGAAACGAAGAATTGATTAATTAAGCCCCCTGTCCAACGAAGCCTTGCTTTTTCAGCGTCAATAATAGAGAGTCCTAAATGTATCAGCCTCAGGCTGGATCTGTCGTGTAGTGTGTAGTCTTGAGAAGCGGAGATTGTCGGGTCGAATCTTAAAAGATATAAGCCTAGAGGCTAGAACGATATGAAAATCATTTCCTTAATTAAATAAAATCAGTCATCTTTATTTTTCATATCATATTTTCTTATTAATTAAAATTTCAAATTTAACATCTTCTTGTTCGAATCCTTCAATCTTCGCACCTCAAAACTTCATTTTCTTACTCTTTCTTTTAGTATCATTCCACCGTAAAATCTCAAACTCACCCTAAGGCCTAAACAAATACAAATATACTTTTCGTTTCTCAAGTCTATAAAATACTCGGATCAGTTTCTTAAACAAAAACATCTATTAATACATGCTAAGATTTGTTAAACATCAAACAATTTGTAAACCATGGAAGATAGCCCACAAGTCAACTGAAAGAGGGACAGATTTCCCAACACTTTTTTTCTGGAAACTTGAAATCCATAATCCAGAAAAGCCTTGCAATTGAGTCGATTGAAAAAACGACTGCATCAACGTTGAGACGAATTGATCCTTGCTATAAAATTCTCTAAAGAATAAATTTGAAATAAAAAATATTTTATAAATCATTCTCACAACTTCATTCATGTTATTATATAAGTAAATAGAATTATATATTTTACGTAATATTTTCTTATAAATTAAAATTTATAAATAGTTATTTTTTTTCTCTTATCTTCTGTCACAATCCCCTTATACCATCTCATTATATCCCTAGCTAATAAAATACTTTTTTTCCGTCACTTTTCCTTGCGCGTCATGTTTCTTATTAATTATATATTTTATTGTAATTTTTTTTATTCAGATAGTCTCTTTTATTTTTTTTTATATTTTCAGTTGTATTAAACCTTTGATTTTGAAAGACGCTATTTATGGTTAATAATATAATGATCTTTCAAAAAAACTTCTTTAAACATCGAACCTTCACCATAAATCTAAATCCACCATTATAATAAGACCTAAACTCGATACAGAACTTTAAATTTATAAATCAAACACACAAATAAAAAAGATGTATACTGTGCTTTTCACTACCAACTCTGTAAAATATACGGTTAATAAAAAAAAATACTCTAATATTGTTGTTTAATTTTTTTAAACAATACACTCCACATTTTATTTTCAAAAACATGGTACTTTACTATAGCAAATTAAAAATTGGATATATTACAATTCGATTTTGAACAGTGTTCTACCCAAAAATAATAAAAAATGATATTATTCAAAGTCAGATCATAATTCATTCATCTTTAAATATAAATTAAAAAAATTTTAGATAAAATGCTATTCAAAATCGGATTATAATCCATTTCGTCTTTAAAAGATATATATATTTTAATTATTTTTAGGTAAAACACTATTAAAGAAGAATTATAATCTATCCGTTTTTAATTTAAATAGTAATATATAATATTATTAAAAATAATTTTAAAAACATATTTTATATTTAAAAATTAGAAACAATATTTTAATAATTCCATTATAGAAAAATTAAATAAAACTATTAAAAATGTACGACTTTCATGGCCATTCCAATTTCCACTAAAAATGAAGAATCAATGCGTCCATTTTTTTCCCATTTAATACGATTATTAAAAGCATCGGCAACTAACCAGAAGATGTACTCTAGGTTTTAAACATATGTTTTAGTCAACTGAAATAAATTTGGGTTTTATAGGAAAGAAATAAGTCAGTAGATATAGTAACCAAAAATTACAATTTACTCTTTTAAAAAAACATATTTTAAGAATAAACTCACGACCACTAAAATTAGTATACAGGCACGAATCATAATGATGTTTTGGAGTTTGGACATCCAATCTTGTAAGTTTATTTATTTTTAGTTATTAAATTTTTAATCTCGGTTTTATATTTTTATCAAATTATTCAAAAGTGATAAAATGGGTATGTTATTGTCAAATCGATGACAGGTTTTCCCTTAAAATTTTTTGATGTAAAAAAACAATTAATATAATTTCTATATTAAAGTTAGAACAAGTTTATTATGTGTTGAATACAATGGAATATTAATAACCTTAAAACTATTAGATTAATTAATAAAAAATTAAAATTTCAAAAACCCAATATAAAATTACAAATTATTTTAAAATTTTAAAAAATATTATATATATTATTAATTCATAATTATGTATTGAGTCTTTAAGATTTTTAAATAATTAAAAATAATAATATTTTTAAATAATTATTAAACAATTAAAATATATAATAGATATGAAAATAATTTAATTAGAATCTTATTTTAAATAATTTATAATTATATGTTAACACCTTAAAATTTTTAATCTTTACTAATTAGTTTAAGGGTTAATTACTAGAATGATCACTTTTGTTTCCCTCGTACATATTTGATCATTGGTTTTGAAAAAAAAAAATAATAAGGTCACTTATGTTTTTGAGCTATAAGTTTTTGTTAATTCCAAAGTTAGCTGTTATTAAATGTTAACGACTTGATGATCTAACAAAAAAATGAGTGTAAATTATTGTATTAGTCATTTATATTTATCTTATAAATATTTTTTATTGCTAATTATAAAAATAAACATTATGATCACTACTAAGAATGTTTAGTTCTAATTTCATCCTTTAATTTTTTTTTTAATCCTACATTTTTTCCCGCTGTTTGATCAAAAAATTATTTTTTTCATTGTTTTACCTCTTAAATTTTGATATATGAAAGGAATTACTATTGTTATCGTGTGTTGATTTTGTTATAATATTTTCACTAATTTTAAATATTTATATATTTAAACTCGTTCCTATATAAAATATGACAACAAATATATCATTAACTACTCAAATAATTAGTGACTCTTAAATTTATTTTATTTATGATTGAAAACAATAAAAAATAATTATATATCTATACCATGAATTCATTACAAGTTACTGGAACAAAAATGACATGTCTTAGTCCTTGACAGAGAAATTGACGACATTTGTCTCATACAAGGATTTAATGATCAATCCTGTTTCAGCGTTCCCATATCATATGACCAGAATATAAACAAGACATCTATATTCATTTTATGTGCGAACGTCTCCAAATAACGGGGAAAGCAGTCTCTCAATTCAGAAAAAACTTGGTGTTTTCATGTAACGATTTCAAAGTGCAATTATAGTTGCCACCAATATGTGTATAAAGGCAATGAATGGTCTTTTCAGCTTTACAAAAATGATGTTCCTGATTGTTTTCTATCAATCAAGCAGTTGAACAGCTGCAATAGCAGGTATTTTTTCCCTCAATTTTTGAGTTAAGGCAACACGGACGGTCATCACTCCTGCTGCATGCCCGCTTAGCCGAACTTTTACGACATAGTTATATATCTCCACAAGCTCAAGTTTTCCACCTCCTGTACCTACCAGGTATGGTCTGATCTCATCTAGAACCTGCAATAAAAACCTGACTTCAGCGCTGTGTGTTGCACGTGTAACTTCATTCTCTACCACAAAAACAATATTCATTGTCAAGAAAAGAATAACAAATTCACAAAGTTTTTAATACGACAATTTGAGACTAATAATGAGCATCTGAAATTTATACTGATTGTGGCTGCAACAGCACCACATAGCAGCGAATTGAAAGGGTTTCAAGCGAGAATATAAGGTATTTTCAACCTCGACTTTTGCATGTAAATATTTCCACTTATCCTGATACATGCTGATAATACAAGTATTTTGCTAATGAAGTCAACAGTAGATTCTGTAGTTTTATCTGTCAAAAATATTATTTCCAACTTTACTACCTTTTGGAAAAGAATATAAAAGAAACCAAAATTACTACAATTCAACTCTATGAAGTTACATATTGACAGTTCCCGGTTTACTGAACAACCATTAAACTACACTGTTCTTCCGATCTCTCAGAAAGACATAGGTAAACAATTTAGTGGTTTGAGTATTCCCATATTTTCTTCAACCGTTTACGTTAGAAAAATTATTAGGTGAACCTTATTCATCACGTCATCCATGGTCTAATACCGTGGATCTTAATTTTTTTCCAAGTGAATCATCACCTCTTTTCTACATGGACTTATTGGGTGGACAAGTATTAGATGGTTATTTAAAGATCAACAATTCTGATTTTTTAGACCAAGTAAATGCATGCGTATGAAGTATAAAGCTATGGGGAAAAGGGTATCCGTTATTTAACCTTTTCGATGTTCTCTTCATTTAGCTCAAGGCCTGTCTCAGTGTCCATGATCTGCTCCACTTCCATAATTTCAGGAATTTTGTCCCGGAGGCGAGTTTCGATTCCCATCTTCAGGGTCATTGTGGAACTTGGACACGAACCGCATGCGCCTTGCAACTTCAAGACCACGACGAGACCATCTATTTCATGCAAAGCCACATTTCCTCCATCAACCATTAAACCAGGACGCACCTCGTCCAACACCTTCTCTACATTCTCCTCAGTCAGTGGAAGCACACAGCTGGGCGAAACAACAAGCCCTTTGGCATTGGAAAAACACAACCCCGTTCAGATTTTTTTAGTTGGTATCATTAACTCAAAGCTCAGTGGCTGTCTGGCTGAGAATAATCAGACGGTATTTAAAACTTAAACGATTCAAATAGGAATAGCAATGTAATTAGCCCACAAACGAGAATCTTATCTCATCACAAGAACTGCACTATTTTTTTTTCTCTCCATTAGCAACATAAGGAGAGTAATTACATTATAAAATACCTCTTTGCTTTCTCCGAGCACGGCTTGCATAAAAGTTGAGAAATTGTGTGTTGTTAAATTGCCCCCTGAGGAAAGCGTTGTCCTTGGAGGATAACCCAGATGAACCTGAGATGGGGTTCTAATGATAAAAGGTAGGCAGTTAAGCAGAGATTGCATTGGAGACCAAGGGGTGAAATTGTAAGAAGCAAGGAATGAAATCGGAACCTTAAAGAGAGATGAAAATGGAGGCAGAGGCAGTGCTTGTTTCGATGAAGCGATAGGTGGGCTCAAATTCAATGCTGCAATTTGTCGTGCCTGTGCGTGTGCGGAGATTGCACTCATTTCTGTTCAATAATTAGTAAACATGGAAGCAGACTGGAAAAGAAGGTGAATTCTAGATTAAACCATACTAATCATTGCCTGTGAAGCTGTTGTTTTAGAGAGGTGATTGAATTTGGATGGATATAGCCCCTGTGCCTGTGGGAGTTGTTGATAAGAGAAACTCTGGATTGAATGGCCAGAGTTGTTGCCAAGGTCAACTGAACTGAAGTCAGCTTAGGCCCAACTGCCAAAACCAATTTTAAGATCCAAAAGAAAGCAAATGAGCCCATTATTGAACCATGAACGGGAATTCTTAGAATTTTGAAGAAAATTTGTTCTTTGTCTTCGAGTGAAAAGAGAGAAGAATCTGTTTGTGATTGAAATGGAATTTAATTAATTACTGGAAGAGAGTGTGCAATGGATGGTAAAGTAAAGAAGAAACGAAAAGGTGACGTGTTTGCGTCTTGCACCTCTCAAAGGCTACCTACAGGCTACAAGGCGTGCAGTGCGCAAATAATTCCATTTCCATTACCCTTCACATCTTCAACTATCAATAAATTATCCCTTAGTTTTTGGATTATTGTCAACCAACAAATCTCATCTCAACACGTCCTAGTGAACCGTTTGGTTCTAGCATGTCGGATTGTTTCATTAAAAAATGAGTTTGGACGGGTTAAATTTTTATTAAGATAAAACCAGGTCGAATTTAAATTTATAATAAAAATATTTAATTTTATGCAACTCAAAATTAATTAATCAATCAAATTAATTAATTTAATTAAAATCGAATAGTGCATTCATCATAAGACTTATCGATAAATTCAATGTCTAGAATGAGGGCATAATAGGTATTAAGAAAATAGTGGAGGGATAAAGTAGACATTTGGAAAAATGATAAATCTAGGGTTGTTCAGTACATGATGACTATAAATACGTGCTTTCACCCGAGTTTAGCCGTCTCTGCTGTCTTAATTTGCGTATAGTTGGAGCGTGAGTTGAAGGGAAGAAAAAGGAAAAAGAATGGGTGTTTTCACATTTGTGTGCAGGAGCAGCGGTGGAGAATGGTCTGCCAAGCAGCTGGAGGGAGAGATTGAGAGCTCTGCTGCCTCCACTTACGAACTCCAGCGGAAATTGGTCCAGGCCGCCGCCGCCTGTGACTCCTCTGGCGGTGTCACCTCCTCTTTCTCTGTCATCACCCCTAGTTCTGCTGTTTTCCAGGTTCCCTGTTTTTTCTTTACTTGTTTACATAATCTGTTTGATTCGTTATGAGATCGATTGAAAAAATGAAATAATTCAAAAGATCAAATTGGTTTTGTTTTTTCGACTGTTGGATGGTGAATGTCATTAATTTCTGACTGGATTTGCTGCTGCTGTTAGATTAGCTTTTATTTCCTTGCTGTCTTTGATTTCACATGTCACCAGGTTGTTATTGGAGGTGGAGGCGGAGGCTTCATTGGAGGTGGAGGTGGTGCTTCTGCTCCTGCTGGTGGTGCCACCGCTGCTGCAGAGGCTCCTGCAGTTGAGGAGAAAAAGGAAGAGAAAGAGGAGAGCGACGATGATATGGGATTCTCCTTATTTGATTAAGCGCCTTCACTGCTCTCCTATCCAGTTATTGTTGTGTTGCCATTTTCCTTTTATGCGTGAAATAGACTTTTTGGTTTGGTAATTACATTTTGAAGTTGAATTTGACAATATTATGAGTCGCATGGTTGGTTTTGATACGGTTGAAGTGTTTGTGTTATTATGCGCTTGTGTTAGAGTACAGGGAAGGCAGTGAAAACACAGACCACGATACGTTGAGAAATGTGGAATCACATGGCCAAGTATGTTGTCGTTTCTTGTTGGCCATGAAAGTAAATGCTAAAATGGTGCTTGGGCTTCAAAGTGACTTGAATTTGTCCATCACCTTTACCAGGGGCAGTGCTCCAAAGTTTAATTGGCGAGGTTGGCTTCATCGGGTGAGTTTGGATTATGATTATAGTAGGTTAATAATCTTTTCCAAACTTATATTTTTCATATTTGATTTTAAAAAAATTAGAAAATGTTGATTCTTTTTTCAATAATCATTATTTTCTCCATAGTGAAAATGTTATTTCCCTTATTCTAACAATTTTACCCCTATATATTTATATTAACCTTTTATTATATTTTAATCAAGTAATTAATTATTTATAGTTTAAATTTATTAAATATTTTTACTGAATTATTTTAGATATATAAATGGTATTCATGCCTATATATACTTTTTCATTCTTAAAAATTGAATGACCTAAAAATATCTTTATTATGTTAAGAATGATTAATTCTATCTTTAACTACTCACATTTCACTGCATGATTTCTTGTTACGCTTAAGCATAATTTTTTTTATCGTTTGATTAAAAATAATGTTTAATTATGTTTAAATATCATAATAATCGATTTGAAAACTATAACAATCAGTTCTATTAATTTAATGCCACAACTGTTAAAGATTAATACATAACTTTAATCGATGTATTAATCTCAAGGCGAATTTATTATAATAATAAATGAATAAAGATGTTTAGAATATATAAAATTTAGGGATACAAAAGTATGCAAATTTATCATAATAATAAATTCAATAATCAAAATATCACGTTCATACACTAGGTCACATGGCACTATAGCTAACACGAGTACTAATACATATAGACTGAATAAAATTTTATTAAGCTCAAATTGTATCAATATACAAGGGTTAGTACGATACGCATTGATCAATCTGTTCGAAAATAGGATTTATAATTTGAAGATTATGAACCAATAGGCTTTTAATATGATAAAATAAATAGTAAAACTCAAGTTCGTCTTAAAAATTTTTGTGGTTCTTAGCGAATTTACCCTTTTTAGTATCCTATTTATGTACCAACAATAAAAAAATTATATTCAGAGTTTAGAATTATGGTTTACAATTAAAGTTTAAGGTATTGGTGTAGTGTTTAAAATTTATGATTTAGAATTTAAGGTTAGAGCTTAAATTTTTTTTTTAGTGCTAGACATAAAAAATGATATCGAAAAAAATCTATTAATCTCATTAGTTTAAACAATTAATTTAATATTTCAAACATATATTTTTATTTTTAAAATTATTTATATATTTATATATCTAAAAAATAATTTTAATCATTAAATAAAATAATTTATTTAATAAATTATAAAAAATATAAATAATTAAATTTAGGGACCCTGATCAGGGCTCTGAGCAATTGCTCGAGATGCTTCACTCACAATCAACCCTGATAAAACTAAGAAATGGATATTTAAACTTTATGCGTGAGCACAATGTATAATAACTTAGTAAAATTTTGGGTGACCTTATAATAATAATAATAATAAGAATCCATGGTGTGCCAAGGGCACGTGTGGTATAGTCATATTGGTTGTTGGGATACGTATACCAAAAGGGTGTTGCAACATCATGAGATGAGATTCTAGACGTATGTTCTTAAGACTGTGTTAACATTAGGCCTCATCTAATTATATGATTCTATGACTTATTTTCGACCCTTAAGTTTAAGGATTTTATAAATATTCACTTTTTAATACAATCCCTTTTAAGGGATTCTTTTTTCTAGGTTTAATATATTTTCATACTTACAATCATTATTTATTGTTTACAGTTTTTTGATGCCATCTTTTAAAGCTTTTACAGTAAGTTTAAACAAGGAAAACATTCTTACAACGATTGACGAGGCTCTAAGGCATCCTATGTGGAGAAAGGTCGTTGAAGAAGAGATCAATACACTTGAGAAGAATGATACCTGTTCATTGACAGATTTTTCTCAAGGTTAAAAACTTGTTGGTTGCAAGTGGGTTTTTCTGTGAAATATAACTCTGATGGCAGTGCATAGAGGTTTAAAGCAAGGCTAGTGGCTAAAAGATATACACAGACCTATGAAATTGATTACACTGAAACTTTTACTCCAGTGACAAAACTTAACACTATTCGAGTTCTTCTGAGTCTTGCCATCAATAATGATTGGAAGCTGCATCAACTGAATGTCAAAAATGTATTTCTCAATGAAAAGTTAGAGCAGAAAGTTTATATGAAAATTCTACCTGGTCTGAAATCAGTTGAAGGATATCAGAAAGTATGCAAACTCAACAGATCGTTGTATGGTCTAAAGCAGTCTCCTCGAGCTTGGTTTGACAGGTTTACTAAAGTTATCTTAGAGGATGGATATAGACAATCATTAACCGATCACATACTCTTTATTAAGGTAACTTTGAGGAGTAAAAGGGTTATCTTGATTGTTTATGTAGACAACATAATCTTGATAGGGGACGATGATGAAGATATGTTATTTGAAGAATCTTCTGAACAGAGAGTTCAAAACAAAAGACCTAAAAAAGTTAATATACTTTCTTGGCATGGAAGTTGTAAGGTCAAATAAGGGGTTGATAATTAATCAAAGAAAATATGTCCTTGATTTGCTAAATAAAGTTAGAATGCTAGGGTGTAAATCAGCAGATACACCGATCGAAATTGGCTTAAAATTCTTTAAGAAAACAAGTTCTTCAGTTGATAAAGAAAAATTTCAAAAATTAGTGGAAAAATTAATATATTTATCACTAACCAGACCAGATATAACTTTTTCAGTGACTGTAATAAGTCAGCATATGACCAACCCTAAAGAAGAACACTTAGCAGCAGCAAGTCGAATTCTTAGGTACTTGAAAAAGACTCTTAGATATAATTTATTGTTTAAGAAAACTCAAGATAAATCAATGAATATTTTTACAGATTTTAGTTGGGCTGGGGAACTCACAGAAAGAAGATCAACTAGTGGCTATTGCACTTTTGTTTGGGGAAATCTCGTGATGTGGAGAAGCAAGAAGCAATCAGTTGTATCTAGAAGTAGTGCAGAAGCAGAATTCCGAGCTTTAGCACTAGGAATGTGTGGAGGAATTTGGTTACTCAAGTTGCTCAAGGAGTTGAATGCAGACCAATAATACAAATTTGAGATTTTGTGTGATAATCAATCTGCGATTCAAATTGTTAAAAATCATGTTCAACATGATAGATCTAAACATGTTAAAATAGACAAAACACTTTATTTCGAAAAAAATCAACAATGGGGTAACTTCTTTGTCATACATCCTAACTGAAGAACAGCTAGCAGATGTACTCACAAAAGCTTTACCCAAATCAGCTTTCGATGCATTCTTATCAAAGCTGGGATTATACAATGTATATTCTCCAGTTTGATGGGAGTGTAGGATTCTATGGCTTATTTTCAGCCATTGAGTTTAAGAATTTTGTAAATATTCTCTTTTTATTATAATCCCTTTATTTTAAGGGATTCTTTCTTCTAGGTTTAATATATTTTTATACTTAGAATTTTCTTAAGTAGAGAGAAGTTTGTATATATAAAGAAATGTATTTTTACCTATTGAAATAAGAAGTTTTATAGAGAATAACTCTATTTTCTACACTAATGATACTAAATCAAATATTTTATGTAAGAGTATATGTTATCGAGACTGTGTAACATTAAGTCTCACTTAGAATGTATGTTTTGAAATAGTGTGATATTGAGTCTTATTTCATTATTGTTTGGTATGACATATATATGTTCTGTGAGATTAATGCATATTATTGTTGCTATATGTTTAGGCGGTTAGAGATAATATAAAATAATTATATTATCCTGATATCATTTTTAGTTATAGTTAAATATTTATGATTTGCATGAAGCATAATTGAATTAAAGTGTATCTATTAAGCTTTCTTAGCTTAACGTTTAAAATTGTTATTTTTGTCCGTAGGTTAATAGGTTGTTTTGCATTATTAAAGTACCATTAGAATATGATTTCAATATTGACTTGTGTTCGAGTATAATACTTAAATTATATTAGGTTATATATTTGTAAGACCTATTTTATATTATAACTTTATTTTAGTTTTTAAATCGTAAGTCTAAATTTTTTAATTATATATTTTAAATAAAACTTTCATGTAATATTTATAATGAAACTTTTGGACTAATGATTTTCAAGAAAAAGGAAAGAATTTGGGTTAAACTATATTAAAAATTTAGTAATAATGAATCATGTTTGAGACTCAAATATAATATTTAGATATAGAGTGACACAGTTGTTAAATATTAAATTATAATAAAATAAAATTATCAAATAATAATTAAATTGATTTTTTATTGAAAGTACCACTTGTTCGAAAATTTTAATACTCTCTCCCATAAAAATTTTAAATTGCATTGCTCTCTCTTGAAACCTGTTAGTTTTTTGGGCCTTTGTGTCCTTTTCTTTTTTATATATAAGCCTTCTGATTGAGCTCATTTTCTTTTGGATCTTGTCCAATGTTTGTTGGTATGCTGTTATAAATGAAGGCGATTTCATAAAAAAAGTATCAAATATGACCAAAAGCTAACTTGTCAATTATTTTCTTTAGATAATATTTAATTAAAAAATTCAGTCGTATGATACTAATGAAATTTTAATCTATTTTGGAAAATATAATTTTAATTATTATATACTTGTAATATTAATTAAGTTTATTTCAATAAAAGTATGGTTTTATATAATTAATGTTTTACTTGGAATGACTTTTATTATTATAAAAATAATAATATATCAAAATATTGTTTTTCTCATGTCAATTTATCTGATAAACTAATTATAATATTTTATCTAATTAAATAATATTTATTAACTACTTTTATATTTTTATTATTTCAAAAATGTTATTTTATTCTCACGACTGTTTTTCCCCCCTAAAATAAACCCATTCCGTGTGAATACGGGCCGAGCCTGCAGGTTTGGGTCTTGACACATAAAGACTCCGATGCAAAGTGGCCGATTCTCTAAATATCTCTGGAAGTCGAAGCCTCCGTCCTAACTCCCTTCTGCCTTTCCTTCCGTTGTTTTGTTGTTCCCTTTCCTCCATTATCATATCCCTTCACCCCTAGTAAATACGAATCCATGTCTGTTTTAATTGTGACGAGCTTGGGCGATATTGTGGTGGATTTGTTCACAGACAAATGTCCTTTGACCTGCAAAAACTTCTTGAAGCTTTGCAAGTTACTTCTTTTTTCCCATTGTTCATTTCTCCAAATTAGTAGTCCCTTTCTGTTCTTCCCTTTAACTTAAATTCTTTGTGGCGCAGGATTAAGTATTATAATGGGTGTCTATTTCACACGGTTCAGAAGGATTTTACTACCCAAACAGGGGACCCTACTGGGACAGGCTCAGGTGGAGAATCCGTGTATAAGTAAGAAACATATGAAACAATATGCTCTTTGGTGTCTCATTCTGAATTTAGCTTGAATTTGCCAAAAATTTCTGTTAAGTTTCGTTATAATATTGGATTATCATGTCCATTTCTTCTGATTATTTAACTTCTCTAGTTGAGTGGTAAGCGGTAATCATTGATATCAGAGTATTTTTTTTTTCCAGATTCCTTTATGGTGATCAGGCTCGGTTTTTCAGTGATGAGATTCATCTTGATTTAAAGCATTCCAAGACAGGCACTGTTGCAATGGCTAGCGCTGGGGAGAATCTTAATGCTTCCCAGGTACGGGGTTCTTTAGCTTGATTGACGATTACTCAATTTCTCTTTTATTTCAATTTTCAGCTCTAGGCAATAGGCATTATGGAAAACACTCATGTTTCTTCTTATACATCTTTTTTTCTGCTTTCCAGTTCTATTTTACACTTCGTGATGATTTAGACTATCTTGACGGGAAGCACACAGTAAGTTTCTTGTTTCATCCTCTGCCTTTTAGTATATCATGTCCTTATCCACTTTACTTATTGTGGTTCAACGTTATTCTAAAAAAATACTCGTGAAACTGCTGTTTATGGTGTTTTCTTTGTTGTCTAGATCAAAGCTTTTAACAATTTTAGTTAACAGCCTAGTATGTATTATTATTTTTTTTTTTTACAGTTAGGTTAAGTTGTAGCCTGTGGGTGAGGTTTTGATATAGGTACCCGAAAGAGTTGAATGTGTATTTCCTATTGCTTCATGTGTTGGTCAATATGTTCTTGTTTATTAGAAACTTAAAATGGAAGCTCGAAGAATATGGAACCTATTTATTTGCCTGTGCAGTTTGCAACTAGAATATTCTTTGCTGTCTAGTTGTCATATTCTTGCATATGCCCCATGTTTGTGATTGTAAGAGTTATGCTGAAATGTTTTTGGTATTTTAGAGTTTCTATATATTTTTTGGGTTTCTGGTGGTTCATTTTGGATTGCTTTTTTTTCTTCAACTTTTATTGTATTTATGTCAAACACGTATCCAACACCTCAAATTTGACATTAATATGTGGTCCTGATTCCCAACCACCAAATATAAGGAAATACTTGGAAAAATATTAATGAGTCTGTTTAAGACACTAGCCATGGACACTAACACTTGTTTCTTAGCAACATATGCCATTGCTCCTTGAGGGTGAATTGCTGAAGGATATATGTGAGACATTTTTGTTTTGAGTGATAAGGAATTTTTTGGTGCAAGGCATAAGATCATTAATTTTAATCTTTTTGACTTTGTAAGTTCACTTTTTTGTTCAATAATATCGTAAATTTCCTAAAAGAGAGCTACTGTTACAGGTCTTTGGGGAGGTTGGTGAAGGGTTTGAAACTTTGACCAGGATCAATGAAGCTTATGTAGATGATAAGAACAGGCCATATAAAAATATCCGGTAGAACCTTGTTCCATTCTTATATGCTGTTTTAGCAACTTATGGGTTGCAGATCCTTTGTCTTGTTCTATTTTGTTAGTTTGTTTCAATTTGTTCTGTAACATAATTTATTACTGGTCTCTATTAAACATTGAACAGAATAAAGCATACATATATATTAGAGGATCCTTTTGATGATCCTTCCCAGTTGTCCGAGTTGATTCCTGAGGCTTCCCCTGAAGGAAAACCAAAGGATGAGGTAAGGACTCTTTCAGATATTAGTTATTTGTATTTTAAGACGTTGCACATTGTTGGTCAAATGGAAGGTGACCTGCATATTATCTATTGTAATTATGTTACATTCAGTGTCCCACTCACCTGAAATGTCCTTATCTTTAATCCTTTGAAAAGAACATGTCTCTAATTTGCTTGTAGTTAAATGTTTTAAATTGGCATGACTTGCTCTTGTAAGATCTGCAAGAATTTGGTCATTAGTTTTTCTTCTATTTTTTCATGTTAACGTACATATAGAGTATATACTATAGAATAATAGAAAATAATAGAGAACACTGAAGTTGGTACCTTTTTGTTGCTGCATTATCATGCATCTCATTGGTCTAATACTGAGATCTAACTGATACAAGAGTTTCCGAATTGATGTTGTGTAGGGTCAAATTTCATGTCATATTTTTATTTTTATGTCAAGTGCCCTCGGCGAGTATTTCCAATTAAATTTTAATAATAATTACTATTCTCAATACTTGCATCTAGGTTGATGATGTTCGGCTTGAAGATGATTGGGTTCCCATGGATGAAAAACTAGGTGTTGCAGAGCTTGAGGAGGTTCTCCGTGCAAAGGATGCCCATTCAAGTGCAGTTGTACTTGAAAGCGTAAGTACTTGTGATGATTGCGTTATCTTTTGTTTGAATGTGATCATATCTTAAAGTTATTTAATATCTTAATCCCCATTGCAGATAGGAGATATTCCTGATGCTGAAATTAAGCCTCCCGACAATGTTCTATTTGTTTGTAAATTGAATCCAGTTACTGAAGTGAGTGCTTATTTGCATGCAGTGTTGGTAGTTATGTGTGTGTGTATCCATTCATTTATTTTAGAGAGGATTGACAAGGATAAGTTGGCTGAGAGAACATGTGGATGCTTTCATTTTTACAGCTTTTTTACTCTTTGCATCCTTTCCTACTTGTTCCTTTGTTTTAATCAGAGGAAAAGACCTCCTTTGTAATCCAATCGTGACAACCTCCCTTCCTGCAAGATAGAGGTTAAACTAGACTAATGAAAGACGCATTTTGATTGCCTTTTTTAACTGCAGGATGAGGACTTGCATACTATATTTTCGCGCTTTGGAACTGTAGTATCGTGAGTATAGTATTCTTAATAGTCGGCAATATTGGGATTCTTGTGGTTTTCAATGTGTTTCTCACTGCAATTAAATGTCAGGGCTGAGGTAATCCGTGATTATAAGACTGGAGACAGCTTATGCTATGCTTTCATTGGTGAGTGGAATTTTTATTTTTTGTTATTTTAATTCAAACCAGCAAGATAATGGGAGGTCATTTGTTCATTTTTCTTATTTAACTTACTCATAGAAAAGTTGCTGAACTACAAATTGTACTCCTCTAATGCCCTAGTTTGCTTCAAGAATGTCTCATATAATTCCATTACATAATCAGCAAGATAATGGTCGTGATATGTTTGATTTATCAAACCTTAGGCAGTCGACTGAAATTTCTTCCTGTTTTTTGTTTTGATCGGCACTTACTACTTGTGTTTTGTTATCTTGGGAAAATGATCTTGTCAATGGTATTTTATCATTTCAGAATTTGAGACCAACGAGGCATGTGAACAAGCATACTTCAAGGTATAACACAAATATTGTTCTTTCCTTTCTTCCGTATTGCATGTTTCTTTCTTGATATCCGAAGATCATGTGCATTGGTCGCACAAGTAACGGTTTTCTTATTGTTTATCAAATTAGTTTTTATAGAAGACATGGATTCCCTGAGGAATTATAAGGACTATTATTGTTGTTTTTTTCTTTTATAATCTCAGTTTTCTTGAATTTAATTGTGAGGAAAAACTAATTTTCTTTTGTTTCAACTTTCCTATTTGTCAACGAGGATTTACCTTTTCCTCAAGGGTACACCCCTTTGATTGGACTTGAGACTTCAATTCTGAGTTCTAAAATTAAATCTTTGGAAGATTCTTGTCCGTGGGAATTAGCGGTATAACATCTTTCTTTTGGTCTTAGAAATGATGCCACAGGGTCTTTGGTAAACTTTGCAAGCACGTTCTTTTAGAAATCAAGATTCTCAAATAATGTACTTTTTCAAATATAGAATATATTTTTTTGTGAATCAATTGTTTATTTTTTTCTGTACCTTTCTTTCAGGAGGGCATGTAAATTTTGTTAACCAAAATTTTCATTGTAGATGGATAATGCGTTGATTGACGACCGAAGGATACATGTGGATTTTAGTCAAAGTGTTGCAAAACTTTGGTCTCAATACAGGCGCAAGGATCAACAAAAGGGTAAAGGTAAATTTACTGCTAGAGTAGACGTTTGTCAAGTCTTGTCTGCTGGCATGCAATTGGTAAAAAAATGGGTCCTTGCATGATGAGACAACATACTTGAAAGTTGTAAAGTGTTGAACATTTTGGATAAGTAAACTAATTTTTTTTGATCTAATCAGTGCCTAATTTCATAATCAACGATAATTAATGGAAACATAAATAAAATATATCTAGTGGGAGAAAAATATAGGGAAAAATTATTTGACCGCCGTTGCTTCTCAACTAAACTTAATTGGTTCATATTCTTTGCCTCTGTTGTCTTATCTTCTTTTTCTCCCCTGTTTAGTATGGAGAAGCAACATCAAAATCGAAGATCACCACAATTGTTCCCAGTGAAAGTAACTCACATGAAAAGCTTATCATTGAAGTCTCTCTCTCTCACTCTCCCCTTAGGCTTCAACCTTGATGGGGGGAAAAAGACAGTTTTCTGCCTTTGCCAATACTACGCAACTATTATCCCCTTCTCTTGTGTTGTTTGGGTTGGGGGTGAGCAGGGGTGGAGCTACCCAAGAAATCCCCCCCTTTGTCCTTCTATATAATCTCTGTTTCCCAACATGTCTGCTTCTGTCTATTTTCTTTTGCTTCTTTCATGTTTTCTTATTCCTTTACCCGATCTCTGAATACCATGTACCCTTGCATGTAATTTTCACAGTAGCTGAACTTAACACATTAAACTTGTGTATTTTGGTTGTAGGAGGTTGTTTTAAATGTGGTGCTCTTGATCACATTGCTAAGGATTGTACCGGGGGACCTGCAACCCAGCTGCAGCCTTCTAAATATATTTTAAAAGATGAAAATGCACAGCATGGTGGAGATAATAGCTTGAGGTTTGCATATTTGGATGCTTTTATTTGCATCCCTTCTAGAATCTTGTCCCTCTTTTATTCTTTCATTTTTCTTGACAATGCCATTGATTGTAATAGGTATGAGATGGTATTTGATGGAGACACTCCAGGGAGTCCCCGGCAAGGAAAGAGGCATCGAAGCAATGATTTTGACGGCAATGGATGCAGTTACAAAATAAACAGGAATAATTCTGACGCTATTGAGAAAGACTTCAATGGTAAGGATAAGCAGAGTAGCCAAAGTAGAGATTACAGAGTGGATAATAGTCGATCTGGTGAGAGGAGAGATGAAAAGCATTTTAAAGACCAATTCGGTGGAGAAAGGCATGTGAACAGACAAAGAGGAAGGGATGAGTGCAATCACGGGAAGAGTAGTTTGGATATTCGCCGTGATGACCGGAAAGGTGATGCAGGTGACAGAAAGAGGAGTGGTGACAACGATATTCCAAATAGAAGACACGATGATCACATGAGGAGAGGTGATGGTGATATCTATGCTGACAAGGGTGGACGTGATTATTTGAAGAAAAATGCAGATGGTAACAGGAGTCATAGAAGTGCAAATGTCCATGGGTATAAAGAGCGGATAGATAGGCACCGGAGAACAGAAATTGATGATAGGAATAGAAGACAGCGAGGTGATAGGATGAGAGAATGATACATGAGATGCAGCAAATGAAGTATGTGTGTTTTTGAGAAAGTGAAGAATCAATTACCATATTCATATGAAGTAAGCTTAAAATTGTGAATTTTGCAGGCTGGTTAGCTACTTTTGGATTATTACACTTTGGCTTGCATTAAAAAACAACGAACTACTCTTCCTTCGGCTACTTTCTTAGTTAAACTTGTTATTTATTGCCCGATTCTTCATTTGTTTCTACTGCAATTTTCTCCCTTTTGGAGAGAAAGAGATCATGGGAGTCGGGAGATTGGAAAGAAGGGAATAACACCTGTTTTTCTCCCTTTAAATTCACACTGTTATTAGAGAAAATCATTGCCTGAAGGGTGGAGCGATAAAAACCTAACTATAAATATGAACTTATTGACTTCAATTTTTTACATATATTTTTATCAATACACTTGGGTTTGATTTCTTTTAGACTTATATTTTGTATCAAGCTAAATAAGATATTTTTTTAAAGATAAATGCATGGGTTTATTAATGATAATATATAAGACACCAGTATAAGTCTCGTTATTTTTTTTTCTAAATTTAATTAAAAAATGTATAATACAAAAAATGATGAGATCACATTGTTTTATTCTCTTCTCTCCTAAAGTTACTCATTTCCCCAAAATATCATCACCAAAAATAAAATCTTAAGATTTAATTTTGTGAGTTATGTTTTGCTTGTTGAGGAAATTTTTATCAATATTTAAGTATCTATAATTCAAAATAATAGTTTAAAATAATGAAAGTTATTAAGAAAAACAGGGTTGAGTTATTAAAAAATAAATTATTAACCTGTGTACTGTTATTGGATGATCCAATATTAATATCTGTTTATGAATGAGGGTGGTGTTTGAAGGGTGTATTGGTTCTGTTGGTTGCATATTAATACTTTTTGTTCATTTAAAATTTTAATAGTATTTTTGTGTATCGATATGATAAAGATAATTTGTTTGAAAATTTTAAACTTGTGTTTGAAAAATTTATAATCAGAGATAAAGATCCTAATGGTTCTCTTAAGATAAACAAAAATTATGCAACTGAAAAACTGAAGTTTAGAATTCATATATAAAATGAATAACAATAACTTAGAAATTATTAGGTGTTTTATTTGTGTTGGAAAATATTAGGATTCCTGGTGGATCATGCGTGGATTTGTTAAGTAAGAGCATTTATATGATTGTGTATTTTTAGTTGGTGGATTTGAATATTCAATGAAAATATTGTAACACAATAAGATGCGATATCAAATATTCGCGATATCAAATCTTTTCGTAATGAATTAAAATAAAAAAAATTTAAAATTTAATCAATTAAAAGATTAAGTGTTGATTAATTATAAAATTTAAATTATATACTATGTTTGGTATTTTATTTAAATTAATTATGAGATATGCTATAAATATACATTTTCAAGGACGATGTAGTTTTAAATGAAACAGGTCCATATGTACTTATTTTTTATTTATTTATCAAACATGTTTAAAAAATTAAAACACCAAAAATATTAATTTTGAATTGATTGAATTATTTTATTAAAAATTATCACATACTCTAACCCCTTTTTACTCTATAACTATGGAAAAAATCATAGATGGATTGGTTCATGATATTATGTATAGTTTTAGTTAATAAGGTTCATTTATCTTATTTTTTCTGGTATGAATCATCACCTTTTCTTAGATGTTAATAAGAAATGAATAATTATTTAAAAGTTAAAATGAAATGTATGATATTTATTGGTTGAAATCACAAATAACATGATGAGTCAATTCTATCTAATGAACTTTTAAAACTATGAGATGGAATTACATGCGATTTTTGTAAGCACATAAGATAGTAAATAATATACAAATAGTTTCAAAAAGTTGGAAGGATACGTATGAAAAGTTATATATATAGCATGTACAAGTGTAGCAAATTCTAATAGAAAGTTTCAATCGTTAAGTATATTTAATATTGACACAAACACATGATTTATACATCTTTTAACTCAAATACTTAAAGTACAAGTTCCAACAAAATGAGAATTAGTATCCGTTAGAGTAAGTTCTGGTTCTGTGATTGGGATGCAGAAGTTGGTGGGAAGTTGAAAAACGGATCTCCGAATGGGTTAAAAGCCGTCATGTGTTGCATCTGTTGCTGTTGATAAGGGTAAGGCTGAGGCTGAGGCTGAGGCATCATCATCATTTGTTGTTGCTGTTGAGCGAGTAAAGCCATTTGTACATTCGTTGGCGGCGCAAAGTTATTGGACATTATAAAAGGGTCATGTTGATACTGCTGGAATGGATTTTGTTGGAAAGTCAGATCTTCCTGTCGAAACCCTGCAGTGTTGTATTGTATTTGCTTTCTAGCAGCAGCATCTTCATACAAGCTATCTAGTAATAAGTTGTCAAATCCTCCCGCCTAGACAAATAATACTTTATTTTAAAGACAATACAACAACACAATTTCACAAGAAATATAGAGTTGACAAAACGAACCAATTTGCTTTCTGTCGATGGAGTTGTATAGTTGCTAGGTGTGGTAACAAGGGCTAGTTCCCATCCTGTACCACCAAGTTCACTTAACCCACGATTGGGTGTTGAATCGTTGCCTTCATTGTTATAAGAGAAAACAAACAGGCCAGGTTAGCTCATGATCATACGTAGAGTCAAGATCAAACAACATTAAGAAAGGGTAATTGATAGTGGTCCATGATACCTGCTGGAACTATTGCAAGAGCCAACGCATTACTTCGCTCTAGTTCTAGAGCTCTGGAGTTGATTTCATTGAAACCCTAAATCAACGACCAATTAATTTTTTGGGTAAAAATTCATCAATATGTTTTACGTAAAAACTTACCAATAAATCTCTTGTAATTTCATCCATCGACATGAGTGGTTCGAATTTCTCTTTTACTTGAGTCTCTTCTTCATCCGTTAATGATTTATTCACTTCTTCTGTTTCTCTTTCTTCTGTTTTTGTTTCTATTACTTCTTCTGGTGGTGGGGGTGATTGTTCTCTTCGTTCATATTCCTTAACAAAAATAATATAAATTTATTAGATTTGTAAAGTATACTGTAATACCCCCAAGACATAAATAATATTTGAACTCACTAGCCTATTTTGGACGGAGCGTATCTGTGGAGCTTCTTTTATATATTCTTCCATAGTTGCAAGAAATGATGGTGGTGTCTGCCCAATACATGAAATGGCGTGAGAAAATACTCAAAACTACTTGTCACATACAGAAAGACTAGGAAGGAGGAACCTGTCTTAATGTTGGAAACTGAAAGTTCCTAGCCAGATCTAATCCTTTGCAAAACTCATAAAATTCAGCAAGATTGTCAGCCTGTACATACAGTACAAAAGTGATTAAAAAATAAAATCTAGTACAAGAAATAATTACCAACCTGTTGACCGGCCCTTTTGTATATATTAAGAGCTTTGATGGCATCATGTTTTGACATATCAAAGAACTGTAAATAAAACAAAATGTCAATTTTATATAAACATGAACCTATAAATATTACAGTGATTTCTTTTACAACATATTTTTTATTTAAATGTAGAGAGGATGTACCATATCCACAAGATTGATAATTCCGTCGTTAATAGCACAATATATTTTAAGACTCTCCTTCAATATCTGAATACATAAAAGAATCAATTAATGAATATATCGTTATTTATATATTTTTTAAAAAAATATTAGATTTAAACGATGAGTTAAACCCGAATCATATATCAATTTGTAGTGCGTACCAAAGCTAAAGCATATTGGACAAGGTAATTGCTATAAGCTGCTCCTTCTGGCTGCAAGATGTGAAGATTAATAATATATTTTAAAAATTCACAAGTTGAATTTGAAGTGTTGTATTGTTTTTGAAAAATGATTTTAAATGTGTTGTTAAGAAGTCACTTTAAAAAATTAATTATAAAATTTTAATATTGACATTATTGTTAAAAAAGCTATTGAAGACATAAAATATTTATTTTATACGTATATTGTAAAATAAAAACAAATGATATTTAAATTTATTCCCATAAAATATTATTTTAATAATTATATTTAGTATATTTAATATATTAACAATTAAGGATAAAAAATAATTTCACATCTAAATTGGTTTTCCACCTGAAAATCTCAAAGTCAGTCATTTTTACCTCCCAAACTGAAATGTTTATAATCCCAAAATCAGTTTTTGTTTTTTAAACCAAAGCTTAAAAAAAAAACTTTAATTGTACATACCATAAAAATAATTACCTGACAACCAATAAGACGAAAAAGAAGTTGCTGTAATACAGGTAATTGCTCTATTAATTCATCACTCCCTGAAAGTCTTGCTCTGCTATGTGACTGAAAAATGAGAACATTATGATTTTAATACTCTTACTAGCTTTGAATAAAATGTAAAAAGTAGTGACAAAAAAGAAACTTGCTTACGGTCGATGATGATTTAGATAAGCGTTCTGTTTCAATATCATATTTCAAGACTCTAAAGCATTCAAGTCTTTCCTCTAAAAAAAGTGCATACGTTCTAACCCATGCAGAGCAGTCCCAGGCTGCAAACAAAAAATGTGTATTCAAACAGAGAAGAAAAATGTTATAGATCAGTACGAAACATTTACCAAGTGGACTTGAATCGTCTTTAAAGTTTGAAATTTGGAGAATCTGGGCTCGATGTGAGTAGTTTACAAGCTCTTCTCTGAAGGTAGGATCCCCTTCCCTTAATGTTCTATGAATAACTATTAAAACCTTCATAGCAACCTGGCATGTGAAAACCAAAACAAGTAACACGTGTTGGCTCGGTGGTTTGAAAAATCAATAAAACCATAAAAAAACACATTACAATCCAACTCCGCGTCTTGGATAATCTCTTTGCTAAAGCATGAATGCAATAGGCAATATCTGCCCGGGGTCGTGCAGCAGATGTGGCTGCCAAGAGTTCTGCCAGGAGACTCAAATGAGATTCAATAATGATAATGTTTAAAAGGAAGACAAATTGAAACCGGAACTTACTTCTTACATGACGTTCTTTTGGAGGACATTCGACATGGTTGGTGGCTTTGACAATGGCAATGTCTAAATCCTTCAATAAAACAATTTCATATTCAATGGAAAGAAGAAGAAAAAGATCGAAAAACAACAAATTTTCATACCTTAAAGTCACTATTGACCTTTGCCAGGCCGACCTTGGTAGAGTCTTTGAGGGCCCCATAAGCCTGTCTCAAACTCTTAAATGTCCCCATCCCCTTCTTCTTCTTCCTTCGGTCAGGAAAAAGAAAAAAAATGGAGCAAGCTTTTGTTTTTAAATATTCTATTCGATTGTTCCTCCTAACCCCTAGGCCCTAACGAGAATATTGTTGCTTCTAAAAAAATCAATCTCTAATGGATGGAATAAGGAGCAACAACTCATTGGATATTTTTGTCATATCATCTTTGGCTTTAAAAAATTTGATCTCATTTATGTTATTTATACAACGGAAATCAATTTCATCTATACATTTATATTCATATATTGTTTTGAAAATTATATAAAAAACAACCATGCCAATCTATAATTATACAAAATCGAAAAGAATTGATCATTATAATATTAAAAAATTATAATGCACAAGTAACTTCATCTGCGTATAATAATATATCTTTAGTGTGATTCAAAATAGTTGATCATTCTATCAAAGAAAGAAATAGTTGAAACTTTTAATATCATTGGATTTCTTGAAACTTTTAAAACCTAGTCTTCATTATTTTTGTAAATTTCCCGTTGTCTTCCTATTTGTTTAAAAGAGATTATAACTAATATATTTATATGTTATAATATAATACATTAAAATAAATTACTATTTTTAAATATAATCTTTTATATGACAATTTTTTATAATACGTTGATAGTTTTTTTCTTTTGAACTTTCAATTTCTGTAGCTGTCTTCGTTAATCATTAGAATTTCTTAAATTAGGATACCTTTTTATTAGTATTTTTAAATAAAAAAAATGAAAAACATCAATTCTGAAGGAAATTAATTTTTCTCCAACTTTAACAATATCACAGTAATTTAGACTCGTTTAGATTCATACTCCTATATTGATTGACAAATTAGTAAAGAAGTATAAGACAAGCATGACAGAATAAATAAATGTAGTATTCAACTTGTCTACCAAAATTCATCCAGTATTAAAGCTGGCATGTGGGTGACTGGATTTGGATAACTAACGTAATTAAGTTGAAGGGAAAGAAACCGTGTTGGCTTCTGTAGTGAAGTAGCCTTCAACTCTTGGTATTTTTTTCAGCCTTCTTCACTTGTGGTACAAGAATTAGGCCGTCTCACAAATCAGCCCTGCAAACAAATAACAACATTGTTATCATTATCATTATAGTATGATTATGATTATAATGAACAAATAACATTGAATTCCAAAGATATAATAGTAAAAAGGGACTTGATTCTGGGGTAAGTTTTCTGACTTGGTATCTATTTTTGGTAGAGAAGAGACGCGTATGCCGCTTTTGCTTGTAGCGAAACACGCTTGCCTCCCTCGCTCCGCCTTCCACCTCACTCAATAAATCCATCTACAATCAGGCCATAACCCTCATTTTATTAAAAAAATATAAACTTAAACCAAGCAACCTATTTGTTTTGTTTTTAAAAAAGAAATGTTTTTTTAAGAGAAGGGTTAATAAATTCAAGTGATTGAATAACTGACAACATACATAGACATATTTCCTGGAGATGGCTCCAGTGAGAAGGGGGAGCCACCGTCAGACTCAGACCATGCTTTGATCACCTCCTCGTAATTCAAATTCAGTTTCAGCTTCAGCCCAAGATTTGGCTTCTTTTTCTTTTTCTCAGTTCTGCCTATACTGGCGTTGGTTTTGGGTGAGATGTGTTGCAAGTCTACAGTCGAGAAATTCCATCAATTCGCTATCTGCTCAACATGTCTCAATGCTTCCACTCCCTTAATCCCAGAGGATTCGTATACCATGAACAACCAAGTATCTCGCTCCTGCCATTCCATTCCTCGTCCCATGTCTCCTGCTTTCCCATAATGTTATCAATGCCTCTACCTTCCGGGCTTTCTTCTATCAGAATAGATTCCGCATCAAAATCATCTTCGAATTGCATTGCCCTGTTCATGGAACCTCCTCCTCCTCTTCCATCTCCACTGCTAGTATCACTGACCCAGGACGATTTGTTCCCCACTTTCAACTCTACGGATTTTGTTTGATTGTGGAGCAATAAACCAGAGTTGCGAAACAACAACAATTCAGAAGAATCAAGAAATACTTTTGACGAGGCTCGGTGAATTTGGGTGGTTTGGTAAAGTTTTGGGGGGAAATAGATAGGGGTAGGCGGAGGAAAGGATGGCATCAGCTTCATTGTAGGTTTGGTAGCCGGTAGGGGCGTTTTCGAGGCGTTCGGAGTTTTTGAGTGGAGATTACAAACAGGAAACTGGCATTGCTAGAAAAAGGTGAAGATTGAAAGCTTCTGGTAACTTTCATTTTATATTAATTTGATAAAAAATAATAAACATTTTATAATATGTAAAAATTTATTAATAATTTTTTAATTTTTAAAAGTTAAATGAATAAAAATAAATATATATTATATAATAAATATTAATTTTGGTTAATTAATCGATTTAAAACAAATTAACCAATAAATAATTTTTTAAAAAAAATTAACCATCAATTAAATTTACCTAAAATTAATTAACTGATTTAACTAAAATAATTTAGATTCAATCGATTAATTCAAATAAAATCGTGCACCCCTTCCTCCCATGAACCCTCTATATATGCAGACAGATCTTTACTGCTACCGCAGATTGCTAAACCTTGTCTGGTCACGTGCACAAACGCCGATATCTAAGCTTTTATATTGCACTGGTAATTAGCTTAACCCAAACATCCGATGCCTTTTTCTATTATTATTTTTCATTTCTCTTCCCACGTACTTAGACAAGAAGGATTCTTGCTGTCTCGACTGGATTTTATTAGAGACTAAATTAAGGCACCAATCCGAATCTCCTCTGCCAACGCCCTCCACCGTCAACCCCCTCCCCCCGCCATACAAAATCAAATAAAATAATCCTGTAGAGTAAGTAACACAACTATTTTCCATCTATAAAGCCGGATAAATAGGCATTTCGCTCTTCCTCTTTGTTCCAATCTTCTTCACTTATGTTTCTTTCCTCTGAAATCAATCACTAGAGACATATTTGTTGTTAATCATGATCACCGGAAAGGATATCTACGATGTTCTTGCAGCCATTGTACCCCTATATGTTGCTATGATTTTAGCATATGGGTCGGTGAGATGGTGGAGAATTTTTACTCCAGATCAATGTTCCGGCATCAACCGTTTCGTTGCCGTTTTTGCAGTTCCATTACTTTCATTTCATTTCATCTCCTCAAACGATCCATATGCCATGAACTACCATTTCATAGCTGCTGACTCTCTCCAGAAGGTGGTCATTCTTGCGGCCCTTTTCCTATGGCAAGCCTTTACCAAAAACGGCACCCTGGAGTGGATGATTACTCTCTTTTCTCTATCCACTCTCCCTAACACTCTTGTCATGGGGATCCCCCTTTTAAAAGCTATGTACGGAGATTTCTCGGGGAACCTTATGGTTCAAATTGTAGTTTTGCAGAGCGTGATTTGGTACACTCTCATGCTCTTCCTGTTTGAATATAGAGGAGCGAAGCTTCTCATCAACGACCAATTTCCGGAGACTGCTGGATCCATTACCTCTTTCCGGGTAGAGTCGGACGTTGTTTCACTTAACGGCCGCGAGCCTTTACAAGCTGACGCCGAGATCGGTGATGATGGTAAACTCCACGTCGTGGTGAGAAGATCAAGTGCGTCATCGATGGTGTCTTCGTTTAACAAATCACATGGATTGAATTCATTAACGTCCATGACTCCCAGAGCATCAAACCTCACCGGGGTTGAGATCTACTCTGTTCAGTCATCCAGAGAACCCACTCCCAGGGCTTCAAGCTTTAACCAAAATGATTTTTATGCCATGTTTGCAAGCAAGGCTCCAAGTCCCAAGCATGGATACACAAATAGCTACCAGGCCCAGGGGGCAATTGCCGATGTTTATTCGCTGCAATCTTCCAAAGGAGCAACCCCAAGAACTTCAAATTTCGATGAGGAGATGCTCAAGATTGCAAAGAGAAGGGGAGGAAGGAGCATGAGCGGCGAGTTGTATAACGGATACCCACCGCCAAATCCCATATTTTCAGGGTCTACCAGCGGTGGGTCTAAGAAGAAGGAAAGTGGGGCGATGCCTAACAAGGAGCTTCACATGTTTGTTTGGAGTTCTAGTGCTTCTTCTCCTGTATCGGAAGGGAATCTAAGGCACGCAGTTAATAGAGCAGCCTCTACAGACTTTGACACCTGTAAAGCAGCCCATCAACAAGAAAATGCTGCTTCAAGAGGTAATATCAATGTTCTGCAACCTGTATAAATAGCATATTCGTCCATCCAATCCCACTCAAGAGGTAACATTGGTTGATTTTATCCAGCAATACAAGAGCTAATTGAAAATATGAGTCCGTCCGGCAAGACCGGCGGTGGTGGGGACAAGGACGTGGAGATATTGGAGGAGGGATCCAAGTTTCAAACAAGCGGATCTCCCTTGAGTTGTCAGAAAAAGGTGAGCATGGAAGAAGGCGATGTGGCAAGGAAGCAGCAGATGCCTCCTGCTAGTGTGATGACAAGGCTTATTCTTATCATGGTCTGGAGGAAGCTCATAAGGAACCCTAACACGTATTCCAGTCTTTTAGGCTTGACTTGGTCGCTCATATCTTTTAGGTCCATCACTCTAGCTCCTTGCTTAATTTTTTTACTCCATAACTAGTTCTGAAATGGTATCTATATGATGCGCAGGTGGAACATTCAAATGCCAACAATTGTAAGTGGGTCCATAGCAATATTATCCGATGCAGGTCTAGGGATGGCAATGTTTAGTCTAGGTACGTATTTCACTCACCACCTACCAGTAGTCCCGTACCGCTCAATACATAAAGTAGCACTTTGTTTGATTTATATGAAATGAAAAACAGGCTTATTCATGGCACTGCAACCAAAGATCATAGCTTGCGGAAAATCTGTAGCAACATTTTCTATGGCTGTAAGGTTTTTGACTGGTCCCGCTGTCATTGCTGCAACCTCCATTGCCATTGGTCTTCGTGGCGTTCTTTTGCATGTCGCAATCGTTCAGGCATAATATTCATAATTTTTCTAAACTCTAGTTTCAGAATAGTGTTTTTGGGTTTCTTAGATTAATGTTATGGGTATTCTGATTGCAGGCCGCTCTTCCACAAGGAATAGTTCCGTTTGTGTTTGCCAAGGAGTATAACGTTCATCCTGACATACTTAGCACTGCGTAAGTAATTGACTCCATATCGCTTATCAAGTTAACTCCCTCAGTAATTTATACACACACACATATATATATAGCTTTATGAAACGTATTGTAACTAAGGATGCTTATATATACTCAATTATTTAGACGCGTGATTGTAGGGTTTTTCGGTTAAAATAGCTAGTAATGTTGAAACTGATACCGGGTGCAAAATAAAAAAAAATGTTTTGCAGGGTTATTTTCGGAATGCTGATTGCTCTACCCATTACAATACTCTACTACGTGCTTCTTGGACTCTAAGTTCTCGGGAAACAAACGGCAAGGAAAAACATAGTTGAAAAATATGCCATCGGATTCAGTGAACAACAAAATACAGAGAATTGTATAATGATTTGCATGTGACTTTTGTATTCATTTAGTCTTTTAGAGATGCGTTTCCAATTACATTACTACTTTGTTTCTTGACTTTTCTTCGAGTACTTGTAGTTTTTTAAAGCCTACTTGACCCACTAGCTAGAGAGTTGATATAACTGCTTAGAATTCAAGCTTAGATTTGAAATTAGTGCAAGCTATTAAACTCTTTTAATACAATCTTTCGTCAACTAGTGTTTCGTAATCTACGTGTTTTATTATTTATTAAATTTTACAAAGAATTATATAATATTATCATGTCAAATAATAAATAAATTTAAAACTAGGTATGGGGGTTGACTACAGAAAGGATTACTGGAAAGTTGAGTTGTAGGAAAAATGGATTGTGTTTTAAAATTAGTTAAACGGAAAAAAGAAAACAGCTTCTGATTCGTTGCATGTTAATCGGGCATTATTGGGATCTTGGAGACATATTTAAAAGCTCGGAGCATGTGAACCTTGTCGATATTTTTGGATCTACACTCACTTATGTCTTTTACACATGACATTTTAATTTATTACCATATGAAATGCCAATGTTAAAAAAGTAACCTTCGAATTTATTCTCTTTTCATGTTTGTTGTTAGTTGGTTTTTTTCTAATCTGCATAAAAGATTGGTGTTTTAGCCAATTCGATGTTTCTTCAGGTGTAATTGATGTTGTTTTAATGATAATCTCAAAAATAAAAGTTTTATTTTTTTTTAATTTTTTTGTGTAATATTATATGATAAAAAAAATACAAGGATACTATAAGTGACAACAATAACTTAAAAAAATATCAAACTACAACTATTAACATCATTAAAAAAAATATTTCAATTAACCCTATAATTAATTGTATTGATCGAAAACTAAGTTAAAAAAAATAAAAATGAATAGTAAGAAACCAATGTTCATCGTAAAGTACCTGTCGTTTGAGTTCTTAACGAATAATAATGCCAAAGGGGCGTTAGCGGAAATGCATTGCTCTTGTATACTTGATTACGATGAAAACACCTATTTCTAACTAATAAAGATACTAAAGAAAAGGAATAAAATAATTCATCTTCTACACCAATGTTCTCAACATTCGAAAAAAGAAAGGAAATATTGAGCTTGAGCCTGTCCTTGAAAAAAGTAAAAATAAATTCCCTTTTTGACGTGAATTATATAGCTAAATTAAAGATCAAGGTAAGGATTTGACATATTTTTAAGCTAGTGTTTGAAATTCCAAGGGAAGAGGGGTAGAAGTTCATTCATTTATCATAATCTATATTTAATGACATTTGAACTAAAAGGAGTATATTGAAGCCGGGCATTTGATTCAACATTACTTTTAAAAATAAAATTTTCGAAATAAATTATTATTTTGTATATTATTGATAATATTATATTAATTTTTTGATCGATTTATTTTTATATAAATATAAAATTATATTATTTGATTGATGGATGGATTATAAAACTATCTTAATGTATATTTTATAAAATTATCCTTGTAATATAATTTTATTTTAACTAGTAAAACTTTCAATATTAAAGTAAAAATTTTTACACAAAAGTTCATAGGAAATATACTTTATTATTTTTAATTTCTATATTTTTCTTTTATAAAGTTTTTACATAAACAATTGAATATAATTTTTAATATTATAATCAATATTACAGATATAAATATATGTAATTAATTATAATTATATTTAAAAATATAAAATAAAAACACATTTATAAATTTCTATAATAATCATCACCTTTATTATTTTACCTACTAATAATTAATTATAAATATTATATTTATATGTTTTATTACATAATTTATATTATTTTTAAAATAAAAAAGTTATTATTTAAACTAAATTTTAGAGTACGGTCACGGCATATAAATTGTCATGTGAAATTTTATGTTAATAAAATAAAAATTTAACATTTTAATAAATATTTTTATTTAAAATTAATAACATGATTCTTTTGAGAGTTGAAATTAAATTTGATTATTTTAAAAATGTTGAGAGTTATTTTAATTTTAAAAATTAAAGTAATAAAAATATAAATATTACTAAATAATTGCATAATAAAAAATTATTGTTATATTTGTATTTTGTCCGGTTATTAAAACGTATAATAAGACCACATTAGTAAAAAAATGTTCATTGTATATAAACACACATTTGAGTGTATGAAATAAATCTTATATTAGTACTAAATCTCACATTTTTCTTCACAAATGCCTATAAAAGGAGGGATATCTACTTAAAAAAATAAAATAAACAAACAAACAAAGAAAATAGTGTGAGCCTTAGAGCAAATCAAAGAAAATTATGTTTGGCTCTATTGTAACCCCCTAGACCGGCCTATGCAGAAAACCCGACCTAGAGTGGTCACATTTTTTTTCTCAATCGAATATAAAACATATACAAGTTTCAAGTGAAATCGGAATAACCTGTAAAGATGATAATTTCCTTCATAACGATTGTTTCAACTAAAAATCAATATGACAATATAAAACTGTCAATCTCAAATTAGAATACGTTTAAAACATTGTTCACAAAATAATTCATATTTCCGATGATAAAAATAATAAGTTTAAACTAATCCGCAACAAAATATTGGCACATCAGTAGCAAAATAGAGGCACATGTCACCCTAACTGAAATCCGAAAGATTTAATCATTACATCAAAATATATTCGGGAAGTTATAGATCCTCCAAGTGCCAAATTCGAGATTCTTATCTACGAATATCTGAAAAGGAGAAAGAAAATAGGTATGAGCTATGGAGCCCAATGTGTTCTAACAGTGCATACCAAACACAGGTAAAATCGAATAAACAGTAATATCAGAAAAATAGATCATGTGTATGCATGCTATGCTACCCTCCAACCGAACTCCTATATACAGTTGCTCAGAACAGTATCTGATACAGACATTAACCTAAGCCTGATAGGGCAAAGATACCAGCCTAAGGGATTACCCCGGCTGTAGCACGAGAACCGATAACAAGCAAAATTATCCCAACCGAAGTTAGGAACCGTAAACAGGCGAAATTACCAGCTGGATCAAGGCTGAATCGAATCTCAGACACTACATATCATCCCAAATCCTAAAGTAACAGACATGCAATAATAGCAGGAATGATGATAGCAGTACCAAGAAATAAATAAATATTATGTATGTACCAAATCAGGAAGTATCATACAAGATATGTCAGGCATACAGTAAAAATAGAATATGATCATTCTTAAGGTTCGAAATAAATATCTATGTAAAATCCGAGAAAACAGTCATATGCACATACTAGGTTCGTTTAAAACGAGAAAACAATAGTATACAATCATATAGAACACAAGGAAATACACCTCAAAATGGCAGAAATCAACAGATGGTCTACTGGGCGTTCGAGACTCGCTTTGCAGCAGTACTGGACCCTAAAGTTACAAGATAGAATTTATATCAATACGAGAATCTAGATACTAGATTTATTCACTAGAGTTTAAAATACATACGAGTCACGATCGGATCTCGAGACTGGTCAAAACGGGAGGAGCTGGGCTGGGTCGGTACTCGAACGGGAGGTCTATAAGACCCTACAATTAAATAGGTATCGATATTAAACCTAAATTAAAACTCTAAACTTTACTTAACTTAGAAGAAAAATTTTAACTCGAGACTTTAAAGTTCAATTTGGAGGATTTCAGGATTGAATTTCGAAAAACAAACTTCTCGAATGGACTCAGGACGTCAAAAAACATAAAATAGTTTTTTTTGAAAATTTTGACTTTTTGGTCAAAGTCAACACTGACGTCAGCAGTCAACACTAACGTCAGGTCGATCAACGGGTCACTCGGGTTGACCGATTCAGTTCAGGTTGGATTGATTCGGTCCGATTCAGAATCGATTTTGACCATTTGATTCGGGTTGTACCGGGTTTGCAGTAATCGTCTATGGTGGCCGAAAGTCGCCTCCGACAGCGCGTGGAGGTCACACGCGTCCCTTAACGGCAGGAAAACACCATAACAGACTCGAAAATTTTCCCATATTCATAAAAACACCATATTGAAACCATACAAGCCCAGAAACAGTTCGAATCAGTAAGAAAATTATCAAACTTACCAAATCGTAGGAGTTTCTTGATGAAGGCCCTAATGACGTCAATCGGGAGCATTTTTGGAGGGGTTACGGTCGAACTCGGACGGGAAGCACAGTAGGACAGATGACACATCTAAATGACGTCGATTAATGGTCGGATTTTACAAAAATCCGAACGAATTCTTACCCTAGAAACTTGAAGCTTTCGGCTTCTTACCGGTGAACAGAGCGACAATCCGGCGAGTGGTTATGGGGGGTTTGCTCAGGAGAGGGAGGCAATCACGGTGGTGGTGGCGGTGCAAGACACGGACCAACGACGGAGCGGCGGCGGTGATGGAAAAAGTTCGAATATGGTGAAAGGTTCTAGATCTGATATGGGTTCCTATATGGTATAAGAGTTTTATTATTTCGAATATAATTATTTTATTATTATTACCCGAACTGATACAAGTTAAAAGCAGGGTGAAAGAGTTTAATATACAAGATATTTTTAGCTTAACGGCTGGCTTTCAGTTAAATATACAAGGGTTATGGGTTTGACACCTCACAACCTCAATTTCATATTTATTAATTTTTAAGTGTTACCAAGCTTTGTAAGTTCATCACTTTCTTTTTTTTTATAATATTTGTTTAATTTTTTTAGGTATTAGAATTTGTAATTAGAATATTTTAGTCATTTAACATTTGTAATTGAACTTTTAGTTTAATAGAATTTAATTTGGTTATGTATGTCTTAATTATCTAATTTATTTGTATGTTTTAATTGTATTATTTAATTAAAACTCATGCAACATATTTATTTAGGGCGACCTAATTCACCAAGTAAAATAAGATTAAAGCTTTTTAAGGTTAATCACTCTAATTAAACCATTTAACAAGAAGAAAATTATAGTAAGTAAATGGGTATTAAATCATATACCTTGGTAATACTAAATTGATCAATTTCTCATTGTATTGAGACCTTGACTAAGAAGAATATACTTCGATATTACATTTAATATACTATTTTTATCTAGAAAATGATAAATAATACATGATTAATATAAAATAAAAATAAATTAGATGAATAATTAGAAAATAGTTAGCAATGTTATTCATTTCTTTAAGGGTATAGATGGTAGTACTCTATTGTTTGGGTGTTACCATAATACTCTTTAAAGATTAATAATATTGTAAAATCTTAATTATTTAATTAATAGAGCTGTAGAACTTAAAATTGACCAAATAATAACATGTAACTGTATGTTTTACTCAAGCTCATATTTACAAAAAATGTATTTTCTTAGCTAAAGGATATCCTCGTTCGAACGAAATTTATTTGACAATGATAGATTAAATTAAGATTATTGTTCGAAATGCCAAAATGCTACGTGTAATTATAAAGTATCGATTTCGGGCTCTCGTGAGGGTCGTCCTTACGTGTAACCGACTCTTGAACCCAAATATTTTAAAGAATCTCTGATTTGTTTTATGATGTTTGGCCTACCAAAATGGCCAATGACAACTCTAAATTATTTTTTAATTAAATAAAGGGTAAATTTGGAATTTTCTTAATTAATTTAGATTTTAAAATTAATAATTAAAAGTGTAAAAATTCGATTTTCCAAAATTCAATCGTTAGACTATTTTTACATCCGATTTAAAAATGATCGCGATAATTATTTATGCACTAACGATAAAATATTTATTTTCTTTTTAAACCCATAATAAAATTATGATCAGAGATGGGTGTAGGTCGATTTTTTGGCCCACACGCACCCGACCTAAAGAATAATATCCTTCACCTAATATTTGATCCGACCTAACCCGGGTTCAAGATGAAAAAAATCTGACCTGATCTGACTTTAAGCTTTAAAATTCAACCCGACCCGACCTGAATCATTAAAAAAATTAAATTTTAGGGGGTAATTATAAAAAAAATTAAATTTAGGTATCTAATTTTAAAAAATAAAATTTTAATAACCTAATTATAAAAATAATTTTAGTGATCTAATTGTATACAATATATATATATAACGAAGATTATTATTGCAAATATTCCTAAAAACATGTGGAAAAATTATACTATTAGTCCTAGGTCGAGTCAAGTAGGATTTTTTGACACTAAACCCGAGGTCACCCTTGAAAAAAATTCAATCTGATTTAAACCAAAATTTTTTACCAAAATATCCGACCTGATCAGACCATTTTGAATCGAAAACCTTCGGGTTCGGATTCAACACCCATCCCTAATTATGATTATGGATTATTGCTTAATTGAAACGTAATCGTTTCGAGATTTCAACACATTAAATATGATATTGATTTATGTTATTTTTGTTGTATTTCTTTTGATAGGGATATAGTTATTAATTGGGATATAGTATGAAGTTAATTTTTCTTTGATTCGTTTATAAAGTTAATGGATATAAATGGTTGATGAATAAAAGTTTAATTTATATAAAAAAAATCAACACATTGAATTCAAAACGAAAACGTTCCAACATTCGAATGTCTTCTCAAAGAAAGAAAGAAATCTATAATAGAATTTTTATTAGTTTGATATTTTCCATTTTCTTTCTTTGCTATTGTGTTATTACTTTTATTTGGGTTTTCTGCTTTCTGTTTCCGAGGAGAAGGAATAGAGGCCATTGTGAAGCAGAAAAAGAAAGGAAAAGTTATTCTGGCCGCAGGATTTCTCGTGATCAACGGCTCTGATTTGCTTTTTTTTCTTATCTTAGATCCACCCCTCCAATTTTCTCTTCACCTCGATTGATCGTAAGTTCATCTCCATCTCATCCAAATCTGTCGTCTTCTTTATGGATAGATCGTATTTCTGTTGATCGGGTCGGTCGTGCTAATTCTTTATCATCATACATCAACTAAACTATTTTTTGATGTTTGCATGAAATCGAGAGAAGTGTAATGCATTTTTCTATATATTTTTTACTTTGTTCTGGGAGGAATGCCGTCTGAACTCTGGCCTTTGTTTTTTTTAGTAATTTTAAGGTTTGTTTTTTATTTTGGGCATTGATTTCTATTGTTGAAATTTGTTATTTCCAACGTTGTTTTAGATCTTGCATCCTGATACCAAGAATAGATCATGTGCTGAATTTTTCTGTCGCTATTTCCTCACTAACCTGATTAAAATTATTGAAAAAGTTAACCTGATGAAGTATTGGATTTTTTAATATATTATTCTAATTTATTCTTGATTTTCCAGCTTCATTCCTTTCACAGAGTATCGTTCATCTTTTTAAAAAAATAATTTATGCATCTATTTATCTTGGATTTTAATGTTATGGTTTGTTTCTTCAAATAATGCTGTAGGCCTCTTTAATTGAGCAATATTGCAATTGAAAAACTACACCGATGATAGAATAGCTCGATTGCGTGTGCTTGGCTACCAGAACCTTAATATTGTTTGCCGAAATTCTTAGAGAATCTGTGTTTGGTTTCACGAGGTCAGTTGAAGTTTATGATGTCCATAAGACTGAAATGTGAATATATATTCCATGATTAACCTATTTTATTTCAAGATATTATTATTCTTATGTGAAGGAATTTTATTCCCTTTTCGGAAGTTAACAACAAGGGTAAATAATATTTGAAAGAAATTCTTATGTTTCTAGACGGGCATGATTTAATGGAGAACAAACTATAAAATACTTGGCACAACAATATTACCATTTATTGGGTAGCATATAGCATGGGAAAGTCTTTGTTTCTTGTGGTTTTTGTTTTTCTCCTATTTAAAGCTGCAAATATATCTTTTTATCTAAGTTTTTAAATGTGTACAACAGGAGAGCATAAGTGGAGGAAGCTATGTAGTTACTTTTTTTTGAAAATAAAATAAAATCTTAATATACCTCTCTCTAATGATAAAAACATGTATTGTTTTCTTCATCATATATTTTTAATAAATCCACGAGCTTGTAATAGAAGCAGGTTTAGCGAAACACCTATTTTCTTCCTCATATAATTTTATAGCTGGTAGAAGTTAATGATGTTTTTCACATTTGGTTATCTCATTAATGTATTCTATTCCTGGTAGGGTGGTGAGATATTCGAATGCAGTCCCCTCCTGAAAAAGCTATTGTTATGTTGAAAAGGGAAGCTACCGACTTGACTGGGTTAAGTTTTATAAGTCACATGGATAGTACTTTCCAAGATGATGTAGATTCTGCTGCGTCTGCTTCATCATCTTCAGATGATGATTCTCAGGTGACGCAAAATGAAGATGATTTATATAATAGGGATGCTTCTAAACAGTTAGTGCTCTATGATCCTGCTCTCAGTAGTACTGCTAGTTGCATGCCTCCTGGACCTATTCAGTGCAGACTTTCTGCTGGTCCAAGATTTTCTTCATCAAGACTATTGCCATCTGTTGGGGCTTTCACTGTCCAGTGTGCCAATTGTTTTAAATGGAGGCTTATACCAACAAAGGAAAAGTATGAAGAAATACGAGAACATATTTTAGAAAATCCCTTTGTTTGTGAAACAGCTCGTGAATGGCGGCCTGATATCTCTTGTGATGATCCAACGGATATAACTCAAGATGGCAGTCGGCTTTGGGCAATTGATAAACCAAACATTGCTCAGCCTCCTCCAGGCTGGCAAAGGCTTCTGCGAATAAGAGGTGAAGGAAGTACCAAATTCGCAGACATGTAGGTGTAACTCTCTATTGAGACAATCTTCTACCATTTATCTATGATTTTATAAGTTTCTTCATTGTCTCTTGTTTTATACTTTTTTTTTATATTTGCTTGCTTAGTTTTTTCAAAATATCATAAGACGCATTAAAACTCTTATTTGTCATTAAACTATAAACTATAAACATTGCTTCTTTTTTCAAGCATTACTATTTGTTGCTTCAGTCAGGAGCTAAGTGTTATGGTGATGTTTAGGACTTGGTATATGCACACTAATTGTTAACCTGGTCATGCCTAGTGAGATGATCAACGTATATTTTTTACCTGCAGTGTAAGCAGTGAATCTAAACTCAGTTTTAGAATAATGCAGTTGTAATTTGCTTTTTCTGTGTATTTCAGCTACTATCAAGCACCAACAGGAAAGAGACTGCGGTCAATGGTGGAGGTGCAAAAGTACATAATATTTACTTGTGCTTTTTGAAAAATTTTAATCTGCTTTTTTCCTTGGGTACAATTGACTACTGGATAAGTAGTCAACAGTGACCATACCATTCATGCCTCTCCCGGCACCTAAATTTTCCGCTGATAATTCTTTTCACACTATTTTCTGATTTACAGGTACTTGATTGAACATCCTGAGTATGCAGCAGCAGGAGTAAACTTGTCTCGATTTTCATTTCAGATTCCCAGGCCTTTACAGGAAGACTATGTGAGAAAGCGCCCTGCCTGTCAGACAGCCTCACATGATAATGAAGGTATGATGGTGGCACTAACATGCTTTCTTTGACTGAAAGAAGGACTGTTTATATTTATGCAATTTTGGGTTATTTTGTACTAATTAGTAATTTTCTTGATTCCATTGTATTACATAGACTCGATAATCACTTTTTTGGGTGAAATATTTTCTGGTGGGACTTCTTTCTCTGCAGCAGGATATGAAATGGTTTTGGTTGCTTCTGTACCCCACCCTTCCCCATTTATATTTTGAATATTGCTTTTCTGAAGATTGTTTAATAGAAATATTATATTATGCTCTTCTGTTCTTTGGTTGGATGATTGAACAGTGCTTCATGATTTGTATTTCATGCTTTCTATTCTCGAGTCTCTATTGGAAGGCTTGGTTTCTATTTTTGTTTTTTCTACCATAATTGATAAGCATGGTTGCGTGTTTGAATTGAAATATGGACAAGGAGATGGTAATGAGATTGTCCTCTGTTTCTTTAATCTGTTTGCAAGACATTCATCAGTTTGTTGATATTGTATTGCGTATAAATTTGGGTCAGATATAAGCACGTGAAATGTTTTTCTGCACTCTGCAGCGAATTATGTTTTTGGCTGATAGAAGTCTTTGTTTTATTCTACAGTGAATCCGCTAGCCGGGGCTGGTTCGGATGACACAGAAGTGCTGCAGGGGCACCTAGCTCTTCCCCCTAATCCGCCAGCTAAGCAAGCTAGGAGAACCCCATTAGAACAGATGTACCTAAGTAAGCATGCTAGCAAGGTAGAAAAGGCCAGTCCGTTATGAAATAGCAATTATTGGTTTATTTTGTTTACTTTTTTTGGCTCTAAAACGCCAAGCATGGTAGCTTTGTTTTTGTAAGGTGTAATGGGAGATTGTTTGTATTCTAGAGCATGTCTGTCGGGAGATATGTTGGGACTAAATTAAAAATCATGACATTGTATTTGTATAACATATAAGAGGAACCTATTCATACAACTATACATGTATGAAGGGCAGTTTGGTTATTCTTTCATTTTTTTTTTAATTTTTAGTTCGTCTTCTTGGTTTTCTGTGCCCCTTTCGTCATGTATCATATAGTCCATTCGAGGCATAGTTAAATGTTTGAATTACATAACGTGATAAAATCCTATGATTATGAGGCAGTTGCGTGTGAAGTTCAATAATTAAGTTCATCCAGATTGCACAATCCTTGTGAAAGAAATAAAGGAAGAAGAGCCTTTCCCAATTTGTAAGTCAATATCTAACAAAAAGTAACACACCAACTCCAGCTTCACTAACATCCATTTCCAGCCTGGGTCTGTGTTTCTAGCAGGCAAATCAGTCCCTACCCTATTTTTTCCTGAACTGTAACAGTTGCTTCATCATTATTCATTACCACTAGATGTAAGCAATTAGTTTATTGGTCGACCATTACTTGATGATATTCATGTCCTCGGTAAATATATTTTATGCAGTGCTTCAGAAAGAATTCAACTTTCAGTTTCAACCCAGGGTACAAACTTATCTACTGACAGTTTGTCTACTGACATTTATAGCAGCCACATTAACATTCTATTTCATCCATAAAGTTCAGCTGAATTGATTCGACAACTTGATTGGAGAAATAATTTCACTTCTCATGCTCCTTCAAACTTATCTGATAAAATGGATCGGGTTTAGATGCCTACATTTTCAGATCAAGGTCAAGAATAGTAACTTTCAGATCAAGAATAATAACTTACTTTTGGGAGGCAGAGTTGTACGCGGGACCGAACGAGATGCTTTCTGATGGTGCGTAAAGCTTGGGAGCGGGATAGCATTAAGAGTGTAGTACGTGCCGAGCAGCCGTCCCATCTGGGATGGGCGCGCTGATCGTGCACCACACTGGCCGGGAGCTGTCCCCGCTTCCCTGATGAGCCCATGGGAGGGCGAAACCAGTAAGCATCGGAGATCGTTCAGGCTGATCCTCGGGCATGCGAGTGTCCCGAGGTGCCGCACGGGTAGAAGTCCCTGCGCGGAAACTCTGACCCTGTGACAAGTGGTATCAGAGCGAGGCTGTGTGCTAGCTGTTGGGCTGACCAAACGCCCCTTGTGCTGCGAGAGCGAGTCATGTGGACGAGCGTGTTAGCTCGCACCCCAAGAGAGGAGGGTGTTCGCAAGTAGGTCCTCAAGAGACGAGAACGGGTAGGTAGGAAGCTGTAGCGAAAGTTCTCCGGAAGTGCGACCCTTATCAGTGGTCGAGTTTGGGGGAATTGCACACTAGTTCCTGGCGAATCTAAAGAGAAGGTTAAGAGTTCCTCACCATGCACGAGGGCGTGCATGAATCAAGTAGGGAAGTTTGTCACGACCCGTTCTATTCGACACGGTCGTGACATCGTAGGACCGAGCGAGATGCCTCTGGTTGTGCTTAAAGCTTGGGAGCGGGATAGCATTGAAAGTTTAGTACGTGCCGAGCAGTTGTCCTATCTTAGGATGGGCGTGCTGATCGCGCACCACACTGGTCGGGAGCTATCCCCGCTTCCCTAATGAGCCCATGGGAGGGCGAAACCAGTGAACATCGGAGATCGTAAAGGCTGAACCTTGGGTATCTGAGAGACCTGAGGTGCCGCACGGGTAGATGTCCTTGCGCCAAAATTCTGACCCCGTGACAAGTGGTATCAGAGCGAAACTGTGTGCTAGCTGTTGGGCTGACCAAGCGCCCCTTGTGCTGCGAGAGCGAGTCATGTGGACGAGCGTGTTAGCTCGCACCCCAAGAGAGGAGGGTGTTCGCGAGTGGGTCCCCTAGAAAGAGATTGAGACGAGGACGGGTAGGCAGGAAGCCGCAGCGAAAGTTCTCCGGTTAGGTGAACTGCAATGGGACACCTCGGTAAAGTGGCAGGTGGCCATGAGGTGATTGCAGGGAGTCCTGTGCCCGACATAGGAGGGCGGCCCCAAGTTAGTGGGCCAGTTTGGGAGAATTGCACACTAGTTCCTGGCACGTTTCAAGAGAAGGGAAAGAGTTTCCTCCCCATGCACGAGGGCGTGCATGAATTGGGTGGAGGAGAATGTCACGGACCGTGAGTCGTGACTACGCGGGACCGAGCGAAATGCTTTCTGGTGGTGCGTAAAGCTTGAGAGCGGGATAGCATTAAGAGTGTAGTACGTGCCGAGCAGCCGTCCCATCTGGGATGAGCGTGCTGATCGTGCACCACACTGGTCGGGAGCTGTCCCCGCTTCCCTGATGAGCCCATGGGAGGGCGAAACCAGTAAAGTCTGATCCTCGGGCATGCGAGTGTCCCGAGGTGCCGCACGGGTAGAAATCCCTGCGCGGAAACTCTGACCCGAATGGCCAAAAATCCAACTTGACACACCCCGTTGCCATCAAAGACAAAAAGAAATAATAAACCTACGGACACTCGAACAGGGATGATTGACGAGTGTTGGAACTTGGAAGGAACATGCATACAACACTAGTCAAATTTCTAAGCTATCTAGTTTAGGACAGTCAACATCAAATGCTAAATTCATTAACTTACCTGTCACTTTGAGATGGTAATTCATATATCACAGATGACTATGGAAGATAGCAAATGATCAGAGGCCCCACTAATAGTTGCACCTTTGTTTTTAACAAGCAGCAGATAGTCCAGAGTTCTCTTTGTAATGGTCTCACCCGGGATCATTACAGGTATACCTGGTGGGTATGGACATATGAGTTCCCCACGATTTGTTTTCCAAGACTCTCTCCAATTGCCACTTTCCTTCTTATTGCAAAGAAGGATTCTCTTGGATTAAGACACATTAATATCAGTAAATAGTGCCGAACTACAATTGTCTCCTCTGCCTTTAATTTTTTGAAATGACAAGGATGCTTCAAATATATTCCTTACTCCAGATGCAAGCCTCTGGATATGGTCACTACAAGTTCCAAGGTCAATGGCAAAAGTAATATATTGAGTACTGACAAGTTCAGATATCACCCCTCGATCCCTATATAAGGTTTCATCCGCTTCAGAACCAGATAAACCAGGCTGCCAGAACCCAAATGTAAGCCTAAATGGATCAATGACAGGGAAGTTAGAAAATCCGAGTGCACCAGAATTGAAATTCCAGGAATATTTCCGATAAGGTTTTTAGTTTCAATGGCCAAATCTAATACATTGTTGAAAATATTGTCTAGTTTTTCACTTAGCTGGGCTCTGGCTGCATCAAGATTCAAGAGATGCCAAAAGCAGATAACTAGGGCTAGAGCTTTGAAGGCATCTACAAATTCTTTCTCTGTCGACAATATTCCCAAACATATGTAACATTGATGATTGTGTGTGAGAGCAGAGGATTTTGTGAGTAGATTGCACGGCCAGATCAGCTCCTTGCTGGAGAACCGAAGAGGGTAGCGTGGGATGAAATCCAAAGTGCGCTCCATGTGCCTCGTCAATGATCACAGGAATTTCATGAGAATGGCATAGTTTTGAAATGTCAGACAAGTTGCTACATATATACCGTGGTAAGTAGGCGAGGTGATGAAAACTGCAGCTACTTTTTCACCTTCCATATGCAATTCATTGATTGCTTTCTCTATCTGTAAAAATCTCTACCAAGTTATCTTTCTCAAACATTTCAACAGCATTAAGGAGAACGCTAGCTACTACACAACTATGAATATTTTAGAGACTAACCTGCGATAAAGTAACACCACCAGTAATATCCCAATGGCAATCATACTCTGGGATAATATATTTGGGCCTGACACCAGATAATAACATGGCAAATATGGTTGATATATAAGAATTGCGAGGTAGAATTAAATATTCTCCTGGGGAGTAAGTTGCCAGTATTGCTGCTTGGATTCAACAGGTGGTACCTCCAACGAGAAACCATGTTTCAGATGACCCAACTTATTTTTATTTTCTAAGTGCCAAAAAAGTTTTTAGCTTGCTAAAAAATGCCTCTATAGGATTAAAAAATGCCGCAAATGACCTGTTTTGCTGTGGTGATATATATATATATATATGTAAATAATTTTTTGAGCCTGTTTCATGAGTTTTTCCGAATCCAAATCGAGCTCACTCGAGTCGAGCTTTGACCGAACCGATCCTGAGTAGCTCTTCGAGCCGTTCAGGCTCATAACCCTGATATTGCGGTTTCAGTGCAGGAATTGATAATTAGGTTAGCCTTCAGTACTTCGCTTGTGTATTTAGATGCTTATAGAAGTTGTAGAGATACATATTCAGAATAATTAATGTGTGTGTTCCGTGTACTAAGAAATTACAATTAAATATATACAAAATTGAAATAAACTAGAACAAAGTTGCCAGAGTTGTGGATGCTCACTTATTATAGAGATGATATCTTTTAGTTTGAGCCACTGGTTGATGCCCATGTACTGCCACCAAGCGTGATAAAAGACATGTTTGATTCAGCAAGATCTCTCAGTTTTTTAAGCTGAGGCAACACAACCTGTCCCAGATCGGGTCTGTCCCTTCGTCTCAGCTCTGAACACTTGAGGGCTAACTTGGCAAAGATCAAGGCCTCTTCCACTGGCCAGTCAGTCACAGCAGGGTCTAGTATCTCAGCAAACTTTCCATTCTCGATGGCATTTTCAACATGATGACTCAAGCCTATTGGTGGCTTAGCAGTTAATATTTGTAGAAGCACGATCCCGAGAGAGTAGACATCAGATTTTAACCCCAGCATTCCAGTTTGCTGATATTCTGGATCTATGTAACAGAATGTTCCAGCTGCTGATGTCATACTATACTGACTTACAGAGTTGGCAACTGATGGAGGAACAAGTCTAGCCAAGCCAACATCACTAATCTTGCTCACATAATTGTGATCAAGTAAAATATTGGCGGGTTTAAGGTCCCGGTGCACAAGCGGCTTTGGTTTCGTTTGGTGGAGGAAAAGAAGACATGTCGCAATCTCTGCAGCAATTCGAAATCTTACTTGCCATGGAATTACAGGAGTGTTGTTGTGCTTAAAGAGGCGATCTTCTAAGCTACCATTAGCCATGTATTCATAGACTAGGCAGCCATACTCGGGGCAGGCTCCGAGGAGAAGAACCATGTTTGGATGTCGTATGCAGCTTAACACTTCAACCTGACATGAGTTGCCAAAAAAGTTGATATATATTAGTAAAAGAGAGGTGGATATGAAACAAGTTGTAACATTTTATGAGACGTGGCATATCCCTACCTCTTGCTGAAACTGTGATTGTCCCTGGGTTGCATCTGGACGTAGAACTTTTACTGCGACCGGGGTGTGGTCCAGGTTGCAGTGGTAAACTGGTCCATAACCTCCTTCTCCTATTTTGCGAGACGGTGAGAAATTATCTGTTGCTGTTTTAATTTCTTCGATGGTATATTTCCGATACCTGAGATGCTGTCCGAAACTATGAAATGCCGTTGTCTTTTCTTCTTCAGCATCTATGCTGGCTTTCCTTTCTATATTCTTTCTCTTTTTAGCTTCAAGTTTAGCAATCCGTTGAGTTGCTTGGGCTGCCTCAATGGCGACCTTACACTTGGCTTTCTCCTTCTCTGCAAGAGACAGTGCGGCTTCCCCAGATAGTCGTGCATCTTCTTTCTTTTGTTCTTGCATTTTCCAGCTCTGAAGTTGTATTGCCTGTAATTAGAATATGCATGTATTTAGTGGAACATGAGAATTTTTACTATACTAGTTGTTCAAAAGAATTTCAGCGTTTAGATATAGTAATAGGGTACTAGGTACCATCTTCTTTGCTGAGAGTGTTTCTCTGTTGGCTACACTGTACATATCCATGGTATGTTTGAGCTCCCGTTTCAGTCTTATCAGCTCAACTTCTGCATCATCCTGTGGCATCTCAACAATTAGCTTGCTTTTCAGTTAATGAAATAATATATTAATATTAATGCTAATAATTTTACCATATTATGAGATGACCATGATGTCCTTCCACTTTCCTCCGAACATGATGAGAAGCCGTGCCGTGAACTGAAATCCATAGACATGTCCCCAGAGTATGATGACCCTGTGCTTCCGTTTTCATAATCCGAGCTACTCAAAATCTGAGGACTTGCCAACTCTATCATGTCAGATGAAAAAGAGAACATGGTATCGCTGCTCGGCCTTTCACTGCTCACGAAAGATATGTCAGATTCAGGAATTAAGGGCTCGTACTTGATTGGATATCGTTCCCGTGTGAAGGGTGGCCTGATTTCGGTGTCTTCATACAGGTTGGGATGTGGATTAATTGGCCTCTGAGGTGGTGCTGGTACAAAAGGAAAATAAATCATGTGATGGGCAAACAAAAAAAATATATAATGGAGGAAAATGAAGAAAACCTCTGTATCTGGGGTTAATAGCGAGAGCAGGAGCAGGAGATTGGGTTAGTTGTAGTTGGGGTTGGGGACGCGGGGGAGGGGGAGCAGAAGCTGATCGCACCGATGAGATTTTGCCTTTTCCAATGACATACACGGTGCAGTAATCGGGAGCCCCTTTTGAGACACTAGTTGTAACCTCAGCTCTCCTGAATCTTCTGCAGGGTGATGGATGGATACATACATGTTATTCTAGTTATTACTCCATTGAATCAAATTTTGTGATTTGGAGTTGAAATTACCTAACAAAGCCGCCTCTGGAGGGTGCGCCAAGTACTAAAGTCTCGATTGCAGCGGAGGAGACATAATCGATTAATGCCTTAGCAATGTCGGTATCCTCCAATATGACTTCATTACATTTGATCTGTTACGTTGCAACTTTAAGTATGTGTATATATCATATAATTCTATAGATTGAAGGAGAAATTAAATACAAGAAAAGAGTACTTACGTTCTTCCGTGAGCAGAAGCATCGAAAAGGTAGAAACACCTCCTTTGCTTGACTGTCCACTTGTTGTTTATATGTTTTTGCAACCTGATCGTTCACATCACTAATTTTTACGTGCCCCCCACCTGCATGCATGCATTTGATCATTATTAATGAATCCAAGAGAGATTTTGTCGAAAAACAATCACAGTAGTATCATGTACACATACTAGGGTTGGGGATGGAAGAGGGTTTAGTTTTAACATGGAGAAGAGTGATGGATTGACCCCTGGACATAAGATGATCCATAGCCCATTTCATAGCGTGTTGGCTTCCCTTGTCCTTGGCTATTGCCACAGCCACAGCCTCACTCTCGTTTCCCCTTCCTCCATTTCTTCTCGCCATCTTCTTAATTTAATATTTTTAATTACTTCCTCACCTCAATCACATATGTATTTAATTCCCTTGCTAATTTTAACTCAGAGAAGTTTGGTAGTTATACGGAAACAATTTAACTTAATACCGAATAACCTAACCTTGTCCTTTAATTTCCCTTGTAGCACTCTTCATTTTCCTTCACAACCTGTTGGTTACGTTGCATGGGTATAAGTTGTTAATTGTCTGTTCAATTCTCCATCGTCTACAAAGCATCTAAGGGATCAAATTCCATCTCATTTTATCCTGTATGTTTCAGATTAACTAGATTCATCTTATAGTTTGTTCAAAACCAGACCACTATGTATATTCTCTTATTATATAGCATGACATTCCTATCTTGGGAGTATTCTTGTTATTTGATTCCTAAATAGATTACTTTGTATACCTACGGATACTAAAATAGATCTCAACTTTATTACTTTTATTAAATTAAATCCATGACTTGTTTTATATTTAACTAAGGTGTTGTATGATAAACTGAACGGGTAAGTGACTGAGTGTTGAAAAACTTAAACACTGAAAAATTAAATATTGAATTTAAATTATAAAGAAGTTTCATATTTGTGATAAATGTAAAATTTAAAAGATTAAAACGATTAAAAAAATTAAAAAAATTAAAAATATTCTTAATTATTTTATACTTTTTATCGTTTTTCATTGAAATATTTTAATAGATAATTTTTATTTCGTAGTCTTTTTTATAAATGTTATTTTATTCATTCAAAGAATCAACAATACAACCATCCCCTATACAACACCATCTCAACTAATTACAGACTAAATCCCATCTATCTATCTATCTATCAAAACTGAAGAATTATTTACAGTTTTGAATATCCAGCCAATCTTACAATAATTTCTTTCTTTATCCGCCAAAAAATGCCATCAACCGTTTGAGAAAATTTTCCATGCAGTCTTTCATTCCTTTCCTGCCTTGTGAGATAATAGAAACTGCACCATAAAGTCGAACTATAACAGACAGCAAAGACTTTCCCTTACCCTTCAATTGCACCCAAACCATGCAAAGTAAGAAATGATCTCTTTTAGTTTGGTTTCTTTATTTTTGTGTGTGGAGGTGGGGTGGGGGTTGATCTTCAAGACCACATCATAACTGAAATTGATATTTGGTGTTTAAAATTTTCGGACACTAGACCGAGCTCTTTTAATATATATATATTTAAAATTAAGTTGACGATTTTTAAATAAATAATATATGATTTTATAATAGTTAATTTCATTACAGATCTTAAATTGTAATATATGAAAATTTATTTTGAGTTATCAATTCGCTCAAATTTAATAAAATATAAAAAAGCTTATACAAAATGAATGTAAATATTTTAAAATGTTATATTTACCGAAAAAGTTATATTTGTTAAAAATTATACAAATCCTTAAAATAATAAAGTTAATAATTTGGATAATATATCCGAATATATTTTTCTTGATTTAGAAAATTGTTATAACTCCGATAAATAAAATAAATAGAATCAATATAAACATAAAAAATATTATAGTATTCTCTAATTCACGAGGATAAAAATATGTTTTATTACAGTCAAAATTAATAATACGAGCGCTATTTTTTTATAAGTATGGGACTAGAGATTCCTTATCTCCGATATTTTAGACCCTTTAGAGGAGAGCTTTCTTCTCCCCTTTTGCTTCCCACTTTTCTCTTTTTCTTCTTTCATATTTTCACCGCTTTCTTCTTTATTTTTTTACATTCTTTGCTTGATCTTCTATTAAACAAGAAAAAAAATCAAAACACTTTGGATTCTTATGTCTCATCCCTGTCATACTTTAGTGCTTCTGATATCTGTTAAGGGATTTTGAAATCAGACCATGAGTTTCAATACCTTTGGTCTTTGTTTCTAAACAAATGTTGTATTACTTTATTTCATTTAGATTGAGTAGTTTTCAATTATTAGGATCCCAGACTAACTCGTAAGCTTCGAGAAATTCATTTAGAATTGGTAATTTAGTTTTGATTATTAGATTTGATAATTTCACTAATTTTTCAATTCTCATATAGAAACATATTATGTCGATAAGTAAAAAATTATATCATAATTATTTTCGTCATGTCATCTATAATATTTATTTTATTATATTTTTTATCAAGTAAATTTATTTTACATTAACTAATGTTATATCGTTTTATTTTGCATTAACTATTTTGCAGTAATTAATGTTGTCACTAAAGTTAAGGGTTTTTTCTAAAAAATAATAGTCTAAAAAGGCTAAAAATAGTATTATTATTTTTTTATAAAAATTATAAAAAATTTAATATATTTATTTTATAAAAAATTTGGTATAACCGAAATTTTATAACTTTTAGTATATATCCATCAGAAAGTCTGGTTCGAAGAAGCATCGGTTGTTGTCGAAGAGATAGTCAACTCAAATAGATGATAGCTTTTCAAAACTTTTAAAAAATGACCAATTATACAAGTGATTTTATGAAGTATTTTTATTATCGGATCGGAAATACGTCTTATTCAAATCCAATTGCTTGAAACATCATCTGCACATTCATATTTATCTTTATTCGATTAAAGAGTGCTGAAATCAGATGATGGTTATTAGTTGTGAAGAAGGATTTTAGTTGTCAAGGGTTTTATTTTTGATTTGTGGTTTGTTGTATCTTCTTCTTTTAATTTTTTATAAACCAATATTTTTTTTATATATAAAACAGTATAATTGTTTTTAATATCTCCATTCCCTAGAACTTTCATAAAATTAACATAGTTGAAAATGTACTAAATTAGTTTAGGTTTGAAGTTTATAGTTTTGAGTTTACGCTTTTAAGTTTTAAGATCTAAAAATTTTTAAATTATTAAAATTTTATTTTAAATAATTTATTAATATATATTGAATCTTTAAATTTTTAGTGTGAGTGATATTCAATGATATTAGATATGTGTGATAGACTCATCTATAAAATATATTTTTAAAATATAATTTTAATGAAATAAAAAATCTAGTTATTCTAATTTTTAAGTGTAGAAAAAGTAAGAAAGACTTTAGGATTGAATATGTACGGGAAAATGGTGAACAATCAAGAAAAATACTTTTTGAAGAAAAGGATTTTTTTAAGAAAAGAAAACCTTTTTGAAAGTGAATTTTGGTATTAAAAATTATTATTTTAATATTATAGGTTATATTTTTATTGAAAATCAACTTAACTGGCAAAAACCTTTGTTACATAAATTTTTCTATGGATTTTGCGGTCTTTTTTTTAAAAAGATTTTTATCCCAGTATTTGAAATATGTTTTTTAGATTTATTTTATAATATTAATTATGTGATTCCCCTATTTTTAAAAAAATATGTGATTGAATTAAAAATTTTATAATAATTTATTAGGAAAAAACTACTGTATTCGTTTATTATTATATACATCTGTTCAAAATCCATTATCAACTTTCTCACGGAACATAGACACATGTCACGCTCTCTTTCTTGAATACAAGTGTAATTCAAGAGACAAAAGCCGAGAATCTGGACAATTGGGGACCTGACTATACCTTCAATAAACGACAAACGATGCTCATGTGCCCACAGTAAAACTTTGAAAAATGAATTTGTTCCACTATTTCCATCAATTTTCACCATTTTCCAAAAAAAGTCCGTTACACCTCCAAAACTAAAAATGTTACTAAAATAAAGTATCGGAGATAAATACTAAAATGGATATAGGATTTTCATTTTTGGGGAATTTAAACAGAAAGTGCTCTCCAGTTTTATACAATAATATTTTTTATAATCATGGAAGGATAGAATTCAAATTTGGAACAAAAAGAGAGTTAATAATGATTCCTAATGAATTTTTAAATTCTAATCATTTTTATATTATATTTGAATTATTAATATGTCATTAATTCTTTATGTCAGATTAATATATGAAATCAATTTAATCAGAAAACTTATTATTTGCAAAGAAAAATAAATATGTAAATAGAGTTGTTTAATCAATTAATTTAATTGACAACTATTAATATATATTTCAAAATTTTCAATTATTAAACCAACTATTTTTCAGAAATTATTAATTGAATTAAATAAATTCAGGTTATTTTAGTCTATTTTTAAATTATTCAAAATTTATTATAATTAAATATAAATGATAAGAGAGAAAATTATGCCATTAAAAAATCATAATCATTCATATATTTAATATTAGATATATCATTAAAGAAATAATAAATAAAAATACAATAACTTTAATTTAAAGATAATCAATTATCTATTATATAAAGATAAATAAGTAAAATATTTTAGACTTTTCAAACAAAGTTAAATATATAGTGAGTGTAATATCAAATTTATTTTTTTCAAAAATCACCAAAAATTAAAACCTAATAATTAAACGAGGTTATAATAACGTGTGATAAATAAAATAATAAAAACAATCAATAAAAACAAAGATGAGAGATCCAAAAACTTATATTGTCTTATAAAATTGGTTTGTGTACAATATTTTTCTAGACTTTACATTTATAGACAGATAAAACCTTAATTCCAATAATTATTACATCATCATAATAAATGAAATAAGTGTCATTTAATTTATCAATATTTATCATAAGGATATTCATTACAATTTAAAATATTAATTATTCAATTAAAATGTTTATATTTATTTATAATAAAATTATAATTAATTATAAAATCGATGAATTAATCTATTTGTTTATTTTAATTATTTTTTCAAATTTCTTATTTTGATTAATGATTGTATAATTTTTTGGGTTGATCAGGACAATTGGATTTTATACACAACTTTGAACACCCTTAGTTTGCATTAAAAATTAGTTAAATCATGAAATTTAATGGTTTGTAGTTAAAAAATGTATAATGTTAAAGTCTATAATTATATTTTTTTTTCATAAAAAATAGACCAGCTAAATTTTTAAAATTCAATTAACATTGTCTTTGAGTAAGAGAGAGACACAATAAAAGTTAGCGGGGAGAGAGAGAAAAGGTTGTGAGAAAAAGTGCGAAGAAAAATAAATAATTTAATTTGGATTTTTGTGTAAAGGAATGAAGAACCACATCTTTAAAGTTTATTGTTTCATTATCTCTTTCTTCCTCACTGCTTTTGGTTTATGGTTGTGGAAGCCTCTGCTTCTAATCTAGCCTCCTTACATTGCCCTGTAAGATATACAAGCTTTCAACCATACATAAGAAAGGAAAAAGGCTTGATTTTTAGGAATAAATGGGGGATGTCCATTTTAGCAGCGAGATGGCAAGAAAAGGAGTGGTGCTATTTCTTTTCTGGATGCTGAGTTTGATTTCGCTATCTTGTGCGGCTAGACTAAGTGTGTCGAGACAGAAGCTTCAAGTGCAAAACCACTTGAACCGCTTGAACAAACCGGCTGTTAAAACCATCCAGGTAAGCCGAGTTTTCATCAATTTTTGTTGGTTCGGTTCAAGGCCTTTCTGAAAATCAGCCCTAAATCACTCCAAGAAATGCTTCTTTCTGCTTTGATCTAATATTCTGTGTGATTTTTTTGACAAAAAAAAAATACTTTGGGTTTTATAAAAGTAATTTCGTTTTAATCTTGTGAAAGCAGCCTTGATTTATGATTTTATTTAGCTTTTTGGATGACAACCAAACGCAGATGTATTGTTAGATTTTCCGTGAAAATCAAGTCTTTTTTTGAAGCTACCTTTTTCTTTTTAACTTCATATTGAATAGACAATGTGTTAATTTCTGAAACTATTTCGTGTATATATTGGTAGAACATGTATCTGTTGATAATTTTAATTAATGGTGGTGTTTTATTTTGAATGGTGATATGCAGAGTCCAGATGGGGATATTATAGACTGCGTTCACATCTCTCACCAGCCTGCTTTTGATCATCCTTTTCTCAAAGACCACAAAGTTCAGGTCCGTTATTCGTCTCTTTTTTCCACTGTTGTACTGTGGTCAGCATTTCCATGTAGTTGGTATTTGGAAGGATTGAATTTTTGTTCTTGTTTTGGTGCATCAGATGAAGCCTGGTTACCATCCAGAGGGTCTTTTTGGCGAGAACAAGGTCTCTGACACTGACACCGAGAAACCCAAACAACGCTCAAACTCCATAACTCAGTTGTGGCACATCAATGGTAAATGTCCCCAAGGAACCATTCCCATCAGAAGAACAAAGGAAGAAGATGTTTTGAGGGCAAGCTCAGTTAAAAGATATGGTAAGAAGAAGCATAGGGCCATCCCTCAGCCCAGGTCTGCAGATCCTGATCTCATCAATGAAAGTGGTCATCAGGTAATATTAAGGTTCTTTTTTTCACTTATCAATTTAACTCTTTCATATTTGTTAATATTATCACTTGTATTTTTTGCATGTTTGTATCTTGTTGGGGGCAATTAGCATGCAATAGCATATGTGGAAGGGGATAAATATTATGGAGCTAAAGCAACCATAAACGTTTGGGAACCCAAAATACAGCAGCCTAACGAGTTCAGCTTGTCCCAGCTGTGGATTCTTGGAGGTTCTTTTGGTGAAGATCTTAATAGCATTGAAGCTGGTTGGCAGGTAATTACTGATTTGCTTCAAACAATTGTTCTAAGTGCTTTCATTTTTTTTATTTTCCAGTTATTCGTTTTATTTTGTACAAGTTAAAGTGTATGCATGTCAACGCATGCAGGTTAGCCCAGATCTATACGGTGACAACAATACAAGGCTTTTCACCTACTGGACTGTAAGTCTACAATTGATAGTTTTTCACTTTCAATTACCCTTGGTGATCACATTTCTAAGTATTTATTAGGATTTCCTCGCACCATTTCTCATGGTTAATGTGTTACAGAGTGATGCATACCAAGCCACAGGCTGCTACAATCTCCTTTGTTCCGGTTTCATTCAAATTAACAGTGAAATAGCAATGGGAGCAAGCATATCTCCTGTTTCTGCTTATCGGAATTCTCAATATGATATCAGTATACTTGTATGGAAGGTAAAAAGAACAAGGTTCAATTATTAAGACTCTGAACACTGATAGTTTATTGTGATTTTAAAAAAATAGCCAAAGGAGCTGGATTCATAATGCCAACTATGAATGTGAACATGAATGGAAGTTGTCCTTTCCGAAAGTAGCCAGCTAATATTGCTTGATGGCATGCATTATTGTAATTTTGCTATACTAGCTGCCAAAACAGTGCCTCTAGATTTATATGTATATTATATTTGTGGATTAGGAGATCAGAAGAAACATCATTGTGGGTCAAAGATTCTGATATCTTTTTCATCATCTTTCTCGCACATATTTTCACAGTTAATGTGAATGTGATTGATGAGGATTGCATGGAACTTTCATTTTTTACTGCCACAATGCCTCTCACCCTTTGTTATTTACAAAAACGATTTCACCAATCTGAGTGTGAATCTGAATGTCTATGTTATGATATGATCATGGCGTAAACATTTAACTGTGGTAACTGTTTTGAAGGATCCTAAGGAGGGGCATTGGTGGATGCAATTTGGTAATGACTACGTGTTGGGTTATTGGCCTTCCTTCTTATTCTCCTACTTGGCTGATAGTGCTTCGATGATCGAGTGGGGAGGTGAAGTTGTGAATTCGGAACCAGATGGTCATCATACTTCCACTCAAATGGGCAGCGGCCGTTTCCCTGAAGAAGGATTTGGCAAATCTAGTTATTTCAGGAATATACAGGTTGTTGATGACTCCAATAATCTGAAGGCTCCCAAAGGACTTGGCACCTTTACAGAACAATCAAACTGCTATGATGTACAAACAGGAAACAACGGGGATTGGGGCCATTACTTTTATTATGGGGGCCCTGGTAAGAACCCCAATTGTCCCTAAAAGTAATCGGGAGAAACACTCTTTTAGTGTTTTTCCTGCCTTTGTTGTTATTGTGTATCATTCAAACTCTAGTGACGGCTCCTCTTCTTTATATTCTTCTTTTTAGTTTTAGATATTATGTTGGATTAGTGACCTCTTTAGCGGGAAGTTAGTTTTTATTCTTTTTTTTATTTAAAAAGATCCCATCCCATGTAAGTGGTCTGGAATGCGGCCAAGTTTCTGTAAAAAACAGGCCTTTGTTATTCTCTGCGATGCAAGTGTATTTCTTTTTTTACTCCTTTATCGGAGCGGTTTGGTTTGTTATTCCTAATGAATGCCCATCACTACGAATGATATTTAAAATCCTTTTCCATTCCTCGAGTTTCAAAGGATGATGGGAATATGAAGAAATGCTGGGCTAATATTTGCTTTGGATAGAGAGCCGTGATGGGATGGTGGGTCCCCTGTCCTTTCCCTGCTTTTCTAAGCTCAATCAGATATTGGTACTATTTGATAAAGCTAGTTTGAAATTGTGCAGATAATGGGAGGTGCAAGGTGCTGCATGTGAGTGCCTGACAGTGCTTTTCCATTTTATCACGGATGTCATGACTCATGATGACCCCTCTTTCTAATTTTTTTCTTCCGTAAATATTAAACAGGCCTACCTCACCCCAACTTCTAAAAAAAACTTCCATCCTAATCGCTAACGCATTAAATCTTATTATCTATTCCTTCTCAATTCTCACTAGGTTAGCTCCTATTTCTGCCAATGAGAGCGAAAACGAATGAAATATTTTTTTTACAAAAAACCTGGGAATATAATCCATCTTCAAAACTAATTTTTCAAATGTGATTTGAACTTTTTTAAAATTTATATAAAATCATTGAGTAAACATTTCATTAATTTTAAAAGATCTTTTAAGTCTTAAACAAAGCCATAAATTTAAATTTGAATAGAATAAAATTATACTCAAATCAAATTTAATTGAATAAATATTAAAAACCATTCAAGTTAAAAAAGCATTCGTTTGAATAAATAATTCCAAATAAATCATTATCACGTGCATAGAGAGGCAGATTATTTTGACACGTTTCAATTTTTTAATTCATTACACATGCATACATCTTGCCATGAATATTCCCACGTACATAAATCACAAGCATGCATGTAACAAACAAACGGATTATTTTGACTATTGATTGCCTCGAATTAATTTTGCACACAAATCTTATATTTATATTATAAAGTTTAAATATTAGTTTTTAGTTTTAATTTTTTAAAAAAATTAAACACTAGTTTTTGATTGTAAACTATAATTTTTATATCTTAATGTGAACCACTTATAAATATTTATCAACAGCATTTTATAAAATATTATACCATATATTATTTAAAAAACTTTTTATATAACTATAAAAAGTACTTTGTCTGATCCATTTGCTTTATCTGTCGTGTAATAATATTTGATGACGTTATTTATTTATTATAAAATTATAAGAAAATTTTACGATAGATGTCGAACATTGTTAATGTTGAACACCGTTGGACACTATTAAATTCATTAATAAAGTTTAAAAATTTAAAGGACCCAACGTATAATTAATAATTATTTAAATTAAAATTTTAACTAAATTATTTTTTAGAGGGAAAACTATATTAGTGGTTATCCAACTATCAACCCTTTTTGTTTTGGGCACCTAATTATTTTTTTTTTATCAAAATCGATATTGGCATTTCATTTCATTATCGTTTTGGTCATCAATCATTAAATATTTAATAAGATTATACCATGACAAAGTTTAATAACAATTTTAATTCTTAAAATTGTGATATTATATCAGTTTAATCCTAATTAAAAGTAACTTATCAAATATTTGGATTAAACTCCAAATTCCTCGTCCATTTTCTTATTCTCTACAACACTACTTTGAAAAATACTTATTTTTAAGTGTTAAAAATACAATAATAGAATATCATATTCTTCGTATTTCACTACTTATTTTTAAATTTTTTTAAGTTAAAAATTACAAAAACTAAAGGTAAACGCTCTGTTAAAATAAAAAAAGAAAAAAACAAAATGAAAAATTTAGCAAAAACTAAAGGTAAATATATTATCAATTGCGAAAGTCTTGAGTTGTTCAAGAACGGAGAGCAAAAAGCCTCGAAGAGAATGATTCTTTCGTCTTCGTTAATGGTGTTGGACTGAATAATTTCACATCTAACTCCATCAATTCTCTTAACTAAACCTTTCTTCAAACGATAAATTTTTAAAAAAAGGCCTTCATTTGCTATTGAGAAAGAGAATAAGTTCGAAAAAAGAAGTCGAAGGTGATGAATAAGAATTGATCAATAAATGCTCTCATTTAACACCGAAAAGAATCGAAAAACCACCATTGTTGTGATTAAAAAACACACTCAAAGTTTACTACCCAAAAACTCAAATTAAAGGGCCAAACAAATCATGATTTAAATGGGATTTTTTCTCCTCTAAAAAGCAAATGAAAAGATTTCAGGGAAAAAGGTGTACTTGGTTTAATGGGTATGAAAAATAGACAAAAAATAATATTTGAAGGGTCGGGTCAATTTGAGCTCTATTTTTGATAAAAAAATTATGAAATTCGAAGATTAGTTTATGGCCTAAAAATGCAGGATCGGTAACAGAAGAAAGAAAACATATTCTAAATTGGTTTTGTGAAATATGTTTGGGTGATGAAACACTCATTTTATTCGCATTTCTTTAATTTTTTATCCTTTTCGTTGGGATAAAGTCACCTCTCTACACTTCTATGCCTTTAAATCCTTTAAGGATTTTAGTTATCTTTATGATTCCTCAATTTTTAAACTGATTTAAACTAGTTTTTATAGAAAATGTAGTTATAAGTTGAACTTTATTAAAATTTAGAAGAAAAATGATGAAAATTTTAAGGTTTAATTTAAATATTTAATTATTTACTTATTATTAGGATTAAATTGATATAGTGTAATAATTTTATGGACTAGAATTATTATTAAATCATATCATGTCATGATTTTCATTAAATATTTAATAGACGGTGATCAAAATGATAATAAAATGAAATATTGGTTATAATTATTATTAAAAATTTAGTTGGGTGACCAACACAGAAAAATAATGATAGTTGAGTGATCAATTTGGTATTTTTTTATGAAAAATAATTTAATTAAAATTTTATTTTAAATAACTAATAATTATATGTTGAGTCCTTATGATTTTTAATCTTTATTAATTAATTTAATAGTGTTTAGCAATGTTTAACGTTAATGGTGTTCAACGGTGTTTGACGCACGTGGTAGACTTATCCAAAATTATAACTATTTTAAAAAGCTTGGTTTGAGGTGGAGGTTTTGTAAACCAAGGTTTTACAAAAGCTAAAAATTTAGCTTTTACAGACTAATGTTTCAAAAGCTAAAATTAAGGGTAAATAAATAATTTGTGGTCGAAAAATTTTACATTTTTCAGTATTTTTAGTTGTTTGTGCGTTTAAAACGAAATTTTCACTCAAAAGCACGTTCTTAAACACTCGCAGACAGGACCTTAGAGTCAATCATACATATAACCAAATCAATTTAAATAATAAAAAAGTTATTTACAAATTGTTCCATTATACATTTGATTCTCAAAATAAAGTCTCTCTGTTTTTTTTTTAATGTTTCCCAGGATTGATTTAGTTTTATTTCTTTAAAGAATGGCCTTTTCAGTGTTTAATTTTTATTTTATCAGTTTCTGATGAAGAGGAGGCTCTCCTGTGATGTTCTAAAATACTATTTACTATCATTACAACCAAACATTCAAAACTGAGGATAAGTGTATAACAAGAGAACTTTTGAGAACAATGGTACAATTTTTCATTAGCCAAAGCTGAAAATATATACACGTTTTTTGCATGGAATGATAGGGTTAACAACCTTACCAGCTGGTACAACAGCTCACGTACACCAACTCATCTATTCTAGAAGCAACTCCGAAAATTATCTATTTACTAAGATAATATTGAACTTATATAATTACTAGATATCTAATTATTAATATATATTATATAAATATTTGTATTAGTTATTAAATTATTAATGTATTATATATACTATAGTGTTATATATATCATATTTTAATATATATTATATTTTATTTTTTATATATAGTATTAATTCATTTATGATATTATTCTATTTGTAAAAATAGTATTATTTCATAAATGGTATAAAGACATAAATAATATTATTCCTTATTCTAGTATTATTTTACTTTCAAAAATAGTATTATTTTATATATGTTATTAATCCATATATAATATTATTTTATTTTCAAAAATAGTATTAGTCTATTTCTAGTATTACTTCATATATAGTATATTTTCTATGTATAGTATAAATTTCTTATATAATATTAGTTTTATATAACTATTATTTCATTTATAGTATAAATTTTATATATTGTCTATTTTTTATTTTAAAATATATTAAACTACAGTATAATTATTTTATAATATATTAAAGTTAGATTTTTAGTAATTTAGTCCTTATAACTTACAAGTTAATTTATTTGAATTGATTATTACTGATTTTTCTAATTTACTTTAATGTTTTTAATTTTTAATTTTTAATTTTTGTAATTGAGTCCTTACAAGTTAATGTTGATTTTTTAAAATTTTAAAATTTAATCTTTAACTTTATAGTTTAATATTTATTCGTTTTTTACGTATTTATACAAAATTAAAATTAATAATTTAAATTATGATGAATATAAAATCAAAATTAATTCAAACTGAAACAAAACCGACTTGAAATAACCCGACCTGAAATGTAACCGAATTAAAATGGACTTGACCTGAAATCTATCGACCTGAAATGAAACTGTCAATTATCCGATTTGGACCCGACTGAAATGGACCCGACCTGAAATAGACCCGATCTCAAATGAAACCGACCTGAAATGGACCTACACCCGATTCGATTCAAATTAAAACATCAAATCAACTTGAAATAACCTGTATCCGATTTTATCCGACCTGAGATCCGTTCGAGCAACTGTTTTTACATCCCTAGCTGTAATTGCCATTGGACGTGACGACATGATTCTCTCTCGGCTAGGTGCAATTGAGATCCTTAACAGCGCCCAAAACGTGTGCTCTCAGCGGCGAAATATCTGCAAAGACCCATCAATATGGAGATCCATTGACATGCGCAACTTGGGTGAGTTATGGGACATGGACTATGACCTCAAGAAGATGTGCCTCCACGCCGTGGATCGCAGCTGCGGCTACTTGCTTGATATCAATGTTGAATATTTTGGTACCGATGAATCTTCGATTCATGTTTGGTTCAAAATAAATAGTTTGATTTTTGTAATTTTCTAATTGTTCCAAAACCTTATAAGTTGAATTAATCAAATTCATTTTTTTTCGTTCTATCTCAGAGTATCCACTCACTCGAAACTGATCCGCTTCCATTTCTACTTTTTGTAAGCGGGCCCAAACCTTTTCCAGCCGTTCAATAGCCCCCCGTGTAGTTCTTCTAAATTTCGAATAGTATTCAAGATCCTCTCTTTTCGATTATCTAATAAATCACTTAATGAAAGTAGATTATCTTTACATTCATTTTTTCCCAAAAATTCCATGATCCCTTCCCGAACCAAACATGAATCTTTCGATTCATTTGGCTCTCACGCTCAATTATTTCTTATTTATTGGGAATTAATTCCCATATTTTTTTTTCTTCTAATGGAATGAGCTTACCCTCTCCCTCTCTTTTCTAGTCATATTCCAATATATAGAAACTAATTACTAATCCAAGACCGGAATATTCGGAGGATTCTTCTAACCAAAATAAACAATATATCAAAAAACTAAAAAGTATAATTAAAGTATAATAAATAACTAAAAAATTTACATATAATTTAGAATTTCTAATTGTACTTAAAATTGTATAATGTCCGATTGTAATTTGTCAGCAAAGTTGTTTCTTTTTTTTTCTTCAAATTCAAAGAATTCTTATCCCTTTATGCATAGGTCATCGATTCAGAATTAGAAAAAAAGGCTCAAATCGTTTCATTGACATGAGTGTTTTATATCGAAAAAACATTTTTGTTTTTAAAATCTGTATGTATTTAGTAAATAGTAGTAGAAAGAGTACCCTGCTGCATCTAAACTTCAAACGGTTTGGTTTGGCCTTAACCATGTTAATGGTCCTAGATTATTGGTTAATAGAGAATCAAAGTCGATGTACCAATAAATCACGAAATGCTACGGTTCTTAAATATGATTTTAAAAATTTATTCAGAAGTAATTTGCGGGATCATGTACTCTTTTCTTTCCTAATTATAATAAAAAAGTATAACTGCGCGAATCTAGCCTATTCTTGAAATAAACAACTCGCACGCACTCCCTTTCCAAAAAAATCAATACACCAAAGACTACGCTTAGATTTATTGAATTTGTTGCTAAGATATCGGTATTAACCCCGAAACTCCCGACAGATGGCCAGTGATCCAAGGAAACGAAAGAATCGGTTACATTTTTCATATGATCTCCTATTTTAGATAGACTAAAAAAAGAACTCGATTCTTTTTTTTTTATTATATCACTTTGACTCCTTTTCCACTTATTCTATTCTATCATATTTATATTATTATAATTTTATGTATTTTTTTTATTTAATATTTAATTTATTATTAAATTATTGATTATTATGAATTTTCATTTACCTATGTCTAATGTTTAAACGGAGTCAAAAATATATTCTATTTAGCTAGAAATGTATATTTTTTTTTAATTGGAAATTCCCAATAATAATAATTCTTATTAGAATTAGGGGGTAAGTTTCATGTCAATGGCAAAATACCTCATATAATTCTGCGGATACATATAATTCAGAAGAATATGTGAGTGATTCATATAAAACATCTCTTTCTTTTATCAACGGTTCCACCAATTAATATATTTCCACAAATAATTGAAATTCAATT